>CM076995.1:0-600000 GCA_039090855.1 Macrothele yani
TGTCAAACGAACGAGCTCGTTATATTTAACATATACATGCCCAACTTCAGTTATCTATTAACGGACCTAGAGACACATTGAGAGCATGAAAATGGGTTCAGTTAATATCGCTTTGAGATGCATTTAAAACGAACGCTTAGCGCCTTATTCTTTTTTTTCTCCATTGGAAGTTTTACGACAGCCGAGCAACAATGGGTATTCTCAATGGGCTAACAAACAATCGCCCGTCCCTAATATAAGCCCACTGGTTCCAGGAAAGGGACAGAGCCAGGGCTGTAAGGTACACACAACATCCGGGGAAAGCCGGGGTTCGAACCCTGGACCCTGTCAAACGAACGAGCTCGTTATATTTAATATATACATGCCCAACTTCAGTTATCTATTAAAATAAAAAAACTGGCCATTAAATGGCCACTAGGATTTCAACAGAGGTGAATTATTTTCACTAAGAAACTCTCCTCCCAGTTAAAAAAGCAACTAAAGCATTTCAACGGACCTAGAGAACATTGAGCATGAAAATGGGTTCAGTTAATATCGCTTTGAGATGCATTTAAAACGAACGCTTAGCGCCTTATTCTTTTTTTCTCCATTGGAAGTTTTACGACAGCCGAGAGCAACTCAATGGGCTATAAACAATCGCCCGTCCCTAATATAGGCCCACTGGTTCCAGGAAAGGGACAGAGCCAGGGCTGTAAGGTACACACAACATCCGGGGAAAGCCGGGGTTCGAACCTGGACCCCTGTCAAACGAACGAGCTCGTTATATTTAATATATACATGCCCAACTTCAGTTATCTATTAAAATAAAAAAACTGGCCACTAGATTTCAACAGAGGTGAATTATTTTCACTAAGAAACTCTCCTCCCAGTTAAAAAAGCAACTAAAGCATTTCAACGGACCTAGAGAACATTGAGCATGAAAATGGGTTCAGTTAATATCGCTTTGAGATGCATTTAAAACGAACGCTTAGCGCCTTATTCTTTTTTTCTCCATTGGAAGTTTTACGACAGCCGAGAGCAACTCAATGGGCTATAAACAATCGCCCGTCCCTAATATAGGCCCACTGGTTCCAGGAAAGGGACAGAGCCAGGGCTGTAAGGTACACACAACATCCGGGGAAAGCCGGGGTTCGAACCTGGACCCCTGTCAAACGAACGAGCTCGTTATATTTAATATATACATGCCCAACTTCAGTTATCTATTAAAATAAAAAAACTGGCCACTAGATTTCAACAGAGGTGAATTATTTTCACTAAGAAACTCTCCTCCCAGTTAAAAAAGCAACTAAAGCATTTCAACGGACCTAGAGAACATTGAGCATGAAAATGGGTTCAGTTAATATCGCTTTGAGATGCATTTAAAACGAACGCTTAGCGCCTTATTCTTTTTTCTCCATTGGAAGTTTTACGACAGCCGAGAGCAACTCAATGGGCTATAAACAATCGCCCGTCCCTAATATAGGCCCACTGGTTCCAGGAAAGGGACAGAGCCAGGGCTGTAAGGTACACACAACATCCGGGGAAAGCCGGGGTTCGAACCTGGACCCCTGTCAAACGAACGAGCTCGTTATATTTAATATATACATGCCCAACTTCAGTTATCTATTAAAATAAAAAAACTGGCCACTAGATTTCAACAGAGGTGAATTATTTTCACTAAGAAACTCTCCTCCCAGTTAAAAAAGCAACTAAAGCATTTCAACGGACCTAGAGAACATTGAGCATGAAAATGGGTTCAGTTAATATCGCTTTGAGATGCATTTAAAACGAACGCTTAGCGCCTTATTCTTTTTTTCTCCATTGGAAGTTTTACGACAGCCGAGAGCAACTCAATGGGCTATAAACAATCGCCCGTCCCTAATATAGGCCCACTGGTTCCAGGAAAGGGACAGAGCCAGGGCTGTAAGGTACACACAACATCCGGGGAAAGCCGGGGTTCGAACCTGGACCCCTGTCAAACGAACGAGCTCGTTATATTTAATATATACATGCCCAACTTCAGTTATCTATTAAAATAAAAAAACTGGCCACTAGATTTCAACAGAGGTGAATTATTTTCACTAAGAAACTCTCCTCCCAGTTAAAAAAGCAACTAAAGCATTTCAACGGACCTAGAGAACATTGAGCATGAAAATGGGTTCAGTTAATATCGCTTTGAGATGCATTTAAAACGAACGCTTAGCGCCTTATTCTTTTTTTCTCCATTGGAAGTTTTACGACAGCCGAGAGCAACTCAATGGGCTATAAACAATCGCCCGTCCCTAATATAGGCCCACTGGTTCCAGGAAAGGGACAGAGCCAGGGCTGTAAGGTACACACAACATCCGGGGAAAGCCGGGGTTCGAACCTGGACCCCTGTCAAACGAACGAGCTCGTTATATTTAATATATACATGCCCAACTTCAGTTATCTATTAAAATAAAAAAACTGGCCACTAGATTTCAACAGAGGTGAATTATTTTCACTAAGAAACTCTCCTCCCAGTTAAAAAAGCAACTAAAGCATTTCAACGGACCTAGAGAACATTGAGCATGAAAATGGGTTCAGTTAATATCGCTTTGAGATGCATTTAAAACGAACGCTTAGCGCCTTATTCTTTTTTTCTCCATTGGAAGTTTTACGACAGCCGAGAGCAACTCAATGGGCTATAAACAATCGCCCGTCCCTAATATAGGCCCACTGGTTCCAGGAAAGGGACAGAGCCAGGGCTGTAAGGTACACACAACATCCGGGGAAAGCCGGGGTTCGAACCTGGACCCCTGTCAAACGAACGAGCTCGTTATATTTAATATATACATGCCCAACTTCAGTTATCTATTAAAATAAAAAAACTGGCCACTAGATTTCAACAGAGGTGAATTATTTTCACTAAGAAACTCTCCTCCCAGTTAAAAAAGCAACTAAAGCATTTCAACGGACCTAGAGAACATTGAGCATGAAAATGGGTTCAGTTAATATCGCTTTGAGATGCATTTAAAACGAACGCTTAGCGCCTTATTCTTTTTTTCTCCATTGGAAGTTTTACGACAGCCGAGAGCAACTCAATGGGCTATAAACAATCGCCCGTCCCTAATATAGGCCCACTGGTTCCAGGAAAGGGACAGAGCCAGGGCTGTAAGGTACACACAACATCCGGGGAAAGCCGGGGTTCGAACCTGGACCCCTGTCAAACGAACGAGCTCGTTATATTTAATATATACATGCCCAACTTCAGTTATCTATTAAAATAAAAAAACTGGCCACTAGATTTCAACAGAGGTGAATTATTTTCACTAAGAAACTCTCCTCCCAGTTAAAAAAGCAACTAAAGCATTTCAACGGACCTAGAGAACATTGAGCATGAAAATGGGTTCAGTTAATATCGCTTTGAGATGCATTTAAAACGAACGCTTAGCGCCTTATTCTTTTTTTCTCCATTGGAAGTTTTACGACAGCCGAGAGCAACTCAATGGGCTATAAACAATCGCCCGTCCCTAATATAGGCCCACTGGTTCCAGGAAAGGGACAGAGCCAGGGCTGTAAGGTACACACAACATCCGGGGAAAGCCGGGGTTCGAACCTGGACCCCTGTCAAACGAACGAGCTCGTTATATTTAATATATACATGCCCAACTTCAGTTATCTATTAAAATAAAAAAACTGGCCACTAGATTTCAACAGAGGTGAATTATTTTCACTAAGAAACTCTCCTCCCAGTTAAAAAAGCAACTAAAGCATTTCAACGGACCTAGAGAACATTGAGCATGAAAATGGGTTCAGTTAATATCGCTTTGAGATGCATTTAAAACGAACGCTTAGCGCCTTATTCTTTTTTTCTCCATTGGAAGTTTTACGACAGCCGAGAGCAACTCAATGGGCTATAAACAATCGCCCGTCCCTAATATAGGCCCACTGGTTCCAGGAAAGGGACAGAGCCAGGGCTGTAAGGTACACACAACATCCGGGGAAAGCCGGGGTTCGAACCTGGACCCCTGTCAAACGAACGAGCTCGTTATATTTAATATATACATGCCCAACTTCAGTTATCTATTAAAATAAAAAAACTGGCCACTAGATTTCAACAGAGGTGAATTATTTTCACTAAGAAACTCTCCTCCCAGTTAAAAAAGCAACTAAAGCATTTCAACGGACCTAGAGAACATTGAGCATGAAAATGGGTTCAGTTAATATCGCTTTGAGATGCATTTAAAACGAACGCTTAGCGCCTTATTCTTTTTTTCTCCATTGGAAGTTTTACGACAGCCGAGAGCAACTCAATGGGCTATAAACAATCGCCCGTCCCTAATATAGGCCCACTGGTTCCAGGAAAGGGACAGAGCCAGGGCTGTAAGGTACACACAACATCCGGGGAAAGCCGGGGTTCGAACCTGGACCCCTGTCAAACGAACGAGCTCGTTATATTTAATATATACATGCCCAACTTCAGTTATCTATTAAAATAAAAAAACTGGCCACTAGATTTCAACAGAGGTGAATTATTTTCACTAAGAAACTCTCCTCCCAGTTAAAAAAGCAACTAAAGCATTTCAACGGACCTAGAGAACATTGAGCATGAAAATGGGTTCAGTTAATATCGCTTTGAGATGCATTTAAAACGAACGCTTAGCGCCTTATTCTTTTTTCTCCATTGGAAGTTTTACGACAGCCGAGAGCAACTCAATGGGCTATAAACAATCGCCCGTCCCTAATATAGGCCCACTGGTTCCAGGAAAGGGACAGAGCCAGGGCTGTAAGGTACACACAACATCCGGGGAAAGCCGGGGTTCGAACCTGGACCCCTGTCAAACGAACGAGCTCGTTATATTTAATATATACATGCCCAACTTCAGTTATCTATTAAAATAAAAAAACTGGCCACTAGATTTCAACAGAGGTGAATTATTTTCACTAAGAAACTCTCCTCCCAGTTAAAAAAGCAACTAAAGCATTTCAACGGACCTAGAGAACATTGAGCATGAAAATGGGTTCAGTTAATATCGCTTTGAGATGCATTTAAAACGAACGCTTAGCGCCTTATTCTTTTTTTCTCCATTGGAAGTTTTACGACAGCCGAGAGCAACTCAATGGGCTATAAACAATCGCCCGTCCCTAATATAGGCCCACTGGTTCCAGGAAAGGGACAGAGCCAGGGCTGTAAGGTACACACAACATCCGGGGAAAGCCGGGGTTCGAACCTGGACCCCTGTCAAACGAACGAGCTCGTTATATTTAATATATACATGCCCAACTTCAGTTATCTATTAAAATAAAAAAACTGGCCACTAGATTTCAACAGAGGTGAATTATTTTCACTAAGAAACTCTCCTCCCAGTTAAAAAAGCAACTAAAGCATTTCAACGGACCTAGAGAACATTGAGCATGAAAATGGGTTCAGTTAATATCGCTTTGAGATGCATTTAAAACGAACGCTTAGCGCCTTATTCTTTTTTCTCCATTGGAAGTTTTACGACAGCCGAGAGCAACTCAATGGGCTATAAACAATCGCCCGTCCCTAATATAGGCCCACTGGTTCCAGGAAAGGGACAGAGCCAGGGCTGTAAGGTACACACAACATCCGGGGAAAGCCGGGGTTCGAACCTGGACCCCTGTCAAACGAACGAGCTCGTTATATTTAATATATACATGCCCAACTTCAGTTATCTATTAAAATAAAAAAACTGGCCACTAGATTTCAACAGAGGTGAATTATTTTCACTAAGAAACTCTCCTCCCAGTTAAAAAAGCAACTAAAGCATTTCAACGGACCTAGAGAACATTGAGCATGAAAATGGGTTCAGTTAATATCGCTTTGAGATGCATTTAAAACGAACGCTTAGCGCCTTATTCTTTTTTCTCCATTGGAAGTTTTACGACAGCCGAGAGCAACTCAATGGGCTATAAACAATCGCCCGTCCCTAATATAGGCCCACTGGTTCCAGGAAAGGGACAGAGCCAGGGCTGTAAGGTACACACAACATCCGGGGAAAGCCGGGGTTCGAACCTGGACCCCTGTCAAACGAACGAGCTCGTTATATTTAATATATACATGCCCAACTTCAGTTATCTATTAAAATAAAAAAACTGGCCACTAGATTTCAACAGAGGTGAATTATTTTCACTAAGAAACTCTCCTCCCAGTTAAAAAAGCAACTAAAGCATTTCAACGGACCTAGAGAACATTGAGCATGAAAATGGGTTCAGTTAATATCGCTTTGAGATGCATTTAAAACGAACGCTTAGCGCCTTATTCTTTTTTTCTCCATTGGAAGTTTTACGACAGCCGAGAGCAACTCAATGGGCTATAAACAATCGCCCGTCCCTAATATAGGCCCACTGGTTCCAGGAAAGGGACAGAGCCAGGGCTGTAAGGTACACACAACATCCGGGGAAAGCCGGGGTTCGAACCTGGACCCCTGTCAAACGAACGAGCTCGTTATATTTAATATATACATGCCCAACTTCAGTTATCTATTAAAATAAAAAAACTGGCCACTAGATTTCAACAGAGGTGAATTATTTTCACTAAGAAACTCTCCTCCCAGTTAAAAAAGCAACTAAAGCATTTCAACGGACCTAGAGAACATTGAGCATGAAAATGGGTTCAGTTAATATCGCTTTGAGATGCATTTAAAACGAACGCTTAGCGCCTTATTCTTTTTTTCTCCATTGGAAGTTTTACGACAGCCGAGAGCAACTCAATGGGCTATAAACAATCGCCCGTCCCTAATATAGGCCCACTGGTTCCAGGAAAGGGACAGAGCCAGGGCTGTAAGGTACACACAACATCCGGGGAAAGCCGGGGTTCGAACCTGGACCCCTGTCAAACGAACGAGCTCGTTATATTTAATATATACATGCCCAACTTCAGTTATCTATTAAAATAAAAAAACTGGCCACTAGATTTCAACAGAGGTGAATTATTTTCACTAAGAAACTCTCCTCCCAGTTAAAAAAGCAACTAAAGCATTTCAACGGACCTAGAGAACATTGAGCATGAAAATGGGTTCAGTTAATATCGCTTTGAGATGCATTTAAAACGAACGCTTAGCGCCTTATTCTTTTTTCTCCATTGGAAGTTTTACGACAGCCGAGAGCAACTCAATGGGCTATAAACAATCGCCCGTCCCTAATATAGGCCCACTGGTTCCAGGAAAGGGACAGAGCCAGGGCTGTAAGGTACACACAACATCCGGGGAAAGCCGGGGTTCGAACCTGGACCCCTGTCAAACGAACGAGCTCGTTATATTTAATATATACATGCCCAACTTCAGTTATCTATTAAAATAAAAAAACTGGCCACTAGATTTCAACAGAGGTGAATTATTTTCACTAAGAAACTCTCCTCCCAGTTAAAAAAGCAACTAAAGCATTTCAACGGACCTAGAGAACATTGAGCATGAAAATGGGTTCAGTTAATATCGCTTTGAGATGCATTTAAAACGAACGCTTAGCGCCTTATTCTTTTTTCTCCATTGGAAGTTTTACGACAGCCGAGAGCAACTCAATGGGCTATAAACAATCGCCCGTCCCTAATATAGGCCCACTGGTTCCAGGAAAGGGACAGAGCCAGGGCTGTAAGGTACACACAACATCCGGGGAAAGCCGGGGTTCGAACCTGGACCCCTGTCAAACGAACGAGCTCGTTATATTTAATATATACATGCCCAACTTCAGTTATCTATTAAAATAAAAAAACTGGCCACTAGATTTCAACAGAGGTGAATTATTTTCACTAAGAAACTCTCCTCCCAGTTAAAAAAGCAACTAAAGCATTTCAACGGACCTAGAGAACATTGAGCATGAAAATGGGTTCAGTTAATATCGCTTTGAGATGCATTTAAAACGAACGCTTAGCGCCTTATTCTTTTTTTCTCCATTGGAAGTTTTACGACAGCCGAGAGCAACTCAATGGGCTATAAACAATCGCCCGTCCCTAATATAGGCCCACTGGTTCCAGGAAAGGGACAGAGCCAGGGCTGTAAGGTACACACAACATCCGGGGAAAGCCGGGGTTCGAACCTGGACCCCTGTCAAACGAACGAGCTCGTTATATTTAATATATACATGCCCAACTTCAGTTATCTATTAAAATAAAAAAACTGGCCACTAGATTTCAACAGAGGTGAATTATTTTCACTAAGAAACTCTCCTCCCAGTTAAAAAAGCAACTAAAGCATTTCAACGGACCTAGAGAACATTGAGCATGAAAATGGGTTCAGTTAATATCGCTTTGAGATGCATTTAAAACGAACGCTTAGCGCCTTATTCTTTTTTTCTCCATTGGAAGTTTTACGACAGCCGAGAGCAACTCAATGGGCTATAAACAATCGCCCGTCCCTAATATAGGCCCACTGGTTCCAGGAAAGGGACAGAGCCAGGGCTGTAAGGTACACACAACATCCGGGGAAAGCCGGGGTTCGAACCTGGACCCCTGTCAAACGAACGAGCTCGTTATATTTAATATATACATGCCCAACTTCAGTTATCTATTAAAATAAAAAAACTGGCCACTAGATTTCAACAGAGGTGAATTATTTTCACTAAGAAACTCTCCTCCCAGTTAAAAAAGCAACTAAAGCATTTCAACGGACCTAGAGAACATTGAGCATGAAAATGGGTTCAGTTAATATCGCTTTGAGATGCATTTAAAACGAACGCTTAGCGCCTTATTCTTTTTTTCTCCATTGGAAGTTTTACGACAGCCGAGAGCAACTCAATGGGCTATAAACAATCGCCCGTCCCTAATATAGGCCCACTGGTTCCAGGAAAGGGACAGAGCCAGGGCTGTAAGGTACACACAACATCCGGGGAAAGCCGGGGTTCGAACCTGGACCCCTGTCAAACGAACGAGCTCGTTATATTTAATATATACATGCCCAACTTCAGTTATCTATTAAAATAAAAAAACTGGCCACTAGATTTCAACAGAGGTGAATTATTTTCACTAAGAAACTCTCCTCCCAGTTAAAAAAGCAACTAAAGCATTTCAACGGACCTAGAGAACATTGAGCATGAAAATGGGTTCAGTTAATATCGCTTTGAGATGCATTTAAAACGAACGCTTAGCGCCTTATTCTTTTTTCTCCATTGGAAGTTTTACGACAGCCGAGAGCAACTCAATGGGCTATAAACAATCGCCCGTCCCTAATATAGGCCCACTGGTTCCAGGAAAGGGACAGAGCCAGGGCTGTAAGGTACACACAACATCCGGGGAAAGCCGGGGTTCGAACCTGGACCCCTGTCAAACGAACGAGCTCGTTATATTTAATATATACATGCCCAACTTCAGTTATCTATTAAAATAAAAAAACTGGCCACTAGATTTCAACAGAGGTGAATTATTTTCACTAAGAAACTCTCCTCCCAGTTAAAAAAGCAACTAAAGCATTTCAACGGACCTAGAGAACATTGAGCATGAAAATGGGTTCAGTTAATATCGCTTTGAGATGCATTTAAAACGAACGCTTAGCGCCTTATTCTTTTTTCTCCATTGGAAGTTTTACGACAGCCGAGAGCAACTCAATGGGCTATAAACAATCGCCCGTCCCTAATATAGGCCCACTGGTTCCAGGAAAGGGACAGAGCCAGGGCTGTAAGGTACACACAACATCCGGGGAAAGCCGGGGTTCGAACCTGGACCCCTGTCAAACGAACGAGCTCGTTATATTTAATATATACATGCCCAACTTCAGTTATCTATTAAAATAAAAAAACTGGCCACTAGATTTCAACAGAGGTGAATTATTTTCACTAAGAAACTCTCCTCCCAGTTAAAAAAGCAACTAAAGCATTTCAACGGACCTAGAGAACATTGAGCATGAAAATGGGTTCAGTTAATATCGCTTTGAGATGCATTTAAAACGAACGCTTAGCGCCTTATTCTTTTTTCTCCATTGGAAGTTTTACGACAGCCGAGAGCAACTCAATGGGCTATAAACAATCGCCCGTCCCTAATATAGGCCCACTGGTTCCAGGAAAGGGACAGAGCCAGGGCTGTAAGGTACACACAACATCCGGGGAAAGCCGGGGTTCGAACCTGGACCCCTGTCAAACGAACGAGCTCGTTATATTTAATATATACATGCCCAACTTCAGTTATCTATTAAAATAAAAAAACTGGCCACTAGATTTCAACAGAGGTGAATTATTTTCACTAAGAAACTCTCCTCCCAGTTAAAAAAGCAACTAAAGCATTTCAACGGACCTAGAGAACATTGAGCATGAAAATGGGTTCAGTTAATATCGCTTTGAGATGCATTTAAAACGAACGCTTAGCGCCTTATTCTTTTTTCTCCATTGGAAGTTTTACGACAGCCGAGAGCAACTCAATGGGCTATAAACAATCGCCCGTCCCTAATATAGGCCCACTGGTTCCAGGAAAGGGACAGAGCCAGGGCTGTAAGGTACACACAACATCCGGGGAAAGCCGGGGTTCGAACCTGGACCCCTGTCAAACGAACGAGCTCGTTATATTTAATATATACATGCCCAACTTCAGTTATCTATTAAAATAAAAAAACTGGCCACTAGATTTCAACAGAGGTGAATTATTTTCACTAAGAAACTCTCCTCCCAGTTAAAAAAGCAACTAAAGCATTTCAACGGACCTAGAGAACATTGAGCATGAAAATGGGTTCAGTTAATATCGCTTTGAGATGCATTTAAAACGAACGCTTAGCGCCTTATTCTTTTTTCTCCATTGGAAGTTTTACGACAGCCGAGAGCAACTCAATGGGCTATAAACAATCGCCCGTCCCTAATATAGGCCCACTGGTTCCAGGAAAGGGACAGAGCCAGGGCTGTAAGGTACACACAACATCCGGGGAAAGCCGGGGTTCGAACCTGGACCCCTGTCAAACGAACGAGCTCGTTATATTTAATATATACATGCCCAACTTCAGTTATCTATTAAAATAAAAAAACTGGCCACTAGATTTCAACAGAGGTGAATTATTTTCACTAAGAAACTCTCCTCCCAGTTAAAAAAGCAACTAAAGCATTTCAACGGACCTAGAGAACATTGAGCATGAAAATGGGTTCAGTTAATATCGCTTTGAGATGCATTTAAAACGAACGCTTAGCGCCTTATTCTTTTTTCTCCATTGGAAGTTTTACGACAGCCGAGAGCAACTCAATGGGCTATAAACAATCGCCCGTCCCTAATATAGGCCCACTGGTTCCAGGAAAGGGACAGAGCCAGGGCTGTAAGGTACACACAACATCCGGGGAAAGCCGGGGTTCGAACCTGGACCCCTGTCAAACGAACGAGCTCGTTATATTTAATATATACATGCCCAACTTCAGTTATCTATTAAAATAAAAAAACTGGCCACTAGATTTCAACAGAGGTGAATTATTTTCACTAAGAAACTCTCCTCCCAGTTAAAAAAGCAACTAAAGCATTTCAACGGACCTAGAGAACATTGAGCATGAAAATGGGTTCAGTTAATATCGCTTTGAGATGCATTTAAAACGAACGCTTAGCGCCTTATTCTTTTTTCTCCATTGGAAGTTTTACGACAGCCGAGAGCAACTCAATGGGCTATAAACAATCGCCCGTCCCTAATATAGGCCCACTGGTTCCAGGAAAGGGACAGAGCCAGGGCTGTAAGGTACACACAACATCCGGGGAAAGCCGGGGTTCGAACCTGGACCCCTGTCAAACGAACGAGCTCGTTATATTTAATATATACATGCCCAACTTCAGTTATCTATTAAAATAAAAAAACTGGCCACTAGATTTCAACAGAGGTGAATTATTTTCACTAAGAAACTCTCCTCCCAGTTAAAAAAGCAACTAAAGCATTTCAACGGACCTAGAGAACATTGAGCATGAAAATGGGTTCAGTTAATATCGCTTTGAGATGCATTTAAAACGAACGCTTAGCGCCTTATTCTTTTTTTCTCCATTGGAAGTTTTACGACAGCCGAGAGCAACTCAATGGGCTATAAACAATCGCCCGTCCCTAATATAGGCCCACTGGTTCCAGGAAAGGGACAGAGCCAGGGCTGTAAGGTACACACAACATCCGGGGAAAGCCGGGGTTCGAACCTGGACCCCTGTCAAACGAACGAGCTCGTTATATTTAATATATACATGCCCAACTTCAGTTATCTATTAAAATAAAAAAACTGGCCACTAGATTTCAACAGAGGTGAATTATTTTCACTAAGAAACTCTCCTCCCAGTTAAAAAAGCAACTAAAGCATTTCAACGGACCTAGAGAACATTGAGCATGAAAATGGGTTCAGTTAATATCGCTTTGAGATGCATTTAAAACGAACGCTTAGCGCCTTATTCTTTTTTCTCCATTGGAAGTTTTACGACAGCCGAGAGCAACTCAATGGGCTATAAACAATCGCCCGTCCCTAATATAGGCCCACTGGTTCCAGGAAAGGGACAGAGCCAGGGCTGTAAGGTACACACAACATCCGGGGAAAGCCGGGGTTCGAACCTGGACCCCTGTCAAACGAACGAGCTCGTTATATTTAATATATACATGCCCAACTTCAGTTATCTATTAAAATAAAAAAACTGGCCACTAGATTTCAACAGAGGTGAATTATTTTCACTAAGAAACTCTCCTCCCAGTTAAAAAAGCAACTAAAGCATTTCAACGGACCTAGAGAACATTGAGCATGAAAATGGGTTCAGTTAATATCGCTTTGAGATGCATTTAAAACGAACGCTTAGCGCCTTATTCTTTTTTTCTCCATTGGAAGTTTTACGACAGCCGAGAGCAACTCAATGGGCTATAAACAATCGCCCGTCCCTAATATAGGCCCACTGGTTCCAGGAAAGGGACAGAGCCAGGGCTGTAAGGTACACACAACATCCGGGGAAAGCCGGGGTTCGAACCTGGACCCCTGTCAAACGAACGAGCTCGTTATATTTAATATATACATGCCCAACTTCAGTTATCTATTAAAATAAAAAAACTGGCCACTAGATTTCAACAGAGGTGAATTATTTTCACTAAGAAACTCTCCTCCCAGTTAAAAAAGCAACTAAAGCATTTCAACGGACCTAGAGAACATTGAGCATGAAAATGGGTTCAGTTAATATCGCTTTGAGATGCATTTAAAACGAACGCTTAGCGCCTTATTCTTTTTTCTCCATTGGAAGTTTTACGACAGCCGAGAGCAACTCAATGGGCTATAAACAATCGCCCGTCCCTAATATAGGCCCACTGGTTCCAGGAAAGGGACAGAGCCAGGGCTGTAAGGTACACACAACATCCGGGGAAAGCCGGGGTTCGAACCTGGACCCCTGTCAAACGAACGAGCTCGTTATATTTAATATATACATGCCCAACTTCAGTTATCTATTAAAATAAAAAAACTGGCCACTAGATTTCAACAGAGGTGAATTATTTTCACTAAGAAACTCTCCTCCCAGTTAAAAAAGCAACTAAAGCATTTCAACGGACCTAGAGAACATTGAGCATGAAAATGGGTTCAGTTAATATCGCTTTGAGATGCATTTAAAACGAACGCTTAGCGCCTTATTCTTTTTTTCTCCATTGGAAGTTTTACGACAGCCGAGAGCAACTCAATGGGCTATAAACAATCGCCCGTCCCTAATATAGGCCCACTGGTTCCAGGAAAGGGACAGAGCCAGGGCTGTAAGGTACACACAACATCCGGGGAAAGCCGGGGTTCGAACCTGGACCCCTGTCAAACGAACGAGCTCGTTATATTTAATATATACATGCCCAACTTCAGTTATCTATTAAAATAAAAAAACTGGCCACTAGATTTCAACAGAGGTGAATTATTTTCACTAAGAAACTCTCCTCCCAGTTAAAAAAGCAACTAAAGCATTTCAACGGACCTAGAGAACATTGAGCATGAAAATGGGTTCAGTTAATATCGCTTTGAGATGCATTTAAAACGAACGCTTAGCGCCTTATTCTTTTTTCTCCATTGGAAGTTTTACGACAGCCGAGAGCAACTCAATGGGCTATAAACAATCGCCCGTCCCTAATATAGGCCCACTGGTTCCAGGAAAGGGACAGAGCCAGGGCTGTAAGGTACACACAACATCCGGGGAAAGCCGGGGTTCGAACCTGGACCCCTGTCAAACGAACGAGCTCGTTATATTTAATATATACATGCCCAACTTCAGTTATCTATTAAAATAAAAAAACTGGCCACTAGATTTCAACAGAGGTGAATTATTTTCACTAAGAAACTCTCCTCCCAGTTAAAAAAGCAACTAAAGCATTTCAACGGACCTAGAGAACATTGAGCATGAAAATGGGTTCAGTTAATATCGCTTTGAGATGCATTTAAAACGAACGCTTAGCGCCTTATTCTTTTTTCTCCATTGGAAGTTTTACGACAGCCGAGAGCAACTCAATGGGCTATAAACAATCGCCCGTCCCTAATATAGGCCCACTGGTTCCAGGAAAGGGACAGAGCCAGGGCTGTAAGGTACACACAACATCCGGGGAAAGCCGGGGTTCGAACCTGGACCCCTGTCAAACGAACGAGCTCGTTATATTTAATATATACATGCCCAACTTCAGTTATCTATTAAAATAAAAAAACTGGCCACTAGATTTCAACAGAGGTGAATTATTTTCACTAAGAAACTCTCCTCCCAGTTAAAAAAGCAACTAAAGCATTTCAACGGACCTAGAGAACATTGAGCATGAAAATGGGTTCAGTTAATATCGCTTTGAGATGCATTTAAAACGAACGCTTAGCGCCTTATTCTTTTTTTCTCCATTGGAAGTTTTACGACAGCCGAGAGCAACTCAATGGGCTATAAACAATCGCCCGTCCCTAATATAGGCCCACTGGTTCCAGGAAAGGGACAGAGCCAGGGCTGTAAGGTACACACAACATCCGGGGAAAGCCGGGGTTCGAACCTGGACCCCTGTCAAACGAACGAGCTCGTTATATTTAATATATACATGCCCAACTTCAGTTATCTATTAAAATAAAAAAACTGGCCACTAGATTTCAACAGAGGTGAATTATTTTCACTAAGAAACTCTCCTCCCAGTTAAAAAAGCAACTAAAGCATTTCAACGGACCTAGAGAACATTGAGCATGAAAATGGGTTCAGTTAATATCGCTTTGAGATGCATTTAAAACGAACGCTTAGCGCCTTATTCTTTTTTCTCCATTGGAAGTTTTACGACAGCCGAGAGCAACTCAATGGGCTATAAACAATCGCCCGTCCCTAATATAGGCCCACTGGTTCCAGGAAAGGGACAGAGCCAGGGCTGTAAGGTACACACAACATCCGGGGAAAGCCGGGGTTCGAACCTGGACCCCTGTCAAACGAACGAGCTCGTTATATTTAATATATACATGCCCAACTTCAGTTATCTATTAAAATAAAAAAACTGGCCACTAGATTTCAACAGAGGTGAATTATTTTCACTAAGAAACTCTCCTCCCAGTTAAAAAAGCAACTAAAGCATTTCAACGGACCTAGAGAACATTGAGCATGAAAATGGGTTCAGTTAATATCGCTTTGAGATGCATTTAAAACGAACGCTTAGCGCCTTATTCTTTTTTCTCCATTGGAAGTTTTACGACAGCCGAGAGCAACTCAATGGGCTATAAACAATCGCCCGTCCCTAATATAGGCCCACTGGTTCCAGGAAAGGGACAGAGCCAGGGCTGTAAGGTACACACAACATCCGGGGAAAGCCGGGGTTCGAACCTGGACCCCTGTCAAACGAACGAGCTCGTTATATTTAATATATACATGCCCAACTTCAGTTATCTATTAAAATAAAAAAACTGGCCACTAGATTTCAACAGAGGTGAATTATTTTCACTAAGAAACTCTCCTCCCAGTTAAAAAAGCAACTAAAGCATTTCAACGGACCTAGAGAACATTGAGCATGAAAATGGGTTCAGTTAATATCGCTTTGAGATGCATTTAAAACGAACGCTTAGCGCCTTATTCTTTTTTCTCCATTGGAAGTTTTACGACAGCCGAGAGCAACTCAATGGGCTATAAACAATCGCCCGTCCCTAATATAGGCCCACTGGTTCCAGGAAAGGGACAGAGCCAGGGCTGTAAGGTACACACAACATCCGGGGAAAGCCGGGGTTCGAACCTGGACCCCTGTCAAACGAACGAGCTCGTTATATTTAATATATACATGCCCAACTTCAGTTATCTATTAAAATAAAAAAACTGGCCACTAGATTTCAACAGAGGTGAATTATTTTCACTAAGAAACTCTCCTCCCAGTTAAAAAAGCAACTAAAGCATTTCAACGGACCTAGAGAACATTGAGCATGAAAATGGGTTCAGTTAATATCGCTTTGAGATGCATTTAAAACGAACGCTTAGCGCCTTATTCTTTTTTCTCCATTGGAAGTTTTACGACAGCCGAGAGCAACTCAATGGGCTATAAACAATCGCCCGTCCCTAATATAGGCCCACTGGTTCCAGGAAAGGGACAGAGCCAGGGCTGTAAGGTACACACAACATCCGGGGAAAGCCGGGGTTCGAACCTGGACCCCTGTCAAACGAACGAGCTCGTTATATTTAATATATACATGCCCAACTTCAGTTATCTATTAAAATAAAAAAACTGGCCACTAGATTTCAACAGAGGTGAATTATTTTCACTAAGAAACTCTCCTCCCAGTTAAAAAAGCAACTAAAGCATTTCAACGGACCTAGAGAACATTGAGCATGAAAATGGGTTCAGTTAATATCGCTTTGAGATGCATTTAAAACGAACGCTTAGCGCCTTATTCTTTTTTCTCCATTGGAAGTTTTACGACAGCCGAGAGCAACTCAATGGGCTATAAACAATCGCCCGTCCCTAATATAGGCCCACTGGTTCCAGGAAAGGGACAGAGCCAGGGCTGTAAGGTACACACAACATCCGGGGAAAGCCGGGGTTCGAACCTGGACCCCTGTCAAACGAACGAGCTCGTTATATTTAATATATACATGCCCAACTTCAGTTATCTATTAAAATAAAAAAACTGGCCACTAGATTTCAACAGAGGTGAATTATTTTCACTAAGAAACTCTCCTCCCAGTTAAAAAAGCAACTAAAGCATTTCAACGGACCTAGAGAACATTGAGCATGAAAATGGGTTCAGTTAATATCGCTTTGAGATGCATTTAAAACGAACGCTTAGCGCCTTATTCTTTTTTCTCCATTGGAAGTTTTACGACAGCCGAGAGCAACTCAATGGGCTATAAACAATCGCCCGTCCCTAATATAGGCCCACTGGTTCCAGGAAAGGGACAGAGCCAGGGCTGTAAGGTACACACAACATCCGGGGAAAGCCGGGGTTCGAACCTGGACCCCTGTCAAACGAACGAGCTCGTTATATTTAATATATACATGCCCAACTTCAGTTATCTATTAAAATAAAAAAACTGGCCACTAGATTTCAACAGAGGTGAATTATTTTCACTAAGAAACTCTCCTCCCAGTTAAAAAAGCAACTAAAGCATTTCAACGGACCTAGAGAACATTGAGCATGAAAATGGGTTCAGTTAATATCGCTTTGAGATGCATTTAAAACGAACGCTTAGCGCCTTATTCTTTTTTCTCCATTGGAAGTTTTACGACAGCCGAGAGCAACTCAATGGGCTATAAACAATCGCCCGTCCCTAATATAGGCCCACTGGTTCCAGGAAAGGGACAGAGCCAGGGCTGTAAGGTACACACAACATCCGGGGAAAGCCGGGGTTCGAACCTGGACCCCTGTCAAACGAACGAGCTCGTTATATTTAATATATACATGCCCAACTTCAGTTATCTATTAAAATAAAAAAACTGGCCACTAGATTTCAACAGAGGTGAATTATTTTCACTAAGAAACTCTCCTCCCAGTTAAAAAAGCAACTAAAGCATTTCAACGGACCTAGAGAACATTGAGCATGAAAATGGGTTCAGTTAATATCGCTTTGAGATGCATTTAAAACGAACGCTTAGCGCCTTATTCTTTTTTTCTCCATTGGAAGTTTTACGACAGCCGAGAGCAACTCAATGGGCTATAAACAATCGCCCGTCCCTAATATAGGCCCACTGGTTCCAGGAAAGGGACAGAGCCAGGGCTGTAAGGTACACACAACATCCGGGGAAAGCCGGGGTTCGAACCTGGACCCCTGTCAAACGAACGAGCTCGTTATATTTAATATATACATGCCCAACTTCAGTTATCTATTAAAATAAAAAAACTGGCCACTAGATTTCAACAGAGGTGAATTATTTTCACTAAGAAACTCTCCTCCCAGTTAAAAAAGCAACTAAAGCATTTCAACGGACCTAGAGAACATTGAGCATGAAAATGGGTTCAGTTAATATCGCTTTGAGATGCATTTAAAACGAACGCTTAGCGCCTTATTCTTTTTTTCTCCATTGGAAGTTTTACGACAGCCGAGAGCAACTCAATGGGCTATAAACAATCGCCCGTCCCTAATATAGGCCCACTGGTTCCAGGAAAGGGACAGAGCCAGGGCTGTAAGGTACACACAACATCCGGGGAAAGCCGGGGTTCGAACCTGGACCCCTGTCAAACGAACGAGCTCGTTATATTTAATATATACATGCCCAACTTCAGTTATCTATTAAAATAAAAAAACTGGCCACTAGATTTCAACAGAGGTGAATTATTTTCACTAAGAAACTCTCCTCCCAGTTAAAAAAGCAACTAAAGCATTTCAACGGACCTAGAGAACATTGAGCATGAAAATGGGTTCAGTTAATATCGCTTTGAGATGCATTTAAAACGAACGCTTAGCGCCTTATTCTTTTTTCTCCATTGGAAGTTTTACGACAGCCGAGAGCAACTCAATGGGCTATAAACAATCGCCCGTCCCTAATATAGGCCCACTGGTTCCAGGAAAGGGACAGAGCCAGGGCTGTAAGGTACACACAACATCCGGGGAAAGCCGGGGTTCGAACCTGGACCCCTGTCAAACGAACGAGCTCGTTATATTTAATATATACATGCCCAACTTCAGTTATCTATTAAAATAAAAAAACTGGCCACTAGATTTCAACAGAGGTGAATTATTTTCACTAAGAAACTCTCCTCCCAGTTAAAAAAGCAACTAAAGCATTTCAACGGACCTAGAGAACATTGAGCATGAAAATGGGTTCAGTTAATATCGCTTTGAGATGCATTTAAAACGAACGCTTAGCGCCTTATTCTTTTTTTCTCCATTGGAAGTTTTACGACAGCCGAGAGCAACTCAATGGGCTATAAACAATCGCCCGTCCCTAATATAGGCCCACTGGTTCCAGGAAAGGGACAGAGCCAGGGCTGTAAGGTACACACAACATCCGGGGAAAGCCGGGGTTCGAACCTGGACCCCTGTCAAACGAACGAGCTCGTTATATTTAATATATACATGCCCAACTTCAGTTATCTATTAAAATAAAAAAACTGGCCACTAGATTTCAACAGAGGTGAATTATTTTCACTAAGAAACTCTCCTCCCAGTTAAAAAAGCAACTAAAGCATTTCAACGGACCTAGAGAACATTGAGCATGAAAATGGGTTCAGTTAATATCGCTTTGAGATGCATTTAAAACGAACGCTTAGCGCCTTATTCTTTTTTTCTCCATTGGAAGTTTTACGACAGCCGAGAGCAACTCAATGGGCTATAAACAATCGCCCGTCCCTAATATAGGCCCACTGGTTCCAGGAAAGGGACAGAGCCAGGGCTGTAAGGTACACACAACATCCGGGGAAAGCCGGGGTTCGAACCTGGACCCCTGTCAAACGAACGAGCTCGTTATATTTAATATATACATGCCCAACTTCAGTTATCTATTAAAATAAAAAAACTGGCCACTAGATTTCAACAGAGGTGAATTATTTTCACTAAGAAACTCTCCTCCCAGTTAAAAAAGCAACTAAAGCATTTCAACGGACCTAGAGAACATTGAGCATGAAAATGGGTTCAGTTAATATCGCTTTGAGATGCATTTAAAACGAACGCTTAGCGCCTTATTCTTTTTTCTCCATTGGAAGTTTTACGACAGCCGAGAGCAACTCAATGGGCTATAAACAATCGCCCGTCCCTAATATAGGCCCACTGGTTCCAGGAAAGGGACAGAGCCAGGGCTGTAAGGTACACACAACATCCGGGGAAAGCCGGGGTTCGAACCTGGACCCCTGTCAAACGAACGAGCTCGTTATATTTAATATATACATGCCCAACTTCAGTTATCTATTAAAATAAAAAAACTGGCCACTAGATTTCAACAGAGGTGAATTATTTTCACTAAGAAACTCTCCTCCCAGTTAAAAAAGCAACTAAAGCATTTCAACGGACCTAGAGAACATTGAGCATGAAAATGGGTTCAGTTAATATCGCTTTGAGATGCATTTAAAACGAACGCTTAGCGCCTTATTCTTTTTTCTCCATTGGAAGTTTTACGACAGCCGAGAGCAACTCAATGGGCTATAAACAATCGCCCGTCCCTAATATAGGCCCACTGGTTCCAGGAAAGGGACAGAGCCAGGGCTGTAAGGTACACACAACATCCGGGGAAAGCCGGGGTTCGAACCTGGACCCCTGTCAAACGAACGAGCTCGTTATATTTAATATATACATGCCCAACTTCAGTTATCTATTAAAATAAAAAAACTGGCCACTAGATTTCAACAGAGGTGAATTATTTTCACTAAGAAACTCTCCTCCCAGTTAAAAAAGCAACTAAAGCATTTCAACGGACCTAGAGAACATTGAGCATGAAAATGGGTTCAGTTAATATCGCTTTGAGATGCATTTAAAACGAACGCTTAGCGCCTTATTCTTTTTTCTCCATTGGAAGTTTTACGACAGCCGAGAGCAACTCAATGGGCTATAAACAATCGCCCGTCCCTAATATAGGCCCACTGGTTCCAGGAAAGGGACAGAGCCAGGGCTGTAAGGTACACACAACATCCGGGGAAAGCCGGGGTTCGAACCTGGACCCCTGTCAAACGAACGAGCTCGTTATATTTAATATATACATGCCCAACTTCAGTTATCTATTAAAATAAAAAAACTGGCCACTAGATTTCAACAGAGGTGAATTATTTTCACTAAGAAACTCTCCTCCCAGTTAAAAAAGCAACTAAAGCATTTCAACGGACCTAGAGAACATTGAGCATGAAAATGGGTTCAGTTAATATCGCTTTGAGATGCATTTAAAACGAACGCTTAGCGCCTTATTCTTTTTTCTCCATTGGAAGTTTTACGACAGCCGAGAGCAACTCAATGGGCTATAAACAATCGCCCGTCCCTAATATAGGCCCACTGGTTCCAGGAAAGGGACAGAGCCAGGGCTGTAAGGTACACACAACATCCGGGGAAAGCCGGGGTTCGAACCTGGACCCCTGTCAAACGAACGAGCTCGTTATATTTAATATATACATGCCCAACTTCAGTTATCTATTAAAATAAAAAAACTGGCCACTAGATTTCAACAGAGGTGAATTATTTTCACTAAGAAACTCTCCTCCCAGTTAAAAAAGCAACTAAAGCATTTCAACGGACCTAGAGAACATTGAGCATGAAAATGGGTTCAGTTAATATCGCTTTGAGATGCATTTAAAACGAACGCTTAGCGCCTTATTCTTTTTTCTCCATTGGAAGTTTTACGACAGCCGAGAGCAACTCAATGGGCTATAAACAATCGCCCGTCCCTAATATAGGCCCACTGGTTCCAGGAAAGGGACAGAGCCAGGGCTGTAAGGTACACACAACATCCGGGGAAAGCCGGGGTTCGAACCTGGACCCCTGTCAAACGAACGAGCTCGTTATATTTAATATATACATGCCCAACTTCAGTTATCTATTAAAATAAAAAAACTGGCCACTAGATTTCAACAGAGGTGAATTATTTTCACTAAGAAACTCTCCTCCCAGTTAAAAAAGCAACTAAAGCATTTCAACGGACCTAGAGAACATTGAGCATGAAAATGGGTTCAGTTAATATCGCTTTGAGATGCATTTAAAACGAACGCTTAGCGCCTTATTCTTTTTTTCTCCATTGGAAGTTTTACGACAGCCGAGAGCAACTCAATGGGCTATAAACAATCGCCCGTCCCTAATATAGGCCCACTGGTTCCAGGAAAGGGACAGAGCCAGGGCTGTAAGGTACACACAACATCCGGGGAAAGCCGGGGTTCGAACCTGGACCCCTGTCAAACGAACGAGCTCGTTATATTTAATATATACATGCCCAACTTCAGTTATCTATTAAAATAAAAAAACTGGCCACTAGATTTCAACAGAGGTGAATTATTTTCACTAAGAAACTCTCCTCCCAGTTAAAAAAGCAACTAAAGCATTTCAACGGACCTAGAGAACATTGAGCATGAAAATGGGTTCAGTTAATATCGCTTTGAGATGCATTTAAAACGAACGCTTAGCGCCTTATTCTTTTTTTCTCCATTGGAAGTTTTACGACAGCCGAGAGCAACTCAATGGGCTATAAACAATCGCCCGTCCCTAATATAGGCCCACTGGTTCCAGGAAAGGGACAGAGCCAGGGCTGTAAGGTACACACAACATCCGGGGAAAGCCGGGGTTCGAACCTGGACCCCTGTCAAACGAACGAGCTCGTTATATTTAATATATACATGCCCAACTTCAGTTATCTATTAAAATAAAAAAACTGGCCACTAGATTTCAACAGAGGTGAATTATTTTCACTAAGAAACTCTCCTCCCAGTTAAAAAAGCAACTAAAGCATTTCAACGGACCTAGAGAACATTGAGCATGAAAATGGGTTCAGTTAATATCGCTTTGAGATGCATTTAAAACGAACGCTTAGCGCCTTATTCTTTTTTCTCCATTGGAAGTTTTACGACAGCCGAGAGCAACTCAATGGGCTATAAACAATCGCCCGTCCCTAATATAGGCCCACTGGTTCCAGGAAAGGGACAGAGCCAGGGCTGTAAGGTACACACAACATCCGGGGAAAGCCGGGGTTCGAACCTGGACCCCTGTCAAACGAACGAGCTCGTTATATTTAATATATACATGCCCAACTTCAGTTATCTATTAAAATAAAAAAACTGGCCACTAGATTTCAACAGAGGTGAATTATTTTCACTAAGAAACTCTCCTCCCAGTTAAAAAAGCAACTAAAGCATTTCAACGGACCTAGAGAACATTGAGCATGAAAATGGGTTCAGTTAATATCGCTTTGAGATGCATTTAAAACGAACGCTTAGCGCCTTATTCTTTTTTTCTCCATTGGAAGTTTTACGACAGCCGAGAGCAACTCAATGGGCTATAAACAATCGCCCGTCCCTAATATAGGCCCACTGGTTCCAGGAAAGGGACAGAGCCAGGGCTGTAAGGTACACACAACATCCGGGGAAAGCCGGGGTTCGAACCTGGACCCCTGTCAAACGAACGAGCTCGTTATATTTAATATATACATGCCCAACTTCAGTTATCTATTAAAATAAAAAAACTGGCCACTAGATTTCAACAGAGGTGAATTATTTTCACTAAGAAACTCTCCTCCCAGTTAAAAAAGCAACTAAAGCATTTCAACGGACCTAGAGAACATTGAGCATGAAAATGGGTTCAGTTAATATCGCTTTGAGATGCATTTAAAACGAACGCTTAGCGCCTTATTCTTTTTTTCTCCATTGGAAGTTTTACGACAGCCGAGAGCAACTCAATGGGCTATAAACAATCGCCCGTCCCTAATATAGGCCCACTGGTTCCAGGAAAGGGACAGAGCCAGGGCTGTAAGGTACACACAACATCCGGGGAAAGCCGGGGTTCGAACCTGGACCCCTGTCAAACGAACGAGCTCGTTATATTTAATATATACATGCCCAACTTCAGTTATCTATTAAAATAAAAAAACTGGCCACTAGATTTCAACAGAGGTGAATTATTTTCACTAAGAAACTCTCCTCCCAGTTAAAAAAGCAACTAAAGCATTTCAACGGACCTAGAGAACATTGAGCATGAAAATGGGTTCAGTTAATATCGCTTTGAGATGCATTTAAAACGAACGCTTAGCGCCTTATTCTTTTTTTCTCCATTGGAAGTTTTACGACAGCCGAGAGCAACTCAATGGGCTATAAACAATCGCCCGTCCCTAATATAGGCCCACTGGTTCCAGGAAAGGGACAGAGCCAGGGCTGTAAGGTACACACAACATCCGGGGAAAGCCGGGGTTCGAACCTGGACCCCTGTCAAACGAACGAGCTCGTTATATTTAATATATACATGCCCAACTTCAGTTATCTATTAAAATAAAAAAACTGGCCACTAGATTTCAACAGAGGTGAATTATTTTCACTAAGAAACTCTCCTCCCAGTTAAAAAAGCAACTAAAGCATTTCAACGGACCTAGAGAACATTGAGCATGAAAATGGGTTCAGTTAATATCGCTTTGAGATGCATTTAAAACGAACGCTTAGCGCCTTATTCTTTTTTTCTCCATTGGAAGTTTTACGACAGCCGAGAGCAACTCAATGGGCTATAAACAATCGCCCGTCCCTAATATAGGCCCACTGGTTCCAGGAAAGGGACAGAGCCAGGGCTGTAAGGTACACACAACATCCGGGGAAAGCCGGGGTTCGAACCTGGACCCCTGTCAAACGAACGAGCTCGTTATATTTAATATATACATGCCCAACTTCAGTTATCTATTAAAATAAAAAAACTGGCCACTAGATTTCAACAGAGGTGAATTATTTTCACTAAGAAACTCTCCTCCCAGTTAAAAAAGCAACTAAAGCATTTCAACGGACCTAGAGAACATTGAGCATGAAAATGGGTTCAGTTAATATCGCTTTGAGATGCATTTAAAACGAACGCTTAGCGCCTTATTCTTTTTTTCTCCATTGGAAGTTTTACGACAGCCGAGAGCAACTCAATGGGCTATAAACAATCGCCCGTCCCTAATATAGGCCCACTGGTTCCAGGAAAGGGACAGAGCCAGGGCTGTAAGGTACACACAACATCCGGGGAAAGCCGGGGTTCGAACCTGGACCCCTGTCAAACGAACGAGCTCGTTATATTTAATATATACATGCCCAACTTCAGTTATCTATTAAAATAAAAAAACTGGCCACTAGATTTCAACAGAGGTGAATTATTTTCACTAAGAAACTCTCCTCCCAGTTAAAAAAGCAACTAAAGCATTTCAACGGACCTAGAGAACATTGAGCATGAAAATGGGTTCAGTTAATATCGCTTTGAGATGCATTTAAAACGAACGCTTAGCGCCTTATTCTTTTTTCTCCATTGGAAGTTTTACGACAGCCGAGAGCAACTCAATGGGCTATAAACAATCGCCCGTCCCTAATATAGGCCCACTGGTTCCAGGAAAGGGACAGAGCCAGGGCTGTAAGGTACACACAACATCCGGGGAAAGCCGGGGTTCGAACCTGGACCCCTGTCAAACGAACGAGCTCGTTATATTTAATATATACATGCCCAACTTCAGTTATCTATTAAAATAAAAAAACTGGCCACTAGATTTCAACAGAGGTGAATTATTTTCACTAAGAAACTCTCCTCCCAGTTAAAAAAGCAACTAAAGCATTTCAACGGACCTAGAGAACATTGAGCATGAAAATGGGTTCAGTTAATATCGCTTTGAGATGCATTTAAAACGAACGCTTAGCGCCTTATTCTTTTTTTCTCCATTGGAAGTTTTACGACAGCCGAGAGCAACTCAATGGGCTATAAACAATCGCCCGTCCCTAATATAGGCCCACTGGTTCCAGGAAAGGGACAGAGCCAGGGCTGTAAGGTACACACAACATCCGGGGAAAGCCGGGGTTCGAACCTGGACCCCTGTCAAACGAACGAGCTCGTTATATTTAATATATACATGCCCAACTTCAGTTATCTATTAAAATAAAAAAACTGGCCACTAGATTTCAACAGAGGTGAATTATTTTCACTAAGAAACTCTCCTCCCAGTTAAAAAAGCAACTAAAGCATTTCAACGGACCTAGAGAACATTGAGCATGAAAATGGGTTCAGTTAATATCGCTTTGAGATGCATTTAAAACGAACGCTTAGCGCCTTATTCTTTTTTTCTCCATTGGAAGTTTTACGACAGCCGAGAGCAACTCAATGGGCTATAAACAATCGCCCGTCCCTAATATAGGCCCACTGGTTCCAGGAAAGGGACAGAGCCAGGGCTGTAAGGTACACACAACATCCGGGGAAAGCCGGGGTTCGAACCTGGACCCCTGTCAAACGAACGAGCTCGTTATATTTAATATATACATGCCCAACTTCAGTTATCTATTAAAATAAAAAAACTGGCCACTAGATTTCAACAGAGGTGAATTATTTTCACTAAGAAACTCTCCTCCCAGTTAAAAAAGCAACTAAAGCATTTCAACGGACCTAGAGAACATTGAGCATGAAAATGGGTTCAGTTAATATCGCTTTGAGATGCATTTAAAACGAACGCTTAGCGCCTTATTCTTTTTTCTCCATTGGAAGTTTTACGACAGCCGAGAGCAACTCAATGGGCTATAAACAATCGCCCGTCCCTAATATAGGCCCACTGGTTCCAGGAAAGGGACAGAGCCAGGGCTGTAAGGTACACACAACATCCGGGGAAAGCCGGGGTTCGAACCTGGACCCCTGTCAAACGAACGAGCTCGTTATATTTAATATATACATGCCCAACTTCAGTTATCTATTAAAATAAAAAAACTGGCCACTAGATTTCAACAGAGGTGAATTATTTTCACTAAGAAACTCTCCTCCCAGTTAAAAAAGCAACTAAAGCATTTCAACGGACCTAGAGAACATTGAGCATGAAAATGGGTTCAGTTAATATCGCTTTGAGATGCATTTAAAACGAACGCTTAGCGCCTTATTCTTTTTTTCTCCATTGGAAGTTTTACGACAGCCGAGAGCAACTCAATGGGCTATAAACAATCGCCCGTCCCTAATATAGGCCCACTGGTTCCAGGAAAGGGACAGAGCCAGGGCTGTAAGGTACACACAACATCCGGGGAAAGCCGGGGTTCGAACCTGGACCCCTGTCAAACGAACGAGCTCGTTATATTTAATATATACATGCCCAACTTCAGTTATCTATTAAAATAAAAAAACTGGCCACTAGATTTCAACAGAGGTGAATTATTTTCACTAAGAAACTCTCCTCCCAGTTAAAAAAGCAACTAAAGCATTTCAACGGACCTAGAGAACATTGAGCATGAAAATGGGTTCAGTTAATATCGCTTTGAGATGCATTTAAAACGAACGCTTAGCGCCTTATTCTTTTTTTCTCCATTGGAAGTTTTACGACAGCCGAGAGCAACTCAATGGGCTATAAACAATCGCCCGTCCCTAATATAGGCCCACTGGTTCCAGGAAAGGGACAGAGCCAGGGCTGTAAGGTACACACAACATCCGGGGAAAGCCGGGGTTCGAACCTGGACCCCTGTCAAACGAACGAGCTCGTTATATTTAATATATACATGCCCAACTTCAGTTATCTATTAAAATAAAAAAACTGGCCACTAGATTTCAACAGAGGTGAATTATTTTCACTAAGAAACTCTCCTCCCAGTTAAAAAAGCAACTAAAGCATTTCAACGGACCTAGAGAACATTGAGCATGAAAATGGGTTCAGTTAATATCGCTTTGAGATGCATTTAAAACGAACGCTTAGCGCCTTATTCTTTTTTTCTCCATTGGAAGTTTTACGACAGCCGAGAGCAACTCAATGGGCTATAAACAATCGCCCGTCCCTAATATAGGCCCACTGGTTCCAGGAAAGGGACAGAGCCAGGGCTGTAAGGTACACACAACATCCGGGGAAAGCCGGGGTTCGAACCTGGACCCCTGTCAAACGAACGAGCTCGTTATATTTAATATATACATGCCCAACTTCAGTTATCTATTAAAATAAAAAAACTGGCCACTAGATTTCAACAGAGGTGAATTATTTTCACTAAGAAACTCTCCTCCCAGTTAAAAAAGCAACTAAAGCATTTCAACGGACCTAGAGAACATTGAGCATGAAAATGGGTTCAGTTAATATCGCTTTGAGATGCATTTAAAACGAACGCTTAGCGCCTTATTCTTTTTTTCTCCATTGGAAGTTTTACGACAGCCGAGAGCAACTCAATGGGCTATAAACAATCGCCCGTCCCTAATATAGGCCCACTGGTTCCAGGAAAGGGACAGAGCCAGGGCTGTAAGGTACACACAACATCCGGGGAAAGCCGGGGTTCGAACCTGGACCCCTGTCAAACGAACGAGCTCGTTATATTTAATATATACATGCCCAACTTCAGTTATCTATTAAAATAAAAAAACTGGCCACTAGATTTCAACAGAGGTGAATTATTTTCACTAAGAAACTCTCCTCCCAGTTAAAAAAGCAACTAAAGCATTTCAACGGACCTAGAGAACATTGAGCATGAAAATGGGTTCAGTTAATATCGCTTTGAGATGCATTTAAAACGAACGCTTAGCGCCTTATTCTTTTTTTCTCCATTGGAAGTTTTACGACAGCCGAGAGCAACTCAATGGGCTATAAACAATCGCCCGTCCCTAATATAGGCCCACTGGTTCCAGGAAAGGGACAGAGCCAGGGCTGTAAGGTACACACAACATCCGGGGAAAGCCGGGGTTCGAACCTGGACCCCTGTCAAACGAACGAGCTCGTTATATTTAATATATACATGCCCAACTTCAGTTATCTATTAAAATAAAAAAACTGGCCACTAGATTTCAACAGAGGTGAATTATTTTCACTAAGAAACTCTCCTCCCAGTTAAAAAAGCAACTAAAGCATTTCAACGGACCTAGAGAACATTGAGCATGAAAATGGGTTCAGTTAATATCGCTTTGAGATGCATTTAAAACGAACGCTTAGCGCCTTATTCTTTTTTCTCCATTGGAAGTTTTACGACAGCCGAGAGCAACTCAATGGGCTATAAACAATCGCCCGTCCCTAATATAGGCCCACTGGTTCCAGGAAAGGGACAGAGCCAGGGCTGTAAGGTACACACAACATCCGGGGAAAGCCGGGGTTCGAACCTGGACCCCTGTCAAACGAACGAGCTCGTTATATTTAATATATACATGCCCAACTTCAGTTATCTATTAAAATAAAAAAACTGGCCACTAGATTTCAACAGAGGTGAATTATTTTCACTAAGAAACTCTCCTCCCAGTTAAAAAAGCAACTAAAGCATTTCAACGGACCTAGAGAACATTGAGCATGAAAATGGGTTCAGTTAATATCGCTTTGAGATGCATTTAAAACGAACGCTTAGCGCCTTATTCTTTTTTTCTCCATTGGAAGTTTTACGACAGCCGAGAGCAACTCAATGGGCTATAAACAATCGCCCGTCCCTAATATAGGCCCACTGGTTCCAGGAAAGGGACAGAGCCAGGGCTGTAAGGTACACACAACATCCGGGGAAAGCCGGGGTTCGAACCTGGACCCCTGTCAAACGAACGAGCTCGTTATATTTAATATATACATGCCCAACTTCAGTTATCTATTAAAATAAAAAAACTGGCCACTAGATTTCAACAGAGGTGAATTATTTTCACTAAGAAACTCTCCTCCCAGTTAAAAAAGCAACTAAAGCATTTCAACGGACCTAGAGAACATTGAGCATGAAAATGGGTTCAGTTAATATCGCTTTGAGATGCATTTAAAACGAACGCTTAGCGCCTTATTCTTTTTTTCTCCATTGGAAGTTTTACGACAGCCGAGAGCAACTCAATGGGCTATAAACAATCGCCCGTCCCTAATATAGGCCCACTGGTTCCAGGAAAGGGACAGAGCCAGGGCTGTAAGGTACACACAACATCCGGGGAAAGCCGGGGTTCGAACCTGGACCCCTGTCAAACGAACGAGCTCGTTATATTTAATATATACATGCCCAACTTCAGTTATCTATTAAAATAAAAAAACTGGCCACTAGATTTCAACAGAGGTGAATTATTTTCACTAAGAAACTCTCCTCCCAGTTAAAAAAGCAACTAAAGCATTTCAACGGACCTAGAGAACATTGAGCATGAAAATGGGTTCAGTTAATATCGCTTTGAGATGCATTTAAAACGAACGCTTAGCGCCTTATTCTTTTTTTCTCCATTGGAAGTTTTACGACAGCCGAGAGCAACTCAATGGGCTATAAACAATCGCCCGTCCCTAATATAAGGCCCACTGGTTCCAGGAAAGGGACAGAGCCAGGGCTGTAAGGTACACACAACATCCGGGGAAAGCCGGGGTTCGAACCTGGACCCCTGTCAAACGAACGAGCTCGTTATATTTAATATATACATGCCCAACTTCAGTTATCTATTAAAATAAAAAAACTGGCCACTAGATTTCAACAGAGGTGAATTATTTTCACTAAGAAACTCTCCTCCCAGTTAAAAAAGCAACTAAAGCATTTCAACGGACCTAGAGAACATTGAGCATGAAAATGGGTTCAGTTAATATCGCTTTGAGATGCATTTAAAACGAACGCTTAGCGCCTTATTCTTTTTTTCTCCATTGGAAGTTTTACGACAGCCGAGAGCAACTCAATGGGCTATAAACAATCGCCCGTCCCTAATATAGGCCCACTGGTTCCAGGAAAGGGACAGAGCCAGGGCTGTAAGGTACACACAACATCCGGGGAAAGCCGGGGTTCGAACCTGGACCCCTGTCAAACGAACGAGCTCGTTATATTTAATATATACATGCCCAACTTCAGTTATCTATTAAAATAAAAAAACTGGCCACTAGATTTCAACAGAGGTGAATTATTTTCACTAAGAAACTCTCCTCCCAGTTAAAAAAGCAACTAAAGCATTTCAACGGACCTAGAGAACATTGAGCATGAAAATGGGTTCAGTTAATATCGCTTTGAGATGCATTTAAAACGAACGCTTAGCGCCTTATTCTTTTTTTCTCCATTGGAAGTTTTACGACAGCCGAGAGCAACTCAATGGGCTATAAACAATCGCCCGTCCCTAATATAAGGCCCACTGGTTCCAGGAAAGGGACAGAGCCAGGGCTGTAAGGTACACACAACATCCGGGGAAAGCCGGGGTTCGAACCTGGACCCCTGTCAAACGAACGAGCTCGTTATATTTAATATATACATGCCCAACTTCAGTTATCTATTAAAATAAAAAAACTGGCCACTAGATTTCAACAGAGGTGAATTATTTTCACTAAGAAACTCTCCTCCCAGTTAAAAAAGCAACTAAAGCATTTCAACGGACCTAGAGAACATTGAGCATGAAAATGGGTTCAGTTAATATCGCTTTGAGATGCATTTAAAACGAACGCTTAGCGCCTTATTCTTTTTTTCTCCATTGGAAGTTTTACGACAGCCGAGAGCAACTCAATGGGCTATAAACAATCGCCCGTCCCTAATATAGGCCCACTGGTTCCAGGAAAGGGACAGAGCCAGGGCTGTAAGGTACACACAACATCCGGGGAAAGCCGGGGTTCGAACCTGGACCCCTGTCAAACGAACGAGCTCGTTATATTTAATATATACATGCCCAACTTCAGTTATCTATTAAAATAAAAAAACTGGCCACTAGATTTCAACAGAGGTGAATTATTTTCACTAAGAAACTCTCCTCCCAGTTAAAAAAGCAACTAAAGCATTTCAACGGACCTAGAGAACATTGAGCATGAAAATGGGTTCAGTTAATATCGCTTTGAGATGCATTTAAAACGAACGCTTAGCGCCTTATTCTTTTTTTCTCCATTGGAAGTTTTACGACAGCCGAGAGCAACTCAATGGGCTATAAACAATCGCCCGTCCCTAATATAGGCCCACTGGTTCCAGGAAAGGGACAGAGCCAGGGCTGTAAGGTACACACAACATCCGGGGAAAGCCGGGGTTCGAACCTGGACCCCTGTCAAACGAACGAGCTCGTTATATTTAATATATACATGCCCAACTTCAGTTATCTATTAAAATAAAAAAACTGGCCACTAGATTTCAACAGAGGTGAATTATTTTCACTAAGAAACTCTCCTCCCAGTTAAAAAAGCAACTAAAGCATTTCAACGGACCTAGAGAACATTGAGCATGAAAATGGGTTCAGTTAATATCGCTTTGAGATGCATTTAAAACGAACGCTTAGCGCCTTATTCTTTTTTTCTCCATTGGAAGTTTTACGACAGCCGAGAGCAACTCAATGGGCTATAAACAATCGCCCGTCCCTAATATAGGCCCACTGGTTCCAGGAAAGGGACAGAGCCAGGGCTGTAAGGTACACACAACATCCGGGGAAAGCCGGGGTTCGAACCTGGACCCCTGTCAAACGAACGAGCTCGTTATATTTAATATATACATGCCCAACTTCAGTTATCTATTAAAATAAAAAAACTGGCCACTAGATTTCAACAGAGGTGAATTATTTTCACTAAGAAACTCTCCTCCCAGTTAAAAAAGCAACTAAAGCATTTCAACGGACCTAGAGAACATTGAGCATGAAAATGGGTTCAGTTAATATCGCTTTGAGATGCATTTAAAACGAACGCTTAGCGCCTTATTCTTTTTTTCTCCATTGGAAGTTTTACGACAGCCGAGAGCAACTCAATGGGCTATAAACAATCGCCCGTCCCTAATATAAGGCCCACTGGTTCCAGGAAAGGGACAGAGCCAGGGCTGTAAGGTACACACAACATCCGGGGAAAGCCGGGGTTCGAACCTGGACCCCTGTCAAACGAACGAGCTCGTTATATTTAATATATACATGCCCAACTTCAGTTATCTATTAAAATAAAAAAACTGGCCACTAGATTTCAACAGAGGTGAATTATTTTCACTAAGAAACTCTCCTCCCAGTTAAAAAAGCAACTAAAGCATTTCAACGGACCTAGAGAACATTGAGCATGAAAATGGGTTCAGTTAATATCGCTTTGAGATGCATTTAAAACGAACGCTTAGCGCCTTATTCTTTTTTTCTCCATTGGAAGTTTTACGACAGCCGAGAGCAACTCAATGGGCTATAAACAATCGCCCGTCCCTAATATAGGCCCACTGGTTCCAGGAAAGGGACAGAGCCAGGGCTGTAAGGTACACACAACATCCGGGGAAAGCCGGGGTTCGAACCTGGACCCCTGTCAAACGAACGAGCTCGTTATATTTAATATATACATGCCCAACTTCAGTTATCTATTAAAATAAAAAAACTGGCCACTAGATTTCAACAGAGGTGAATTATTTTCACTAAGAAACTCTCCTCCCAGTTAAAAAAGCAACTAAAGCATTTCAACGGACCTAGAGAACATTGAGCATGAAAATGGGTTCAGTTAATATCGCTTTGAGATGCATTTAAAACGAACGCTTAGCGCCTTATTCTTTTTTTCTCCATTGGAAGTTTTACGACAGCCGAGAGCAACTCAATGGGCTATAAACAATCGCCCGTCCCTAATATAAGCCCACTGGTTCCAGGAAAGGGACAGAGCCAGGGCTGTAAGGTACACACAACATCCGGGGAAAGCCGGGGTTCGAACCTGGACCCCTGTCAAACGAACGAGCTCGTTATATTTAATATATACATGCCCAACTTCAGTTATCTATTAAAATAAAAAAACTGGCCACTAGATTTCAACAGAGGTGAATTATTTTCACTAAGAAACTCTCCTCCCAGTTAAAAAAGCAACTAAAGCATTTCAACGGACCTAGAGAACATTGAGCATGAAAATGGGTTCAGTTAATATCGCTTTGAGATGCATTTAAAACGAACGCTTAGCGCCTTATTCTTTTTTTCTCCATTGGAAGTTTTACGACAGCCGAGAGCAACTCAATGGGCTATAAACAATCGCCCGTCCCTAATATAGGCCCACTGGTTCCAGGAAAGGGACAGAGCCAGGGCTGTAAGGTACACACAACATCCGGGGAAAGCCGGGGTTCGAACCTGGACCCCTGTCAAACGAACGAGCTCGTTATATTTAATATATACATGCCCAACTTCAGTTATCTATTAAAATAAAAAAACTGGCCACTAGATTTCAACAGAGGTGAATTATTTTCACTAAGAAACTCTCCTCCCAGTTAAAAAAGCAACTAAAGCATTTCAACGGACCTAGAGAACATTGAGCATGAAAATGGGTTCAGTTAATATCGCTTTGAGATGCATTTAAAACGAACGCTTAGCGCCTTATTCTTTTTTTCTCCATTGGAAGTTTTACGACAGCCGAGAGCAACTCAATGGGCTATAAACAATCGCCCGTCCCTAATATAGGCCCACTGGTTCCAGGAAAGGGACAGAGCCAGGGCTGTAAGGTACACACAACATCCGGGGAAAGCCGGGGTTCGAACCTGGACCCCTGTCAAACGAACGAGCTCGTTATATTTAATATATACATGCCCAACTTCAGTTATCTATTAAAATAAAAAAACTGGCCACTAGATTTCAACAGAGGTGAATTATTTTCACTAAGAAACTCTCCTCCCAGTTAAAAAAGCAACTAAAGCATTTCAACGGACCTAGAGAACATTGAGCATGAAAATGGGTTCAGTTAATATCGCTTTGAGATGCATTTAAAACGAACGCTTAGCGCCTTATTCTTTTTTTCTCCATTGGAAGTTTTACGACAGCCGAGAGCAACTCAATGGGCTATAAACAATCGCCCGTCCCTAATATAGGCCCACTGGTTCCAGGAAAGGGACAGAGCCAGGGCTGTAAGGTACACACAACATCCGGGGAAAGCCGGGGTTCGAACCTGGACCCCTGTCAAACGAACGAGCTCGTTATATTTAATATATACATGCCCAACTTCAGTTATCTATTAAAATAAAAAAACTGGCCACTAGATTTCAACAGAGGTGAATTATTTTCACTAAGAAACTCTCCTCCCAGTTAAAAAAGCAACTAAAGCATTTCAACGGACCTAGAGAACATTGAGCATGAAAATGGGTTCAGTTAATATCGCTTTGAGATGCATTTAAAACGAACGCTTAGCGCCTTATTCTTTTTTTCTCCATTGGAAGTTTTACGACAGCCGAGAGCAACTCAATGGGCTATAAACAATCGCCCGTCCCTAATATAAGCCCACTGGTTCCAGGAAAGGGACAGAGCCAGGGCTGTAAGGTACACACAACATCCGGGGAAAGCCGGGGTTCGAACCTGGACCCCTGTCAAACGAACGAGCTCGTTATATTTAATATATACATGCCCAACTTCAGTTATCTATTAAAATAAAAAAACTGGCCACTAGATTTCAACAGAGGTGAATTATTTTCACTAAGAAACTCTCCTCCCAGTTAAAAAAGCAACTAAAGCATTTCAACGGACCTAGAGAACATTGAGCATGAAAATGGGTTCAGTTAATATCGCTTTGAGATGCATTTAAAACGAACGCTTAGCGCCTTATTCTTTTTTTCTCCATTGGAAGTTTTACGACAGCCGAGAGCAACTCAATGGGCTATAAACAATCGCCCGTCCCTAATATAGGCCCACTGGTTCCAGGAAAGGGACAGAGCCAGGGCTGTAAGGTACACACAACATCCGGGGAAAGCCGGGGTTCGAACCTGGACCCCTGTCAAACGAACGAGCTCGTTATATTTAATATATACATGCCCAACTTCAGTTATCTATTAAAATAAAAAAACTGGCCACTAGATTTCAACAGAGGTGAATTATTTTCACTAAGAAACTCTCCTCCCAGTTAAAAAAGCAACTAAAGCATTTCAACGGACCTAGAGAACATTGAGCATGAAAATGGGTTCAGTTAATATCGCTTTGAGATGCATTTAAAACGAACGCTTAGCGCCTTATTCTTTTTTCTCCATTGGAAGTTTTACGACAGCCGAGAGCAACTCAATGGGCTATAAACAATCGCCCGTCCCTAATATAAGCCCACTGGTTCCAGGAAAGGGACAGAGCCAGGGCTGTAAGGTACACACAACATCCGGGGAAAGCCGGGGTTCGAACCTGGACCCCTGTCAAACGAACGAGCTCGTTATATTTAATATATACATGCCCAACTTCAGTTATCTATTAAAATAAAAAAACTGGCCACTAGATTTCAACAGAGGTGAATTATTCTCACTAAGAAACTCTCCTCCCAGTTAAAAAAGCAACTAAAGCATTTCAACGGACCTAGAGAACATTGAGCATGAAAATGGGTTCAGTTAATATCGCTTTGAGATGCATTTAAAACGAACGCTTAGCGCCTTATTCTTTTTTTCTCCATTGGAAGTTTTACGACAGCCGAGAGCAACTCAATGGGCTATAAACAATCGCCCGTCCCTAATATAGGCCCACTGGTTCCAGGAAAGGGACAGAGCCAGGGCTGTAAGGTACACACAACATCCGGGGAAAGCCGGGGTTCGAACCTGGACCCCTGTCAAACGAACGAGCTCGTTATATTTAATATATACATGCCCAACTTCAGTTATCTATTAAAATAAAAAAACTGGCCACTAGATTTCAACAGAGGTGAATTATTTTCACTAAGAAACTCTCCTCCCAGTTAAAAAAGCAACTAAAGCATTTCAACGGACCTAGAGAACATTGAGCATGAAAATGGGTTCAGTTAATATCGCTTTGAGATGCATTTAAAACGAACGCTTAGCGCCTTATTCTTTTTTCTCCATTGGAAGTTTTACGACAGCCGAGAGCAACTCAATGGGCTATAAACAATCGCCCGTCCCTAATATAAGCCCACTGGTTCCAGGAAAGGGACAGAGCCAGGGCTGTAAGGTACACACAACATCCGGGGAAAGCCGGGGTTCGAACCTGGACCCCTGTCAAACGAACGAGCTCGTTATATTTAATATATACATGCCCAACTTCAGTTATCTATTAAAATAAAAAAACTGGCCACTAGATTTCAACAGAGGTGAATTATTCTCACTAAGAAACTCTCCTCCCAGTTAAAAAAGCAACTAAAGCATTTCAACGGACCTAGAGAACATTGAGCATGAAAATGGGTTCAGTTAATATCGCTTTGAGATGCATTTAAAACGAACGCTTAGCGCCTTATTCTTTTTTTCTCCATTGGAAGTTTTACGACAGCCGAGAGCAACTCAATGGGCTATAAACAATCGCCCGTCCCTAATATAGGCCCACTGGTTCCAGGAAAGGGACAGAGCCAGGGCTGTAAGGTACACACAACATCCGGGGAAAGCCGGGGTTCGAACCTGGACCCCTGTCAAACGAACGAGCTCGTTATATTTAATATATACATGCCCAACTTCAGTTATCTATTAAAATAAAAAAACTGGCCACTAGATTTCAACAGAGGTGAATTATTTTCACTAAGAAACTCTCCTCCCAGTTAAAAAAGCAACTAAAGCATTTCAACGGACCTAGAGAACATTGAGCATGAAAATGGGTTCAGTTAATATCGCTTTGAGATGCATTTAAAACGAACGCTTAGCGCCTTATTCTTTTTTCTCCATTGGAAGTTTTACGACAGCCGAGAGCAACTCAATGGGCTATAAACAATCGCCCGTCCCTAATATAAGCCCACTGGTTCCAGGAAAGGGACAGAGCCAGGGCTGTAAGGTACACACAACATCCGGGGAAAGCCGGGGTTCGAACCTGGACCCCTGTCAAACGAACGAGCTCGTTATATTTAATATATACATGCCCAACTTCAGTTATCTATTAAAATAAAAAAACTGGCCACTAGATTTCAACAGAGGTGAATTATTCTCACTAAGAAACTCTCCTCCCAGTTAAAAAAGCAACTAAAGCATTTCAACGGACCTAGAGAACATTGAGCATGAAAATGGGTTCAGTTAATATCGCTTTGAGATGCATTTAAAACGAACGCTTAGCGCCTTATTCTTTTTTTCTCCATTGGAAGTTTTACGACAGCCGAGAGCAACTCAATGGGCTATAAACAATCGCCCGTCCCTAATATAGGCCCACTGGTTCCAGGAAAGGGACAGAGCCAGGGCTGTAAGGTACACACAACATCCGGGGAAAGCCGGGGTTCGAACCTGGACCCCTGTCAAACGAACGAGCTCGTTATATTTAATATATACATGCCCAACTTCAGTTATCTATTAAAATAAAAAAACTGGCCACTAGATTTCAACAGAGGTGAATTATTTTCACTAAGAAACTCTCCTCCCAGTTAAAAAAGCAACTAAAGCATTTCAACGGACCTAGAGAACATTGAGCATGAAAATGGGTTCAGTTAATATCGCTTTGAGATGCATTTAAAACGAACGCTTAGCGCCTTATTCTTTTTTTCTCCATTGGAAGTTTTACGACAGCCGAGAGCAACTCAATGGGCTATAAACAATCGCCCGTCCCTAATATAAGCCCACTGGTTCCAGGAAAGGGACAGAGCCAGGGCTGTAAGGTACACACAACATCCGGGGAAAGCCGGGGTTCGAACCTGGACCCCTGTCAAACGAACGAGCTCGTTATATTTAATATATACATGCCCAACTTCAGTTATCTATTAAAATAAAAAAACTGGCCACTAGATTTCAACAGAGGTGAATTATTCTCACTAAGAAACTCTCCTCCCAGTTAAAAAAGCAACTAAAGCATTTCAACGGACCTAGAGAACATTGAGCATGAAAATGGGTTCAGTTAATATCGCTTTGAGATGCATTTAAAACGAACGCTTAGCGCCTTATTCTTTTTTTCTCCATTGGAAGTTTTACGACAGCCGAGAGCAACTCAATGGGCTATAAACAATCGCCCGTCCCTAATATAGGCCCACTGGTTCCAGGAAAGGGACAGAGCCAGGGCTGTAAGGTACACACAACATCCGGGGAAAGCCGGGGTTCGAACCTGGACCCCTGTCAAACGAACGAGCTCGTTATATTTAATATATACATGCCCAACTTCAGTTATCTATTAAAATAAAAAAACTGGCCACTAGATTTCAACAGAGGTGAATTATTTTCACTAAGAAACTCTCCTCCCAGTTAAAAAAGCAACTAAAGCATTTCAACGGACCTAGAGAACATTGAGCATGAAAATGGGTTCAGTTAATATCGCTTTGAGATGCATTTAAAACGAACGCTTAGCGCCTTATTCTTTTTTCTCCATTGGAAGTTTTACGACAGCCGAGAGCAACTCAATGGGCTATAAACAATCGCCCGTCCCTAATATAAGCCCACTGGTTCCAGGAAAGGGACAGAGCCAGGGCTGTAAGGTACACACAACATCCGGGGAAAGCCGGGGTTCGAACCTGGACCCCTGTCAAACGAACGAGCTCGTTATATTTAATATATACATGCCCAACTTCAGTTATCTATTAAAATAAAAAAACTGGCCACTAGATTTCAACAGAGGTGAATTATTCTCACTAAGAAACTCTCCTCCCAGTTAAAAAAGCAACTAAAGCATTTCAACGGACCTAGAGAACATTGAGCATGAAAATGGGTTCAGTTAATATCGCTTTGAGATGCATTTAAAACGAACGCTTAGCGCCTTATTCTTTTTTTCTCCATTGGAAGTTTTACGACAGCCGAGAGCAACTCAATGGGCTATAAACAATCGCCCGTCCCTAATATAGGCCCACTGGTTCCAGGAAAGGGACAGAGCCAGGGCTGTAAGGTACACACAACATCCGGGGAAAGCCGGGGTTCGAACCTGGACCCCTGTCAAACGAACGAGCTCGTTATATTTAATATATACATGCCCAACTTCAGTTATCTATTAAAATAAAAAAACTGGCCACTAGATTTCAACAGAGGTGAATTATTTTCACTAAGAAACTCTCCTCCCAGTTAAAAAAGCAACTAAAGCATTTCAACGGACCTAGAGAACATTGAGCATGAAAATGGGTTCAGTTAATATCGCTTTGAGATGCATTTAAAACGAACGCTTAGCGCCTTATTCTTTTTTCTCCATTGGAAGTTTTACGACAGCCGAGAGCAACTCAATGGGCTATAAACAATCGCCCGTCCCTAATATAAGCCCACTGGTTCCAGGAAAGGGACAGAGCCAGGGCTGTAAGGTACACACAACATCCGGGGAAAGCCGGGGTTCGAACCTGGACCCCTGTCAAACGAACGAGCTCGTTATATTTAATATATACATGCCCAACTTCAGTTATCTATTAAAATAAAAAAACTGGCCACTAGATTTCAACAGAGGTGAATTATTCTCACTAAGAAACTCTCCTCCCAGTTAAAAAAGCAACTAAAGCATTTCAACGGACCTAGAGAACATTGAGCATGAAAATGGGTTCAGTTAATATCGCTTTGAGATGCATTTAAAACGAACGCTTAGCGCCTTATTCTTTTTTTCTCCATTGGAAGTTTTACGACAGCCGAGAGCAACTCAATGGGCTATAAACAATCGCCCGTCCCTAATATAGGCCCACTGGTTCCAGGAAAGGGACAGAGCCAGGGCTGTAAGGTACACACAACATCCGGGGAAAGCCGGGGTTCGAACCTGGACCCCTGTCAAACGAACGAGCTCGTTATATTTAATATATACATGCCCAACTTCAGTTATCTATTAAAATAAAAAAACTGGCCACTAGATTTCAACAGAGGTGAATTATTTTCACTAAGAAACTCTCCTCCCAGTTAAAAAAGCAACTAAAGCATTTCAACGGACCTAGAGAACATTGAGCATGAAAATGGGTTCAGTTAATATCGCTTTGAGATGCATTTAAAACGAACGCTTAGCGCCTTATTCTTTTTTTCTCCATTGGAAGTTTTACGACAGCCGAGAGCAACTCAATGGGCTATAAACAATCGCCCGTCCCTAATATAAGCCCACTGGTTCCAGGAAAGGGACAGAGCCAGGGCTGTAAGGTACACACAACATCCGGGGAAAGCCGGGGTTCGAACCTGGACCCCTGTCAAACGAACGAGCTCGTTATATTTAATATATACATGCCCAACTTCAGTTATCTATTAAAATAAAAAAACTGGCCACTAGATTTCAACAGAGGTGAATTATTCTCACTAAGAAACTCTCCTCCCAGTTAAAAAAGCAACTAAAGCATTTCAACGGACCTAGAGAACATTGAGCATGAAAATGGGTTCAGTTAATATCGCTTTGAGATGCATTTAAAACGAACGCTTAGCGCCTTATTCTTTTTTCTCCATTGGAAGTTTTACGACAGCCGAGAGCAACTCAATGGGCTATAAACAATCGCCCGTCCCTAATATAGGCCCACTGGTTCCAGGAAAGGGACAGAGCCAGGGCTGTAAGGTACACACAACATCCGGGGAAAGCCGGGGTTCGAACCTGGACCCCTGTCAAACGAACGAGCTCGTTATATTTAATATATACATGCCCAACTTCAGTTATCTATTAAAATAAAAAAACTGGCCACTAGATTTCAACAGAGGTGAATTATTTTCACTAAGAAACTCTCCTCCCAGTTAAAAAAGCAACTAAAGCATTTCAACGGACCTAGAGAACATTGAGCATGAAAATGGGTTCAGTTAATATCGCTTTGAGATGCATTTAAAACGAACGCTTAGCGCCTTATTCTTTTTTCTCCATTGGAAGTTTTACGACAGCCGAGAGCAACTCAATGGGCTATAAACAATCGCCCGTCCCTAATATAAGCCCACTGGTTCCAGGAAAGGGACAGAGCCAGGGCTGTAAGGTACACACAACATCCGGGGAAAGCCGGGGTTCGAACCTGGACCCCTGTCAAACGAACGAGCTCGTTATATTTAATATATACATGCCCAACTTCAGTTATCTATTAAAATAAAAAAACTGGCCACTAGATTTCAACAGAGGTGAATTATTCTCACTAAGAAACTCTCCTCCCAGTTAAAAAAGCAACTAAAGCATTTCAACGGACCTAGAGAACATTGAGCATGAAAATGGGTTCAGTTAATATCGCTTTGAGATGCATTTAAAACGAACGCTTAGCGCCTTATTCTTTTTTCTCCATTGGAAGTTTTACGACAGCCGAGAGCAACTCAATGGGCTATAAACAATCGCCCGTCCCTAATATAGGCCCACTGGTTCCAGGAAAGGGACAGAGCCAGGGCTGTAAGGTACACACAACATCCGGGGAAAGCCGGGGTTCGAACCTGGACCCCTGTCAAACGAACGAGCTCGTTATATTTAATATATACATGCCCAACTTCAGTTATCTATTAAAATAAAAAAACTGGCCACTAGATTTCAACAGAGGTGAATTATTTTCACTAAGAAACTCTCCTCCCAGTTAAAAAAGCAACTAAAGCATTTCAACGGACCTAGAGAACATTGAGCATGAAAATGGGTTCAGTTAATATCGCTTTGAGATGCATTTAAAACGAACGCTTAGCGCCTTATTCTTTTTTTCTCCATTGGAAGTTTTACGACAGCCGAGAGCAACTCAATGGGCTATAAACAATCGCCCGTCCCTAATATAAGCCCACTGGTTCCAGGAAAGGGACAGAGCCAGGGCTGTAAGGTACACACAACATCCGGGGAAAGCCGGGGTTCGAACCTGGACCCCTGTCAAACGAACGAGCTCGTTATATTTAATATATACATGCCCAACTTCAGTTATCTATTAAAATAAAAAAACTGGCCACTAGATTTCAACAGAGGTGAATTATTCTCACTAAGAAACTCTCCTCCCAGTTAAAAAAGCAACTAAAGCATTTCAACGGACCTAGAGAACATTGAGCATGAAAATGGGTTCAGTTAATATCGCTTTGAGATGCATTTAAAACGAACGCTTAGCGCCTTATTCTTTTTTTCTCCATTGGAAGTTTTACGACAGCCGAGAGCAACTCAATGGGCTATAAACAATCGCCCGTCCCTAATATAGGCCCACTGGTTCCAGGAAAGGGACAGAGCCAGGGCTGTAAGGTACACACAACATCCGGGGAAAGCCGGGGTTCGAACCTGGACCCCTGTCAAACGAACGAGCTCGTTATATTTAATATATACATGCCCAACTTCAGTTATCTATTAAAATAAAAAAACTGGCCACTAGATTTCAACAGAGGTGAATTATTTTCACTAAGAAACTCTCCTCCCAGTTAAAAAAGCAACTAAAGCATTTCAACGGACCTAGAGAACATTGAGCATGAAAATGGGTTCAGTTAATATCGCTTTGAGATGCATTTAAAACGAACGCTTAGCGCCTTATTCTTTTTTTCTCCATTGGAAGTTTTACGACAGCCGAGAGCAACTCAATGGGCTATAAACAATCGCCCGTCCCTAATATAAGCCCACTGGTTCCAGGAAAGGGACAGAGCCAGGGCTGTAAGGTACACACAACATCCGGGGAAAGCCGGGGTTCGAACCTGGACCCCTGTCAAACGAACGAGCTCGTTATATTTAATATATACATGCCCAACTTCAGTTATCTATTAAAATAAAAAAACTGGCCACTAGATTTCAACAGAGGTGAATTATTCTCACTAAGAAACTCTCCTCCCAGTTAAAAAAGCAACTAAAGCATTTCAACGGACCTAGAGAACATTGAGCATGAAAATGGGTTCAGTTAATATCGCTTTGAGATGCATTTAAAACGAACGCTTAGCGCCTTATTCTTTTTTCTCCATTGGAAGTTTTACGACAGCCGAGAGCAACTCAATGGGCTATAAACAATCGCCCGTCCCTAATATAGGCCCACTGGTTCCAGGAAAGGGACAGAGCCAGGGCTGTAAGGTACACACAACATCCGGGGAAAGCCGGGGTTCGAACCTGGACCCCTGTCAAACGAACGAGCTCGTTATATTTAATATATACATGCCCAACTTCAGTTATCTATTAAAATAAAAAAACTGGCCACTAGATTTCAACAGAGGTGAATTATTTTCACTAAGAAACTCTCCTCCCAGTTAAAAAAGCAACTAAAGCATTTCAACGGACCTAGAGAACATTGAGCATGAAAATGGGTTCAGTTAATATCGCTTTGAGATGCATTTAAAACGAACGCTTAGCGCCTTATTCTTTTTTCTCCATTGGAAGTTTTACGACAGCCGAGAGCAACTCAATGGGCTATAAACAATCGCCCGTCCCTAATATAAGCCCACTGGTTCCAGGAAAGGGACAGAGCCAGGGCTGTAAGGTACACACAACATCCGGGGAAAGCCGGGGTTCGAACCTGGACCCCTGTCAAACGAACGAGCTCGTTATATTTAATATATACATGCCCAACTTCAGTTATCTATTAAAATAAAAAAACTGGCCACTAGATTTCAACAGAGGTGAATTATTCTCACTAAGAAACTCTCCTCCCAGTTAAAAAAGCAACTAAAGCATTTCAACGGACCTAGAGAACATTGAGCATGAAAATGGGTTCAGTTAATATCGCTTTGAGATGCATTTAAAACGAACGCTTAGCGCCTTATTCTTTTTTCTCCATTGGAAGTTTTACGACAGCCGAGAGCAACTCAATGGGCTATAAACAATCGCCCGTCCCTAATATAGGCCCACTGGTTCCAGGAAAGGGACAGAGCCAGGGCTGTAAGGTACACACAACATCCGGGGAAAGCCGGGGTTCGAACCTGGACCCCTGTCAAACGAACGAGCTCGTTATATTTAATATATACATGCCCAACTTCAGTTATCTATTAAAATAAAAAAACTGGCCACTAGATTTCAACAGAGGTGAATTATTTTCACTAAGAAACTCTCCTCCCAGTTAAAAAAGCAACTAAAGCATTTCAACGGACCTAGAGAACATTGAGCATGAAAATGGGTTCAGTTAATATCGCTTTGAGATGCATTTAAAACGAACGCTTAGCGCCTTATTCTTTTTTTCTCCATTGGAAGTTTTACGACAGCCGAGAGCAACTCAATGGGCTATAAACAATCGCCCGTCCCTAATATAAGCCCACTGGTTCCAGGAAAGGGACAGAGCCAGGGCTGTAAGGTACACACAACATCCGGGGAAAGCCGGGGTTCGAACCTGGACCCCTGTCAAACGAACGAGCTCGTTATATTTAATATATACATGCCCAACTTCAGTTATCTATTAAAATAAAAAAACTGGCCACTAGATTTCAACAGAGGTGAATTATTCTCACTAAGAAACTCTCCTCCCAGTTAAAAAAGCAACTAAAGCATTTCAACGGACCTAGAGAACATTGAGCATGAAAATGGGTTCAGTTAATATCGCTTTGAGATGCATTTAAAACGAACGCTTAGCGCCTTATTCTTTTTTCTCCATTGGAAGTTTTACGACAGCCGAGAGCAACTCAATGGGCTATAAACAATCGCCCGTCCCTAATATAGGCCCACTGGTTCCAGGAAAGGGACAGAGCCAGGGCTGTAAGGTACACACAACATCCGGGGAAAGCCGGGGTTCGAACCTGGACCCCTGTCAAACGAACGAGCTCGTTATATTTAATATATACATGCCCAACTTCAGTTATCTATTAAAATAAAAAAACTGGCCACTAGATTTCAACAGAGGTGAATTATTTTCACTAAGAAACTCTCCTCCCAGTTAAAAAAGCAACTAAAGCATTTCAACGGACCTAGAGAACATTGAGCATGAAAATGGGTTCAGTTAATATCGCTTTGAGATGCATTTAAAACGAACGCTTAGCGCCTTATTCTTTTTTTCTCCATTGGAAGTTTTACGACAGCCGAGAGCAACTCAATGGGCTATAAACAATCGCCCGTCCCTAATATAAGCCCACTGGTTCCAGGAAAGGGACAGAGCCAGGGCTGTAAGGTACACACAACATCCGGGGAAAGCCGGGGTTCGAACCTGGACCCCTGTCAAACGAACGAGCTCGTTATATTTAATATATACATGCCCAACTTCAGTTATCTATTAAAATAAAAAAACTGGCCACTAGATTTCAACAGAGGTGAATTATTCTCACTAAGAAACTCTCCTCCCAGTTAAAAAAGCAACTAAAGCATTTCAACGGACCTAGAGAACATTGAGCATGAAAATGGGTTCAGTTAATATCGCTTTGAGATGCATTTAAAACGAACGCTTAGCGCCTTATTCTTTTTTTCTCCATTGGAAGTTTTACGACAGCCGAGAGCAACTCAATGGGCTATAAACAATCGCCCGTCCCTAATATAGGCCCACTGGTTCCAGGAAAGGGACAGAGCCAGGGCTGTAAGGTACACACAACATCCGGGGAAAGCCGGGGTTCGAACCTGGACCCCTGTCAAACGAACGAGCTCGTTATATTTAATATATACATGCCCAACTTCAGTTATCTATTAAAATAAAAAAACTGGCCACTAGATTTCAACAGAGGTGAATTATTTTCACTAAGAAACTCTCCTCCCAGTTAAAAAAGCAACTAAAGCATTTCAACGGACCTAGAGAACATTGAGCATGAAAATGGGTTCAGTTAATATCGCTTTGAGATGCATTTAAAACGAACGCTTAGCGCCTTATTCTTTTTTTCTCCATTGGAAGTTTTACGACAGCCGAGAGCAACTCAATGGGCTATAAACAATCGCCCGTCCCTAATATAAGCCCACTGGTTCCAGGAAAGGGACAGAGCCAGGGCTGTAAGGTACACACAACATCCGGGGAAAGCCGGGGTTCGAACCTGGACCCCTGTCAAACGAACGAGCTCGTTATATTTAATATATACATGCCCAACTTCAGTTATCTATTAAAATAAAAAAACTGGCCACTAGATTTCAACAGAGGTGAATTATTCTCACTAAGAAACTCTCCTCCCAGTTAAAAAAGCAACTAAAGCATTTCAACGGACCTAGAGAACATTGAGCATGAAAATGGGTTCAGTTAATATCGCTTTGAGATGCATTTAAAACGAACGCTTAGCGCCTTATTCTTTTTTTCTCCATTGGAAGTTTTACGACAGCCGAGAGCAACTCAATGGGCTATAAACAATCGCCCGTCCCTAATATAGGCCCACTGGTTCCAGGAAAGGGACAGAGCCAGGGCTGTAAGGTACACACAACATCCGGGGAAAGCCGGGGTTCGAACCTGGACCCCTGTCAAACGAACGAGCTCGTTATATTTAATATATACATGCCCAACTTCAGTTATCTATTAAAATAAAAAAACTGGCCACTAGATTTCAACAGAGGTGAATTATTTTCACTAAGAAACTCTCCTCCCAGTTAAAAAAGCAACTAAAGCATTTCAACGGACCTAGAGAACATTGAGCATGAAAATGGGTTCAGTTAATATCGCTTTGAGATGCATTTAAAACGAACGCTTAGCGCCTTATTCTTTTTTTCTCCATTGGAAGTTTTACGACAGCCGAGAGCAACTCAATGGGCTATAAACAATCGCCCGTCCCTAATATAAGCCCACTGGTTCCAGGAAAGGGACAGAGCCAGGGCTGTAAGGTACACACAACATCCGGGGAAAGCCGGGGTTCGAACCTGGACCCCTGTCAAACGAACGAGCTCGTTATATTTAATATATACATGCCCAACTTCAGTTATCTATTAAAATAAAAAAACTGGCCACTAGATTTCAACAGAGGTGAATTATTCTCACTAAGAAACTCTCCTCCCAGTTAAAAAAGCAACTAAAGCATTTCAACGGACCTAGAGAACATTGAGCATGAAAATGGGTTCAGTTAATATCGCTTTGAGATGCATTTAAAACGAACGCTTAGCGCCTTATTCTTTTTTCTCCATTGGAAGTTTTACGACAGCCGAGAGCAACTCAATGGGCTATAAACAATCGCCCGTCCCTAATATAGGCCCACTGGTTCCAGGAAAGGGACAGAGCCAGGGCTGTAAGGTACACACAACATCCGGGGAAAGCCGGGGTTCGAACCTGGACCCCTGTCAAACGAACGAGCTCGTTATATTTAATATATACATGCCCAACTTCAGTTATCTATTAAAATAAAAAAACTGGCCACTAGATTTCAACAGAGGTGAATTATTTTCACTAAGAAACTCTCCTCCCAGTTAAAAAAGCAACTAAAGCATTTCAACGGACCTAGAGAACATTGAGCATGAAAATGGGTTCAGTTAATATCGCTTTGAGATGCATTTAAAACGAACGCTTAGCGCCTTATTCTTTTTTTCTCCATTGGAAGTTTTACGACAGCCGAGAGCAACTCAATGGGCTATAAACAATCGCCCGTCCCTAATATAAGCCCACTGGTTCCAGGAAAGGGACAGAGCCAGGGCTGTAAGGTACACACAACATCCGGGGAAAGCCGGGGTTCGAACCTGGACCCCTGTCAAACGAACGAGCTCGTTATATTTAATATATACATGCCCAACTTCAGTTATCTATTAAAATAAAAAAACTGGCCACTAGATTTCAACAGAGGTGAATTATTCTCACTAAGAAACTCTCCTCCCAGTTAAAAAAGCAACTAAAGCATTTCAACGGACCTAGAGAACATTGAGCATGAAAATGGGTTCAGTTAATATCGCTTTGAGATGCATTTAAAACGAACGCTTAGCGCCTTATTCTTTTTTTCTCCATTGGAAGTTTTACGACAGCCGAGAGCAACTCAATGGGCTATAAACAATCGCCCGTCCCTAATATAGGCCCACTGGTTCCAGGAAAGGGACAGAGCCAGGGCTGTAAGGTACACACAACATCCGGGGAAAGCCGGGGTTCGAACCTGGACCCCTGTCAAACGAACGAGCTCGTTATATTTAATATATACATGCCCAACTTCAGTTATCTATTAAAATAAAAAAACTGGCCACTAGATTTCAACAGAGGTGAATTATTTTCACTAAGAAACTCTCCTCCCAGTTAAAAAAGCAACTAAAGCATTTCAACGGACCTAGAGAACATTGAGCATGAAAATGGGTTCAGTTAATATCGCTTTGAGATGCATTTAAAACGAACGCTTAGCGCCTTATTCTTTTTTCTCCATTGGAAGTTTTACGACAGCCGAGAGCAACTCAATGGGCTATAAACAATCGCCCGTCCCTAATATAAGCCCACTGGTTCCAGGAAAGGGACAGAGCCAGGGCTGTAAGGTACACACAACATCCGGGGAAAGCCGGGGTTCGAACCTGGACCCCTGTCAAACGAACGAGCTCGTTATATTTAATATATACATGCCCAACTTCAGTTATCTATTAAAATAAAAAAACTGGCCACTAGATTTCAACAGAGGTGAATTATTCTCACTAAGAAACTCTCCTCCCAGTTAAAAAAGCAACTAAAGCATTTCAACGGACCTAGAGAACATTGAGCATGAAAATGGGTTCAGTTAATATCGCTTTGAGATGCATTTAAAACGAACGCTTAGCGCCTTATTCTTTTTTTCTCCATTGGAAGTTTTACGACAGCCGAGAGCAACTCAATGGGCTATAAACAATCGCCCGTCCCTAATATAGGCCCACTGGTTCCAGGAAAGGGACAGAGCCAGGGCTGTAAGGTACACACAACATCCGGGGAAAGCCGGGGTTCGAACCTGGACCCCTGTCAAACGAACGAGCTCGTTATATTTAATATATACATGCCCAACTTCAGTTATCTATTAAAATAAAAAAACTGGCCACTAGATTTCAACAGAGGTGAATTATTTTCACTAAGAAACTCTCCTCCCAGTTAAAAAAGCAACTAAAGCATTTCAACGGACCTAGAGAACATTGAGCATGAAAATGGGTTCAGTTAATATCGCTTTGAGATGCATTTAAAACGAACGCTTAGCGCCTTATTCTTTTTTCTCCATTGGAAGTTTTACGACAGCCGAGAGCAACTCAATGGGCTATAAACAATCGCCCGTCCCTAATATAAGCCCACTGGTTCCAGGAAAGGGACAGAGCCAGGGCTGTAAGGTACACACAACATCCGGGGAAAGCCGGGGTTCGAACCTGGACCCCTGTCAAACGAACGAGCTCGTTATATTTAATATATACATGCCCAACTTCAGTTATCTATTAAAATAAAAAAACTGGCCACTAGATTTCAACAGAGGTGAATTATTCTCACTAAGAAACTCTCCTCCCAGTTAAAAAAGCAACTAAAGCATTTCAACGGACCTAGAGAACATTGAGCATGAAAATGGGTTCAGTTAATATCGCTTTGAGATGCATTTAAAACGAACGCTTAGCGCCTTATTCTTTTTTTCTCCATTGGAAGTTTTACGACAGCCGAGAGCAACTCAATGGGCTATAAACAATCGCCCGTCCCTAATATAGGCCCACTGGTTCCAGGAAAGGGACAGAGCCAGGGCTGTAAGGTACACACAACATCCGGGGAAAGCCGGGGTTCGAACCTGGACCCCTGTCAAACGAACGAGCTCGTTATATTTAATATATACATGCCCAACTTCAGTTATCTATTAAAATAAAAAAACTGGCCACTAGATTTCAACAGAGGTGAATTATTTTCACTAAGAAACTCTCCTCCCAGTTAAAAAAGCAACTAAAGCATTTCAACGGACCTAGAGAACATTGAGCATGAAAATGGGTTCAGTTAATATCGCTTTGAGATGCATTTAAAACGAACGCTTAGCGCCTTATTCTTTTTTTCTCCATTGGAAGTTTTACGACAGCCGAGAGCAACTCAATGGGCTATAAACAATCGCCCGTCCCTAATATAAGCCCACTGGTTCCAGGAAAGGGACAGAGCCAGGGCTGTAAGGTACACACAACATCCGGGGAAAGCCGGGGTTCGAACCTGGACCCCTGTCAAACGAACGAGCTCGTTATATTTAATATATACATGCCCAACTTCAGTTATCTATTAAAATAAAAAAACTGGCCACTAGATTTCAACAGAGGTGAATTATTCTCACTAAGAAACTCTCCTCCCAGTTAAAAAAGCAACTAAAGCATTTCAACGGACCTAGAGAACATTGAGCATGAAAATGGGTTCAGTTAATATCGCTTTGAGATGCATTTAAAACGAACGCTTAGCGCCTTATTCTTTTTTTCTCCATTGGAAGTTTTACGACAGCCGAGAGCAACTCAATGGGCTATAAACAATCGCCCGTCCCTAATATAGGCCCACTGGTTCCAGGAAAGGGACAGAGCCAGGGCTGTAAGGTACACACAACATCCGGGGAAAGCCGGGGTTCGAACCTGGACCCCTGTCAAACGAACGAGCTCGTTATATTTAATATATACATGCCCAACTTCAGTTATCTATTAAAATAAAAAAACTGGCCACTAGATTTCAACAGAGGTGAATTATTTTCACTAAGAAACTCTCCTCCCAGTTAAAAAAGCAACTAAAGCATTTCAACGGACCTAGAGAACATTGAGCATGAAAATGGGTTCAGTTAATATCGCTTTGAGATGCATTTAAAACGAACGCTTAGCGCCTTGTTTATAGTTATTTTGATTGGAAGCGAAAACAGGAGCAGCTGTTCAAAAAAGAGAAACCAAAAACTCTGGACAATTTTTCTATGTTTCTAATAGCGTAGAGCCGCGGGGAGAGGCAAAGGGTTTTGCTTGTACTTTATGGAACGGGCGTTTGCTTCGACCTGGACAGTAGCCAACATTGGAACGGATGCGCGAAGTTGCCTTTTTGAGAAGCGTGCAGGGGTCCGTCAACACTGGGATGTGCAAGCTGTTCGGAAAGTGAAGAAAGGCGGAAGTCTCATGCCTTGTAGTGTAGAGGGGCGCTCGCAAAACGTGTGTGGGTACTGGTGTGGTGCTGAGGGGAGCGATCCAGAGGCCGTTTCGGCGGTTTTTCGCCGGGTGGGTCCGTCCGTCCGCCGATTCCCTCCCCGCGGTCGCCGTTTTCTCTCTCGGGGTCGGGGCGAGGGCCCCCACCTGCAGGGGCGGGCGCGTGCGTAGCACGCGCCAGCCATAGTCTCCTGCCCTGGGCCCTCGCCCCGACCCCGAGAGAGAAAACGGCGACCGCGGGGAGGGAATCGGCGGACGGACGGACCCACCCGGCGAAAAACCGCCGAAACGGCCTTCTGGATCGCTCCCCTCAGCACCACACCAATATCCTACTGAAACCGTTATACCAAATTTGGACGTTTTTTTCGCAGTAAAGGGAAAAAATAAACAGCGGGGGGAAGAAAATTGGGCGGCGCCGGGGAAGAAAAAAATTAGGGGTGGCGGGAAAGGGGGAGAAAAAAGTGGGCGCAGGGGAAGAGGAGAAAAAAGTGGGCGCGGGGGAAGGGGGGAGAAAAAGTGGGCGCGGGGGAAGGGGGAGAAAAAAGTGGGCGCGGGGAAAGGGAAAATTGGGCGCGGGGAAAGGGGAAAATATGGCGCTGGGGGAGGGGAGAAAAAATTGGGCGCGGGGGAAATGGACGCGGGGAAAAGGGAGAAAAAATTGGGGCGCGGGGAAAATATGGCGCGGGGGGAGGGGAGAAAAAAATGGACGCGGGGAAAATATGGCGCGGGGGAGGGGGGAAATTGGGGCTGGGGGAGGGGAGAAAAAAATGGACGCGGGGAAAATATGGCGCGGGGGAGGGGAAAAATTTGGGCGCAGGGAGGATAGAAAAAATTGTGGCGTGGGGAGGATAGAAAAAAATTGGGGCGTGTGGGAAGAGGAAATGCGCAGGGGAAGGGGAAAATTCCTGAGGGGGAATCGGAGGGGCGAAAAATTCGCAAATCTACGCGCAGTGCCAAAACATTAGCGGGGGGAAAATTTGCTTTTGGACAGAATAAAAAAAACGTGGAGGGGGGGGGAATTCCACAAGTTTGGGCACAGTGGAAGGAGAAACCTAATGGGCGGGCCTTTCGCATTCTGGCATGGGAAGAATTGTGGTGGAAGAAAAAAAAAAGTACGGACATTTTCAAAAGAACTCGGCAAGGAAATTTCCGGCCAGCAGGGTAACGTAATTACCAGCAAAATTATTCCAAAGGGCAAGTCGTAGTGCACTGCTGGAAATCTCCAAATTCCAGCAATGTCATTTTTCCCTTGGAAGGAGCACTAAGTAGGCCCCAACTTTGGAACGATGCCTCTGAACCGCGTATGTGGTAAATAGAGAGCTTGAAAAGTACAGTATATGGAAACAAGAGGGAAATTGTCAACAAATCTCCAGGGAAAGAAGTCCCTAGCGGTGGTGGGGGAACCCTATTGACTCTTAGGTGCTCTGTATTATCTTCGTGATTATCGAAACCAGGAAGCTTATAAACTTACGTGTTTTTTAAAAGAAAAAAAGATCACTTACCTTTTCACATTTCAAAATACATTTTACAAACAGTTATAAAAAATTCAAAACAGTAATTTCATCAATTTCATTTTTCAGTTGGCCTTTCCAAATCAGTGAAACAGACAGATTGTAACTTTTTTTCGCAGTGTTCTAAACTTTGGTACGTGAGAGTATGGGCAAGATTTCAAAAGTATGAATTGGTTCCAAGTCCGTTTCAATTCAGGCATTTTTTCAAAAAGTGTGTTGGGTAACTCTCAGGAGTTTTCGTGGGAAAAAGATGTTGCTTGGAAGTTGCAGTCATACAAGAACAGGGGGGCTTATAGGAATTGATAACTCTTGAAATTTTAAACCTACAGCTGAGATTTTAACTTGGTAGGAAGCACAGTGTGGTGGCTTTAATGTACAGAATTACTTTTCATGTTACTGGGTCTCATGTTTATGTAAAGAAAAATGCAAAGTGTGAAAATATACAAAAAATGCAATGATCTCTTTAAAGGAAAACAGAAAATTGTTGCACCTTGAAAATTCAAGTGCAGGTGGCTCCTCTCTGCTCATGTTTCTTATAAAAATGTTTTGTCTGCATTCTACTTTTACAATGATAAATATCCAAATATTGAAAGAAATGAAAGATATCACATTTTAAAAATTCATATTTAAAAGAGGGCAAATTTTTTAAATCTGAAAATTTGGCAGTTCAGTTATTATATGCCAGTACACGATGAAGCAAAATAATAAGTGAAAATAATCGCCCATCAGTCAAACTTAGTAAAGAGGAAACTAGAAGAAGGGATCGAAATAGCAAGAAGAAGAAGTACCACAATTAACGATAATTGTGGATGGACTCTTCCAATTGAGTGGCAGCAACTACTCCAGTGACATAGTCCTGATGACGAACTAGGCTTTATAGTCCGAAAATTTGACAACCAACTTTCATGAAAAATAACCTCTATAAGACCCATAAAAAAAGTTATTCCACAATCACTATGAATAGAGGTGCCATAAATGCATTTACAACTATAATAATTATTATATAAAAAAAGGTAGTTTTCCAGTTGTAAAATTTTTATACTCAGCCTAACAATGTACATTTCACATGGTAAATTTTGAGCAATAGCTCAAGAAAAGTGTAATATAAAAAAAATATAGAATATTTGGAGAAATACAGGCTTGGTGCAACCACGAAAGAGAAGATATGTGCATTAGGAAAATAACAAGAGTTGTCATGGTTAAAGTGCAAATCACTCAGAGTGCGAATGGGCTGGACACATTTGCACAAAGACAGGCCACATTTGGACAACTGAAATACCCTTTCAATAACAAGGGAAAGGAGATTATTCAGAAATGAGTGGATGAAATTTGAAAGTATGAAGGTAGAAAGTTGTGGAAAAGACGTGGGGGAAACTTTCATGCAGCAGTGAATTTCTTATGGTCGGCGATGATGCGTAATAGAAGCATCAGGAATAATATATGAAACTCACAAATTTAGGGAATTACATATCACTTTATCAATACGTCCACGATTTCCCCTAAAGGGAGTTGATACAGGACTATTCTGAACCCATCAGTGGCACATAATCTTTCACAGCCAACAACCAGACGTGCCAAAGGTATCTGTCACTGAAAACATTTGGTAGTCATATAAATCTATCTGATAGGCCAGAAGGATTCATATATTTAACTATTTTAATGAGACTTACTGTTTGCTCAATCCACCAAATTTCTTTATCAACACATAAAGCAAAAAAAAAAAAAAAACTGTAAATTGCTACTCCATTTTTAGTTTCAGCGCAAGTTGAGTCAACACGTCTAACAGTTTGCTTACTGCCCTTACTATGCAAAGAGAGGAACCACATGTGTGCACATGAATTTCCAAGGTGAAACAACTATAATTTTCTAAAAAAATTAATTAAAAATTGCACCCCAATTGATTTGCTTGCAAATAAATTGAACAGCACAATACCAGTCTGTAAACAGACCTACACACCCAACAGATGTTTATTCAAACCATGATTTCAGTTAATTTTTGCAGTTTTCTGTAAAAGTGTGCAGCAGGCCCATAAAGATATCTAGGCGTGCTAGAAACTAAATGAACGGTGGTTTGGGTGAGTAATGTCATACAGAACAAGTAAGTCAAGAAAAAACTCCCAACGCCAACAGACAAAATACATCAACTGAACAAAATCTCGGTGAAAAGACAAAAACTTGTAAAAACTAGAGCACAGGATTTAAGTCAGGCATGTTGAAGTAATAGGTTGTGCCACCCTTACTTGTCATGAAATAGCATATAGTAAATGATAAAATACATCATACTTTTGCTGTAATTATGTCAAGGATTATAAATTACTTTTAGAATGGTTGGTAGCGCTATATAACAACGATATAGATAATTGTGTGGTCTTCTTGCGCCAGAAATTGGACTTACGAAATTTGGTGAGTTATTTATTAGCATATGTTGACATACGCAATTAATTATAATTAAATTCTATGATTTGGAATTTCTGAAGATCAAACCATAAGGAATATAATTAACTCTGCCATCTATTTTATTGTGTTTGTTCGTTATGACAGCCTTAGGGCATTAAAATTGAACTTACAGATTTCCACATACATCTTGGTGGAGTGCTGCCATCTATCTTCGATTTGAGAAGGCTAAAGTATTAATTTGGTTTTGAGGTCATATGTATTACAATTTACTTGTTGTATCAAGTTTGATATTGGTTTATATAGAATGGGGACTCGGAAAACTGGCGCTCATTCAAATGTATCTAGGACGAGTACACCACCCGCTGGAGGTGTATCTGATCTTAATATGGATGTACTATTGAAAGCATTGAGTGACATTAATTTAAAAGTCCAGGAATCAAATGTTGAGATTAGACAGGAATTGAAGAAATCACTAGATCAAATAAATATTAAGCTTGAGTCAATCCCTGATCTTGAGAAGGAATTGGAAGAGTATAAAAAACTATTGAACTAATATCTACTAAATATAATGAGATTGCTAGACAATGTGAGTCACTCCTTAATGAAAACAAAAATTTAAGAACAACCCAGAATGATCTTACTCAACAGGCTCATATAAAACATCTCCAAATACAGAAATTAAAAAGTGATATTAACGAAATCAACCAATATCATCGCAATAAAAATTTAGAACTACATGGTCTGGATTTGACATTGATTCACAATGAGAATGAACTTAGAAACCATATTGATAAAATTGCAGATGCATTTGGTGTTCTTAATTATCATCAAGATGATATGGATATTATTCATCCACTTAAAGTGAACTCATATCTAAAACCAAATGTAGCAGTAATTGTACAATTTAAGACTAGAACAGCTAGAGATAGATGGTTACTCAAGAAAAAAATAACTGTTTTGAATTCAGATCTTGATGGAACTTTAGCATCATCCAAAATATACATTAATGAAAATTTAATACCTGATTATAAACACTTATACTGGCAGGCTAGAAGACTATTACATCAGGAGAAAATTAAGTATGCGTGGGTAAGTAATGGAAAAGTTTTTGTGAAAGGTGGTGAATCTGACCCAAAAAGGAAGTTACTCATACTTGAAGACCTATATGACTATGGTCTGATTCTGTGATTTTGACTGTCTTCCTGGACTGACACAAGATTATTAATCATTTCTATATCAGATTAATTAATTCTGATTTGTCTATCTATTGAGGTTTTTCTTAGTCTGTTTACTGACTTAATACTATGGGATAAGATTGGAATTTGGGGGGTGTTTACACTGTTGTGACTTGACTCTTCATGTTTTAATAGTGATAATACTGTATATGTATACAAATGTAATGGTTGATAGTGATTACTTTGTGAATTGTTTATTACCTTGAGATTTTTCACTTACCTATGGTTTGATTGGTTAAATAATATGTTATGTTAATTTAGTTCTTTGGATTATGATGGAGGGTGTCAAGATTAATTTATGTGTAAACTACACTTTGATTTTTTTTTTTTTTTCTTACGGGTGTTTTGGTAGTTGGTTTTATTTTTTACAGTTTTGTTTATCATGCGTAATACTATGCTTACCACTGTGATGTAATAGAAATAGAAATTTTACCTCTTTAATTATGGAACTGATTGTTTAACTTTATATTATTTTCATTTTCTTTTCTGAGTATGAGTTGATGGTGGTGGTGTTATCTATTTTAGTTTTGGAGTGGTTAATGTGACCTGAATTTGGATTTCGGTCTCTGTATAATTAATTTTGATTCTATTTTATTGTTTTATAAAAAAAAAAAAAAAGGAAGGGAAGAATAGAAATGGTGAAAAAGGGTATAGAACATAGGTGGAAAAATGATGTGAAGGGAAAAATAGCTGAGGGAAAGTGGAATGAGTGAGAAAGGGGAAAGCTCTTATGAATAGATATTCCATAGGGGCATTTTATTATTCATAATACATGATTCATAAGATGATTATATTTTGGCAAATTTGCTGTTTATCTCTTGCCTAATAGGTATTCATTAGTCATCAGTTTTTGCCTTCTGTATATTTCGGCTTATCATGTTCAATGTCATGTACTACCTACCAATTGTGATTTTATTGTAAATTTTCTTTCTTCTACATGGCTAGACGATGATTGATTTGTTTATCTTCTGTTTGTTATGTTTCTATGTTTGGTGATTTATCATTTTGTAATTACATGTTAAATTGTTGTCTGGCATAGTGAATTGGACACTCGTTTACTAAAAAGTGGTTTGCATTTTATGAGATGATACCTTGTTTCCTTAAATTTCATAATCTTACTCCCTATATTTTTAATAATGATGAGATGGTGTGTAGTAGGATGTGGCTAGATACTAGGATGTATAATTTTAGTAAAATGTGGCAAGGGGTGGCATTTGGTATTTTGTCTTTTGTTTTTGAATTAGGTTAATTCAAATAAGTTTTTTAATTTTTTATATAGTATATTATAAATTGTACTTGGATGTTCTGTTAATTGATGTTTGGTCTTCATATGTGGCCTGTGATTGTTAATAATAATGAGTGACATATATACACTACAGCAAGTTTCTAATCTGTTGTCTGGTGACTTTAATGATGCCTTGAAATTAATTCATATAAATGCCAGATCTCTTATGTCTAAGGTTACTCTTGTTGAGGCATTGATTCAGGCGACCGGATCGGGGATTGACATACTCTGTTTAACTGAGACATGGTTTCCGACTCAAACTTATAGTTGATATACCTGGTTATAAAATATTTTTCCATAATAGAATTAAAACAAAGGGAGGTGGAGGGGCAATTTAAGTAAATACCATTCACCAAAATTATTCTTTGATAACAGATTTAACTATTATTGACCCTTATATAGAAATTTTGACAATTGAAAATGAATATTATATAATAATGGTTTGTTATCGCCCTCCAAGTTCTAACTTATCCTTATTTATTAATAAACTATTCAAGTCAAGTATGCTGCACAGTAAGGGTTGAGCTTCCCCCGTCTCCGTATTATATATCATGAAAAGGATATACGACCTAAGTGATATTACTAATATGTGGTGATGGATCTCTTATAGCAAACTGATTTGTAGATTGAGTTGATAACATTATTAGAAAGGTTGAATTAAATCTCAAAACTACGGTTGTATTGTGGTGGTGCTTCACATGTGCGGAATCTTCAGTCTTTGGAGTCCTTTTGCCGATTCCGTCTAGAAGATAGGTACTCTTGCTAGTGCTGGATTATTTTTTGCCTTGGAATGTGGTACGTGAAATAATTTTTTGGCTACATGTTCATACTTACTTAATTTATTTTGACTGAACCTGAAGAAATAGTAGAATACCAAATTCTTGAATAAGGTGCCAATGTGCTGCCCACTGGTGTGACATCCACAAGTTGATAATTGACTGATATATATATAATTTTTTATTTTTTTTTCGGATGTGACATTATGACAAGAAGCAAACAAAATATATCAAATAAATTAGGGGGTAGTCCATGTTTGAATCGTTCTAATCCAGTTGACATGGAACTAATTTTGAAATCACTACAAGATTTCAATGAAAAAATTGACTCCACAAACTTAAAAGTTAGAAATGATCTAAGACAGGCCTTGGATGATATAAACATAAAATTGGAACCTATTTTGGAATTGAAAAAAAGAACTGAAGGAATGTAAGGCATCTATAGAACATATGTCGACAAATTATGATTCAGTTTTGGAACAACTGGAGTCATTTAGGAAAGAAAATGAAGGTTTAAGGATTACACAAGATAATCTCTTGCAGCAGATGGAGTTCAAACAACTTGAATTGAATAAATTACAATATGAATTTAACGAATTAGCGCAATATTTACGTAAAAAAAATCTGGAATTTCATGGTCTTGATTTGACTCATATACAAGATGAAAAAGAACTTAGAACTTATATGAGTACATTGGCAGAAGCTTTTGATGTACATGATTTCAATTTACAGGATATTGACATTATACATCCCTTAAAACCAGATTATTTCAATAAACCTAATGCTAATGTGCTTGTTCAGTTTTTGTCCAGAACTTCAAGGGATAGCTGGCTTAATAGGAAGAGATCCACTATATACAATTGTGATTTTAATAGTATTTTGCCCAAAACTCGTGTATTTATAAATGAAAATCTCATTCCACCATATAAGGAATTATTCTGGCATGCAAGAAGACTGCTACATCAGGGATTAGTGAGATCCATTTGGGTTAATAATGGACATATCTATGTCAGGAAAAATGTCTCATCACTAAGAAAAAATATGATTTCCATGAATGATCTGAGTTTGGTTTACCATCTACTTCCACTGATTCTGCTGGTGTATGACTTTGATATGAGAACTGACAAATGTAAACTGAATATGGCTTGTTACTATTATTCTACTTCATTTTATTTTATTCATTTCATTTCTTGATTTGCTGCACTGGACTATTGTACAGAACTGCTTTTGTACTATGTAATCAACTTCTTTAATATTTTAGTAATTTATGCAGGTCATTGGAAATGTTGATGTCCTATTTTCACCCAGCCATTACTTGTGTATATTTGCTGGATTTTTGTGATCTGAGGGCAAAGATATCGGACTTATATTTGTTTGGATGCTAATAGTTTATAGTATCACTATGATTTTTTGGTTTATTTCATTATACCATCATACTTAATTAATAATTGTTTTTATTTGGAAGAAAAGAAGAAATTATAAGGTGTATAGAGGTTATTTCCATGAACTTAACTTCTATCTTATATTTGCATGTTATTGGAGTTGATTGATGGCAGATTCCATCACAGTCTTTAGCTCTTGTTTAATCACTGGAATTTGGGCATGGGAACTCATGGGTTTACCTACTTGTCAAATTTGTATAATTATTGAAATTTTAGTATGGTAATTGGAAATTTGAACTATATTTGGTTAGCTATATTTGTACTATATTTTTTATTACCTACCATTCTTAGTTATTATACTTGACTGTTGTATATTGGCTGGGGATCACTGGGAGGTATATCAGGGAATTTGTACTGTGTATGGAGGTTACTGATACATATAGTTTTGACTGTCATTGGAGTTCCTGGTGACATGTTCCTCTCCTGTCATGTGGGCATACTTGTTGGAATTTTGGTATGGGAACTGAAAAACTTGAATTGTATTTGGTTTTCACTATTATTTTTTATTAGTATATTTCATTCGTTAGTTTAAATATATGTTGATAATTTGGAAGAAGTGGGGAATTTGTATTACATATAGGGACTATTCAAATAAACACAATCTTTATTTAATTTCTCTATGTCATGAGAGTTGCTCATTGACATTCTTTTATCCAGTCACTGAATATGTTTAGCCACTGGAATTATGACATGGTAACTGAAAAAATGAATTGTACATGGTCCCTTACTATTACTAACCTTTTTTATTACATTCCCTTCATTGTTTGGTTTATTAATTGATTATAACACAGAATTGTTGATTATTGAGGGAAATATAGAATTTGTATGTGTACTGAGGTTATTAATATGTTTATAATTTTTTATTGAGTTCTTATATGTCACTGATTAAAACTATTGGAGAATGTCTTGATGTTTACATGGTACTTTAAAGATATGTTATGCAACAATAACTAACTGTTAGATTTTTTTATTTTTTTAATTCCTTTGGCAAAACAAAAAAAGGGAAAAATATATATAGATATAAGGAGATAAGGTCAATTAATTATTAATTGGTGCAGGGGGTGGCCACCATTTTGTGGGATTCTCAAATAGTGCTTAGGGGAGGGGACTTAATCTTACAAAACTGCTTGGGGTACATTGATATATGACTATTAATTATTATTCAGTACAGCATCTTAATGATACAATATCTAATAACCCTAATAATTCTCTAAATATTATTCATCTTAATGCCAGATCATTAGTCAATAAGATATCTGATCTGGAGGCATTAGTTAAACTATTAAATTATCAAATAGATATAATTTGCGTTTCGGAAACATGGTTTCCTTCTGAAGACTATTGTCTACATCTTCCATTCTATCAGAATTTAATAAAAATAGGACTGAGTCTAGAGGAGGAGGAATTGCAATTTTTGTTAAAACAAATAATTTGGACTACACCCAAATTGAAAAATTGACATTTTTTAATTCTGATATTGAAATTATTACAATTAAAGATCAATATAATATAATTTCAGCCTGTTATCATCTACCAACAGCGAGCCCTTCTTTATTTATTGAAAAATTTACTGATATACTTAATTATATAAATTTTACAAGGAAAAAAGGACTGTTACTGGGAGACTAATATTGATCTGTCACGGAATCTTTCATATCCACGAGAATTTAATTCTGCAATTGCCACTGCAGGATTCTATAACACTATTTTTTCAGCTACAAGAATAACTCAATATACGGCCTCAATTTTGGATCTATGTATAACAAATATACCATCAGACTCTATTTTATCAGGTATTCTTAATTTTCATTTTAGTGATCATCTGCCAATTTTCTTAATTTACACATATAGTGATATACACGTATCTAGACCAACAAATACTATCTCTCGAATTATTAATGAGAATAATATGAATCTATTCATAAACCTAGTACAAGATATGAACTGGGGTGAAATAATGCAAATTTCTAATCCTGATGTGGCTTATTAATTTATGTGAAATAACTTTGAAGAGATTGTACAATAAGGCTTTTCCATTTAAAAGAACCACATCTAAATTCAAGAAAGAGCCAAAACCTTGGCTAACAAAGCACTGTCTTGATCAGATAAATAAAAAAAATAAACTGTTCACAAAGTTCTTAAAATCAAGGTCACAAATTGATTATAATGTTTTTAAAAAATTTAGAAATAATCTTAACTTCTATATTAGAAAATTAAAAAGAGATTATTATTTTCATATTTTTTCTAAAAATAATCCAAAAGTAACCTGGAAGCACTTAAACATATTATTAGGTTGTAGGAATGTACCAAAGACTTCGATTCACCTCACTCGGGGTAACATCAATATCACCGATCACACTGAAATTGCTAATCAATTTAATGATCATTTTATTGTATCACCACAACGTATAATACAACAACTTCCTAAGCTGAACGATCAACAATTACCTCATTACTCCAACTCATGTACCTGAAATTCAATGAGTACTTTGGAAATTACTAGAACCGAATTAATCTACCAACTGCAAAATATTAACATAAATACTGGACCTGGTCCAGATGATATTCTTCCCAAAATTTTAAAAACTATAACTTTTTTCATTGTTACTCCCCTATTATACATTTTTTAATTCCATTCTAGCTACAGGTATTTTCCCAGATTTGTTATGGGCATTGTCGCTTCACGCATAGCTATTTGCTCTGTGGTGACACTGCCCCGGTGTGTGAGACATGCGACTGTTTACTCACCGTCTCTCATGTTTTGTGCAGTTGTGTTCGTTTTCGTAATCATCGGTTTCGCTATTTTCAGTCTCATCTACTGGATGACGGCGCAGCTACACTGCAAAAGCTTTTGGGCGACCACTGCGACACTTTTGCAGTATTTTCGTTCTGAAAGCAGATTGGCTTTTTAAAACTTATTTAAAAAAAAAAAAAGTTATAATAATTATAACAGTGAATTAATAAATTTATATATAAACCTAATTAACTAACTAGTCTTCACAGCTTTCATCATTCTCTTTTCTGTCTGCTCTTAATCATTTCACCCCGCTTTTAAAAATCTTTAACTGATAGTTCTGTGTCTGGCGCTCTTTGGCCAGACCTGGCCCTTGCGCCACTAAAATCAATTAACTAACTAACCAGATTCGTTAAAAGTTGCAAAAATTACTCCTGTTTTTAAAAAGGGTTCTTTGACAGATATTAATAACTATCTACCTATAGCTAAATTATCCATATTTGCTAAAAATTTTGAAAAATTACTATTTGTTAGATTATTTGCTTATATTGAAAAATATAAAATTTTGCACAAAAATCAATTTGGCTTTTACCAAATTCCTCAACAGAAATTGCCCTTTTACATTTAAAAGATAAAATTCAATCTAATTCTATTAATAATAAATTTACATTGGGACTTTTCATAGATTTATCAAAAGCACTTGATACTTTAAATCACAACTAATTATCAAAATTGTATGCAATTGACATTCGGGGTACATTACATAATCTCTTCAGAAACTATCTCACTGGTCGCCAGCAATATACAGAAATTGAACATAAAAAATCTAACTTGTACAGAGAACTAGCGGACAATGCTTACCTTCGCATTCCTTTCTAGCGACGGGGACATTTCACGCACGTGTTTTCCAGTCTTTGTTGAGGTTATTGTCCTAAAGTCCGTTGTATGCGATGACTGGCTTTACTTCTCACACTTTTCGCTGGGTATACTCATTGGATCTTTGCTTTAGGATTCCAAACATCAATTTTTACCGTTCTTTATACTCGAAATTTTCGCCCATACTCTGGGCATCTTCAGGAGCGTGGCGACTTTACCACCGATGTTCGTGGCTAACTTCGCGCTAATGGAGTCCGACACTCCTTGTTGCCATTCGTCGGAAAAACTTTCCTGGATATATTTCGTTAACAAGCCCGGCTGGCGCCATCTATGTTTAGTTACGAACACTTTTTTTTTTTTTATTTATTTAATTTCTTCTCCTATCCTGGTTTTCTTGTCTTTTTTGCCTGTTTTTCTTTTGTTGTTGTTTTTCTTGTCTTATTAGTTCTTTCCACAGGCCCGTCGCTAGAAAGGAATGCCAAGGTAAGCATTGTCCGCTAGTTCTCTGTACAAGTTACTTTGAAATATCGCACGTAAAAGAGAATAGTACAATAATTAGAGCTATATAATAGTCAGAATTAGAACTACTAAGTGGAATAAAAAATCTAACTTACAATCAGTCATTTCAGGAGTCCCTCAGGGCTCGGTACTTGCTACATTATTATTTAATATTTATATTTATGACTTCTGTACCTGTCTACGCAATTCAGATATTATTTTATATGCAGATGATGCAACCATATTAATACATGGAAATGATGTTGAGACACTGGTGCGACAACTACAAGGCCGTTTTGTATCTATCACTAATTGGTTAACTAAAAATGATCTGGTATTAATATTAACAAAACAAAAGTAATGATTTTTTCAAGTACGCCAACCCCTATTTCCTTAATTCAGAATATTAATTTACTCGGATTATCTGTAGAAGTGGTTCAAAATCATAATTATCTTGGTATCATTATTTAGCATGATTTAAAATCGAATTCACATGTTGACTACTTATCTAATAAGATCTCAAGAAATATAGGGGTTATTATAGTGCAGTGGCTAATTTAACCCCAAAACTAATGATTTTATTATACTATACTTTAATTCAGTCTCATCTGATCTACTGTATATCTGTATGGGGATTGACTACCTTATATAATATGAAAAAACTTCAGTCGTTACAAAATAGATTCATCAGACTATTACAAATTAAAATTACAATATACTCAATTTTCAAATACAGTCTTTCGGGCTAGACTCAGTCCAAATGATTTTAATATACTAACTATTCAACAATTGCATATCTATAGTATAGGTAAACCGATGTTTTTGAGAATAAAATATGGTTACTACCAAGATTTAATTTCAATAAGTACTCGTGGTCATGATTACTCCACGAGACAAAAACAACACTAATCCCCATGTTTCCACTAACAGAACGATTTAGATCATTTATTAATTATACTGGTCTGGCATTATGGAATACATTTCCTACTGATATTGTATCACTTAATAATATTAATATATTTAAACGAAAACTCTGGTATTTCTTACTGACCAAAAGTTCATAATGTATTATCACCTTTATTAATTTATAGTACTGCCCTAGCTGTGTTTGATATTGTGTGTACTTGACTTGTATATGTTTTTTTTTGTTTTTTTTCATGAAAATTGTGATGCTTTGGGAGAGGAGGGCACGTCATGCCTATCAGGCCTTTTCCCTTCCCTGTTGTTACAAAAATATAATGTGTGCTATAGATTTATGATTGTGTAATATCATGTCTGTAACAACTAAAATGCAATAAATGAAAATGAAATGAAATTCTTAATTATATCAACTTGACAGGTAAAAGGGGTTTCTTGTTGGGAGACCTCAATATTGATATTTTCCAAAATGACTTACAAACTCAACAATTTATCCAATTGCTAAATACTGTCGGGTTTAGCAATACAATTACATCTCCAATGAGATTAACACCAGTAACTGAATCTACCATTGACCTATCTCTTACGAATGCTCCTTTAGAGTTGACTCCTTCAGGAGTTATAATTTATGATATTAGTGACCATCTACCAATTTTTACATTTTACAAACATACAGAAGCTGTAAATAAAAATAAATTAATATAGCAACTCTATTAATAAACAATAATACGTTAAATAAATTCTATAATCTATTACAACATACACTGGCAGAAAAAAAATCCCAACACCACGAAAAAATAGTTGTAGAGGAATGAAATGGCAGCAATACATTCGTATACAGGGCTCCACAAATGCGGTCGCCAACTGCGACCAAAATATTTGGCTGGCGACTATGTTTTCAGAAGTTTTAATAAGTAGTTATTATTGTTTTTTTTAATGTAATGAAGCAAATTTTGGAATGGTTGTGTTTTTATCTTTTACGTAAATCAGTAAACTGAGAGGCGTGCGTGCGGTCACACAAATTGCAGTCTCTCTCTTATCTGCCTATCCCCACCACACATCACGTGACCAGTGGAAAAGGCTTGCTCCTCGTTGCTCTCTGTCGCGATTTCGGAAGTGTAGGGATCCCAGAATCCTTTGCGCTGAACGAATTTTAAACTGGGAACGCTTGCTTGCTGGCTGCTATGCTGCATAAAACAAAAATTTTGTGATAAAGGAACTTCTGTCCCAGTCACAACTTTCTTGGCCTACTTAGCAGGTCAAAAACATAATTACGTTAAAAGAGAGTTCGATATGGAAATAAACCATACAGATTTTCTTTTCTTCGTTTACTGTAAAGAAAAAAGTGTTTTAGTGAATACGTAATTCTGCATAAAAATGTAATAGCTTTGCTTTATCACTTTAATTTCTGAGTGCATGATATTTTTGTAAACAACTCCATACTTTTTTTTTGTGCACTGTTAAAGTAAACCAAAGCTCTCCGTCTTCTTAAGTGGGATATCATCGGAACTTGTGTCATTGCTTTGTTTCAAGTTAAGAGTTTCGGCTGTAATGACATAGCCTCAGTCCGCTACGCATAGCGCAGGTAGCCATCTCGGAACACATTGTTTGTTTGTTTTTTGTTTTGTTTTTTACCTTGGTGGGGATGGGGGCATGGAATGGCAAAGTAAAAGGGCTGGGTTTTTTTAATCATAGAGAAGCGTGCAAACTCTATTTGCTTTATGCAACTATACATTTCTTGCATTACCCTTATTACTTCAAAGGGAGGACGAGGTACAAGGTTTTTTTTAAAGTAAATTTATGACGGTAAGATTACGTAAACAACATGCGTTGATTTCTGGAACTCCTTTTCAAACGTTCGCATCTCGGTATATATTTATACAGCTCTGTATATATCTGCGTGTGCGTTAATTATTTATTTGAAAAAGCTAAAAATGCTTTTCTCCGTAACTTTTAAGTATTTATAATGCACTCATAAATTGACTTTTGCACCATATGCTGTTCTTGATTTTTGAAATATCTTCAGGATGTTTTTAAGCAGTTTTCTAGGTTTTCGCTAAAATTAGTTGGCAGGTATGCATAGGAAATTCACTTCCTTCATCAACTCTATTATTTTTAAGCACCCAGACTTATGCAGATCTTTGAAGTTTAATGCTTTTTTTTTTTTTTTGTGCGTAAAGCGTCGTCGTAACACAGCAGAAGGAACGAGAGATTGAGAGTGTCATCATTCTTTGGTGTCATCTCCCTCTCCGTCACAGGTGTGCCATTTTTGTCCCACTGGACTTCGGGTGCCAACACCCATCTATGCCTGTGACGGTCACAGGCATGGGTATTGGCTGTTCTGATACTTTGGAAGGATTCTGACTGTGATAATAAAAATTTATAACCAGCTTCATGCCACTTAAAAAATATTTGGTTTGCTTCAAATTAAAAGTGCTTGACTTCTTCAGCTCACTCCGAGGCACGGTTTTTTCATGCTCAAGTTATTTTTATGATGGAACAAGAGAGTCTATTTTCATTTTTTTAGAAGTGACCGCCATTTGGAACTCTGCAAAATGATGACAAAGCCAAATTGAATAAGTGCCTCAGAAAAACAAACTTGGATTGTCTCAAAAGACTACAAGAGAAAATAAGACAGATAGCAAGAGAAATTTTCAGACAAAATGGTGTGAAGAATTTCCATGGTTAGTGTTTGAAAACGATAAAGCTTCATGCAAAATATCCCAATATTTCAGATAAAAACTCAAAATTTGTTCGTGGTTTCCAGTGGCCTTTCAAAATTGAGACTTTCAAGATACACGAGCTATCAAAAATGCACAGAAACTGCATTGAACATGATCTTGCTGTAGAAAAAGCAGAGTGTACACCATTAGCAGTGTGTCACAAAAAGATGGATGAAAAATGTTTAACCATCTTGAAAAGCTCTTCAACACTGCATATTATGTGGCAAAATATAATAAGCCATTTACAGATTTTTCAAATCTGATTGTGTTATTACCTAAATTTGATGTAAATGTGAGTCTTGAACAATATCAGAATGATATGAGGTGTAAAGAGTTCATATTGCAGATGAGGTTAAGCAAGCACTAATTGCAGAAGTTAAACAATGTAACCATGCAACTATCCTTCTTGATGCATCAACTGATAAGTCCACAGTAGAAGAGTTACTTATTTATATTTGCTATGTCAAAGACAAGAAAGTGAAAGAAGTGTTCCTGTCAGTAGTACCTCTTCAGTCATCTACTGCTGAAGGGTACTACAAGGTCTTGGATGAAGAAATGAGAAATTTGGGAATTAGTTGGTTAGAAGGACAGTGGTTGGTCAGGCTTGGTACAGATGGTGCTGCAAACATGATTGGTAAAGGAAATGGGCTAACTACAAAAATAAAGAGAAGCATCCCAGATGTTGTTTCCCAACACTGTGTTGCTCACAAATCAAATTTGAGTGTTCTGAGCTCAATAAAAAAATTTAAATATCTAGATGAATTAGATACTGTTCTCGAAAAGCTGTACAAGTTTTACCGGAACTTCCCTAAACGAATGGGACAGTTAAACAGTATTGCTAAAATTCTGGAGTCAAACATTCTGAAATTTCAGTATCTACACGAGGTTCGGTGGGGTTCAAGCAAAGTAGGTGCTCTTACTAAATTAGTAAAGAATTATAATGTAGTTATAGCTCATTTAGAAGATGTATCAAATGAGAAAGGGGATGTTGCTGCTGTAGCGAGAGGAATTGTAAAAAAAAAAGTTTCAGATTTGTCGCAATGCTGCACTTTTTACTGGAGTTTTGCTTAAATTTAAAGAAGTTTCATTGATTTTTCAAAAACAGCAGTTACTTTTATGCCAAGTTGAGCTACACATTAAAAGATCATTGAATGAACTTAAGAATCTAGGCCTGCCTCATATGAAAACCAATTCACAAATGTGACAACCATTAGTGGAAACTACTTGGACATTCAACTTACAAACATTGACAGTAAAAGCTTTGAGTCAGACAAGAACAAAATGATCAGCGATGGGATAAGGTACCTTCAGGAACAATTTTTAGAGTCTGAGACTACTTTACAAAAAGCTTCTTCAGTGTTCGACACCTTTGTCTGGCCAGAAGAAAACCTGGAAGATTTTGGGAACAGTGAAATTGAAGTTCTTGCCAAGCACTTTCAAAGACATCTTTCCTTCCATAATGAAACCTCCTGGGAAACTAAAATGAAGTCTCTAATGAGTGAGTGGTAGTAATTTAAAGTTTTAGGGCAAGGTTTGCAGATTGCAGATTTACTCCAAAAAAACATTATCTAACCAAGAGAGATTTCCAGTTCTTGGCCACCAACTAGAAATTGTTGCAGTTCTACCAACATGTACTGCATCATGTGAACGTGGTTTCAGTCACATGAATTTGATAAAAACAAACAACTGAACATCCATGGAAGCATCAACTTTGAATGATCTCATGATGATTCACTTGAATGGCCCTCCACTTAAAGACTATAAACCACAGAAAGCTATTGATAGGTGGTTCTTTGAATCCAAAAAATCTAGACACACACAAGGACATATGCCAGTAGTTAAGAAGCAAAAATTAGGAAATGCAGAATTTGAAGAACTACATCAGAAATAGAATGTTCAAAGAACTTTTTTTCCCCTAGTGGGATGTCCTTTATAAATCATACTACTACGGCACAAACATTTGAGAATGTGTTAATGCAATTTTCGTTTACAACTTCTTGAATCTTGTGTATGCGACATAAATTCTTATTGACATTTTTTCAAAATCCCTATTAACTGTGAACATTTGAAGTTACCAAATGCAACATCTGAATTCACCGTCCATATTACTATATTTACTCTTTCTCAATCAATACAATAAAGACTTATGCTTTTTCGAAAATGCACAGTTAACAAAATGTGCCCCACAAAATTCAAGAGATGGACCAGACCACCACCCATTTTTCTTGCAGAATTGTATTCAGTCCTGATCAGTATGCAGTACTTTTTTAGTTAATGTGAGAATATGAAAAGTGTAACTTTGGACACAACATTTCAACTTTATGTACATTGTTGTACAATTTCTTATTAACATTTATTCTGCATGTTGGAAACATTCTATGATCACTTACTGAAACAGTACAGTCTACTTTATATAATTTCTGATTTCCACATAAATAAATGTATGTAATTTATGTAAAAGCATATACAGTAATTTATACTTGTAACTAGGGGTCCACAAATATGTTTGCTACTAGAAACTATGGTTTTAGCAGTTTTATTAGTATATCTTTCCTTCCATGCAATGAGCTACAGCTAAAAAAAATCTGTGCTATTGATCTACAACGAATCCTCAGTCTGTGAAAAAATAACTTTATGTTTATGCAATTTTTCCTTCCATCAGATTTTTTTCAATAATGCTTTCGGGAATCTAAGGAAAATTATGCAGGTGTTTCATATCTGCACCCGAGACCTGTTCCTTCTGCCTTTTGTATTTTACAAAAGGGACTGAAAATAAATAAATTCTGTAGACTGATTTTTGTAAAACTTTTTGGATACGTTTGTAACAGTAAAAAAAAAAAAAAAAAAACAGTCTAGTCAATGAAAGTTACACCTAGTCCCACACTATTTAGGCTGGAAGAATCGCATGAACAGCGATTCTCTTGGGGGGGGGACTCATAAATATGTTCTGTACTTGAAAAATGGGGCTGGCCACTGAAAACTTTTACTGGCTACCAGGTTTTTTTCAATTTGTGGAGGCCTGTTCGTATAGGTAACATTTAATCGATTAAGGTTTCAAGATCACAGCTTATTGTAAGCGCGAGAAGAGCCATTTTAAATGTGAAATGCTGGTACATTAATAACCGGTGTAACTGCCAGAATGTTGAATGCAAGCACGCAAACATTCATGCATTGTGTCGTACAGGTGCTGGATGTCATTTTTGGGATGGAGTTCTATGCCTGTTGCACTTGGTCGGTCAATACAGGGACGGTTAATGCTGGTTGGGGGTGACGCTGGAGTTGTCGTCCAATGATGTCCCATACGTGCTCGATTGATGAAAGATCTGGTGATCTAGCTGGCCACGGCAACATGTTGACACTTTGTAGAGCATGTTGGGTTACAACAGCGGTATGCGGGCGAGCGTTATCCTGTTGGAAAACACCCCTGGAATGCTGTTCCTGAATGGCAGCACAATAGGTTGAATCACCAGACCGACGTATAACTGTACCGTCAGGGTGCATGGGATAACCACGAGAGGGCTCCTGCTGTCATAGGAAATTGCTCCCCAGACCATAACTCCAGGTGCAGGTCCAGTGTGTCTCGGCTGCAGACAGGTTGGTTGTAGGTGCTCACATGGCCTCCTCCTAATTAACACATGGCCATCACTGGCACCCAGGCAGAACCGGCTTTCATCAGAAAACACAACAGATCTCCACTTCGTCCTCCAATGAGCTCTAGCTTGACACCACTGATGTCGCAAACGGCAGTGGTTTGGAGTAAGTAGAATGCACGCTACAGGGCGTCTGGCATGGAGCTGTCCTTCAAGTAACCGATTTGTAACAGTTCGTTGTGTCACTGTGATGGCAACTGCAGCTTGAATTGCTGCCGCAGACGCAGTACGATGCGCCATGGCCATACGCCGTACACGGCGGTCTTCCCTCTCAGTAGTGCCACGTGGCCGGCTGGAACCCGGTCTTCTTGAGGCAGTACCTTCCCTTGACCACCGCTGCCAACAATCATGCACAGTGGCTACATTCCTGCCAAGTCGTTCTGCAATATTGCGGAAAGAAAATCCACCTTCTCGTAGCCCTATTACACGACCTTGTTCAAACTCCGTTAACTGTTGATAATGGCTTCTTCGTCTTCTTAAAGGCATTCTTGACTAACATCAACACCCTACATCGAATCTCAACGATAACTAACGCTCACGAACATTACAGCGCGTATTTACAGCAAACCTGCTTTGCATGTTCCGAGGCGCTACTAGTGCCACGCGTATGCGCCGAGCACGAAATTTGCATAGACGTCATCTTACAGATATGTACTCTCACCACCTACCAACTGTCGTTTATCTAATACAACCCCTTCCTGCTGTTGGGATTTTTTTCCCCGTCAGTGTATAAAATGGAAAAATGTTTTACAGTTGACTGATCCAAATCTTTTATATGGCAGCTTTGCATAAGTGCTAAATGAATTATACACCCAAGCCTTTCCAATTTTACTTAACAAGAGGAAAGCTAAAAAGCAATGTAAACCATGGCTCACTAGACATCTATTAAACCGAATTAATAAAAAAAATTGATTATACTCGAGATTTATAAAAAGTAAACTACATACTGATTTTCAAATATTTAAAACATATAGAAATAAATTAAATTCTGATATTAGGAAATTTAAAAGAGAATGTTATACTAAAATCTTTTCTCAAAACGATTTTAAATTAACTTGGAAACATTTAAACAGATTACTGGGTAAATCTTCAGGTTTCACCACAATACCTAACTAATTTAACCAAAATAATTAAATCCAAACAAGATAAAGTCAATGAAATCAATAATCACTTTATATTAGCTCCGCAAATTCTTAAACAACAAGTTTTACTTACAAATTCTCAATATCATCAGTACTTTCAGAATTCACACCAATCAAACACGTTTCACTTGCATAAAATTACACGATCTGGACTTTTACACTTGTTGTTGCAAATTAATGTTAATAGTGGACCTGGATATGATGAAATTTCACCATTGGTTATCAAACATGTGGCTCATATTATTGTGGAGCTACTTTTGTTGATTTATAATTCTATATTTACTACAGGCATATTTTCAGATGCTTTAAAAATAACTAAAATTACTCCCAAATACAAGAAAGGTTTGGTAAACGAAGCAAATAATTGTCGGCCTATTGCAAATTTGACTATTTTTGCTAAATTGCTAGAAAAATTAATGTACATTAGATTACTTTCCTTTTTACAAAAATACAACATATTTAACAAAACTCAATTTGGCTTTTTGCCAAATAAATCAACAGAGCTTGCAATTTCATTTACACATAATTTAATCCAACAAAATGCTATAAAAAATCAATCAACAATTGCAATTTTCTTAGATTTATCTAAGGCTTTTGATACGCTAAAACCATGATATTCTACTAACCATATTATTTTTTACTGGAATTAGGGGTTCTACATATAATTTATTCAAAAGTTATTTATCAGCTAGAAAGCAATATACTGTGATTGATATGACATGGTCCTCAATGGGAGGTGCAATTTCTGGAGTGCCGCAAGGTTCGGTCCTTGGTCATATATTATTTAATTTGTATATTAATGATCTCTTTACAGTGGTAAAAGATAATGATTTAATTTTATTTGCTGATGATGCAACAATCTTATTCAAGGGTAATATAATACTTTATGAAAGAAATATGGGATTGTCATCTTCAAAATTTGTATAATACTTTAGATCTTACATCCAGAATAAATGCACAACTTGTGTTGGTGACAAATTGGTTAAATAGCAATGAATTGATTATTAATATAAACAAGACCAAGGCTATGATCTTTTTGAAACTACAAATACTACAATCTATGAGTCACGTGGTGGTCTTGAATGGAATTAAAATTGATTTTGTGAATAGTCATTCTTACTTGGGAGTATTGATTTGAAATGATTTGAAATGGAATATGCACATTAACAACCTGACTAATATAATATCTAGAAACATTGGGGTAGTTAGTAAGATTATGATAAATTTGTGCCCTAAAATAATGATACTTTTATACTACACAAACACATATAAATTACTGTATACTGACATGGGGGCAAACAACACAATATAACTTAAAAAATACAGGTATTACAGAATAGATATATAAGATTAATAGACCTAAAAACTCTTAATTATTCTATACCTAATTTTACCTTCAGGTCAGAAGTAAATCCCAATAAATATAATATACTTACAATAAAACAATTATTTGACTATAATCTTGGTAAAATAATGTTCAGGAGAATTAAAAATGATTTATACCATGACTTAATATCATTAAATATTTGTACTCATACTTATGAAACCAGGAATCGATCAACACTCATACCTAATTTCCCTCGGACAGAAACAATTAAAATGAATATTAATTATTTGGGTCAAACACTTTGGAACTCCTTGCCTTATGACATAGAATCTATAAACAATTTTGACCTATTTAAAAAAATTCAAGTATCACCTTATTAACAAGTCTCTCAATTAGTGCTGAGTTGACCTGATCTGGTCGCTGGATTGATTTCACGGCTTATGAATAGACCTTGCATCTGTATACACTTATGTATTTATTTAATCTTTCAGTTATATTCAATGGGCCTTTGACTTGTCTTTTGTATTGTTATTTGTTGTTCGTGTCCTTTTTTTTTTTTTTTTTTTGTTAGTACTAGGGGTGGGAGGTCTATGTCAGGCCTTACGGCCTTTTCCCTCCTCCTCCTGGTTGCTACATTTTTTGTAATTGATTACCTATATTATTTGTATTTTGAATTGTAATATGTGACAACTGAAAAATGAATAAATGAAAAATGAAAATGAATTTGCTAGCAAATGAGTTGAACACCACAACACCAGTCTGAAAACAGACCTACACACCAAAAAGATTTTCATTACAACAATAATTTCAGTTCATTTTTGCAGTCTTCTCTGAATGTGTGCCGCCATTCCATATAGATATCTAGGCTTGCTAGGAACTAAATTAACTGTGGTTTGGGAGAGTAATATCATACAGAACAAACTAGTCCAGTAAAAACTCCCAACACTGATCAGGGAAATGCTCTAAAAGAGCAGTAACCAAGTGAGAAGCTAAAAACTTGTTAACAGAGGACTTTAAGCAGAGATGTGCTCCAGCCCTCCCAAATAACCTAGGTGAGCCAAGGAAATGCATACGGGAGAAAAAAATGTGAGCTGTAGTTTTACAATTTCAAGAGTTATTCATTCCTAAAAAGGAGAAATTTCCTTCCATCAAAGCTTCACTGCAGTGCACCATTTTTAAAATGCCATAATTTGCACACAAACTTCTTATATATATATATATATATATATATATGGGATGTAAGGTCAGGTGATGCGTAACATCACAGCCTCTCCTTGACAAATGTCAACCCCGCCTTCTCGTGGTACATCCTGTTCCCACTAAAGGGGCTCTGACGACCGCCAATAGCGGTATAACTATACCAACGGGATTAGAGGAAATGCTATCCCACACTCACCAACCCGCTTGGCCAGCGTGGTGAGTTATGGCCAAACCCCTCCAAAATGACTCCACAACTTAAATCTTGGCCCTCAGTCTCCGGCAGCTGGAATGTACCTGGCCAAGGCAGCGGCCAGTGCGACATGAAGGCAGAGGGTGCTAAGAATCCCCGGAGGACCGGACTAGGCTGCCATCTGATGCTGACCTTGGCTACATATAACGGACGCTCCCTATCTTCTGATTCAAGGCTTCTTGAATTGGAAGAGGAACTACAAAGGATCAAGTGGGACATCGTCGGGCTAAGTGAGGTAAGGAGAAAAGGAGAAGATCTCATTGAACTGAAAAGTGGACATCTCTTCTACTATCGTGGGACAGATACTGGCAGAACTAGTGGTGTTGGATTTATAATAAACAAGAAACTGAAGGATAAAGTTGTAGAAGTTGAAAGTTCTTCTGACAGAGCTGCACGACTCGTTATCCAACTCTCGAGAAGATACCAGGCTCAGATTATTCAAACTTATGCACCCACCACAAGTCATGCTGAAGAAGAAATTGAAGAATTTTATGAGGAAATTCGTGATCTAAATAATAAAGGTAAGCAGCACTTAAAGATAATTATGGGAGATTTCAATGCAAAAATAGGGCAACGGCAACAGAATGAAACTTCAGTAGGTAAATTCGGTCACGGCAACAGAAACCAGCGTGGAAATACTCTCGTTGAGTTTGCAGAGGCAGAAGGGTTTTTCATCTTGAACTCCTTCAAGAAAAAGCCACACAGGAAATGGACATGGAGACATCCAAATGGGACGACAAGTGAAATTGATTTTATTATGTGTAACAAAAAATTCGTCATAGAAGACTGCAGGCTACTTCTAAGCAAGACCTTTTAGAATCTACAATTATCTTTGTCAACAGAAACAATTTACATAAAAAAAAAATAGTGTATTCCACAAAAGCAAAACACGCTTAGCATAGTTTTATAAAATGAAATTATTTTAACACAATTACCTTAAAATACACTGCTTTTCCTAACATTAATTTCTTTTTAAATTCATTTCAATACACAAATTCAGATCTGCAACTGCCCCCCACCCCACCCGCGGTGGCGCAGTTGTCTAAGCTCTGGCTTATGACAATTCGTCTGTGAGGGGTCTGGGTTCCCAGCGAGGCATGGATGTTGTGTTTGTCTAACTGCTCTGGCTCTCTCACTTCCCTGGAACCAGTGGTCCTAAACTAGGGACGGGTTACTGCCTATAGCCCATCGCATTGCTCGTTAAACCTTTAATAATAAAAAAAAAAGACCTGCAAACCTTTTATGGAACCTAGCAAGAATTGTAACACCCTGTCCACTGCTGAAATAGTTCACTACAAAACTAAATGCACTGTGAACTTAGAAATATATATATATATATATATTTCACTTTCATTGAAAATATGCATTCTAAAAAGCAAAACAAGGCAGATACATTTTAAAAGCATCAAAAGTCAGGTGTTTCCAAAAGGAATGTTTCATATTTTCCACACATTGGGGAGGGGGCAGCATTTTTAGAAATTACCAGACAAATTAATGTAAAACGCATTCAATGCCTCTGAAGGAAATTCTAATTTAATCAGTCAAAAACTCACAAATCTCATAGCACAAGACAAGATCAAGATTTGTTTTTTAACTGGTACTGAAGCAATCTCTCCATACAAAATTTCATATTATTATTTTTTTTTTTGATTGGAGAGTGCAAATTTAAAGTCAGTCACAAAAGTCAATATGTGTGCGCACACCCTTCTCTTCAATATGTAACTATATAACAAGACAATGAGCATCTGGGAGACCTCGCATGTTATGAACCTTATGTTTTACAAGTGCAACAACACTGAAAAATACTAAATGATTGAAACAAAATAAATTCAAAAGTCTTGATGCCTGTCAAAATTTCAATTTTCTTTAATTATGGTCTCATTTGCTTGATTTTCAATTGAGACACGTGGTTTCGGGTGCTGGACACAAATTTTGAAGCTAAAGTTAACATTGCAGTTTGAAGCCCCCTTAAAAATTGAATCTCTTCATAGACAAATTTAATAAATGCCATCATGGGTGAAAGGAGCTGCTAATCAGGTTTTTATAAAAATTTGGCCACTCAGTGTATATAAAATATAAATGATGATATGTGCATTAAGATGTATAAAACTTGGTGGGAGTGCTTTTGGAAGAAACACTACAATTTTCAAGGGCAATTCACCATTTATGTCCTAAAAGAAAAGTGTTTAATCAATGCAAGCTTCCACTTGTTACTTGTGGATCAGAGACATGGACTTTAATTAAGAAAGATACTCAGAGGCACAGACAATTCAAAGAAGCGTGGTGAAGATGCACGCTTGGCATACCCGGGAAAGAGAGCAGGAGGAATACATGGAATGGAGAAATGACAACAGTTGATGACATCGTGATCAAAGTCAAGACCCTCCAGTGGCATCGGCCTGGACAAACTGCTTGAACTGATCGCAAACCAAAACAGCTGAAGTACCAGATTGGATACCAAGGAAGATGAAAAGAAACACAAGAGGACAGCCATGGGACATGGGTGGATGACATTGGAAAGCGTGCAAGAGCAACTTCAAGAGACTCGGTCAAAATAGACAGCTATGCAAAAGACTTGGGGAGACCTTCCTCCAGCAGTGGAATGGAAATAGTTAATGATAAATTACAGGACAGGAACACAGCATTTTGTGGTGTAAAAACCAAAACAACTGAAATAAAACATTGGGTACCGAAGGACATGAAAGGACCCAGCAGAATACTGCATAGGAGATGGGTGGATGCAATTGGAATGTGTGCAGGAGTAATTTGAAAGAGACTGCATCAGGATCTATGGGAAAGACTTGGGGAGACCTTCCTCCAGCAGTGGATTGAAAATGGTTTAGGATATACACAACAGGAACACAGTATTTTGTGGCAAAACTGAAATGCAATATTGGCTACCAAGGAACACAAAAAGACACAGAAGAAAACTGCATGGGAGATGGGTGGATGAAATTGAAAAGTGTGCAGGAGCAATTTGCAAGAGACTGGGTCAAGATCTGTGGAAAAGACTTAGGGAGACCTTCCTCTAGCATTGGATTGTAAATGGTTAATGATGTACATAACAGAAGCACAGCATTTTGTGGTATAAAAATGCCTAGTCACACCTGTGCCATCACATGTGGATGAGAAAGATGGGTGCATTCAAAACTTTCCTTATCTGCATGTGACTCTATTCATTAATGGGTTAAAATGCAGACAGTTAAACTTGTAACATGCCAAAGCAGGTAGACAAGTCTAATGTAATATTCATGCCACTTGACCATCCCAATATATTAAAAAAAAATAAAAAAAAATAAAAACTCAGAAACACATGCACCAGTGCTGTACTGCAATCATTAAAAAAATCCGTTTTTCTTGGGAAGGCATGGATGAAATTATTTCTGTAACTTTCTGCCCGTTCAAAATATCAGAATAAAAAGTAAAAACACACAGGAATTCCTGGAAGATTTTAAAGAGACCAGATTCTGGTCGACTCCTGGTCAATGGATGTTCTCTCTCTGGAAATTATTGTTTCAAACACAGATTTTGCACGAAGCAATGGGAAGGGCTCTTTCCCATCCAAAATCCTTACAGAATTTCAAGATCCATAGAGCTTAAGTTTGGAATCACTGAGAATGGAATATGGTTCTTCCTAATGGTGGAAGATATTTTTGATTTGCAAATTTACCAGTTGCTTTTTTTTTTTTTTGTACCAGACAACACTGCATGATGAATTTTAGGCTGACAGTCTTAAAAAATGTCTAAACTAGTTCATAGCAAACCAACCCTGCCCTCAAACGCAGTGTGCTTTCCACCGACGGAGCTGTCAAATCCGAATCTTTACATCAGTTTCCTAGAAATATGCCCATTCCTTGATTCTGTAATAACTGCACCACGTTTGATGGGTCTGCTGAAACCGGCGTCTCTGTCCTTACCACCTAATATTCCTAATATCTCTCTCCACAGTACCATTTTTTACTTGCTGGCTAGACTACTTACCTCAGTTACATGTGGTGCCACTGTCCTTTACTTACCTTTTTCCTGCCTAAAATGTATGCTTTATTCACCTTACCTCTTTTGTATCTATTGACTGCTCACTTACTGCATAAATTCCTTGAATTCAGAAGAGGCACTACAAACTATGATAACATCGCATATGACACCCGATTCTTTGGAAAGCGCACTGCGTCTTATATAACAACCATCCTAACATTTTTCATTCCAACCGTGTCTTTGGAGTAAATGCCCTGAAATATATCATGCAATGTGCCCATCCTATTTGCACAGAAAAGTTTCTCAGAAATCATCAAAAGAGAAGCTATTCCATTCCTAATACTAAGTGCAAAATGGGTTACACCAGGCAAAATATTTGCCCTCATTTTGGGCAATGTGTGTGTCCTTTTTAACTACCAAGGAACATTCTTTTTCTTTTATTTTAAGATTTTCCAGCTTCTGGCAGATCCACTTGACCTGTCAGTGCTGCTGCTTCGGTGACACGAAACAAAGGTCTGCAGTGTCAAAGCCTAATAATTAACATTTTTTTTCTCTTTCTAGGAGGTGGGGAGTGGACAGCTTTTCCATATATTCTCATTAAGTGAACAGCATTCATGCTGATCGACCTTACCAGCATGACTGGGAACAAAAGAACAATCAACTAGAGAGGTGACCTGAATGAATGCTTAGCAAGCAGTATGTCTTAAAAGAGAAGGGTCTAATCAACGCATCCCTCCAGTCCTGATGTATGCAGCAGATACATGGACCTTAACTGAAAAAGACACACAAAGGCTGCAGACATCTGAAGAAAGCAAGGAGAGATGCAAGCTTGGTGGGACCAGGAGAGACGAGAAAAGGAAACTCATGGATCCGGAAAACAGCAAGAGTGGAATCCCTGAAATTGCAAGGCGTTGGACATGTTGCTAGAAGAACGGACCACAGAAATTTTAGACTGGATACCAAGGAACAGGAAAAGACCATGTGGGAGATGGGTGGATGAAATACGAAAGCAGGCTGCAGGAACATGGAGTAGACTGGCTCAAGACAGATTATTGTGGAACAAACTTGGGGAGACCTTCATCCAGCAGTGGACAGTAATGGTTGACAATGATGACATAAAAATATATGTAATACACACATGTACAATGCTTGAAAAATAACATGTCCTAGATGCCCAAGGCAAGTAAAATATTGGCCTGGGCAGGTAAATAAAAAAATTGGTTACCCGGTTCAAGCAAGTAAATTTAAAAATAAAGTTTGGAATAGAATTTCTCAGTACAAGACAGTCGTCTCATTTCGCTGCTAGTCACCGCAAGTTGTATCATTATTTCGGAGTATCAAGGACAGAAGAATATCACTTCTTTAATTGTATTATGCTGTAGGTCCAGAAATTGGAACCACGTGTAGTTTCGCCCCAAATGTTTATGGTCAGCTGCGGGATGTGTGCTTCTAATAGCCTCTAGTGTTGAGTGACAAAGGGCAAAAACTTGAATAAAACAAGCATGGCAGAATCACTAAATTTCTCAAATACCAATTTCATCATCATGCCAATTTTCAGCATCATCATCTTAAAACTTGAGATATATGCTTTTGTGCATTGAATATTTTGAATACAGAGTCTCAGGGAAATGCAAAACATGTACAAAAGTTCAATTTTTTTTTACTTAAAAAAAACAAACCAACAGAATAATGCAGTTTTATGATTTGTTGTCTTGTGAGAAAAACTTTTCTCTGTGGGCATCTAGCTTTTACTACCTGGGCAGGTAAAAAATTTCTGCACGTGTAACTTTAGAGATTATTGAAGCTCTGACAGACACACATATACATCATCGTTCATTCATTGGGTGGCTACTTCACAAACGTGCACGAGCATAGGGCACAAGTTTTGAAACATGAAATAATTCCTTCCACATGACAACATACAGTACATGCAACACTGTGTTTCTAAGCACGAGAATAATGGGATCTTGGACACCTTGAAGTTAAGTGGTAACAACACCCTGCCCAGGCTACTTCTAAGCAAGACCTTTTAGAATCTACAATTATCTTTGTCAACAGAAACAATTTACATAAAAAAAAATAGTGTATTCCACAAAAGCAAAACACGCTTAGCATAGTTTTATAAAATGAAATTATTTTAACACAATTACCTTAAAATACACTGCTTTTCCTAACATTAATTTCTTTTTAAATTCATTTCAATACACAAATTCAGATCTGCAACTGCCCCCCACCCCACCCGCGGTGGCGCAGTTGTCTAGGCTCTGGCTTATGACAATTCGTCGGTGAGGGTCTGGGTTCCCAGCGAGGCATGGATGTTGTGTTTGTCTAACTGCTCTGGCTCTCTCACTTCCCTGGAACCAGTGGTCCTAAACTAGGGACGGGTTACTGCCTATAGCCCATCGCATTGCTCGTTAAACCTTTAATAATAAAAAAAAAAGACCTGCAAACCTTTTATGGAACCTAGCAAGAATTGTAACACCCTGTCCACTGCTGAAATAGTTCACTACAAAACTAAATGCACTGTGAACTTAGAAATATATATATATATATATATATTTCACTTTCATTGAAAATATGCATTCTAAAAAGCAAAACAAGGCAGATACATTTTAAAAGCATCAAAAGTCAGGTGTTTCCAAAAGGAATGTTTCATATTTTCCACACATTGGGGAGGGGACAGCATTTTTAGAAATTACCAGACAAATTAATGTAAAACGCATTCAATGCCTCTGAAGGAAATTCTAATTTAATCAGTCAAAAACTCACAAATCTCATAGCACAAGACAAGATCAAGATTTGTTTTTTAACTGGTACTGAAGCAATCTCTCCATACAAAATTTCATATTATTATTTTTTTTTTGATTGGAGGTTTAACGACCACCGTGAGCAACTCAATGGGCTATAAGCAGTCGCCCGTCACTAATTTAGGGTCACTGGTTCCAGGGAAAGGAGAGAGCCAGTGCCGTAAGACAAACACAACATCCATGCCTCACCGGGATTTGAACCCGGACCCCGTTCGGAGGAATGATCAGAGGCCATCGCTTAGACCACTGCGCCACTGGGGCGGCAAATTTCATATTACCAAGTTTTCAAGAGAACAAGCCTGCATCGTCCTTGGACGGTTATTGCTACACAAATATTTTGCATTCATGTTTTGATACAACGAAACAAAACTAAATCTTTTATTTGCATTTTAAAACTTAAAAGTCTTGCAGCCTGTTGTCCAACTCTCGCCTTAACTCGAAAATAGCATCGATGGCTTTGTTAACTATTGGTTGACAAAGCCATCCATGCTAAAGAAAATTATTTTCGACTTTTAATTGTAGAGTTATGTACCAATGAAATACATAAATTAATCGTACTTACGTTATACTTGAGCAATTTTTTCCACAATTGATGGTTTCACTGTGTTACGAACAAAAGTAATCCATATTTGCGTGGTTCACTGTGCCCATCTGGAACACGTCCTCTCCCTTGAAAAGCGTTTGTACTTATACTTAAAAAGTGGACCCCGTACAGGCGCGAATTCTGAACACAACCGAAACTAAAATCAGCCAATGAGCTTCGAGAAAATTTCAAATTCGATAGCTTGTGACAGAACTGGACTTGACTTCAACCTCTTCGCAAAGAGCGCTTGCTTGCGTTTCGTTTCTGAACGTCTTTCGGTATCACGAAGTTCTATTTGTTACTAATGGCAGAAGAATGCCACTTCAACAACGACGTATGTCAGTCTTACTTTCCCGAAGCCATAGAGCAAGAATTTTTCTTGTTTGGTTTTGGGTGACGAACGTGCACAACAAGCAGCTAGCTACTGCCTTCCCCACTGTAGGGACGCTGGTTCCAGGGGAAGAGAGCGAGTTGGACAAACGAACCACCCATGCCTCATCCGGGAGTCAAACATGGGCCTATCTCTGAAATATGGACACAAGATCGGTGCCTCAAACCGTTCGTTTGAAAACTAAAGAAAGAGAGACACTGAGAGTAGCCGAAAAGCAGCTTTCCTGACAAAACGTGATAGTTCCGCCTGGAAACAACCGCTGCTCCGGAGGCTAAATGACCATTAGTGCGAGAAGGGTCCGAGTTCGAATCCCGTGAGGTATGGATGTAGTGTTTGACTTACGGCACTTGCTGTCTCCCTTCCCTGGAGTCAGTGGCCCTAAATTACTGACGGGCGACTGCTTATAGCTCATCGAGTTGCTTACGGTGGTCGTTAAACCTCTAATAAAAAAAAACCCTTTTACACAATACGTGATAGTTATTGACCTCCAAATTTATGGAGGGATTTTTTTCTTGTTCTATATGGGTGACTAACGACCACCGAGAGCAACTCGTGTTGGTATAAAATAGGCGCCAATCCCTAATGTAGGGACACATTTTCGAGTTAAGGCGAGAGTTGGACAACACGTACGAAACGCATATGTCGAAACCAATGTATAACACACGTTTCCGACACACAAAAAAAGAGAAAAAATGAGCTCAAAGTGAATTATTCCACTGCACAGCATCACAATTAACAACACCCCAGTCTTTCCGAAGATCGTTGACGCAACACAACTTTCACGGAACATGGCGATTCCATTTTTTTTTTGATTGGAGGTTTAACGACCACCGTGAGCAACTCAATGGGCTATAAGCAGTCGCCCGTCCCTAATTTAGGGTCACTGGTTCCAGGGAAGGGAGAGAGCCAGTGCCGTAAGACAAACACAACATCCATGCCTGACCGGGATTCGAACCCGGACCCCTCACGGACGAATGATCAGAGGCCAGCGCCTTAGACCACTGCGCCACCGGGGCGGCGCGATTCCATTGCTTCGGAACAAGTTCAGCAATTACAAGAGAAGATTTCTATAGCGACACTGCTTCCTTTGAAAATTTAACAGGGAGTCCGGATCAAAACCTTTCACAGAAAATGATTGCGAATGAAATACCTTCCATGCACGTCAGGAATCTAATGAACGCCACCAGCTTATAAAACAAGTGCAGGAGGGAAAAATCAAAAATCGTCCACTCAATAACTTCGCCAGGAATTTTTTTTTTTTATTGGAGGTTTAACGACTACCGTGAGCAACTCAATGGGCTATAAGCAGTCGCCCGTCCCTAATTAGGGCCACTGGTTCTAGGGAAGGGAGAGAGCCAGTGCCGTAAGACAAACACAACATCCATGCCTCACCGGGATTCGAACCCGGACCCCTTTCGGACGAATGATCAGAGGCCATCGCTTAGACCACTGCGCCACCGGGGCTGCCAGGAAATGTTCATATGTAGAGGATTTTAGGAAGGGAGTGTCTGACCCCAGGTCTTAAACAACCCTTAGAAATAGGAAGCCAGGAGATTTGGGCCAGAGTGCCCGATAGGAAAGTGACACGGAAGCGAAATAGAAAGGGGGACGAAGACACCCTTATTTATTACCGGGGGTCAGTACCCGGGGACCGACGGCTTAACGTGCCCATCCGACGCACGGCGGATATTTAGTGGATCGAGCGTTTGTACCTGCCTGGATCGAACCTGATGTCCTTTCCGTGGCAGTCACGAACGTTGCCCACTAGGCCACCCGCGGCCTAAGGCCACTTCTGGGTATAAAGCATAAATACACTCTTCGCAAAAAAAGAACGAAGCGCCCAGAGGGAATAAACAAATCTAAATGAAATTTGGTATGTGTAATGTACATGAACAGGAAAGAAAATGATTGCAATTCCAGAGCAGTTGGGTCATTTATTCGGATAAAATAGCTGCACCAGTGAAACAAGTCAGTACGTTGTAGGCCGCCTCCGGTTCGGATACAAGCGATTACTACGCGTTGGAACACACGCACATAGTTCACGGACAGGCATAGCATGCCAGATGGTGTCCACATTGCAGCCCAGTTCACGAATATTCCGGTATTTCTAAAAATTGCTATTTATTCCACTCCTCTGCCTCTGCTTTCCACAGTCCAATCATTCTGAAAATGCTCTTTTTAGCAGTCCGACGGCTCACCAGTCGATTGGTAACACGTCAGAGGTCTTTGAAGGAATACGGGCAAAATGTGTTGACCTGGTTTTTTTTGTTTTTTTTTCATTTCATTAAGAAATAGAGTGCTAGATTTCGATGTATGACTGGCAGCCTTATCCTGACGGAGTTCTACTCTGTGATGGCTCATTGGATAAAGGAATGGTATTTCCTCTTTAAAGATAGGAGTTAAAACATTATTTTCGTAATACGTAGAATAGATTTTAACATTATTTTCAACTTTTCGTAACTTCCCTTTGTACGGGAAACCAGGAATAATCATGAAATATTTATTGAAACTTTCTTTGGATTCTTGAAACCAAGACTGTAATTTTTTTCCTGCTCTTTTGCGACAGTAAATCAAGTATTTTTTGTTATCAGTCGTTTAGGTAGATCCATGCTTCATCAATAGTCACAATAAATTTCCATCCGTCTCCGGCTGAGGGATTTCCATAAAGAAGTCTACACCGTGTTCTGCACTCAGCCGCGTGCCTAGGTAAAACTCGGAGAACATTATGTTGTTGTTTTTTTTTTGTTGTTGTTTTTTTCAGATTCAAATCTTTGTTTACCTTGTTTACAGTTGATGCAGAGATTTTTAACGACTTAGCGATTGCTCTTTGGGTCGGTGGAGTTTCTTTTAAGACCAGGGACCTTACTATTGAAATAATCGCAAAAGCACGTTCCTTCTTTGGATTATGTTTGGTGTTCAGCAAAGCTAGACGATTCTTCCCTCTCTTATCAACAATGTTAATTATACAAATACGAAGATTTCTCTTCGTAAAGTGCAAAAACATAGCCTTCTATCCACCGCTAGTTTACGTTCGCCATTTTCTTAATAGACGATAATTAGCTGTAGTAGATTCTTTCGTGTTTATCTAACACGCTATTGCCCGTTTCAGTTATTTGAGCTTCATTAATTTTCTGTAATTTCTCATCAAAAACGTTCTAAAGATGCGTGAACCTACTCTGAATTTAAGCAATAAGCTCAGTTAGTCTCGGTTGTCCCTGAGACAGATTGCGTTTCTGTTCTACGCTCGGCAAACTATTTCATAACAGTGAAAGAAAAATAAAAAATGAAAGAAGACAAACAAAGAAATAGAGTGACAAAACATCTTGTCAATCACAGAGGAAAAAAAGGGTGGTATTTTTAAACACTACAGCACAGATAGAGAGGATTATTTTTAAATCACAAGGCTCAAATTGCGCATTTTTCTATGCCCCTTCTGGTCGTCTATCAAGTTCTTGGGAACTCAACGCGCGCTGACTTGTGAAATCACGATTTATCATGCACAATATCGTACGCTATACCGTAGGAAATTTTGCCAATGTGGGCAGATGGATTCGCCGGCCACAGTTATAATGAATAAAATTCTCCGGCTGGACGTGTAGTGCAGGAAAGCTTACGTTAAGTCACGTTAGGGTTATTGAAAGGTTACTTGACGTAGCTAAAGTGTGCTTAATCTTCAAAGTGCTAGAGTTTGTTTAGCTAAGACACGCACGTGCAATGAATTCCAAGAATATGGAATTTATTTTTTTACTCAGCGTTCCTCATTATCTTGAATATCAGTAATATAACTTCGGTTTTAGTACATTAGTACCTTGAAGGCTCCTTATTAGAGCGGTAAACACAATATACCCTGAACTTAACGTAAACACTCAATGAAATAGACTTAACGGCCAGACAGAGGTCTGACAATAAAATGAACTAAGAAAACGTACTCACTTTTAACCTTTTATTGGGGAGCTCCTGGTATTGCTCAAATACACACCCCAAAATAACACAACTACTGATAGCCCGAACTTTCGTAATATCGTAGAAACGTAGGTAAATCGCATATCAATAATCAGGAAGAACCTATCACATATAAAACGAAGCTCTTTGGTATACTTGAGCGCGCCTATATATACTGCATACCACCACGTCATGACTTACACTCGTTGCCACATATAATTCAGCGGGAGAAACAACATCTCGTTAAGTGCGAAGATAATTTGCATAGGAAAATAAAATAACAAGAGATAGTAAAATTAAAAAGAAACTGAATCTAGAGTATACGTTACATCATCTCCCCCTTATATATATATATTTTTTTTTTTTTGAAAAACCTATCAAATTTTGAGTGTAGTCTTACATTTCGCTGACTGACGTTTATTGTCCTACTTTTTTTCTTTTTTTTTTTGTGGCAGCAGTATTTATAACTTCAAGCTTGGCATAACAAATTCAGTAAACCTGTGTCCGCAGCTATTGTCGTCTGTGAAGCAGGAAACACTTTTTATACGTGTACAGAACAAACCTGCATCGGCATACCTTATTTTTATTCTGCCCAGCAGGAATCACTTTTCTGATTTCATTTTACTTCCTCATACTTTCAACTCTATATATATATTTATCGTTGATTACAAACAAACTGTATCAGCAGCGAAGATTGCCTGTAGCTGCCTAACAGTAACAATTTTCACTATTTTACCCCTAACACACACATATATATATCATCATCATCATTGTCAACCATTATCAATCCACTGCTGGACGAAGGTCTCCCCAAGTTTCCTCCACAACGGTCTGTCTTGTGCCAGTCTCCTCCATGTCACCCCTGCATACTTTCGAATTTCATCCACCCATCTCCCATGTGGTCTTCTTCTGGGTCTTTTCCTGTCCCTTGGAATCCAATCTAAAATTTCGGCTGTCCATCGATGATCTGTCCTTCTGGCACTATGTCCAGCCCATTGCCATTTCAGCGATTTAACTCTGATCATGATGTCTTCCACTCTTGTCATTTTTCGGATCCACGAGTTCCTCTTCTTATCTCTCCTGGTTACACGAAGCATGCACCTCTCCATGCTACTTTGAGTTGTCTGCAGTCTTTGTATATCTCTTTTAGTTAAGGTCCACGTCTCTGCACCATACGTAAGCACTGGAAGGATGCATTGATCAAACACTTTTCTTTTAAGACATAATGGCATATTGCTCTTGAAAATTATGCTGTTTCTTCCAAAAGCTCTCCAGGCAAGTTTTATACGCCGATTAATTTCTTCATCAATGTGACCCTCACTTGATATCTGCTGTCCAAGATAAACGTACGTGTCTGTTATCTCCAGCTTTTCTCCATCAATCAATAAATCTTCATTTCTTGTAAAAGCATTGAACATCACTTTTGTCTTCTGAAAGTTCATTTTTAATCCCACTTCTTTACTCTTGTCAGCAAGTTCCTGGATCATACTCTGCAGCTCTGATGGGGTAGTTGCAAAAATGACTACGTCATCAGCAAAACGAAGGTGGGTTAGATAATCTCCATTAATCTTTATCCCTTTGTTTTCCCAGCTCAGCGACTGAAAAACACCCTCCAATGTGGCATTAAAGAGCTTCGGAGATATGGTGTCACCTTGTCTCACTCCCTTTCCAATTTTTATGTGTGTTGTATTTTCAAACAGCCGAATCTTTGCACTTGCATTTTCATAGATGTTATTAATAATATTAATGTATGCATCTTCAATACCGCATTATTTCAGAGCCATTGTAACTGCTGATGGTTTCACCGAATCAAAGGCTTTTTCATAATCGATAAAAGCCATGCACAATGGAAGTTCATATTCCCTCGCTATTTCAATTAGTTCTCTCAGTACGTGGATATGATCTATTGTGCTGTAGCCACTCCTGAATCCAGCTTGTTCTCTCGGTTGAGCCATGTCCAGTGTTACCTTCAAGCGGTGTGAAAGAACTTTAGTGAAGATTTTATAAACTACTGATAGGAGGCTGATAGGTCTGTAGTTTCCGAGATCCTCAATGTCACCTTTCTTATGTAGCAGGATCATTGTAGCGGTGTTCCAATCCTCAGGAATCTTTCCTTCATTAAGGCATCGAGTGAAAATTTGGGCGAGTACTGTTTCAATTTCTCCACTTGCTTCTTGTATGATGTCTACAGTAATTCCATCTTCTCCTGGAGCTTTTCCACGCTTCATGTTCTTGATTGCATGTGCAACTTCTGCTGGAAGGACTGGAGGAACTCTGGTACTGGTATCTTTCATGATGTCTGGAGTGCATGTATCATCCCTTTCATATAATTTGGAGTAGAAATCTTTCACTCTTGTCAAAATTTCGCCTCTATTTCTTGTTACAGAACCATCTTCTTTTATCAGTGCCATAATCTGTTTTCTTCCCTTACTGAGATGTCCCTTTGCTATCTTTAGGCTTTGGTTGTTTTCAATTGCTTTCCTCACTAGTTCACAGTTGAATTTTCTTACGTCTTCAGTGATACTTTTTCGTACTGTCTTCCATAGCTCTATATATTCCACTTTGGAAGTCACATCTTCTTTAGTTGTCCTCATCTCTCTTCTTTTTTGCATCAACATTTTCGTTTTTCCTGATAATTTGTTTACATGCAACTTGTTCTTAGACCCAGCTAATTTTGTTGCTGTTTCCATAAGAGCTTTGGTTACTTTTCTGTTAACTTCAGAGATGTCCACTTCTTCCGATGTTAGGCCTTCTAAAGCAGAGAACCTGTTCTTCAGTTCCAACTTGAAGGTATTATGGTGTTTTTTAAAGTTGGTTATGTCAATAGATTTTGTTTGTCTCATGAGCTTGCCACGTTCAAGTTTGGTGTTGAGGTGTATCTTACATCTCACCAATCTATGGTCACTACCTGTGTTGAACTTGTTAAGCACACTGCAGTCTTCTATGACGAATTTTTTGTTGCACATAATAAAATCAATTTCACTTGTCGTCCCATTTGGATGTCTCCATGTCCATTTCCTGTGTGGCTTTTTCTTGAAGGAGTTCAAGATGAAAAACCCTTCTGCCTCTGCAAACTCAACGAGAGTATTTCCACGCTGGTTTCTGTTGCCGTGACCGAATTTACCTACTGAAGTTTCATTCTGTTGCCGTTGCCCTATTTTTGCATTGAAATCTCCCATAATTATTTTCAAGTGCTGCTTACCTTTATTATTTAGATGACAAATTTCCTCATAAAATTCTTCAATTTCTTCTTCAGGATGACTTGTGGTGGGTGCATAAGTTTGAATAATCTGAGCCTGGTATCTTTTCGAGAGTTGGATAACAAGTCGTGCAGCTCTGTCAGAGGAACTTTCAACTTCTACAACTTTATCCTTCAGTTTCTTGTTTATTATAAATCCAACACCACTAGTTCTGCCAGTATCTGTCCCACGATAGTAGAAGAGATGTCCACTTTTCAGTTCGATGAGATCTTCTCTGTTTCTCCTTACCTCACTTAGCCCGACGATGTCCCACTTGATCTTTTGTAGTTCCTCTTCCAATTCAAGAAGCCTTGAATCAGAAGATAGGGAGCGTCCGTTGTACGTAGCCAAGGTCAGCATCAGATGGCAGCCTAGTCCGGTCCTCCGGGGATTCTTAGCACCCTCTGCCTTCATGTCGCACTGGCCGCTGCCTTGGCCAGGTACATTCCAGCTGCCGGAGACTGAGGGCCAAGATTTAAGTTGTGGAATCATTTTGGAGGGGTTTGGCCATAACTCACCACGCTGGCCAAGCGGGTTGGTGAGTGTGGGATAGAATTTCCTCTAATCCCGATGGTATAGTTATACCGCTATTGGCGGTCGTCAGAGCCCCTTTAGTGGGAACAGGATGTACCACGAGAAGGCGGGGTTGACATTTGTCAAGGAGAGGCTGTGATGTTACGCATCACCTGACCTTAAATATATATATATATAAATTCGGATTAGTAGACGGACATAGAATACATATATAAAAAAAAACTACATATATTCACAAAAAGAATGCGTAGGCCCACACGGAAAAAAAAAATTCTGTCACGCCAACTGGTCGTGCAGGAAAAACAGCATAATGAGAAAATAACCTGTCCACGAGAACTTACTTATCTCGAGGACGCATAAAAAACCCTAGTACGATATCTTTTTCCAGGCCTAATCGCACTGGTAAATTCTGGTGGCGCCGATCTTTTCTGCGACTTGAATGGATCTGAAACATCTGTAGTCTGTCTGTCAAGAAATTCTGAAGTCTGTCGGTCAAGAAATTCTGAAGTCTGTCGGTCAGGAATTCCCTGCGTCTGACAGGAGCTGGCTCCCACAAGCTTTCGATATGTTGTCCCTTTGTGCTGAGGCCCGTGTTGTCCTTCCAGCATTCTTTTGAAGGGACGTGGCTCCGGCCACATCGCTTGTTTTCTCTTTCTACTTTTTGGCATGACAGTAGAAGCAGGCATCGGCCCTGTTTGCCCTGAGCGTAAGTTCCAGGGGCGAAACCCGGGCGGATGCAAGGATCTCTGCCTTCGTCGCTGTTGCGGCGAAGCAGATTGGGGAGACAAGTTGCGTTTTCGACTAGCTTCCCAGCAAAAACAGTCTTGCTGGGCCAGCAGTGGGCCATTGCTGGCAGCCAGCACTGCCAGCAATGGCCCAGCACTATGTTGCCGCTGCCGAACCGTCAATAAAATGTCCGGGCGGCCAACAGAAAGGCCAGCAGTTCAGACCAACAGCTGGCCAACAGTTGGCACCCCATCAGTTGCCATATGCCACAACAGGGCCATCAGTGGTCCATCACAGGCAGTAGCTGCCACAAGTGGCCCTGCAAGCACGTGCCAGAAATGATGGCTAGCCTAATGTGGTCCGCTACTGGCAGCCAGCAACCACGTGACGTAACTGGTGGCTTGCCGAATCTTGTCCGCCAATTTCCCAGTAGTAGCCATAATAATAATAAAAAGCAAGGACAACCGCAGTTTCCTAAAGTTCCATTTTTTTGTACCCTTACAAAGCTTGTGAATTAACGCACTGCGCTGGGGAAATTTTCTCGACAGACCGGAAAAACGCCCATTTGCAGCTAACTAGATTCGATCCTGGGCCGTTTACGTGATAGCTGAGCTCTCTACCAACCGGACTAATTCACTTCGTTCGGATACGTGCTGGAAGCTTTTTGTTTGGTATGCAATTTGTAATCGAATGCTTCCCTCTTTCATTTTACAATATTGCGAGGTATTTTTCATGAAAGTCAGTTTCATATAATTGATAAATTAATTTTTTCAACGTAACGATAGTTTTTTTTTTTTTTTACCTTAAGGGAGCTTCACTCATTTTCAAGGCGTGTACAAACTTAGAGTCGCTTTCCAAAGTTTTGTACTGTCCTTGCCGTCTTGAAAAGAGATTGTTGAATAAATATATATATATATATTTTTTTTATTGGAGGTTTAACGACCACCTTGAGCAATTCAATGGGCTATAAGCAGTCGCCCGTCCCTAATTTAGGGTCACTGGTTTCAGGGAAGGGAGAGAACCAGTGCCGTAAGACAAACACAACATCCATGCCTGACCGGGATTCGAACCCGGACCCCTTACGGACGAATGATCAGAGGCCAACGCCTTAGACCACTGCGCCACCGGGGCGGCTAAATATATATTTACCCGGGTTCATGTCCCATTCTGTTACATTTTTTACGTTGTGTCTTTCCTTTCCGTTGTACGAAGCTACATTTGTTTTAAAGGGTAAAAGATATTTCATTTTACTTCTCGTTATTTTTAGAAGCGAATTCCTCCCAGTCTTGTGTATTCAACCCATGGATGAGTACACCACATAGCGTTGCTTTTTTTTCTTTCAAATAATTAATAAATTTTGTACGCGTATAATTCTTTTTTCCCCCAACAAACGCTATTTTGATGGTTTTCCAGGATATGTGTTTCAAGCGGTTTCAAATTTTTTCTTGTTATTAATCCACTCCATTCCATGAATTGTTATTCATGGGAATGGAGTGGGTGTATTTCATGGCTGTAATCTAGTATTTCACGGCTTAATTTGATATCTTCGTCGACGTAAAATTTCATTAGGAAATTAATTCACCTCTCCACATATGGATTTTTTTCTTAACATCCACTAAAGTAACACGATGGTTATAGCGTCGTCTTCAACTAACTGGTACCATGAGAGACACAGCAAGTGTTGCTTCTGCGCACGCGCAGTCCCGATGCTTCCACCTGCCGTTGGGGGTTGCATTGGTTGCCAGCAACGGGCCACTAGTGGCACTTGCTTGGAGGCCCACAATTCACGGTGATGCTGCAGGGCCATCAATGGCTCGCCAACTGATAGCGCTGCCACCAACGGACCACTACAGGGCCGTGAGCGGCAGATTTCAGCCAGCAGTGACCCATCACTGCCAGCTGGTGGCCAGCAGTTTCCCAGCACTTGTGTTTTTGCTGGGTTTTGGTGTTGCTGGACGGTTTGTAATATGTGTCTGACGTTTAGGAATCGTCAAACTATTGTCTATATCTGGTAAATCAGAAATATGTGATGACTCTGAGTCGCTGCTGTAAGTTAGTGGTCGTGCAGGGTGATGTTTATTTCTGCCTATTGGAATACTCTCTGACGAGGTATTCAAGGAAGTAGGAGCTTGTGTTGGTGCAGAGTTATTAGGGAATAGTGCAGCAATAGTCTCGGCAATGGTTGGAGGGAAGGGAATGATACTAGAATTTGAAGAACTTGATTCGAGCCTTCGTCTTATGGTAGAATCAGGTTGCGTTCTTGGAAGCCAGTCTTGTGGAGGGGAGGGTGAAGAAAAAATCACTGGAGATTCTTCAAAAAGGTTTGTCGGTTCGTCCAAAATTTCTGGAGGTTGATCGTGTGATATAGACTCTTGAGTCTGTGGAACAGAAGGTTGAGTTGGATTGATTATAAAATCTATATTTCGTTCATGATACTTGCGACACTGAGCAACGTGTACGTATTGAAATTGATTGTCAGGTTTTTCAAGGATAATGTTATTTTCATACACATCTGCCACCCGATATGGACCTTCGTAGCTGGGTGCAAATTTCTTTACTAAAGTATGAGAAACAGAAGACTGGAAGTGTGTCTTCAAGAGAGTTAGATCTTCAACGACAAGATCTGGTTCCCTACGCCTAGTATTTTAGTATCTTGCTTGAGCCATTTGTGCTCCTATCATTGCAACACGAGCTTTCTCTGCCATGATTCGTACTGATTGCGGAGTTGGTCGCTGGTTTAGTTCGTCGATAATCCCCGTTAAATTTTCAATAGGGGTCTTAATTTTTCGACCCAAAAAAGTTCTGCGGGAGTAAACTTAGTAGATTCGTGAACAGACGAGCGGAGGGCGAACGAAAAAGCTCAAGATGTTCGTCCCACCGCTCGTGATGATCCATGACAAATGTAGCGATCATTTTAACTAGCGCGCGGTTTACTCGTTCCGCGGGATTACTCTGGGGATGATATGGGGAAATGAATTTATGCTTTATGTTTTCTTTCAAAAATGTCAGAAATAAATTGGGGACCATTATCCGAAACTACTTGATTAGGTGCACCATATCCAGAGAATACTTCATTAATTAATGCATTACAAATAACTTACGCCATAGCGGATTTAATGGGAAAGACCTTGACCCATTTAGAGAAATTATCGGTTAACACTAAAACGTAACGAGCTTTGTTTTTAACAGATAAAGGATAAGGTCCCAATAAATCTATTGAAATAACGTCAAAAACATGAGAACTTGAACTAGATTTCAAGTTACCGACCGGTCTTACATTACGGTAATTATAAATCTGACACAAGTGACATGATTGAACGTATGCGAGCACACTTTGGTACATGCTAGGCCAATAGGCAACATCCCGCAATTTACAACGGGTCTTGCGAATACCTAAATGGCCTGCAATAGGTTTGTCATGAAATTCGTTTAAAAGGGCCATTCTAAGGGTTCGCGGAATACATGGGCGAAACTCTGCCCTAGTAGTCCTAGATTTCGTATAGTAAAGAAGATCCTATATGACTTCAAAATGCTGTGACCTCCCAGCCAGAGAAGGGTCACTTTGTTGTGGTGAACCCGCAAGCAAAAAATTATAGATTTCCCCAAAATCTGGATCGTTTACTAATTCTGCCATTATCTGCTCTCTGGATGTTATATCAGCTATTAAAAGTAAAGGCTGACATCCAGGAGTAGTTTCTGTGGGAACCCCACTAATCGGGACGCGAGATAATGCATCCGGTAATTGATTCTTATGACCTGGCTGGTACGAAATTTTGATATTGCTCTCTTGTAACTTAAGAGCCCACTTCATAAGTCTTTTAGAGAGGTGCTTAGCAGAATTCAAATACTGAAGGGCAGAATGATCCGTAATTATATTAACTGTCAATTCGTTGAGATAACATTGAAATTTTTCAAGAGCATACACTACAGCAAGACATTCGCGTTCCGTAGCTGAATAATTGCGTTGAGCTTTGGCTAAAGTACGGGACGCAAAAGCTATTGGATGCCCAGCTTGTGACAACACACAACCAAGACCAACTCCGGATTCGTCAGTGTAAATATCAAATTCCTTAGTATGATCTGGGAAAGCTAATACAGGAGGCTGAGTCAACGCAGATTTTAGTGCTTCAAACGCTGCGTTAGCCTCAGTTGTCCAAACAAACTTCATGTATTTACGTTTCAAAGCATACAATGGCTCACAGATTGTAGCATAAGCGGGGACGAACTGCTGATACCATCCGGTCATTCCCAGAAAGCGTGATAGTTCTTTTGCTGTTTTAGGCCGTGGAAAGTCAACTATAGGCCTGATTTTTTTCATCATCCGTAAATAAGCCGTGGGGAGTGATTTTCAACCCCAGATATACAATCTCGTCCCTCGCTATCTGGCATTTACTAGGTTTTAACGTCAAGCCAACATTGTATATGAGTTGGAACACCTGTTTGAGCAGAGAAAGGTGCTCGTCAAAAGTCTCGGATGTAATAATAATGTCATCAAGATATACATGCACATGAGGACCTAGAACAGGTCTGAGAACCGTATCCATAAGCTTTTGGAAAGTAGCAGGTGCAGAGGCTAGTCCAAAGGGCATACACAGGTATTCATAAGCCCCAAAAGGAGTCACAAAGCCTGTTTTATCTGCGGAGTCTGGATGTACCGCAACCTGCCAATATCCACTCGCCAAATCCAAGGTTGACATCCATTTAGTGGACGATAGGTCATGCAAAATATGCGACATGACAGGTAGTGGATAATTTATCGCTTTCGTGACTTGGTTTAGCTTGCGGAAATCTGTGCCGCCCCGGTGGCGCAGTGGTCTAAGGCACTGGCCTCTGATCATTCGCCCGTAAGGGGTCCGGGTTCGAATCCCGGTGAGGCATGGATGTTGTGTTTGTCTTACGGCACTGGCTCTCTCCCTTCCCTGGAACCAGTGACCCTAAATTAGGGACGGGCGACTGCTTATAGCCCATTGAGTTGCTCACGGTGGTCGCTAAACCTCCAAAAAAATCTGTCATGAAACGAAGTTCGTTGGGTTGTTTCTTTGGAACAAGAAAAGCAGGTGCGGCTCAGGCGCTTGTTGATTCCCTTATTATGCCCTGTTTAATCATCTCTGAAATTTGACGTTGTATTTCATTTTTTTTATGGGGAGCACAAGGGTAAGGTTTCGAGCCATCAGTGTCAATGACGTGATAAACCACCTATGTGAAACCAGGTTGGTCGGAAAATAAACCAGGTCTTTCATTCAAAAGTTGAGAAAGCTGGTTTCGTTGCCTCTCATTCAGTTGTTTACTCAGTAACAAATTCGTTATGTCTATAGGCTCTTTAGGAATCACTTCGACAGGTTCCGGAAAGGAAATAACATGTTCGAAATTCATGGTAACTTTAAAAGTATTGATAAAATCTAAGCCCATTAGACATTTAACAGGTAGGTCGTCTATGAGCAGGAAAGAATGCGTAAAACGAGCCTTTCCCAGCCCTAGAGATAATGTGACAGTTCCTGTGATACTAAATATTTCGTTATTTGCACCTCGCAAATACTGCGTCGCAGGTTGGACGTGTGTTGCAGGAAAACTTTCAGTGCAAAACTTCGTATTTAGGGCTGATATTTCAGAACCACTGTCGAACTTTGTCTCGACAATAATGTCTTCAATTGTCAATAACACATCAGGCAACTGAGGAGTTTGGACAGTCAATAATACTATTTTAGGGTCAGAATTCTTGGTATCAGGAAGCAGTGCCGACCCTTGGTCTACTTCCTTTGGAAGTTTAAAGGATTCCTGGTTGTATTTTCATGCGGTCTGAAACCTCGGCCCTGCCTGGTATCGGTAAAGTTTTCACGCTTAGAAAAACTTCGTGAAAACTGCTGCGGGAACTCCGCATTTCTATTATTTCTTCCCTCAGCACGGGCAGAAAAATCATTATTGCCCTTAGCATAAAAATGTTCCGAATTCTGCGGATTGGAACGGGGTCGAGCATACTGTGCATTTGTACTGTACCCAGAAAATTGTTTAGAAACTAGCGGTTGGTGTACCACTCTTCTATGCGGTGGTACGTATGATACTTGGACTTGCACCTGTGTACGCTCGTGTTGAAAGTCATTAGGCCTATTATGCTGCTGAGGATTTTAGTGATAAGCCTCCCGGGGTTCCCGAGCATGTTTAGCTGGTCCATGTTTGCCGTGTCGCTACTCATACGTTCGTATGAGGCGAAGGCATTCATGTATTGTAGCAGGGTGTCGGACCACAATAAAATCCTGCAGAAATGGATCGAGCTGTTGCAATAGGGTGTCCAACATGTCGACATGACTGGCATGTGGATCCCATAATTTATACAAGCGTGTTGTTTCTAAAGCAAACGCAACAGGGCTATCGTTGGGTCCTTGCTTACGAGAAAAAAGTTGTTGTGCAAGGCCAGCTCGACTGAGGCCGAAAAGAAAGACTTCTAAAAATTCCGCTCGGAAATTCTCATAACGAGAATCCGGGTTCGATACTCTCCACTGCCGATACTAGGTCTTAGCGGCATCTTTCAAGAAAGTGCCTGCTATTTGCACTTTGCAATCTTGAGGAATATTGTATAAGTCGAAATGATCCTCCAAATCCTGGAGAAACTTCAAGGACCCCTCCAAACCATTGAAAGTAATTGCTCCCTCATGCGGCACGAAATGTGCAAGCATTTTGCCTCTGTGAGAGGATTGAAATACCTCAAGTACGACCCGCGACTCAGAGTAATATGAAGCTGGTGAATGACGAAATTGTGAGGAATGCCTGGGTACTTGCAAATCATTGACATCAAAGTTAGACCCACAGGCTTCCTGCAAATTGTCGAAAATAACCCCACCTCCACCGAAACTTGATTCAGGTTGAAATAGTGAAGTTTTCTCAGGTAATGAAGATATAGTCAATAAGTTTCAATACCTCGTGTTCAAGAAATGTTCGGGCACCAATTATTATGAATAAAATTCTTCGGCTGGACGTGTAGTGCAGGAAAGCTTACGTTAAGTCACGTTAGGGTTATTGAAAGGTTACTTGACGTAGCTAAAGTGTGCTTAATCTTCAAAGTGCTAGAGTTTGTTTAGGTAAGACACGCACGTGCAATGAATTCCAAGAATATGGAATTTATTTTTTTACTCAGCGTTCCTCATTATCTTGAATATCAGTAATATAACTTCGGTTTTAGTACATTAGTACCTTGAAGGCTCCTTATTTATTTATTTTTATTTTTTTTTTTTGATTGGAGGTTTAACGACCACCGTGAGCAACTCAATGGGCTATAAGCAGTCGCCCGTCCCTAATTTAGGGTCACTGGTTCCAGGGAAGGGAGAGAGCCAGTGCCGTAAGACAAACACAACATCCATGCCTGACCGGGATTCGAACCCGGACCCCTTACGGACGAACGATCAGAGGCCAGCGCCTTAGACCACTGCGCCACCGGGGCGGCAAGGCTCCTTATTAGAGCGGTAAACACAATATACCCTGAACTTAACGTAAACACTCAATGAAATAGACTTAACGGCCAGACAGAGGTCTGACAATAAAATGAACTAAGAAAACGTACTCACTTTTAACCTTTTATTGGGGAGCTCCTGGTATTACTCAAATACACACCCCAAAATAACACAACTACTGATAGCCCGAACTTTCGTACTATCGTAGAAACGTAGGTAAATCGCATATCAATAATCAGGAAGAACCTATCACATATAAAATGAAGCTCTTTGGTATACTTGAGCGCGCCTATATATATACTGCATACCACCACGTCATGACTTACACTCGTTGCCACATATAATTCAGCGGGAGAAACATCTCGTTAAGTGAGAAGATAATTTGCATAGGAAAATAAAATAACAAGAGATAGTAAAATCAAAAAGAAACTGAATCTAGAGTATACGTTACACAGTGGCAGTTAGTGAAGCAGTTACAAGTCAACCGGAGCGTAGCGAATCGGTAAGGTTACCGCGGACCTCTGCAAAGAAACAGTACCATCTCGGGACGATGCTGCGGTTCAGGCAATTACCACCATACGCTTCGACCATTTCTTTGTGAATTTCCTTCGGAGTTTTCCCTTTAGCCCACAAAAATCGGACTACACCGCGTTTCTTTTCATTCGTAGACCACGCTAACAAACGCGCCATCTTTGTGCCGTCGTTCACACTGTCCGTGACACCTGATCCAGCCAAACAGGTCTGTCGCGTGAAATTTAAACTCGTTGTCTGCCAAACTGCAACCTTCCACTTGCAGCCTGCAAAGAGAAAGAAAATTACTTTGCGTTACTCTTCGATCCTCCTTAGTATATACAGAGCGTGCAAAAAGTATCTCCGCAGTGGGTACCTTATTTATACGGAAATCAAACAAATGTATTATGAGAACGTATAATTTACTCAGTTACTTACAGGAAGTGCTGAAACTGCCGTCCTTTATTTCAAAGACATAACCTAATTGTTTTACGCATATTTTCAAACACATTTGCAGGTGTCAAAAAGTCCCTCCGCAGTAATATTAAGGCTGTTCCACCTAATTTTGATGGCGCTACAGTCAAAATTTTTGCATTAAGTAACTTGTCGTACATTTCATTTCAGTTTTTTTTTATAATACATCAAGCTTCAGAATCTGCTTCACATCACCACCAATATTCCCAAGCTTATGATGAGTTGAAAGTTTCTAAAATGTGGATGTTGTTCTCGACATTGCCCCTCAGGAGGAAGGACACTCTTCCCTTAATTTGCATGACAAATCATTTTTCAGACCGCGGGCAGTAACGAGCACAATGTTCCACAGCGCGGATTTTTCTTTAAAAACAATTTTTTTTTCGCTCTTCAAAAATATAACGCAAGTAAAACCGGGTCAGAAACACCATGACCCGACCCGTTTGACTCGCAAGAAATTGTTGACCCGCTGACTTGTGACCCTTTTCAATCTCTGCAACGGTGGTGAGTTCTAGCAATATTGTTGCCACTTGAGGATCTTTACTTCGATCATGATATCATCCACTCTTGCCATTTTCGTGATCCACGACTTCGTATTCCTAACTTTTGTGACGTATATTCTAAATTAACCTTCCTTTTTAGTTTCTTTCCCTATGCAAATTTTGAGTTTGCTCTCAGGTGTACTTTACACTTAACGTGATATCTTCTCTCTCAAACGAATACTGTTGGCAACAATTGAAGTAGAATGAACGTGACGTATGCCTGTTATGAGATAAGAACCAGAGATAAAAACTACGAGACAACAGTTGCTCGAGTGGGGTGTTGAATGTGGGGGAGTGATTTGTGTTAGAGATGTGTTTTGTGATTTCTATACTACATATCCTGAAGTGCCAGGAGGGTCCCGCTTGGGCTGCTCAGTATCAGACGCGGTTATTTTGAAACCACGCATGACGTAGGTGTGGACGCACAGTCTTTCGACTTCTGGCATCCCTGTTTACAATTGGTGTGCTGGAGTTTTCTCTATTAACGCAGTTGATTTTCAACCGCTTGAAGTTCTTATCGTATAGTTTTATGTTTATTTTGATATTTACACGAATTTATCACTGAAATTCATTGATTCTGTGTTTCGTAAAAAACGCAATAATGCCGGGTTGTGCAGTGGCCTGTTGTACCAAGGTCTTTAGATATATCTCATGGTATAAGCAAAGATATTCTTTGGTATAAGGTTGGGCTCGCTGCGATGTCCGCCTCTCATTGGCTGCTGAAATTACGTCGGCGTGGACGCTCGGCAGCCAACCAGGAGGGTCCCGCTTGGGCTGCGCAGTATCAGACCAGGGCCGGCTAGAGTCTACGGACCTGAGCCTGCCACGCCCCCACTGCCGAAAGGAGTCCGATCGCCAAAGATCACAGCGGTATTTTCGCCGCTATAAGCTTGTTTTGTGTCGTCGCTTAGTTAAAATTTTCTCCGATTCTTACGATTTCTTTTCCAAATAACGGGATACAGTCGACTTATTTCTTTACCTATTACAATTTGAATATGTCAGCATAAACAACGGGAGTAATTTTTACATCGTTTATATAGGTACGAATGTTAACCTAATTTGTGTACCCACACACAAAGAAAACAAATCTGGAAAATATAACTAAACAGATGAAATGATGTACATAATCATGCATGGCTTTACTCTTTTTTAATCAAAAACATAACAGCTGCCTGAGCAATTGATTTTTTTTTTTGATTGGAGGTTTAACGACCGCCGTGAGCAACTCAATGGGCTATAAGCAGTCGCCCGTCCCTAATTTAGGGTCACTGGTTCCAGGGAAGGGAGAGAGCCAGTGCCGTAAGACAAACACAACATCCATGCCTCACCGGGATTCGAACCCGGACCCCTTACGGACGAATGATCAGAGGCCAACGCCTTAGACCACTGCGCCACCGGGGCGGCCAATTGATTTTCAGTACGCAATTTTAATATCAGGAATGAAGATAACAAAGTCATCGCACTCGACTTTTCATTCCGTTATTTCCGACTATTTCAGTTCCGAAATAAAAGATGGGGTAATGAACACAAATTTCAGAAACAGGGAAAAAAAATCAGTATTACACTGATCGTTAGGAATACTTCATTTACCAGGACAATAAGAATGCAGGAAAATTTTCTATATAACTTTGTGACCACACACACAATTCCTTGCCATGACACAAACTGATTTACTATTTTTTTTTTTTTTTTTTTTTTTTTTTTTGATTGGAGGTTTAACGACCACCGTGAGCAACTCAATGGGCTATAAGCAGTCGCCCGTCCCTAATTTAGGGTCACTGGTTCCAGGGAAGGGAGAGAGCCAGTGCCATAAGACAAACACAACATCCATGCCTGACCGGGATTCGAACCCGGACCCCTTACGGACGAATGATCAGAGGCCAGCGCCTTAGACCACTGCGCGATTTACTATTTTACTTTACCTGCAAAGGTCTATATATTTTGAAGCACTTACTAAATGTTTGGACTTCAGAGTTTCTTTCTAGTAGCCTCAAAACAAAGCCGCACAAAAGATATTTGAATGACTGTTTTTGACGAAGAAAATCCAGGTGATACTGTGTATTGACGAGGAAAATCCCTTGGATTTTCCTCGTCACCTTTACACAGGGCATGTGGGGAAAACTGCCTCATTCTTATATTCACCCACTTAATAAAATTCATGTGCAGTGGATACGACAAATATATATATATGGAATTAAGTTTGAAACTGGGTGTTATGTTATATGTATACATATCCCTTTAAGCACAACTTCACAGGCTCCACACAAGATTTCGGTTTCCGCCACCTTTTCAGATGACATCTGGGAAAATTATTTCATTCTTATGATCCCCGACTTAACAAAAACCATGTGGAGTGCCACTGATACATAAAACATGCACACGTCCATATGAAGGTCTGTTAAGCGGATACAACAATACATACACACACATCCATATAAAAGTCTGTCACATGGATATGACAAATACATATGGAATTAAGTTTGAAACTGGGTGTTATGTTATATGTATACATATCCCTTTAAGTACAACTTCACAGCCTTCACACAAGATTTGGGTTTTCAGTCAAAAATTATTTCATTCTTATGATCCCCCACTTAACAAAAATCACGTGGAGCATCACTGATACATAAAACATACGCATGTCCATATGAAGGTCTGTTAAGCGGCTACAGTACATACACACACATCCATATAAAAGTCTGTCACATGGATATGACAAATACATATGGAATTAAGTTTGAAACTGGGTGTTATGTTATATGTATACATATCCCTTTAAGTACAACTTCACAGCCTTCACACAAGATTTGGGTTTTCAGTCAAAAATTATTTCATTCTTATGATCCCCCACTTAACAAAAATCACGTGGAGCATCACTGATACATAAAACATACGCATGTCCATATGAAGGTCTGTTAAGCGGCTACAGTACATACACACACATCCATATAAAAGTCTGTCACATGGATATGACAAATACATATGGAATTAAGTTTGAAACTGGGTGTTATGTTATATGTATACATATCCCTTTAAGTACAACTTCACAGCCTTCACACAAGATTTGGGTTTTCAGTCAAAAATTATTTCATTCTTATGATCCCCCACTTAACAAAAATCACGTGGAGCATCACTGATACATAAAACATACGCATGTCCATATGAAGGTCTGTTAAGCGGCTACAGTACATACACACACATCCATATAAAAGTCTGTCACATGGATATGACAAATACATATGGAATTAAGTTTGAAACTGGGTGTTATGTTATATGTATACATATCCCTTTAAGTACAACTTCACAGCCTTCACACAAGATTTGGGTTTTCAGTCAAAAATTATTTCATTCTTATGATCCCCCACTTAACAAAAATCACGTGGAGCATCACTGATACATAAAACATACGCATGTCCATATGAAGGTCTGTTAAGCGGCTACAGTACATACACACACATCCATATAAAAGTCTGTCACATGGATATGACAAATACATATGGAATTAAGTTTGAAACTGGGTGTTATGTTATATGTATACATATCCCTTTAAGTACAACTTCACAGCCTTCACACAAGATTTGGGTTTTCAGTCAAAAATTATTTCATTCTTATGATCCCCCACTTAACAAAAATCACGTGGAGCATCACTGATACATAAAACATACGCATGTCCATATGAAGGTCTGTTAAGCGGCTACAGTACATACACACACATCCATATAAAAGTCTGTCACATGGATATGACAAATACATATGGAATTAAGTTTGAAACTGGGTGTTATGTTATATGTATACATATCCCTTTAAGTACAACTTCACAGCCTTCACACAAGATTTGGGTTTTCAGTCAAAAATTATTTCATTCTTATGATCCCCCACTTAACAAAAATCACGTGGAGCATCACTGATACATAAAACATACGCATGTCCATATGAAGGTCTGTTAAGCGGCTACAGTACATACACACACATCCATATAAAAGTCTGTCACATGGATATGACAAATACATATGGAATTAAGTTTGAAACTGGGTGTTATGTTATATGTATACATATCCCTTTAAGTACAACTTCACAGCCTTCACACAAGATTTGGGTTTTCAGTCAAAAATTATTTCATTCTTATGATCCCTCACTTAACAAAAATCACGTGGAGCATCACTGATACATAAAACATACGCATGTCCATATGAAGGTCTGTTAAGCGGCTACAGTACATACACACACATCCATATAAAAGTCTGTCACATGGATATGACAAATACATATGGAATTAAGTTTGAAACTGGGTGTTATGTTATATGTATACATATCCCTTTAAGTACAACTTCACAGCCTTCACACAAGATTTGGGTTTTCAGTCAAAAATTATTTCATTCTTATGATCCCCCACTTAACAAAAATCACGTGGAGCATCACTGATACATAAAACATACGCATGTCCATATGAAGGTCTGTTAAGCGGCTACAGTACATACACACACATCCATATAAAAGTCTGTCACATGGATATGACAAATACATATGGAATTAAGTTTGAAACTGGGTGTTATGTTATATGTATACATATCCCTTTAAGTACAACTTCACAGCCTTCACACAAGATTTGGGTTTTCAGTCAAAAATTATTTCATTCTTATGATCCCCCACTTAACAAAAATCACGTGGAGCATCACTGATACATAAAACATACGCATGTCCATATGAAGGTCTGTTAAGCGGCTACAGTACATACACACACATCCATATAAAAGTCTGTCACATGGATATGACAAATACATATGGAATTAAGTTTGAAACTGGGTGTTATGTTATATGTATACATATCCCTTTAAGTACAACTTCACAGCCTTCACACAAGATTTGGGTTTTCAGTCAAAAATTATTTCATTCTTATGATCCCCCACTTAACAAAAATCACGTGGAGCATCACTGATACATAAAACATACGCATGTCCATATGAAGGTCTGTTAAGCGGCTACAGTACATACACACACATCCATATAAAAGTCTGTCACATGGATATGACAAATACATATGGAATTAAGTTTGAAACTGGGTGTTATGTTATATGTATACATATCCCTTTAAGTACAACTTCACAGCCTTCACACAAGATTTGGGTTTTCAGTCAAAAATTATTTCATTCTTATGATCCCCCACTTAACAAAAATCACGTGGAGCATCACTGATACATAAAACATACGCATGTCCATATGAAGGTCTGTTAAGCGGCTACAGTACATACACACACATCCATATAAAAGTCTGTCACATGGATATGACAAATACATATGGAATTAAGTTTGAAACTGGGTGTTATGTTATATGTATACATATCCCTTTAAGTACAACTTCACAGCCTTCACACAAGATTTGGGTTTTCAGTCAAAAATTATTTCATTCTTATGATCCCCCACTTAACAAAAATCACGTGGAGCATCACTGATACATAAAACATACGCATGTCCATATGAAGGTCTGTTAAGCGGCTACAGTACATACACACACATCCATATAAAAGTCTGTCACATGGATATGACAAATACATATGGAATTAAGTTTGAAACTGGGTGTTATGTTATATGTATACATATCCCTTTAAGTACAACTTCACAGCCTTCACACAAGATTTGGGTTTTCAGTCAAAAATTATTTCATTCTTATGATCCCCCACTTAACAAAAATCACGTGGAGCATCACTGATACATAAAACATACGCATGTCCATATGAAGGTCTGTTAAGCGGCTACAGTACATACACACACATCCATATAAAAGTCTGTCACATGGATATGACAAATACATATGGAATTAAGTTTGAAACTGGGTGTTATGTTATATGTATACATATCCCTTTAAGTACAACTTCACAGCCTTCACACAAGATTTGGGTTTTCAGTCAAAAATTATTTCATTCTTATGATCCCTCACTTAACAAAAATCACGTGGAGCATCACTGATACATAAAACATACGCATGTCCATATGAAGGTCTGTTAAGCGGCTACAGTACATACACACACATCCATATAAAAGTCTGTCACATGGATATGACAAATACATATGGAATTAAGTTTGAAACTGGGTGTTATGTTATATGTATACATATCCCTTTAAGTACAACTTCACAGCCTTCACACAAGATTTGGGTTTTCAGTCAAAAATTATTTCATTCTTATGATCCCTCACTTAACAAAAATCACGTGGAGCATCACTGATACATAAAACATACGCATGTCCATATGAAGGTCTGTTAAGCGGCTACAGTACATACACACACATCCATATAAAAGTCTGTCACATGGATATGACAAATACATATGGAATTAAGTTTGAAACTGGGTGTTATGTTATATGTATACATATCCCTTTAAGTACAACTTCACAGCCTTCACACAAGATTTGGGTTTTCAGTCAAAAATTATTTCATTCTTATGATCCCCCACTTAACAAAAATCACGTGGAGCATCACTGATACATAAAACATACGCATGTCCATATGAAGGTCTGTTAAGCGGCTACAGTACATACACACACATCCATATAAAAGTCTGTCACATGGATATGACAAATACATATGGAATTAAGTTTGAAACTGGGTGTTATGTTATATGTATACATATCCCTTTAAGTACAACTTCACAGCCTTCACACAAGATTTGGGTTTTCAGTCAAAAATTATTTCATTCTTATGATCCCCCACTTAACAAAAATCACGTGGAGCATCACTGATACATAAAACATACGCATGTCCATATGAAGGTCTGTTAAGCGGCTACAGTACATACACACACATCCATATAAAAGTCTGTCACATGGATATGACAAATACATATGGAATTAAGTTTGAAACTGGGTGTTATGTTATATGTATACATATCCCTTTAAGTACAACTTCACAGCCTTCACACAAGATTTGGGTTTTCAGTCAAAAATTATTTCATTCTTATGATCCCCCACTTAACAAAAATCACGTGGAGCATCACTGATACATAAAACATACGCATGTCCATATGAAGGTCTGTTAAGCGGCTACAGTACATACACACACATCCATATAAAAGTCTGTCACATGGATATGACAAATACATATGGAATTAAGTTTGAAACTGGGTGTTATGTTATATGTATACATATCCCTTTAAGTACAACTTCACAGCCTTCACACAAGATTTGGGTTTTCAGTCAAAAATTATTTCATTCTTATGATCCCCCACTTAACAAAAATCACGTGGAGCATCACTGATACATAAAACATACGCATGTCCATATGAAGGTCTGTTAAGCGGCTACAGTACATACACACACATCCATATAAAAGTCTGTCACATGGATATGACAAATACATATGGAATTAAGTTTGAAACTGGGTGTTATGTTATATGTATACATATCCCTTTAAGTACAACTTCACAGCCTTCACACAAGATTTGGGTTTTCAGTCAAAAATTATTTCATTCTTATGATCCCCCACTTAACAAAAATCACGTGGAGCATCACTGATACATAAAACATACGCATGTCCATATGAAGGTCTGTTAAGCGGCTACAGTACATACACACACATCCATATAAAAGTCTGTCACATGGATATGACAAATACATATGGAATTAAGTTTGAAACTGGGTGTTATGTTATATGTATACATATCCCTTTAAGTACAACTTCACAGCCTTCACACAAGATTTGGGTTTTCAGTCAAAAATTATTTCATTCTTATGATCCCTCACTTAACAAAAATCACGTGGAGCATCACTGATACATAAAACATACGCATGTCCATATGAAGGTCTGTTAAGCGGCTACAGTACATACACACACATCCATATAAAAGTCTGTCACATGGATATGACAAATACATATGGAATTAAGTTTGAAACTGGGTGTTATGTTATATGTATACATATCCCTTTAAGTACAACTTCACAGCCTTCACACAAGATTTGGGTTTTCAGTCAAAAATTATTTCATTCTTATGATAACCCACTTAACAAAAATCACGTGGAGCATCACTGATACATAAAACATACGCATGTCCATATGAAGGTCTGTTAAGCGGCTACAGTACATACACACACATCCATATAAAAGTCTGTCACATGGATATGACAAATACATATGGAATTAAGTTTGAAACTGGGTGTTATGTTATATGTATACATATCCCTTTAAGTACAACTTCACAGCCTTCACACAAGATTTGGGTTTTCAGTCAAAAATTATTTCATTCTTATGATCCCCCACTTAACAAAAATCACGTGGAGCATCACTGATACATAAAACATACGCATGTCCATATGAAGGTCTGTTAAGCGGCTACAGTACATACACACACATCCATATAAAAGTCTGTCACATGGATATGAAAAAACAGATGGAATTAAGTTAGTAACTAGATGTCATGATTGTAAAATTTTGCCAGCACTTTATGTAAAATATTAAAGAAAAAAAAAGCTGTGTTCCATTTGGCTTTTTGAAAGCCACTTATTACAATTATTTAAATGTTTTAGTGGGACCGTTCTTGTGGTGGTGGTGGTGGTGGTGGTGGTGGTGGTGGTGGTGGTGGTGGTGCTTTGATAGGATATTTCGGAAAGCTCACCATGCACGCTTTACTATGATCACTCTCTAAAAAATTATTTGCAACAGTATCAAGTAGTAAAGTGCAGTGAATTATGTAGTATTCAGCTACACAAGCAAACTGTAAGAGCAGCCATTTGAATTTTTAATTTGTTAAATAAGATGTTACTGGAAGATGGGTGCCAATTTAATCAAAACACATCCACAGTAGCTTGGGAGCTCCTTGTTCAGGGTGGGTAATAGTAACATATCATCATCATCATCATTGTCAACCATTATCAATCCACTGCTGGACGAAGGTCTCCCCAAGTTTCCTCCACAACGGTCTGTCTTGTGCCAGTCTCCTCCATGTCTCCCCTGCATACTTTCGAATTTCATCCACCCATCTCCCATGTGGTCTTCTTCTGGGTCTTTTCCTGTCCCTTGGAATCCAATCTAAAATTTCGGCTGTCCATCGATGATCTGTCCTTCTGGCAGTATGTCCAGCCCATTGCCATTTCAGCGATTTAACTCTGATCATGATGTCTTCCACTCTTGTCATTTTTCGGATTCACGAGTTCCTCTTCTTATCTCTCCTGGTTACACGAAGAATGCACCTCTCCATGCTTCTTTGAGTTGTCTGCAGTCTTTGTATATCTCTTTTAGTTAAGGTCCCCGTCTCTGCACCATACGTAAGCACTGGAAGGATGCATTGATCAAACACTTTTCTTTTAAGACATAATGGCATATTGCTCTTGAAAATTATGCTGTTTCTTCCAAAAGCTCTCCAGGCAAGTTTTGTACGCCGATTAATTTCTTCATCAATGTGACCCTCACTTGATATCTGGTGTCCAAGATAAACGTACGTGTCTGTTATCTCCAGCTTTTCTCCATCAATCAATAAATCTTCATTTCTTGTAAAAGCATTGAACATCACTTTTGTCTTCTGAAAGTTCATTTTTAATCCCACTTCTTTACTCTTGTCAGCAAGTTCCTGGATCATACTCTGCAGCTCTGATGGTGTAGTTGCAAAAATGACTACGTCATCAGCAAAACGAAGGTGGGTTAGATAATCTCCATTAATCTTTATCCCTTTGTTTTCCCAGCTCAGCGACTGAAAAACACCCTCCAATGTGGCATTAAAGAGCTTCGGAGATATGGTGTCACCTTGTCTCACTCCCTTTCCAATTTTTATGTGTGTTGTATTTTCAAACAGCCGAATCTTTGCACTTGCATTTTCATAGATGTTATTAATAATATTAATGTATGCATCTTCAATACCGCAGGTTTTCAGAGCCATTGTAACTGCTGATGGTTTCACCGAATCAAAGGCTTTTTCATAATCGATAAAAGCCATGCACAATGGAAGTTCATATTCCCTCGCTCTTTCAATTAGTTCTCTCAGTACGTGGATATGATCTATTGTGCTGTAGCCACTCCTGAATCCAGCTTGTTCTCTCGGTTGAGCCATGTCCAGTGTTACCTTCAAGCGGTGTGAAAGAACTTTAGTGAAGATTTTATAAACTACTGATAGGAGGCTGATAGGTCTGTAGTTTCCGAGATCCTCAATGTCACCTTTCTTATGTAGCAGGATCATTGTAGCGGTGTTCCAATCCTCAGGAATCTTCCCTTCATTAAGGCATCGAGTGAAAATTTGGGCGAGTACTGTTTCAATTTCTCCACTTGCTTCTTGTATGATGTCTACAGTAATTCCATCTTCTCCTGGAGCTTTTCCCCGCTTCATGTTCTTGATTGCATGTGCAACTTCTGCTGGAAGGACTGGAGGAACTCTGGTACTGGTATCTTTCATGATGTCTGGAGTGCATGTATCATCCCTTTCATATAATTTGGAGTAGAAATCTTTCACTCTTGTCAAAATTTCGCCTCTATTTCTTGTTACAGAACCATCTTCTTTTTCTCAGTGCCATAATCTGTTTTCTTCCCTTACTGAGATGTCCCTTTGCTATCTTTAGGCTTTGGTTGTTTTCAATTGCTTTCCTCACTAGTTCACAGTTGAATTTTCTTACGTCTTCAGTGATACTTTTTCGTACTGTCTTGCATAGCTCTATATATTCCACTTTGGAAGTCACATCTTCTTTAGTTGTCCTCATCTCTCTTCTTTTTTGCATCAACATTTTCGTTTTTCCTGATAATTTGTTTACATGCAACTTGTTCTTAGACCCAGCTAATTTTGTTGCTGTTTCCATAAGAGCTTTGGTTACTTTTCTGTTAACTTCAGAGATGTCCACTTCTTCCGATGTTAGGCCTTCTAAAGCAGAGAACCTGTTCTTCAGTTCCAACTTGAAGGTATTATGGTGTTTTTTAAGGTTGGTTATGTCAATAGATTTTGTTTGTCTTATGAGCTTGCCGCGTTCAAGTTTGGTGTTGAGGTGCATCTTACATCTCACCAATCTATGGTCACTACCTGTGTTGAACTTGTTTAGCACACTGCAGTCTTCTATGACGAATTTTTTGTTACACATAATAAAATCAATTTCACTTGTCGTCCCATTTGGATGTCTCCATGTCCATTTCCTGTTTGGCTTTTTCTTGAAGAAGGAGTTCAAGATGAAAAACCCTTCTGCCTCTGCAAACTCAACGAGAGTATTTCCACGCTGGTTTCTGTTGCCGTGACCGAATTTACCTACTGAAGTTTCATTCTGTTGCCGTTGCCCTATTTTTGCATTGAAATCTCCCATAATTATTTTCAAGTGCTGCTTACCTTTATTATTTAGATGACAAATTTCCTCATAAAATTCTTCAATTTCTTCTTCAGGATGACTTGTGGTGGGTGCATAAGTTTGAATAATCTGAGCCTGGTATCTTTTCGAGAGTTGGATAACAAGTCGTGCAGCTCTGTCAGAGGAACTTTCAACTTCTACAACTTTATCCTTCAGTTTCTTGTTTATTATAAATCCAACACCACTAGTTCTGCCAGTATCTGTCCCACGATAGTAGAAGAGATGTCCACTTTTCAGTTCGATGAGATCTTCTCCTTTTCTCCTTACCTCACTTAGCCCCACGATGTCCCACTTGATCCTTTGTAGTTCCTCTTCCAATTCAAGAAGCCTTGAATCAGAAGATAGGGAGCGTCCGTTGTACGTAGCCAAGGTCAGCATCAGATGGCAGCCTAGTCCGGTCCTCCGGGGATTCTTAGCACCCTCTGCCTTCATGTCGCACTGGCCGCTGCCTTGGCCAGGTACATTCCAGCTGCCGGAGACTGAGGGCCAAGATTTAAGTTGTGGAATCATTTTGGAGGGGTTTGGCCATAACTCACCACGCTGGTCAAGCGGGTTGGTGAGTGTGGGATAGAATTTCCTCTAATCCCGATGGTATAGTTATACCGCTATTGGCGGTCGTCAGAGCCCCTTTAGTGGGAACAGGATGTACCACGAGAAGGCGGGGTTGACATTTGTCAAGGAGAGGCTGTGATGTTACGCATCACCTGACCTTACATACTCATACATAAATGTGGAGATGCGGGTTAACTTTCTAATCCAGGACAACATAATTTTCAAGTTTTTGGAGGCATATCTACTTCCATTCTTAATCTGTTGTTTTATTTCTCTTTTTTGAATTTCTTTTGTTATTTTCTTTGATTAGCCACATTCTTATCATAGGCTGCTTTACGTGTTACTTGTTTTTTTGCTCTTTGTTTGTAGTTATATTCCTCCTCTTAGGGACTTTCTCTTGCACTTGACCACTTGTGTTATGTGCAGTGGCAGGTTTAAGAGTAGACAATTTTCTCTTAGATTTTGATTTGTTCAGTTGATCGTTTCGTGCTTTGCAATAATCATTTAGCAAAATATTGACCATATGGTTTATGCACATTTTGGCCAACTTTAGTGAACTATTGCTACAACTGCAGTTAAATTTTGATATGGTATCAGAAGTTTCAAGCTTTTCTACAGTAAGTTGACAAACAAGTTGTTTCTGCTTACCACATTCAATGAAGGCCTGCTCGTGCTCTTCCTGAAGAATAGCTTGAAACACCTGAAACGTTTTTAATACAACCTTCACTGTGAACTCCTCTGGCCATGTGAGACCCCCCCCCCCTCTATAAGCTGTAAATATTTGGCAACTTCTTCATCAGAGCATTCGTAATCCAATTTCCTACCACAGGCCAAAGTTTTTTTACAATCTGGGCACTGTATTTTTTTTAACTTTATTTGCTATGTAACCAGCTATGTATACTAAAACAGACATAACTGATTCAGATATATCTACACTATCACACAAGTGCAAAATATTGTCAAATGTGTGAGAGAAGCAATGCTGCTCATCATTTACTTCTTCTTGGGGAAAAGAGAACTGTTTCAGTTTAATTCCACCACATTTGCATGATTGCATCTGAATCAAACTCATGACTTTTAATTTTCTTTCTGACTCAAGAACTTGTATCACAGATATATTATAATTCCCCCCACTCAACTGCCTGTACTGTCCAAAATGAGCTTCTAAGCAATCTGAAATTTCCCAAACAAAATGTATGATGGTTTTAAAGTTTCGAACATATAATTTGTTAAATGAACAAGACAATCTGTAGTATGTTGAAGTGCAAACTGTGTTTCTTTGGATAAACAACCACCTTTTTCAGGCACAGCAAAACCTGATAAAGTGGATGTATCTTTACATCTATATATATTGATCCAAGCTTGTAGCCATGAACTGAACTTCTTTAGAAATGTAATATTGTTGTCAAGTATGTTGTGCACTGGATCACAGCTGCTGTCACGTAGATGTTTTCCCTTAGTTGGATATTTTACATTTACAATTTTCCACCATGTGCTCATTATTGTAATAAATTCTTTGGTCTGTAATAAATCACTACCAAACTCTTTTGCAGTACATTCTAAAGCAGCTATATTTGTTTCATGAAAAATGTCAACAGCATGTTCAACATTTTGCCGTTCAACAGATGTTGGGTACAAAACTTTCCGGGAGAGTTTTGGTGCTTGTTTAATGTTAAGATTTTGTTCTTTATTGTATATTTTTTGAAGATGTGCGAGACTAGCAACACAAACTTTGTTAAAGTCATTCATAGATGGATAAAAGAAAGTCTGATTTGTATATGACTGATTGAGCCAATTGTTACGAACTGCTTTCAACAAATGAACAGTGTCAAACAACAAAAACAAGCGCAAATTCTCATTAATGGGATTAATGATACTGGATACAAGGTTACCACCACATAGAAGTGTGAACATATTGCGATTAATCCTATTGTTATCAGATATTAATGCAAATACCTGGTATCCAGAATCATTAAGAATTTTCAAAACCTAAAGTGTGAATGTCTGTAATTGTTCAGCAGTTAAATTTTTTACAGGAATAAGTGCAACAATGTCTTTATTTTTGGAAAACACAGATGTTATCATGAATGCTTGTATTGTTGTGGCTTCAGAAGAGATGTTTTGAGAAATGCCTTATATTTTCCCTCCTTTAAAACCCACACCAGGGGAAACATAAATTTCATCCAGTAGAACATTTACTACCAGTTCTCTTTCCTCAAGAAGTTTTGATTTCTCTTGCAGATAAAGCACATGCCTATTAATAATACCACTGCCACAGGTATCTAACGTGGAAGCAATTTTTTTCAAATAGACTGGATGGGGCAAGCTTAGAGACTCGCTGTTTCGTGACATAACATATGCAGATGGATGACAAAAATGAATTTTTGCAGCAAACAGTTACAACTGAGGGCTATAGCGGTACTGTTTAGCAGTTAAAAGTTTTAATTGCTCTATGATAAACAGTATTTTTGAAATAATTGAATTAGAAGATTCTTCATTTTGTTGTATGTCATCTGCATATGTTTTTAACAATGAAAGTGCAGTATTCAGTTTAGCCACAGGTGCGACTGCCTGTGAAGAAAAGGAACTGAGGTGTGATAACAGACATTCAAATTTTGTCCATCGATCACACTTTTTTTCATGACCCAGAACCCATACCAAATTTTTAACATTATATGGTATGCTATCATACCAAACATCCAATTGCAAATCAGAAAATATTTTAAAACAAATGGGCATCTTAGGGCAGTCAGAAGAATCAATCTTATAAAAAAGAATGAAATCATCATTTTTCAAACTGAAGAAACCATTTAAATTTTTATTTCCATAATGAGTAACAAAATCTTTAAATGAATTTATTACATCATTTTCATTCCAGTTTTTAACATTGTGTTCATCACGTTGTTGCATTTGAAGCATGTGTGTTTCTGGTGTTTTTCTTTTGGGGGTGGCTCATATGATAAATATGAGGGCTGGTTAGGGAAGATTGTTGGATGAGCATCTTTGGCTAATGCCAGGTGTGTACGCGGCACAACCAATAAACTCCCATCACCCCTGGTAATACGATCTTCCCTAATCACAAACTGCTCACTGAAGTGCTCAACGCACACAACAGAATTGTCATTGGGTTGAAAATCCTTCCGGTTGATTTGGCGGATCCACTGAGCTCGAAGTTCTGGGTCTTTTGGAAAACGGAAAGATGAAACATAAGCTCTTGCTTTCCCCGGGTAGGTGTAGTTGGATTTGCATCCAGGAACACAACATCTCCTAGGCATCTACACATTAAATAAACAAATATCAAGAAATAAATTTAATAATGCATAAAACTGATGAGCATTAGTGTTCTCCCTAGATTTTTTTACAGCTAGGTGGCAAGTATTTTTAGCTGGGTGGTATTTTTAACGACCCCTTCTCCAATAAAAAAGTTTTCCTTAACATTATTATACTTATTAAACATCTTAAGTGGTGTGGTAGGCATTAATGCAACATAACATGATAAACAGTTGAAAAATTGTGCAAAAATGGTTTAAAAAATGAGTATTTACTAAGAAATTACATTTGACACAGATTTCTTTTTTTTTTTTTTTGATTGGAGGTTTAACGACCACCATGAGCAACTCAATGGGCTATAAGCAGTCGCCCGTCCCTAATTTAGGACACTGGTTTCAGGGAAGGGAGAGAGCCAGTGCCACAAGACAAACACAACATCCATGCCTCACCAGGATTCGAACCCGGACCCATTTCGGACGAATGATCAGAGGACATCACAGACCACTGCACCACCGGGGCGGCTTTATATATATATTAAAGGTTTAATTACCACAGTAAGCAACTCGATAGGCTATAAGCAGCCACTTGTCCCTAATTTAGGGCCACTGGCTCCAGGGAAAGGAGAGAACAAGTGCCGTAAGACAAACACAACATCCATGCCTCACCGGGATTCGAACTTGGACCCTTCTCTGAAGAATTGTCATAAGCCAGCGCTTAGACCACTGTGCCACCAGGGCGGTAACACAGATTTTAGCCAGTTTTCATCAACACTGATGGTGTATGTGGAAATAAGTTTTTCATTCTTACTATTATGTGCTATGTGAAAACATTCGTTAAAGGAAATATAGCTGGGCGGCAGAAAAAATTAAGTGACAGGGCCGCCCAGTAAAAAGGCTCTAGGGAGAACACTAAATATAAAATTATTGCAATTGCATGGGTTTTCATTTTAAATCATATGATATCAAGTCTATCATACGATATCAAGTTACATCTTAAAAATATTTTTAAAATTGAGGCAGAAATTTTTTTCACGTCTCTGCTCTATCCTGTTTGTTTGAGGCCTTAACCACCATGAGCAACTTGATGGGCAATAAATAAGCAGTCACTCATCTCAAATTTAGGGCCACTTGTTCCAGGGAAGGGGACAGGCCAATGCCATAACACATCAACTGCTTCATCAGGATTTGAGCACAATATGTTATGATGCATGCATTAATGCGTGCATCATAACATATTAAAATATCCCAAACCCATCTTGGATGAATAGATCAGAAAGCAGTGCTTAGACCACTGCATCACTGGGACAGCTACAGAATGTATTTCATATAAATTAACTTGAAGTCTTCCCTTTATATTAGAAAATTCATTTAGTAAACAGTTACATTCAATTTTGTCGTTAATATTACTTAGCATATTTAGAGAAGAGTAATACCATAGCTTCCTAGCAAAATTCCCATTCTTGTGTGCTATTTTGGGGAAGAAAACCCTATTAATGCTCATAAAAACAGACATACAAAACCATTTTAAGACAGCAGTTTATCAAGGCCTTACTTTAAAATCGATTGGGTTTTGATGAAACATTTTGCTGTTTCATGTTGCTAAGAAAGCTATTTTACAATGGTCATTCGTATGTTAGTCTCATGATAATCCAATTTCAGGTTATTCATGATAGTGTTATAAAAACGTTCGAGAGCTTTGAGCCAAGAGAAAGAAATATTCATTCCTGATTTTCCATTACCACAGAGACAGTCACTAGTGAGTAGCGTTCCCCCACGGTAAGCCTAACCATGTGCTTCTTTTTTTTTTTTTTTTTTTTTTTTTGATTGGAGGTTTAACGACCACCGTGAGCAACTCAATGGGCTATAAGCAGTCGCCCGTCCCTAATTTAGGGTCACTGGTTCCAGGGAAGGGGGAGAGCCAGTGCCGTAAGACAAACACAACATCCATGCCTCACCGGGATTCGAACCCGGACCCCTTCCGGACGAATGATCAGAAGCCATCGCTTAGACCACTGCGCCACCGGGGCGGCACCATGTGCTTCAACATAAATAAACGATAAGCAATTAGATTCGTCTGTTTATCGTTAGCAACACAATAATACGACTCGATTAACCTCAATTAACTTACCTTTAATGTCGAAGTTTTTGTGTATCCAACCAATTAAGTGATTTGAGAAATCTCAAAACACAGTCACAATCACTACTCAAATGTGCAATCAAAGCGACCGCTCTACCTCGTCAGGCAGGCGTTGGGGCTCTCCCGTACGGACTCCTCTGCTGACGTCATAACGCAAACATTACTCCAATGCTCTGGCCTGGCCCGTCAGAATCTAGTTTGGCCCTGATCACACGCGGTTATTTTCAGGGTTGCCAACTCCCATAACCAAAAATCAACTAACTCAAACTGAAAAATCTACTAAAAGTCCGCTAACTCATAAATAAAATCAATTGAAAAAACAACTAAAAGCAAGGTAATTATTGAAACTCCTTTTTGATATAAAGCAAGGTAATTATTGAAACTCCTTTTTGATATAAATAAAAACAAAACTAAGTTAAACAAAGTGTACATATCGTTGCAATTATAGTACCACAGGATATTGCATATATTTATTGTTTTCCTTGCAGACTATTAACCCAAAGTTTTTTTTTTTTTATTGGAGGTTTAACGAACACCGTGGAGGTTTAACGACCACAGTGAGCAACTCAATGGGCTATAAGCAGTCGCCCATCCGTAATTTAGGGTCACTGGTTCCAGGGAAGGGAGAGAGCCACTGCCGTAAGCCAAACACAACATCCATGCCTCACCGGGATTCGAACCCGGACCCCTTTCGGACGAATGAACAGAGGCCATCGCTTAGAGCGCCACCGGGGCGGCCCCCAAAGTTCTTAGACAGACTATTGAATTAAGTACTTTATATACATTTTTTTTATTGGAGGTTTAACGACCACCGTGAGCAATTCAATGAGCTATAAGCAGTCGCCCGTCCCTAATTCAGGGTCACTGGTTCCAGGGAAGGGAGAGAGCCAGTGCCGTAAGACAAACACAACATCCATGCCTGACCGGGATTCGAACCCGGACCCCTTTCGGACGAATGAACAGAGGCCATCGCTTAGAGCGCCACCGGGGCGGCCCCCAAAGTTCTTAGACAGACTATTGAATTAAGTACTTTATATACATTTTTTTTATTGGAGGTTTAACGACCACCGTGAGCAATTCAATGAGCTATAAGCAGTCGCCCGTCCCTAATTCAGGGTCACTGGTTCCAGGGAAGGGAGAGAGCCAGTGCCGTAAGACAAACACAACATCCATGCCTGACGGGATTCGAACCCGGACCCCTTACGGACGAATGATCAGAGGCCAGTGCCTTAGACCACTGCGCCATCGGGGCGGCATATATATGTATACATTTTAGGATTTGATGTGTTAAAAAAAACACGAGAATTGTGTACTCCTTTAGAAAGACTTATGCCGATATTCCTAACCAGCTTACGGAATGTATTTCCCTTTTTTCGAAAGCAATATGTTCAAAAAAATTTCTTATTCCTTTCTCCCTGCATTCCATCTTTAATGACTATTAGATCTTTTTTTTTTTTGGGGGGGGGGGTATTTTTTTTGAAGTGGGGTGGAGGGGTGGGGGATATTTCATGTCCACCATAAGCTGCTTTTTCGGCTATAAGCAGTTGGGCGTCCGGGGCGGAGAAGCAACGACGTAGAACGGACGCACTATGCTTGCTTCATTGGGGTATTAGCCAGAAACCAGCATCTTTGACCACTTAGTTGACGAGGTGGCTTTGATCGTCCGCTGTGGCAAAAGGCTGGTGTCGTGGAGCTTGCGTATCACTCATGCCTTATCCAGCAGCTGGCCAGAAACCAGCTGCCGCCTTGGTGGTGCAGTGATCTAGGCGGTTTCTTCTGACTATTCGTCCGAGATAGGTCCGGGTTCGAATCCCAGTAAGGCATGGATGTTCTGTATGTTTTATGGCTCTGCCTCTCTTCCTTCCCTGGAACCAGAGGCCTTAAATTAGGGACAGGTGAGTGCTCATAGCCCATTGAGTTGCTCACAGTGGTCGTTAAGCCTTTATTAAAAAAAAACATCTTTTACCACTGCGCCGCTGGGGTGTTTTTGATCGTTTTCTGGTTTTCTGTAAATGTAGCCATAGAGCTTAAATGCTCCAGGTAAGAAAGAAAAGTAAATCCAAAATTGAAGATCATAGCCCTGCACTTTTTTTCATGCTAGTACTGTAATCTTTCTTTTGAGTTGTAAACCGCCGCTCTATGCACTCAGAGACATGCAACTTTTAAGAACTGCTGTAGTTTGCATTCATAATTAACCATTACACAAGATAGGGAATTTGCACAGTTCAAATCTTCACAGCTGTAATTCTATATCCCTTTTGATGGCTCAAAATTGACATATGTATTCACTTCTGTAGTTTACAATCATCATGTTATAGAAGAACGTAAACTCCAATTATTTAAAATTTAATTTACGATATTATCTAAAAACATTTAATTTCAGGACGATAATAAAGTTTAATTCTGGAAATATCTGTCGATGATAAAGTTTACTTCTGAGAATTTCCGTCGATGACAATATAAATTATAAAACATATTGGATTTTAAATTATGTGTCTTTTGTGTGCTTGCATTTATGCACTAAAAAGAATTTACAACGGATACACACCTTCATTATAAAGGAAGTAATCAACTACTGTTTATTGTCGATTAACAAAAAGGTTCAGCAGTCAATTAATGAATTTACTTTCTATATTTTCTCTAATAGTAAACTAAAACAGCAACACTGCTCACTAATCATAAGCAGATTCATGTTTATTTCTTTTTTTATGTACTTCACATAACAAAAGTCCTACATGCCACTTCCCCATACGAAATTTCTAGGAAGTAAATGTTATCACCACTTGTGGGGACGGTAATTCAACATAGGAAATAACCGAGGAGGTTAGAAGAAGAGGAGGTGAAGGGACCCGTTTTGAGTGAAGCCAAAGCAGATCAGCTGTTTCTGTCGTCTCTCTGAGGTGGTGGGAGTCTGCGCTGCGAGATTTCGGAAACGTGACGTCACTTCCTGTGGCTTAAGCAGTTTTGCTTAGCGCATGCAAACCAAGGATGGAAAGAAGGAATATTTCGGATTTCTTATTTCTTAACATTAGGCTTTTGGTTATATTTTAAACATGGTTACTTGCACATGGGCAGTATGCAAGTAACCATGCGCACTATGCATTTCCGCTCAAAAAATAATTATTTTGTTCAATTTTTTAAAGAAATACCAACACATATTTCCCTGTTTTTTCTGGAAAATTTTTATTATGGGAATGAATATTTCAGCCTCAATTTTTTTCATGCCTGTATGAGTAGAGTAAGGGCCCAGAAAACCCGTTCAAAATCGCGATTTCCCCATAGAGATATACAGGAGATTCTTAGGTTGGGCGCATTGCCGTTGTCAGCTGATAAAAAGTGGCGTCACGCCAGAAGCACAGGGATAGGGGCTATTGCTATAGCGTCTAAAAGGGGAAGTGTGCCGTGCGAACTCAAAAACTGCGTTCGAAATATGTCCCACGCCGCATCGCGGCGCTGCAGACGGTGTCTGTGTCAGAGAATGTGTGTAGCGATGTGCATGTAACCCAAAGTCCCAAACAACGGGGGTTGAATTAGGATGTAAGTGTAAGATTTTCTTAAGTGTGCGATTATGGAAACACCTTTTACGGTTCAGTGAAATGTCTTAAGTCTGCCGTGAGTGCAGCGTCGTCGTCCATTTCAAATTCTGAAATGGAGCCTGCACCATGACATATTGTTAGCCTATCAGTGTCTCGAATAATGGATTCTAATTCATCTTTAGAAGTAATATTAGAAACTGTGTTCATTTTTAATCCACGTAAATACACTTCACAGGTAAACTCTGGTTCACTTTCGGTTACAACAACCAGTTTTTCAGTTATCAATGAATTTGACAATTCACATTTGAATGAATGAACATGGAAAATTATGCACTTTGAATTATTAGCAGGTATTTGCTTACCCCAAAATTCTGAAGGAAGGTTGATATTCAGAAGGCAGTTCAGTGTAACTCTATGGGAAAGTAAATTCCAAGCTATTTAAATTACCATCAGGCTTATCATCGGTTTCCCTAACTTTCCTCTTTTTTGCCAGAGGTTTTGATAAATAATGGGGAAGGTTTGGAAATATTGTTGGAATTGCATCTGGTGTCAAGATGGGCCGATCTCTGGGTATTAACACAGTCTCCTCGTTTATTTTATGCACAAAATTTCGAACCACAAAACTCTCATCAAAGTGCAGTTCACATACAGCACTACATTTGTCTAAGTTTTTATCTGCACGGGGAATCAATTTTTGCCATTGCTGTAAAAGTTTATCATTTTTGGGTATTCCAAAAAGCAACAGCTTACTGTTTTTGTACTGAGTATTGCAACCTGGCACAAAACAATGGTTATTTCTCTTCCGCATAATGAACTAAGTATAACTTATATACAATATTTAGGTAATCCACATTCCTTCTAAAACCTAAAACATAACACGTCTTCGTCTAAATCGCCGCTCTTTTCACAGTAAGCAACACGAATTTAGTTTCCCCCTTCGCTCACATTAAGAAAGAGGGAAGGGAAGGCGATCGCAGCGCCATCTACGAAGGAGACAAATTTCGGTATCCACGCCAATCATTACGCATGCTAGGCGCTCGGCACACTTTACCTTCTAGACGCTATACTATTGCCAACTCCTCTTACTTCTAACCTCCTTGGAAAAAACTTGATATTTCCGGCAATGTAGTTACGGTTGATTCCAACTTAAAAATAGAAAACAATGAAAAATGAAAGTAATAAACAAGAATAATGAAAACAACTAGAAATGAAATAAATTTTTCGGACAGTCAACCAGATTTTTCAGCTATCAACTAATTCAGAAATTTTCCAACCAAGTGCTGGGTGAAATCAACTAGATCTGGTTGAAAATCAACTAAATTGGCAACACTGGTTATTTTGAAACCACGCATGACGTAGGTGTGGACGCACAGTCTTTCGACTTCTGGCATCCCTGTTTGTTTACAATTGGTGTGCTGGAGTTTTTCTCTATAAACGCAGTTGATTTTCAACCGCTTGAAGTTTGTATCGTATAGTTTTATGTTTATGTTTTGTTTATTTTTATATTTACACGTATTTATCACTGAAATTCATTGCTTCTGTGTTTCGTAAGAAACGCAATAATGCCGGGTTGTGCAGTGGCTTGTACTACGTTCAATAGGAAAACCAAGAACACTGACATTATGTACCATGTGTTTCCGAAGGATTTATTACTACAAAAATTGTGGATTCAGAAATGTAAGCGTCAGGATTCCTTCAAAGTGTCCAATGCAAGAGTGTGTTCTCAACATTTCACACGGGATGACTACCAGTGTGACTTAAAGGCAGAGTTTCTTGGGTTAACTAGCAGGAAAGTGTTGAAGCCTGATGCAGTACCTACACTGCATCTTCCCACAGGCAATAATACTGGTATGAATAAGGTCGTGCTGTATGGAAGGAATTACAAGTAACACACACAAACACATGCTTCCCCAACCTCAAATACCAAATAAACGAGTTTGGGTGTTTGCAGATGTTTCACACCTTTACAAGCTGCTAAGAAATCATTTTCTCGATGATGGACTAACACTTCCAGGTAATAAAATTACAAAATCTACTATTGAACAGCTCCTTACTCTAGATTGCAGTGAGATGAAGATATGCCCCAAGTTGTCACATTAGTGTGAAGGGCCGTGACCATCAACGTGTATATTTGGCAACTCAGCTCTTTTCGAACCACACTGCACAAGGAATACGCTTTCTTATGCCACATGAAGAACACGTCGCGAAATTTGTTCAGCTTCCGAACGACTCGTTTGATGTGCTAAATGCAAGAAGGCCTACAGATGAGAAGTCTCTGGCATGTGGATTTGGAACTCATCGTGAAACCCAAGAGAGGATTCTACGACAGCTGCATGCATGCATCCGAGGAATGAAGGTAGGTAATGCAACATATCTGTTACCCTTTCAGAAAGGATTCATCACAACCATTCGCTCATTACTGGGACTCTTCACTGACCTGAAGCCTCTGAACATAAAATACATCCTAACTGCTCGACTCAATCAAGACTGCCTTGAAAACTTTTTTTCACAAATACGCGGGCTAGGCCACTTCTATGATCATCCATTGCCTACAGAAGTGAAAACCCGTTTGTGTCTCTTGCTTCTAGGTGCCAATGTAAGTGACATTCCATTTTCAAGTGCTGCTCCTGTTGCACTAGGTGGTGGTGATGATTACTTTTTGACATCTCAGTTGTTTAGTACCGTTTTACCTGATATGTTAGAACCCCTGGCAATGATTGAAGGTGAAACTGAGATTCGGGATATTACACTACATGACTCTACAGGTATTCAGGTACCACCTGCTACTCCTGGCTCTGTAGAAGGCTTTCATTACCTTGCAGGTTACATAGCTTACCGAGGAAGAAAATATGACCGTTCGCTGGGTACGCCAACTGGCCAGCTACTTAATCCACCAACAACTACAGAATCAGTACCTGTTGGCTGGATTGAAACCCTTTCACGAGGTGGCCTGCTTGTTCCATCAGATCCATGGTTGGAGAAAGTTAGCCAGTTTGAGTTGATGTTTGCAGAAGTGCATGGACATGACTCTTTATCCCAGGAACACAAGATTGTACACAAACTATGTGTGAAAATTGGTCAGAGGTTTCCAGATGTTCCTACAGAGGTGATAAAGTTGTAAGTTAGAACCCGAACCTTTATACGGCTAAGACATTTAAATTCAAAAGCAAAAGTTAGGAAGGCAGAAGAACCTCAACGCAGAAAAGCACGTAAGTGGCAGGCTTCATCAAAGTGAAAATTTCCTGGATGCACATGGCCAAACCAGATTTTTCATGCCATGGAGAAAATGTAAGCAACCTGCAGGAATAATGCCAAGTGCCAAGGAATTCTGCCATCAGAAAGCTAAGTTTTTTTTTTTTTTTCAATTTTTCATTGTTTGTATGCATGTATGCAAGTATTTGCAATTTTTCTGATAGCTATTATATATACTCATCTGAGAAAGAAAAGTTTTATTTCAATACATCTGTCATGGGCACATTGTGTTAAGGATCAAATCTGGTAAAGGAAAAGTTGTAGAATTGAATTAGCACAGCATCAGTGGTAATGAGTATAGCAACTTATTTGCTAGTCATTAACATAAAAAAAATGTACCACACACATATATAGGAGAGACAGAGTTTTTAAAGATGAAAAATTTTCACCATTCCTTCATGGTGTGTGTATATGTATGTATATATGGCATGTATGTATATATGGCGTGTGTGTATATGTATGTATATATGGCGTGTGTATATGTATGTATACATGGCGTGTGTATATGTATGTATATATGGCGTGTGTGTATATGTATGTATATATGGTGTGTGTATGTGTGTGTATTTTTCAAGATGTCATTTTTTAAGTAGATATTCGATATAGCTTCTATATCTTCACTTCCAGAAAAAATGTCAACCTTCTTAAATGATGTGTGTGGGTGTGTACAAACAATTTTAAAAGAAAAACCTAAAAAAATAAGAATATCAAAACCCAATCACAGAGCTATATTCTCCCCTTGATGAGGGCTAAAACTAAAAAACTGTAAACTCTAAAAGTGAGATTACAAAAGGTGACATGTAATGTAGAACATGTTGAGAATAATCACTTATTCCTTCTTCAGGGTCAAACAGAAATGATCCCTCTCTCACTTCTACAAAGACCTGAAAGTGGGTTTCTGCTATATTACATCTCCTTAAGTGCACCAAATATAAATTTTGTAAGTTAATAAAATCTTTGAACATTAAATTCTACTAATCCTTGCAAACTACTAAAACAACCAGCTAGCACACATGCTGGTAAAAAAGGTTTAAAGTGAAAACCACATTCTTAAGCTTAGAGCAAAATAATAAGCTTATTTAACTTTACAGGAAAAAGCAATTTTGAAAAAAAAAAAAAAAGGGACGTATAACACTTAACTCTTGGTTTTCTTGTGCATATATTTGTTTTTTTGTTTTGTTTTGTTTCTTTTAGCTTGCTTATGTGTTATATACATTCACACCATGAAGGAATGTTGAAAAATGTTTCAAGAGTGAATATATAGAGAGACAGAATATTTTTCGTGTTGTTCACAGTACGGAACTGATTGATTTGGCAGCGACGCGTATCGCCGCCTTTGTTGGAATTTTTTGATGAAGTAAATTTCAGAAATAATTTAAGTATCGGTGTTTAACCTTAATTCTTGTAGTTGTTTATTTTGTATAGTGGCTTGGCGGTAAGTATTAAAATATGAGTTCACATATATGCAAATAAATTGGGAAATGTTGCGCTTCACGGAAGGTAAATGGTTTGATTTCATGATTTAGATTTATGTAGGAGCAGTTTTTTGCACTTTTATTTCGTTATTATCATAATAAGTGTGATTATTACGATCGTTTCGTATGCCTGAACCCAACGCCACAAGATGCTCAAAGCTGCCATGTTGGCTGCCGAGCGTCCACGCCGACGTCATTTCAGCAGCCAATGAGAGGCAGACATCGTAGCGAGCCCAACCTTATACCATGAGATATATCTAAAGACCTTGCTGAAGTGCTATTATCTGTGCTGGAGAAATAAAGCATCATTTACAGTAAGTTGACTTCTGTTTAAATGTTTCGTCTGGCCATTAAGGTTTAATTTAGGAACTCTTTCATCTCATGGTTATGTTTTAAAATAACGTAAAAAGAGCGATAAAAGTTCCATCTCGAAAAGACCTTACGTTATACTTTCCTGGTTAAACCAAGCATGCGTCTTTCAGTTGTCTGCAGCCTTTGCATTTCTTTTTTTGTCATTAAGGTTCACGTGTGACGGACTACAGAGATGACACACACATCAAGACGCCAAGTAGCAGTGGTAATCCCTTGTCGGTGTTATTTATAATTGGGGGCTCCGAAGCTGAAAAAATGTGACCGCCAAATTTGGCAATAAGTAAGAATTGGAAGGATGCATCTATCAAACGCTTTTCTTAAAACATGTAACGGTATATTGCGCTTGAAAATTCTACTGTTTCGTCCGAATCCACTCCATCCAAGTTTTATACGCCGATTAATTTCATCTTAGATGCGGCCCTCGCTTGCTATAAGTTACCCAAGGGAAATGTAGGTGTCGGTTACTTCTAGATCTGCTACGTCACTGCGAAAATCTTCAGCTCTTCTAAAAATATTGAACATTAGTTTTATTTTCCGTAAGTTCATTTTTAAGCCCATTTCTTTACTCTTATCAGCAAGTCCCTGAATAATTCTTTACAGCGCAAGGAGAACACTTGCACAAATTGCTATGTCGTCAGTGAAACGGAGAAATCGTTCTTCAGAAACTATTTTTCAAACTCCTTAGTTTCCTTGTTATAAATTTGCAGATACGTCTCGGGCCTAATGTACTCTTGTTGTTGCTCTTGTTCTTGTCTTGATTCATAATGCATCGGCGGTGTCAAGGTTTGCGACGGAATACATTCATTACCCAGCGAAGTCGTGAAGACCGGCAATGTACATTAGTATTGCACGCTCGGTGTGAAAATTTGGTTCGGTAACATCAATCTCCATCTGTTCTTGCTGTGGAGCTGAAGTGGAAAGTCGTGGCTCTAGAGTCAAACTCGGGTGAAACGCATTCTGGCGCCCGGACTTTCGACTAGCGAAGAGGTAAGTTTGAGAGAGTAGGTAAGTAAGGTAAGTTTGAGTTTTCTTTTATCTGGTTAATTTTTATATTTGGATGGATACTGCGAACAGGCTAAGTTGTTGGATTTGTGGTGTTTCATTCGGGCAGAAATACAATTTGAACCAGCATGTTAAAAAATTTCATCCGGATGCTTCTGTCATACATGAACCTTGTATTGCAAAGAGATTGACATGCAACCACTGTGAAGTAACATTTGGAGTAAAAAAAAGTCTGTACAGACATTTGAGAAACCTTCACCCGGAAAAATTTGCTGTGTCAAGTGAAAATTCCCATGCAGAGCAGCTGGTTCCCCCTGGAGAGAGCCAATGCTTTACAACAAACCGGGATTCGAACCCGGTCTCACTGGTACAGAAAGATATTCCCACCGATAACTCTTTATGTAGCACTGAAAGTTCACCACATGTTATCTGCAAAACCACTGGATGTGATGCTTCCCTTTCAAGTGCCAGTAACACTGCAAGCAGTGAGAAATTAAATGTGAATGCTAATTCCAACAGTTCTGAATGTGAAATGCATTCTGTTCATACCAACAATTCCTGTAACTTCTGTAGCCATACTTTCTCAACAAGAGCAAGTTTAAATATGCCCTTAGAAATGTTTCACTCAACAGGAGATCAGCAGTTTTCTGGTAAAGTTGTTTGTAGCATTTGCAAGATCACTTGTAGAACAGTAGAAGAATTGCAAAATCATATTGGCAGAAGTCATCCTGATATTTTACTATCATTTGAAGATAAAGTTTTTCACAACACTGATGATTTTCTAGAGTGGAAAACTAAGGTAGAGTGTGATTCTCAGTCGCATTTTGTAAAACATGGTGGTGACAGTTGCCTTGCAGATGGAAGTACTGTTTCTTATTATTATTGTCATCGAAGTGGAATGTACAAATCCATTGACAATAGGAAATACCATATGAAATGTGCAGGTACCAATAAAATTAGCAAAACTTGTCCTGCAAACATTAAAGTTTATAAACAAATTGAGGAAGAAACCATGATAATTAAGGTTAAATACCAATCTGTCCATGTTGGTCACAAACTTGAAATTGGCAGAACTGTGTTGACTAAATCAGAAAAGGGACAACTTGCAGCTCAGATGAATCTAGGAATTCCCAAATCAAGAATTCTGCAGAATATTACAGCATCATTCTCACCGACAAAACGCTACAGTTATACCACCCGAAAAGACTTGCATAACATCAGTCGAGATTTCCATGTTGATAAGCATATAACTTTCGACAAAGATGATGCCACATCTGTTGAAGTTCTTGTAAAAAACATGCAAGATGAAAAAGATAACCCTGTGATTTTGTACAAACCAGTAGATGTGGTTTTACCTGAACATCCTTCAATTACTAGTGAGGAATTTTTGTTGGGAATAATGAATGATGCACAGTTAAAGCTTCTGAATTTGTATGGTAGTAAGGGTGTAATGATTGATTCAACTCATGGTTTGAACCAGTATGGTTATGAATTAACCACATTAATGGTTAATGGTTCGAATCATGAGGGGATTCCAATTGCTGTATTATTTTCTTCAAGAATCGCACACGACACCTTTGTGGCATTCTTTAAAGAAATCAAAAATAGCCTGCTGCATTTTCAGACACAGGTGTTTATGTCTGATGACGCACCACAAATGTACAGTGCCTGGAAGGAAGTTTTTGGAAAAGTGAAAAATAAATATCTCTGTTCGTGGCACATTCAAAGAGCTTGGAGAGCAAACATTCAAACAAAAATTGTCGAGAAAGAACAGCGCGAGTGCGTAGCACTTGCCCTCCAAGAAATAATGAAACAGACAGACATAGCAACATTTCAGCGCATTGCTGAAAGTTATATTGAAAAGTTTTTGTCAAGTGAAGAAACTGTTTCATTTGCAAAGTATTTCCTTAATCACTACATGAACCGTGTTGAGGAGTGGGCAAGCTGTTACCGTGTTGGGTGTCCAATGAACACCAACATGAAAGTAGAAAGGTGGCATAGAGAATTGAAATATGAAGAAGCAGATGGCAAAAAAATTGGAAGGCTGGATAAAGCAATTAGATTAGTGCTGAGCACAGTCACCAAAAGATTAATTGGAAGGCTAGTTTCCCTTGAACGCCCAAAGCTAACTGCTAGAATTGCAGATATTAGAAAAAGGCATATTGCCAGCGAAAAGTTTCCAAAAGACTATATTCTTGAGATGAAAGAACAGAGATCCTGGGTTGTTCGGTCAAGCACAGCATCCGACACTCTGCTCTATACATATGATGTTTACTTTGTTAAGAACTGCCATTGTGAAATAAAGTGCCATGACTGTAATGTCTACATACATAATTTATCATGTAATTGTTTAGATTATGCCTTACATTACACAATATGTAAGCACATCCACTTAGTGTGCAGGTATTTCAGTTTTGGACCTGCTATTGCAGAACCCGAAGAGGCTGGTGAAAATCCCCTGGTTCTCAATATTGATGAGAATTTTGCAGCTGAACATTCAGCAATCTGCCAGGAATTATGCAAATTAGTGCCAGATGCAGATTTGGTCAAGAAAAAAGCTGCTGCCATCTCCTATGCACAAGTCTTAATGCAGCGCATTCAGGACACTGATTCAGTGGAAGAAGTTAATATACTTCATGATGCCATAAAAATGGGTATGACGAAGTGTGACACAGTGTCTCAAACCAGAAAGATTTTGCCAGTTGGTCCCCAGGAATTTACAGCTGAACCAGCAAACAAAAATATCCAACCGCAGCGCCGATTTGTGAAGGCCAAAAAATCACAGAAGCGGAAACTTCCATTCCATTAATGTGGAACATAAGCACACCAGCCAAAAAATTAGTTGTGCCTAACAAAAATTACAGTAGAAAGTTAGCAGTTCACTGCAGGCGCCATGATAACATTATTGGGAGATAAATAGCACGGACGCGGTCTACTGTATCATTTCTGTCTCTTGCAGTTGTGAAGAGCCATGTGTGTGTTGAATTTAGTCTTCAATATGTGTCGTAAGACAGACGTTACTGAGTGACAAAAAGGAGCCATTGTGTTTATCTGTGCTTACGAACACAAAGTGAAAGAAGTTGCCCAATTTTTTGGTGTGTTGAAGTGTACTGTCCAGCGGGTCTACAAACAGTGGTGTAGTTTGCAATGAACTGAAAATCGGCGACATAATTGTGGCTGGAAAACAGTTCTCACATCCGGGACCACCGCAATGTTTCAAACCAGGCAACAGTTTCCGAAAGGACATTGTGACGAGAACTGCATGTGATGAACATCTGAAGCAGACTACCAGGAAGAGGCCTTTTTTAACAGCAAATCACAAAGTCACATGTTTTCAGTGGGCTTTAAGGCACCAAAACTTTACTGTGAAGGATTGGAAATGAGTAATTTGGTCTGAGTCTCCTTTTTGTTTGTACTCCAATGATGGGAGGCGACGAGTCACAGGCCCAATGAAGCCTTTAATCCTGATTGTGTTGAATATGGTGTTCAAGCTGTAGGTGGTTCTGTGTTGTTTTGGGGATGCTTTTCGTACCACGAAATGGGCCCTCTCGTTGAACACTCTCACCTCGGCTGGCCCACCAAATCCCGAGATTTAAATCCTTTTGAAAATGTGCGGGATCATATGGAACAGAAGGTGAAACGCCGGACCACGCACCTACATACCCAACCACGTACTCTGGTGGAACTTCAAGACCAATTGATGCACGAGTGGCTGCAAATCGATGTTCAATACATTCACAACCTCGCGGAGTTTCTACCACACCAGACTTGTGCTGTTATCAAGGCAAAAGGCGCTGTCACCCATTATTAGGTAAGTTCTGACTGGGATGACTAATTTTTTGTCTGGCGTGCTTATTTCTACTTGATTGTTGAGAACAGTTCGTCCAATGAAGAACTTACAATATTCAATGATAGTTGGGCTTGTACCGAGTTGTCAGTGCTTTTTCATCAGTCTACCCTACAAGAAACACATTTGTGGTACTTAATTTTATCACACAGATTGCTTTGACCAGTCATCCATTTCTTCTGTTTCATGACTTAGGAATCAATCATTACACCCAGGGTTTGCGCAACCCAAGAAATCCTGGAATTTGATTTCCCTGTTTTCCAGGCCTGGAAAGACATTGATTTTTCATATTTTGATAAAATGTCCAAGAAATTTTTATGTAATGAAAAAGAAAAAACTGTGCTCATTCCATATCAAAGCAACAAATGGGGATTATATATTGGCATCAACTTCATGCCTCATATATAGGCGTGAATTTGAAGGAAATTTTAGTCAGTGATAGTATATATATATATATAGGGGTGCAGGGGGCGCAGAAAAGTTCAGGGTCCAATATTTCCCCAGAACAAATTTTTTTGTCTGAAATGTCCCCCAAAACTGTAGCAGATTGTCATACAAGTTTAAGCGATTATTAGAGTATATGTCGATGATTAAGAACTTTCCTTAAAGCCTATTACTTAAAAGTTTGGAAATTAAAAAAAACAACTAATATTTATTCCAATGAATAACTTGCTTTTTTTTTTTTCGGGAAATAAATTGTCCACCCCCCTTTTTTTTAACACTCCAAAGATTTAGTGCTCCAAGTGAATCTCTCCCCCTAGCAGGTGAGAGTTTTAGGCAAGACAGGAATAGGTGAATCAAGAATTCTTTCCTAGCCTAAAATGGTGTAACCCATTAACTTTCAATGTACGAGGAATAGCGAATCAAGAAGTTACCCGAGGCAGAGAGGCTGAAAAATAAACAGTTAAAAAAATTCTGTAATTAACTATAATTTATTTCATTCTAGCATTTCAGTTGTCTAATTGTGCCAGATAATTTTACTGAATGAAATTGAAATTCAACTTACATCCTTTGAAAAATGCATGGGTCATTCACTTTAAAATGTCCGGAACCCCCAATAATTTTAAAAATCTGAGCCTTTGACACATTCACTGCCATTATTTTTTTTTTCTATTGGAGGTTTAACGATCACCTATAGCAACTCAGTGGGCTATAAGCAGATGCCCACCCCTAATTTAGGGCCACTGGTTCCAGGGAAGGGCAAAAGCCAGCGCGGTATCAGTGGTCTCTAACTGAACCAACTTCTCCCTTACTTTGCTCCTTTATTTCTTGACGGAATCTTCTAAAAGTGGCATGGATACAAACTTCAGAACAGAGGAATGAAGCATCACACAAAAAAAATTGGAATAGAAAGCTTTTTTATCTCGTTTTAGCGCTCCAAAGTAAACTCACTCTCAACGGCAGCGAACGCGAGCCGCCATGTAAAGTTCCCGCTGTCCGTAAGTTGCTTTGGTATCATTCCTCTGTTCTGAAGTTTGTATCCATGCCACTTTTAGAAGATTCCGTCAAGAAATAAAGGAGCAAAGTAAGGGAGAAGTTGGTTCAGTTAGAGACCACTGATACCGGACTCTGCGGACAGTTTTGGGTTGAACCACTTTGTTTAAACCTTCCTTTAGCATTCTTGCAAATTCAATTTACGAAATATTTGGATTTTCCACCGAACGGACCACATTTCGCTCTTCTTTGGGGGTCAACTTTCGCGGGGGTAGAATCTGAGTTTATTTTGCAAGCTGCGAGTACCACAGGAGAGTCTTCAATTTAGTCATGATGTCTTCAAGTTTTGTCATCTTCCTGATCATGGTAGAAATGGAAGGATGCATTTCTTAAACACTTTCATTTCGCTCTTGAAAGTTGAACTGCTTTTTCCAAATGTACTCACTCCAAATTTTGTATGCCTCTTAATTACTTCTTCAATGATCCTCTTGTTTTGTTTGTTGTCCAAAGTAAATGCAAGCAGCTGTTACTTCTAAATTTGTCCCAGCAACTTCTAGGTCTTCAGTTCTTGTAAAAGCATTGTACATCAATTTTGTTTTCTCCAGGTTCATCGTTACCCTTGCCAGCAAGTTCCTGGATCGTACATTGCACCTTTGAAGGGATACTTGCAATCTGCCTCGTCAGCGAAACCGAGGTTATTTAAGTTTTTCCCATCCACTCCTTTATTCATTTTTCCCAAAGTTAATGCCGCACAGGCGTCATCTTTTTCAAAGACCACCATGAGTAAAATAAAATTACTTGGGTGAAATGAAATTTCCCATAATATTTAGAATAATGTTTTCACTCTCTTCCTCAGTATAATTGAAAACAACAACAACTTTTTTTTGCTTGGAAAAGAGCATTACACATTTTAATTACTTACAGAATATTTGTGAAGAAAAAATATGTTTTAGCATATGGGCTGCTGAGGTTTTAGCAATGATCAACACCTTTCCACCACGCATGAGAATAGTTGCATTTCCAGCTATTTACGGAGTAGCAACCCCACCGCCTGAGCTATCCCTGTAACCGCACATCTTGTCTATTTCAGCTGATAAATTTATGACACCATTGAGATTGCTGTCCAGACAACTGATTGCAAGTGTTGCCAACACGACCAGAACCACTAGGCACTGGAACAACTGGTATTTTATATATATGAAGAGTATAGACCCACAGTCAAGAGCTCTTCCTGCGACGGACCAAATCTTCTATATCACTTGGTAAGTTTCGTAATCACTGGGACAATTGTTCATCGAGCTGTTGCGGAGTAGCACCAATGGTTCGAGCTGATTTTGTGACGCCACATTTTTTATATCGTTTCACAACTTTTAGCATTACTGGGACTGTTCATCCAGCTATAGCAGAGTACCATACACGATGCGAGCTGAACTTGTGACTGGCCACCTTTTCTATATCACAATTGGGACAACTATTCATCCAGCTGCTGCGGAGTAGCTCCTACGGTTGTAGGTGACCTTGTGAATGACCAACATTTATGTACCGGTTCGTGACTCCCATTACCATCAGGACAACTGTTGATCCAGCTAATGCAAAGTGTTACAGACGTTCCGAGCATACCTAGTGGCTGACCGTTTTTTCCATAATAGCTGATAACTCCTGTCACCACTGGAACCACTGTTCATCCAGCTGGTGTGGCGTACCACTCGAGGCCCGAGCCAACTTTGTGACTGGCCACCTTTTCTGTACCACTTGGTGATTACCATCACGACGCGACGCGGAGCAGCACCGTGGTCCGAGCTGACAACATAACTGACAACCATTTCTATATTAGCTGGTAACTCCCATTACCACTGGGACTGCTGTTCATTTACTTGGTGCAGAGTAGCATTCCCGGTCCGAGCTGACGTTGTGACTGACCACATTTTCTATAGCATTTCGCAAATTTTAGCATTTCTGGGACGACTGTTCATCCAGATGGTGCGGAGTACCACCGGCGGTCTGAGTTAGCTTTGTTACTGACCACCTTTCGTGTAACACTTGGTGACTCCCATCACCACTGAGACAGCTATTCACCAAGCTGGTGCGGAGCAGCTGTCCGAGCTAACCTTGTGACCGATCCTTTCGATAGCACTTGGTAAGTCCCATCACCACTGGGACAACTGTTGATCCAGGTAGTGCAAAGTAGTGTCTACAAGCCGAGCATACCAAGTGACCGACCACCTTTTCTATATTAATGGGCAACGCTCATTACAATTGGGACCATTGTCCATCCAGCTGGTGTGGAGTACCACCCGCATTCCGAGCTTACCTTGTGACTGACCACCTTTTTTGTATCACTTGGATACTCCCATCACCACTGAGAATACTGTTCATCAGTCGGTTCGGAATAACACCCACGGTCTGAGCTAACCTTGCGATCGACTTTTCGATAACTTTTGGCAAGTCGCATCACCACTTGGACAACTGTTGATCCATCTAGCGCAAATTAGTGGCCAAGGTCCGAGCATACTTAGTGGCTGACCACCTTTTTTTCTATATTGGCTGGTAACTTTGGATAACACTGGGACCACTGTCCATTCAGCCGGTTCAGAGTAGCACCCACGGCCCTAGCTAGCCTTGTGACTGACCTTTCGATAAGCTTTTAATAAGTCCTCTCACCAATGGGACAACTGTTGACCCAGCTAGTGCAAAGTAGGTCCCACGCCCAGAGCATACCTAGTTGCTGACCACATTTTCTATATTAGCTGGTAATTACTGTCACCACTGGAACCACTGTCCATCCAGCTGGTGCGCAGTAGCACCCATGGCCCAAGCTGACCTTGTGACCGACCACCCATTTCTGTATCACTTCGTGACTACCATCAGCACTGAGACAACGGCTCGTCCAGTCGGTGTGGAGTAGTACCGGGCCCGAGCTGATACTGTGCTTGACCAGATTTTTTATATCATTTCGCAAATTTTAGCACTGCTACGACGACTGTTGATCTAGCTAATGTAGAGTTGCACCCGCGGTTCAAGCTGGCCTCGTTACTGAGAACCTTTTCTGAAACACTTAGTGACGCCCATCACCACTAGAACAACTGTTCACACAGCCGGTGAGGAGTAGCTCTCCGAGCTAACCATGTGACCGACCTTTTCGATAACACTTGGAAAGTTCCATCACCACTGAGACAATTGTTCAACCAGCTAGCCTGCTAGTGCAAAGTTGTTCGCACGGTCCGAGCATACTTAGATCTTGATCACCTTTTCTATATTAGCTTGTAACTCTCATCACCACGGGGACCACTGCCCATCCAGCTGATGCACAGTAGCACCACCGGTCCGAGTTGACCTTGTGACTGATCACCTTTTCTGTATCACTTGGTGACTTCCATCAGCACTGGAACAACTGTTCATTCAGTCGGTGCGGAGTTGCACCCGCGGTCCGAGCTGACCTTATTACTGACCACTTTTTCTGTATCACTTGATGACTTCTATCAGCAACGGAACAACTGCACATCCTCCCAGTGTGGAGTAGAACCCTTGGTCCGAGCTGACTTTGTGACTAACCACCTTTTCTGTATCACTTCGTGACTGCGACTGCCACTGGGACAACCCTTCATGCAACCGGTGCGGATAAGCACTCGCCGTCCGAGTTAACCTTGTGACCGACGCTTTCGATGGCAGTTGGTAAGTCCCACCACCACTGGGACAGCTGTTGATCCAGCCAAAGCAAAGCAATTTCCACGGTCCGAGCATATCTAGTGGCTGACCACCCTTTTTATGTTAGTGGGTAACTCACATCACCACTGGGACTTCTACCCATCCAGTTGGTGCAGAGTAGCACCCGCGGTCCGAGCTGATCTTGTGACCTACCACTTTTTTTGTATCACTTGGTGACTGCCATCCCCACTGGGACAACTATTCAACCAGCCGTTGCGGAGTAGCACCTACGGTCCGTACTGACCTTGTAATTGTCCACTTTTTCTTTTTCACCTGGTGACCCCCATCAGCACTGGAACAAGTGTTCATCCAACCGGTATGGAGTAGCTCTCGGAGCTAACCTTGTCACCGACCTTTTCAATAAGACTTGATAAGTTCCTGCTACCTTGGAACAACTGATGATCCAGCTTATTCAAAGTTGCTCCCACGGTCCGAGCATACCTAGTGGCTGATCACCTTTCCTATATCAGCTGGTAACGCCCATCACCACTAGAACCACTGTTCATCCAGCTGATGAGGAGTAGCACCCGCGGTGTGAGCTGACCTTGTGACAGACCACCTTTCCTTTACCACTTGGTGATTCTCATCATCACGGGCACACCTGTTCACCCACCCAGCGTGGAGTAGTACCCGCGGTCCGTGTTGACCTTGTGACTGATCGCCTTTTCTGTACCACTTAATGACTTCCATCGCCACTGGGACAACTGTTCATCCAGCCGGTGTAACCTACAACCCGCGGTCTGAGCTGACCTTGTGACAGACCCTTTCGATAACACATGGAAAGTCCAACCACCACTAGGACTACTGTTGATCCAGCCAGTGCAAAGTTGTTTGCACGGTCCGAGAATACTTAGCGGCTGACCACCTTTTCTCTATTAGCGGGTAACTCTTATCCCCAATATGACCACTGTTCATCCAGCTGGTGCGGAGTAGCACCCACAGTCCGAGCTGACTTTGTTACTGGCCACCTATTGTGTACCACTTGTTGAGTCCCAACACCACTGGAGCATCTGTTCATCCAGGCCCTGTGAAGTAGCATCCACGGTTCGAGGGGACCTTGTGACTAACCACCTGATGGGACCACTGTCCTTCCAGCTGGTGGGGAGTAGCACCCGCGGTCTGAGCTGACCTTGTGAGCGACCTTTTTGATAACACTTAGAAAGTCTCATCACCATTGGGACAACTGTTGATATAGTTAGTGCAAAGTTGTTCTCACGGTCGGAGCTTACCTAGTGGCTGTTCACGTTCCGTACGTTAGCTGATAACACCCATCACGAAAAGGACCACTCCTCATATAGCTGGTACGGAGTAGCACCCGCGGTCCAAGCTGACCTTGTGACTGACCACTGTTTCTGTACCACTTGGTGACATCCACCACCCCTGGGGCAACCATTCATCCTGCCAGTGCGGATAAGCACCTGCGGTCCAAGCCAACTTTGTGACCGATCCTGTCGGTAACACTTGGTAAGTCCCATCACCACTGGGACAGCTGTTGATCCAGTTAGTGCAAAATTGTTTACACGGTCCGAGCTTACCTAGTGGCTGATCACGTTCCGTACGTTAGCTGGTAACTCCCATCACCACTGGGACCACTGTCCATCCACCCCGTGCGGATAGCACCCGCGGTCTGAGCTGACCTTGTGACCAACCATTTTTTCTGCACCACTTAGTGTTTTCCATCACCACTGGGACAAGTATCCATCCAGTCGGTGCGGAGTAGGCTCCGCGGTCCAAGCTAACCTTGTTACTAATCGCCTTTTCTTTATACCTTAGTGACTCCCATCAGTACTGGAACAGCTGTTCATCCAGCCGGCGTGGAGTAGAATCCGCGGTCCGAGCTAACCTTGTGATCTTTTTTGTATCACTTGGTAACTTCCACCACCACTGGGTCAACCATTCATCCAGCTGGTACGGATAAGCACACGCTGTCCGAGCTAACCTTATGACCGACCCTGCCAATAACATGTAGTAAGTCCCATCACCACTGAGATAGGTGTTGATCCAGCCAGTGCAAAGTAGTTCCCTAGGTCCGAGCATACTTAGTGGCTGGCCACCTTTTGTATGTTAGCGGGAATCTCCACCACCACTGGGACCACTATCCAACCAGCTGGTGCTAAGAAACACCAGCTGTCCGAACTGACCTAGTAACTGAGCATCTTTTCTGTATCACTTTGTGACTCCCATCACCAATGGGACACCTGTCCATCCAGCCGGCCGGTGCGAAGCAGCCCCCGTGAAACGAGCTGACCTTGTTACTGACCACATGTTTTGCATCATTTGGTAACACCTGTCAGCACTTGAACAACTGTTGATCCAGCCAGTGCGGAGTAACATCCGTGGTCCGAGCTGACCTTGTGACTGACCACCTTTTCTCCATCACTTGGTGACTCCCACCATCTCTGGGACAATATAACACGTAGCTTTAATAGGGGAGAAACGCGTTAATGTACCAAAACACTTTTTCAAGCACTGCACTTAAACAGTTTGCTAATGGCGTTGCACCGAAACCTATCCCCCTCATTAATATTGTTACGACCTCGGGCCCAATCGGGTCCCGGATAATCAGGATGCCAATTCTTCCGGACGTAATCCGATCGCTGGATCCACAATTATACCTCGTTAGCCAATTAGCCTTCACAGTACACCAAGAAATCAATGGAGTCAGAGTATAACAATTAAAAACAGAGATTTACTCGATACTGGCATAATTTACACTGGAATTTCATGTAGTAATAAATGCTCTAAAATTTCCTACCAGTTTTGGCCCTCTTTAGTGTTTCCGAAAATATTGCACAACGAAAAGTCTTCGTTCACGATGGGCCACAAAGAAATACTGATAATGTACTTACGTATAACCTCGAGTATCAAAGTACTGATGAAACTCTTGACCACACACAGGCGCGCGCGAGGTTACGTTGTTCCTAAACTTGCAGCACTTTTTCTTTCCAGCTAGGCGAAATCGGCGTCGCTCAACGCAGCGGCTGTGGGTACTCACACACATATATGAGTTTTTCCTCCTCTCTCTCTCTCGCTGCAGGGGCCTCTTCAGATCTTCCGTCGAAGATAGGCGTCCCTCTCTCTATGGTTTGAGCAAGGCAGTACCGTGTCTCGTAACTGTGGCTCACCTGCAGAAAACTCCTTTTTACGGCAACTTTTGGTATCTGCCGTCTGGTGAGTTTGTGCAAGTTCCAAGGCAAAATTAGAGGTAGCGATTCTTCAACGTATATTTTAGCTTGTTTTCCTGTGGCTCAGGTTTTCAACAGCGGCAGCAGACGGCAACAAATTTCTAGCGCGAGGAAATTCCCAACCCCTCTCTTCGCTATATCAAACGGACTCTTTCGAAACAATCTCCCGTCTCCAAGAGGTGGTAAGCGGTGAATTCCACCACTTGAACACACGACATGTTTATTACAAAACGTTTTTAGTCCAAAACCTTTCCCATTGTCTCTCGCGCGCGGCTTCGCTTACCGACAAAGAGCTCTAAAGTGTTTGCCGTCCAAATAACATTTGAGCTATGGGAAACGGCTTTTAAATCCCGACCTGTCCCATTTACGATTATGAGCTCTTTGTTCTCATGGCAAACATCTGCATCTCGCCATTCGAAATCAAGGTACTAGAAATCTTTTGTTTTTATACCGCGCCTCGCAAGTGTTTAATTATAACTCCCTGTTAATTAAGCCCCCCAATCAAGTTTCAATTAACATGCATTAGCCATGCCTCTCGCCAATTAACAATTAATTATGCGAGGGGTGGTGGGGAATCGTCACAATATTTATAAAAATCCCTGTCATCTTTCTTCATGATATCAGTGCAGTTGGCTGCTTCTTCAAACGGATACATGTTCGGAAGTACCGGAATGTGCTATGCCCGCCACGACTCCTGAGGCAACAAACGGCAGTCAGATATAAGAAGTTGCAGCTTTTATAGGGAAAAACATGTTAATATACCAAAACATTTCATCATCGGCTTCATCTAAACAATTTAGGGAAGGGCGACTGCTTATTGCCCATTGAGGTGCTCACGGTAGTCGTCAAACCTCCAATAAAAAAATCTAAACAATTTGCTTATGCCACTGTACCAAAACATATCCCCTTCATTATTGCTTATAATAACTTATGTCATAATCCCCACAACGTTAATGCAGTTGGCCGCTTCTACGTTCGGAGACATGTTCGTCAGTACCATAGTGCACTCTGGTCGCCGCGACTCCTGAAACAACTACCGGCAGTCAGATGTAGCACATCGTAACTTTAATAACGGAGTAACATGTTAACACACCAAAACATTTTTACCAACGGCTGCACCAAAACATTTTTACCAACGGCTGCACCAAAACATTTTTACCAACGGCTGCACCAAAACATTTTTACCAACGGCTGCACCAAAACATTTTACTAATGGCACTGCACCAAAACACATCCTCCTCATTTTTACTTATAATCCCTGTCATCTTTCGTGATGACTCATGCAGTTGGCCACGTCTTCGTACGGATACATTTACGGCAGTATCGGACGTCATTCCACCCGCCCACCGCGACACCTGAGGCAATTACCGGCAATCAGGTACTTGCGACGTCGTAGCTTTAATATGGGAGTCACACGTTAACTCAGCAAAAACATTTTGGCTACGCCTGCACCGAAACAGTTTTTCAGTGACACTGACCCAAAGCACTTTCATTTTTTTTTCTCACGTTATATATATCTCTGTTATCGCTTAGCCTCACGTTCGTGCAGTTGGCCAATTTCACGTCTCAATACTTGTTCGGCAGTATCGAAGTGAACTCCTCCCGCCGCGAGTCTTCAGGCGACTACGGGCCATCAGATCTAACACGTCGTAGCTTAAATCTGTGAGTAATAAGTTAACGCACCGAAACATTTTGTAAATGGCACTGCACCAAAAACACTTTCTTCTTCATTATTTCTTATATCTGCCATCACACTTCATGACGTTAATCCGGAGATTTGTTCGGCAGTACCGGAGTGCACTCTGCTCACCGCGACTTCTGAGACAACTACTGGTAGTCCATATAACACGTCGTAGCATTAATAAGTAGAACCAAGTTAATGCACCAAAACATTTTTCAGTGGTAGTGCACCAAAACATTTTTCAGTGGTAGTGCACCAAAACACTTTCCTCTTCAAACCTACTTATAATAATCCTTGTCATTGCTCTGCATCTCATTCGTGCACTTGGCTGTTGAACGGAGCGGTCACGTTTTGTTTTGGAACTCTGAGTAAGTGTTAGGTCTCGTGTTTACTTTTGGATTTTGCGACTTCGTGTGTGTTTCGTGACGTTTGTGGTGTGTTTCGTCAGTCTTCTCTTACAAGTAGCGAGTGTGTATTCGTTGTGTGTTACGTATATTTCCGTTTTTTCAGTTTGTGGTGTGTTTCGTCAGTCTTCTCTTACAAGTAGCGAGTGTGTATTCGTTGTGTGTTACGTATATTTCCGTTTTTTCAGTTTGTGGTGTGTTTCGTCAGTCTTCTCTTACAAGTAGCGAGTGTGTATTCGTTGTGTGTTACGTATATTTCCGTTTTTTCAGTTTGTGGTGTGTTTCGTCAGTCTTCTCTTACAAGTAGCGAGTGTGTATTCGTTGTGTGTTACGTATATTTCCATAATTAATTAGAGGCGTGCTGTCTCCGTACGATATCATCAAACCAACATCTCTGACTGTACAATAAAAACTTTATTTACAATAAAAGATATGATTTTAAAAAATATTTAAAATGGCAAGATCTTTCGGGGCTACAATAGCACCCGTCCTCAGGCCACCCAACAGTGCCACAGAGCACAGGGAAGCGCCGCAATATATAACCAGTCTCCCCGGGAGACCCACAATACATTTGTTCAAAACCGCAGGTGATGCCAATTGAGGAAAACAGCAGAACAAAGTAATATGTACAGATAATATAATTGATTAATTAAGGTCCTCTTCTTTAGTTTTTTGAATGGGAGAAGTAATTATTTTTCTCCATTGTCTAGGAACAAAAAACAGGTAAGTCCAAGTTACAACAGGTAGTACCATAAGAAATTATATACAGACTTTCGGTAAAAAAGACGGTTTGTTTGTTAACATTGGAGGAAAGTACTATAGTATTAGGCCAATCGGGAGAGTAACCTCCCTGGCGAACAGCTGTAGTAAATGAAGTAGAGATGCAGTCAGTTCGAAGTGCATATTTGTGTTCAGACAATCTAATGTTCAGACTTCTAAGGGTAGAACCTATGTAGTATTTGATATCTTCGTTAGGAGCCGAGGGAAGCAATGGGATACGATATATTCCTGCTTTATTCAAAGTGGCGACTTGATCTCTGTCGTTACGTATGGTAGAAAAAATGTTTTTGGTTCAAATTCCAAATTTAATATTGTATTTATTACATACCTTTCGCAATATGGAAACTACGGGAGGGATGAAGTCAACTACTTTGAATAAAGCAGGAATATATCGTATCTCATTGCTTCCCTCGGCTCCTAACGACACCATTTAGAACCATCTCCTCGCTATGGAGTACAGAAGCCATCGTCCCACGAGGGTACCGTTGCTGACCGCACATCTCAGGGTGCAGAGATTAGCATAGGCATGGGAGCATCGCCACTGGACCCTAGATATGTGGAAAAATGTTGCCTGGACTGATGAGTTGAGATTCACGTTGGTACATGCGGATGACAGGATATGAGTACGGCGCAAACCACATGAAGCGATGGATCCTTCTTGCCGGCAGGGTACTCTTTAAGCTGGTGGGGGTGGCATTCTCTTCTGGGGACTGTTTACATGGACTGAAATGGGAACTCTGGTACGTGTGACATCGTCCCTCACAGGTCAACGTTACCGAGATACCCTGGACGACCATTAGCTCCCATTTGTGCGTCTTCGACATCCCACTGGGGACCTCATCCTGCAACAAGACAATTCACCGTGCCATCGCTCCTGAATTGTATCCGAATGGTTGGATGAACACTCCACCGACGTGACCTCGCTTTCTTGGCGAGCTAGGTCACCTGACCTCAATCCGATCGAGCACATCTAGGATGCCATCGAGAGAGATGTTCGAGGCTCTGACCCCCTTCCATCAAATCTTCGTAAACTGTGGGAGCTTTTTCATGGGTCGTGGATCCGTATGGCTTTCCAACGCTTCCGGTGTCTTGTCGAGTCCATGCCGAGACGAATCGTCTCGGCATGGACTCGACAAGACACCACAATATATATATATAGAATGAAAATATTACAGAACAATAATACACAAATTTCATAACAAGTGAAAACTGGAACAGGTTGCTGTCATCAGGAGAGAATCAACCTGTGGGAGTGGCCTTTCTAGTACCAACAAAACGACAAGGCAAGCCAAAATTGTCGGTTGATCATGCTCCCTAGGCCACAAAACCAAATTCTAATAAGCACAAAAATTGGCTTGCCTTGTCGTTTTGTTAATACTAGAAAGGCCACTCCCACAGGTTGATGCTCTCATGATGACGGCAACCTGTTCCAGTTTTCACTTGTTTTGAAATTTTTGTGTTTTTGTTCTGTAATATTTTCATTCTATATAAGCTACTACATGAGGTTTAGCTGCCTTCGGCGCTTCTTATGGTATTAGCCTTTTTTGTCTAATTTTTTTGTCTACTTTTTTTTTGTGTTAAAATTTACTTATAAAGAATTTTTTTTTGTTTTATTTTTGTACTATATATATATATATATATATATATATATATATATATATATATATTGTAGGGGGGAGAAATTACGCCCCTGTATAAATTGTGCGATGGACATTAAATCCCATCGATCCTAACGGATATGAAAATTTCGGAACAAATATTTCCAGGTGTATTATCTAGAAACGAATGTAAAACGTGAAAATGTACCGACTAGGTGACATTCCGATGTGCCTGTTTGTCAGGGCTATTGTATTCACGGAAGGCACCGCTATTTGTTCCTGGCCGGGGGAAATGCAAGCTGCAGGGCACACGGGAGCTAGAGGTCAACGAGGGGATAGGTCAAGGTAACCGGCGGAAGACACGGGTCAGGGAAAAGAAAGGTAGGGGACACAGAGAAGCGGGGGGTCGCCTGCTCTTCGGGTGCTCAGACTAGGGAGAGAGAGAGAGAGCCTCAGGCAAGTGAGACAGGAGCCAATCAGAAGACGAGTGAAGTTAAGGGGGAGAAACTTTAGGATAGGAGTGAGGAACGACAGTTGACGGAGAGCGAGCGCGGAGAATAGTCGACGGGACAGCGTGTGCTGTGAACGGTTAGGAGGTGCTGGGTGACAGCACGGACAGCGAAACCAGGAGATCGGTTGTACAGTGCTGGGTGTCAGCACTGGGAAAAAGAAAGTTTGGTGATATAACGTGCCAGTTAGAGCACGGGGAAAGCGATCGTAGTTGGAATCAGACACGTGGGTCTGGAACGACGTACGGAGAAAGCGATTTGAGAGAACACGTGTTCGGGACAGAACATGAGGCATAGCTTCCGGAACAAAAGAAGGGAGACGAACGGAAGGTTACGACGATTAAAACCTTTCACGTCTGCGATAGAAAAATAACGGGCAGAGAGTATTAGCAGGACAGGGTATTCTTGAATATTTCGTGACCCTGATCATTTTTCGCGTGGAACTGAAGCTACAGGAACTCGAGGTCAAGGAACAATAGCTGCCGGAACAATTGACTTTTGGTTAAATGTTTTGTAAAGTTTTTCAACCAGCTTGAGAGTGAATTCATGCTTGTAGTGTCTTGCCATCATTTTACTTTCCCTCTCCTGAATAGCAGATTTATAGTAAAGCTGGGAGAGAAAGAACGCCGGGCTGTCTCCAAATTTTTCGTTGATAGACAGTTTCCAGACAAAAAGAACCTTATAAATAGTTTTCCTTCCTGCTGTGAGGAAATTTTCACCAGCGCTGGAAGCCAGTGGCTGTTTGGTCGAGGAGCCATTAATTAACATAATGAGCTTCCACCCCTACAGCAGAGATAAGGAAATGGCGCAGTCGGTAGGACTGATATGTTAGGCGAGTTCAGTGGAAGTAATTAGGGCAATTCTATTCGGCGAAATAGAGACTGTGTTCGAGAACTCGAACAAAGAGAACTTCTAAGTGTAACAGAAGCACGTGGCAGGAAAGTGATGAAACAAAGTGAACTTCGAAGTGTAACAGTGGCACGTGGCAGGAAAGTGTTAAAACAAGGTGAACTTCTAAGGGCGACTGTAGCACCTGGCCGGAAACGGTGAGACAAACAAAGGACTGTGCTACAATAAAGGACTATTGTGCAACGGAACCGGTGGACCAGAAAAGTCGACGAATAACGCTCGTAACCAAAGCAAGGATCGGAAGTTCCAGGAATATCCCGTAACCAGGGACGGATAATTACGTCTCGCGTGGCCAGCGAGACCGGGTGACATTCCTGTTTAGGACGCTCCTTCGCGGGCTGCGGTCGAAGCCGCCACAGAGAAGCAGAGGGGGGCCCGAGAGCTCCGGTAAGTAACACTTTGTTCCCGAAATTTGTATTCTAGAGTCGATACCGAGTAAAAGGTTAGGAAAGAAAAATTTAGTAGGCAGTTAGGGGCCAAAAGGCCGAGAAACAAGAAAAAAATTCTTTTGTCAGTTTTGTAAAAGAATAGGTTATAGTAATTTTAGAAAACTCAGTGTCAGTATTTCAGTATTAATGCTTAAAGTGAATAGCAATTGTAAAGTGTTTTGTTGTATAAAGAAAGGAAATAAGTAATATTACTAGGAATTTATTGCATTACAAAAAAAATTTAGATAATAGTACTTCAAGGTTGAGAACAAAGGCTATCGACGGGAAATTGTAAAGTGTCATTATATATTGTTGCATGTGTATTGTATATATATATTAAGTGTATAACAATGGATGAGCAGCTTTTGGATGGGAAAATGAGTGAGGAATCAGAGGACACGTGGTCCGAAGGGAAGAAAGAAGATGATAATGATAGGGAAAATGACTTAAATTCTAGTAACGAAGTATCTATTAATGTAAGAAAAACGCTAGAGAATACAGTTGATATGGAATGGCAATATAAGCTAGGAATGTTACAATTGGGGGAAAGAAAATTAGCAGCGGAGCGAGAACAAAGGAATTTAGAGGCACAAAGGGAACTAGAAAAAATGAAATTGGAGATTCAGCTCTTACATAAAAGAGAAGAAAGGGAGTTCCAGCTTAAGAAACTACAGTTAACTCAGGAAAAGGAAGAGGCATTGGCACAAGGAAAAAATCAAATGAAGTTAGCCGATTACATAAGGATACTAGAAAAAACCTTACCCAAAAGTCCTAGTAAACCAGAAGAGGTTTTAGACTCTTTTGATTCCTTAGAAAGGGCTTTCATTTTACATGCAGTCCCAGAAAACATGCAAGGAAGATTAGTCATAGCACTATTTAATTCAGATTGTGTTAATCATTTATTCCGGAGACTTACGGTCGAGCAATATGATTGCTACGAAACCGTCAAAGAGGCCATTTTGGGGGAATGTCATTTAACCCCAGACATTTATCTACGGCAGTTCGAGGCCCTCCGTAGGAATAAGGGAGAGAGTTACCAGCAATTGGCGGGACGCATGGGAAGAACTCTTAAATATTATGCAGCGAACAGTGGGATAACTACTTTTGATGAACTAATGAACCTTTTAGTTTGTGATAAGTTCAAAGGATTGTTGTCCCCCAGTTTAAAAACTTACCTACTACAGAGAGGATCCTTGGGAAAGCTAGTTCTAGCGAAGCATTTGGGGGAACTGTGTGATCAGTACGAGTGCCATATGGAAGCGTTAGAGTGGGGAGAAGGAAAAGCGAAGGGAAATTTTCAGGTAGGCTCTAACAGTAAGAGGCATCATTATAGCTCGGAAGGAATGGGAACAGGGAAGAAAGAATTTAGTGGAGTTCCATTCCAAAAAGGGAAATTTCCGACGGCAGGTCAGGAATTCAGAAATAGAGAGGAAGACAGTAGACCACCAGGGAAGCCGGGAAATTCCTATTTTGATGCAGGAATGAGATGCTTTAGATGTGGACAGGTGGGCTACCGAAAATTTGATTGTAAGCAGAAGATACCACAGGGAGAGGACAGTAAATACACTCCGTATTATTAGAGAAGTGAGGCAGCTAAGAAAGTGAGCAGGGTAGCGGCGAAAGAGAAGGAAAACATTGTAGGGAAACAAGGGGAACCCAAGCAAGACCGTGTCCAGGATGGGAGAAAGGTTAGTGCAAAAATGGGGAGAGTATTGGGTCCCACAGGCAGTAATATGGAAGTAGTGGAAATACCCATAGGGGAACAATTAGTGTTAGCCACAGAGCAAGGGCACCAGGCAAAAATTTTGGTAGACAGCGGAGCGGAGTTCAATTGTGTGAGACAAGGCCTATTAGGGGAGGAACAGATGGAAGAAGTGGGGAAAGTGACTTTGTCCGGGTTTGATGGACGTACCGCGGTTTTTCCAGTTAAGAGATTACAGGTCAGGATTGTGGAGACGGGATTGGAGAAGGCCGGGGACGCATCTTTAGGGACGAGTGAGATGATTTGCGCTATTGTGCCGAATCTCACCAACGAGGTCATAGTTACCCCAAATGATTATGCCAAGATGAACACGTTGAGATATTCGGAGTGGGCCACCGATAATAGGAAGGCGTTATATGAGGAGGATACAGTCCAGGAGGAGAAACCAACGAGACCCCAGGAGTTAGTGACTCAAGGAGTTAGTGCTTGTATAGGGGCTAACAGAATGAAAGGGAAGGCTATTGGAGAGACGCTGGAGACAGGAGCAACGCCGGGAGAAGTAGGCGGAGCTTTAGGAGCGGAAGGGTCAAGCAGCCAATCTAGGCCGGGCGCGCTTGACGAGGAGACCAGCGAGCAGGTGACGGTGTTTGGAGGTAATCCATGCCGCGAGGAGGAAGAGAGTAGCTGGGAGGGCGAGGCGTCAGACCACAGCAAATTCAAAGTACAACAGGAGGAGGACGTAGCCCTAACAGAGACACGCGGATGGGTGAAGGAAGGAAAAGGAGGGTATGTCTATGTGGAAGAATTACTATATCATAAGGAAAAAGTGTTAGGGCAAAACACCAATCAGTTGGTAGTTCCCGAGAGTAGGAGGGAGCAGATGTTAAAGCTAGCCCATGATTCTGTGTTCGGAACCCACTTGGGATATAAGAAGATATTAGAAAGAATAAGATACTTCTTCTGTTGGCCCTCCATTAAGAGAGACATACGTACATACTGTGATGCATGTGAGGCGTGTCAGTTACGACGTCCCATCACAAGAGGTGACCGGGTACCGATAACTGCGGTTAGGAGGCCCGCGCTACCTTTTCAGACAGAAAATGTCATTCTTATTTGGCCGATAGACCCACCATCCAGTAAGGGGCATCGGTGGAAAATATTTACGACGGACCAGCTTACTAGGGGTACGGAGGCCATATTTTCAGAAGAGCGGGAGGAACCCATGCCGATGGTGATGAAAAGTTTGGAGGATGCGGGGTTCGTAGGAAATTTGGAAATATGTTGCTTAGACAAAGAGGAAGTTGATTATTTGGGACATGTGGTCGGTTCGGGAAGTCGCCAGCCGGACCCGGAAAAATTGCAGGCGGTCAGAGACCGGGATCCCACAAAAACCAAGAGGGAGGTACCTAAGTTCCTAGGGTTATGCAAACACTACAAGAAGGGCGTACCCAGATTCGCCGAAATAGCGAAGCCACTGTCGGATTTGACAGGGAAAAAAGCAGCAGAAAAAGTTGAGTGGACGCCAGCGCTCGGGGAAGCTTTCTAGTCGCTGAAGCAGAAATTAGGTACAGCATCTGTACGGTCCACACCAAAATTCGACCAGCCGTCCGGGTTACATACGGACGCCAGTTCTTTTGCAGTCGCGTGTTGCCTAGGTCAGCGGGATGAAAGAGGGAGGATTAAGCCCGTGGCTTACGCGAGCAAAAGATTAAATGACACACAAGCAAGGTGGGCAGCTAGCCACAAGGAGGCATATGCTATTGTTTGGGTTCTACGGAAATTTGAAGGGTGGGTTTTTGGCCATCAAGTAGAGATCTTGTCAGACTATAACCATCACCCCCTAATAGCTTAGCAGGCCTGCGCACCGATTTGTGACGTCACTAGAGTAGTCCGTAGTCGCGGAGAGGAGCATTACGGCGATGTGCGAACGAACGCGTCTTTACGTACACCAACTAACCAGGTAGTGCGTTCTTTTAGAGTTTCACTGCATTTAAATAAGAACTTGTGTGTTAGTTTTCAAATAACTGCAGAGTTAACAAGTTTGTTTAATAATCTTTTAAAATACAGAAGAAAAAGAAATTACAGCATAAAATTTAGCGTAGCAATAATTTCGACTGGAAAGGGTAAGCAACACAGATTCGTCAACTTAATGAAAGCATCCCTGTTATTTCACTGGAAGTGATAAACCATTATTCCTATAATCGAAATTATAAACTGTTGTCGTAGTTTCACTTGAAGTTATAGTGTCTTTATAGTTAGCCGAACGATTCCTGTACTTGTGAACAAATCGTTCTTTAATATATAATATATATCAAATCGTTCTTGTACTTGAAAGATTAGTTTGAGGGTCCATTACGAAGTATCGCCGTCGTTTCAAAAGATGTCGATTGACATATTTAAGGAATCAGATTTTTCATTCATTGCAAACTTATGACTATGAAAATTTTAGTAATGAAATAATTCCTTTAGTGAAAATGTATTTTATATGCAATCCGTGATCACTAATATATAAAAAAAGGTCAAGAAAAACTGAATTTTTTTCTGTGTTTTTTAATTATTACCAAAGGCTCAATAAAACACGTTTTAACATACATACAGTGAATTGCTGCTTGATCCACTGATTGCATCAAATAAATTAAGATTTCAAGAAAATTATGCCATTGCTACATTATTAAACGTACAATAATGACATAACAAGTTTTCCTAATTTTAGTACCATCTAGTTACGTGTTTGGACAACTTCATTTTGATAAGCAAATATAAAGTTTATAATTTTTGTCTTCCAGAGCACTATTTCAAAAAAGTTACCTTGTCAATGTATTAAGTATATTAGTAGCATTAAGCAAAACTATTTGGATCCACAATATAAGCATTTCTTTTTATCTGGAAAAATACAAGTAACTTATTGGCAGAAATTTCCTGAAATTTGATTTTTAAGAAGTATTCAGCAAAACTGCCAATGTACATATAATTATGGTTGTGTAGTTCTTTGTGTATCACAAGCACAATTTGATTATGTGTCCGTTAGCTGTTCCTTGAAGAATTTCAAAGACACGTTTCTAAGAAAATCTGAAATTTGTTCCAATAATTTCTTAAAGTATTTTTTCAGATAATTATTATATTTTTTGAGAACCTAACAAATGCACATGCAGTTATTGTACTGAAAAAATCTAAGCGATTGTTTTGGTACTATAGGATGTATTTTAAAAGATGTACATGTTTCATTATAAATTGACTAACTTGATGTACCATTTTCTCAGAAACTATAAAAAGCAATGGTATAAAATTTTGCACACATGTTTTGTCATTGCTAAAGCTATTGAAAAAGATTGTTTTTTCCTTTTTTTATGATCTTGGTTTCAAAATAAATTCTATGAAGGATTGAAGAAGTTTTTCCCCATACAAAAATTGACACCCACCCTCACGTTTGGAAGCACACTTTCCAGTAGTTATCGGATAATATGAGATATATTAGTTCCAGTTATTATTGCTGTAGCTTGTGAAGACACAGTGCAGGAAGTCTGGAAACAGATAAGTCTAGATAAATGAATAAAAAGTTGATCTCTCATTTTAAGCAAATGTTTTCTAAAAAAAAAAAAGCGAGTATATATTTCTACTTGTATTTTAAAAATCTTGTTTGTTTAGAACATAGTTTCCACAATATGTGGATTCATGTAGATCCACGTACTTTTCTTTCTCTTAAAAATAACAATATCCAAGGCTTAAAAATACCATGCCCGAGGTGCCCAGAGCATGTAAATTATTCGTCTGGGCAGGTAAATAAAACATCTAATTGCCTGTGCATGGAAACTAAATTTTAAAATAAAAAAGTTTGTAATAAAAATTCCTACTACACAAGATAAAAAAGACAGTCATCACATGTCGTGTTTCATGTCATTGTTAATTAATGGAAGTTGTATTATTGTTACGAAGTACCAAGGAAAGAGTAATATCACATCTTTAATTATGTTATGCTCTACGCCCAGAAATCGGAAACCTAGTTTTGCTCCAAATTTTGTTTATAATCAACAACAGTATGCATGCCTCTGATGTAACTGACCTCTCATGTTTAGTGACAAAGGGAGAAAACTTTAACAAAAGGAACATGGCAGAATCACTAAATTTCCGAAACACCAGTTTCATCATCGTACCATTTCATACCAATTTTAGCATCAGCATCTTGAAAATTGATATACACACGTTTGTGCATTGAACATTTGTAATACAGACCCTTAAAATGGAAGTGCAAACATGTTAAAACAGTTCATATTTTTAACTTAAAAAAAATAGGGTTCTGGTTTGTTATCTTAAAAGATACATTTTCCTGCGCATCCAGCTTTTACTACCTGGGCAAGTAAATAATTTCTTGCCCAGGTAGTACTGATATATTTCACCTAATTTTTAAGAAATTGAATGGTTTTGATAAATTCCCATCCTACCACAGATAGAGCATACACACTGCTCACACGAGAGTTCTTCAATGTGTTGGTTTGTAGAAAAATGCTTCAAAATCTTTAAACGGACATTTTAAAGGCAAACTTACTCCTGAACTATGTGTGAACTTCTGTTTTTGTGCATTCATATCTAATTTTTGCTGTCTATACTTGATTCAGTGTTTGTGTTCCTTTAGTAATAAATATTAAAAATGATAATTCAATGCAATTCTCTATGTCTGCAAACACAAAAGATGTATTTCACATGGCAACAAGGCCTTAACATTTATATAAAGGGCATAGGCATGTTAGATGTGTACATGACACATATATTTCGTATAGGATATAAGTATTTTACAAGCATTTGTGCCCAGAAATAGGGACCACAAAAAAGTTAATCTGGCGCTGCCTAAACACTTAAATAACTAAGTACGAATGTATCAACATATTACTCTTGGGATCAAAAACATGCAATCCTTATTATTCTGTGTCCATAATAAAGTTTAAAATCCCTTCCTAAATATACATATTTACTTTGAACTTATTTGATACATTGGCAAAAACATGTTATGGGTTACTATAACAACACAAGTAATCTATTATTTCCATTACAAACATAAATTTCATTTTTCAAAAATCTTTTCAGTGCTTTGACTTCCCACTGTGAGATGCATTAGATTATAAAATTAGCCAAATTTAAATTTTCTAGTTCAAAATTTTTATTTTACGAGTAGTTTAAAATAAGGTTAACAAAAGGTTTCCACGTACCTTAGAGTTGAAAATGTTCACGCTTTATTGCTGTATGCCATTTTCTGATAACCTCCCCATTAGTAGGGAATTTGAATACTTTTAATATTCCTCTATGAAAATAAATTTAGTTGACAATTTGACAACAACAACCACGCACATCCGTAGTCACGCTTACACAGAGTGAGCAAGCTCATGCATGCTCGACTACCCACCACGCACATCAGCCTACTCTCCCCTAAGTCACGCAGCTTCCGGCGTTCGGTGCGCGGGCCTTCTAAGCTATTAGGGGGTGATGCTATAACCCCTTGATATTTTTAACTAGTGTGGCTTCACAAAGCTCAAAATTACAGAGGTGGAGTCTAGCCATTGCCCAACTCAACCTCTCGATTTCTCACGTCGCCGGCAAACTCATTCCTCATGCCGACGCCTTATCCAGGTTGAATTTTAAAGAAAATAGCACGAGCTGCTAAAGACAACATTACCACAGAAAATGTAGAGACCCAGTGAGGCTCCTTAGTGGTACTGACAGTGAAAATATGTGTGTATAAAGGAGTGTATTAATGCAGTAAAATCTTGTGTGCAGAAAAAAAAAGAAAAGAACTGAGTGGCACTGACTCATCATGCGAGAGGAAGATCCCGCATGTTTCGTCCAGCAGGCAGGGGCCTGTAGGGGCGAGAAATTACGCCCCTGTATAAATTGTGCGATGGACATTATATCCCATCGATCCTAACGGATATGAAAATTTCGGAACAAATATTTCCAGGTGTATTATCTAGAAACGAATGTAAAACGTGAAAATGTACCGACTAGGTGACATTCCGATGTGCCTGTTTGTCAGGGCTATTGTATTCACGGAAGGCACCGCTATTTGTTCCTGGCCGGGGGAAATGCAAGCTGCAGGGCACACGGGAGCTAGAGGTCAACGAGGGGATAGGTCAAGGTAACCGGCGGAAGACATGGGTCAGGGAAAAGAAAGGTAGGGGACACAGAGAAGCGGGGAGGGGGGTCGCCTGCTCTTCGAGTGCTCAGACTAGGGAGAGAGAGAGAGAGCCTCAGGCAAGTGAGGCAGGAGCCAATCAGAAGGCGAGTGAAGTTAAGGGGTGAGAAACTTCAGGATAGGAGTGAGGAACGGCAGTTGACGGAGAGCGAGTGCGGAGGATAGTCGAAGGGACAGCGTGTGCTGTTTCACGTCTGCAATAGAAAAAGAACGGGCAGAGAGTATTAGCAGGACAGGGTATTCTTGAATAATTCGTGACCCTGATCATTTTTTCTGTGGAACTGCAGTTACAGGAACTCGACGTCAAAAAACAATAGCTGCAGGAACAATTGACTTTTGATTAAATGTTTTGTTAAGTTTTTCAATCACTTGAGAGTGAATTCATGCTTGTAGTGTCTTGCCATCATTTTACTTCCCCTCTCCTGAATAGCAGATTTATAGTAAAGCTGGGAGAGAAAGAACGCCGGGATGTCTTCAACTTTTCGTTGATAGACAGTCTCCAAACAAAGAACCTTATAAATAGTTTTCCTTCCTGCTGTGAGTAAATTTTCATCAACGCTGGAAGCCAGTGGTTGTTTGGCCGAGGAGCCATTAATTAACAAAATGAGCTTCCACCCCTACATATATATTGTCCAAGTCTCCTCCATGTTACTCCCGCATACTTTCGAATTTCCCATGTGGTCTTCTTCTGGGTCTTTTCCTGTCCCTTGGAATCCAATCTAAAATTTCGGCTGTCCATCGATGGTCTGTCCTTCTGGCAGTATGTCCAGCGCATTGCCATTTCGGGGATTTTACTCTGATCATGACTTCTTCCACTCTTGTCATTTTTCAGATCCACGAGTTCCTCTTCTTATTTCTCCTGGTTACACCAAGCATGCACCTCTCCATGCTGCTTTGAGTTGTCTGCAGCCTTTGTAGGTCTCTTTTAGTTAAGGTCCACGTCTCTGCACCATACGTAAGCACTGGAAGGATGCATTGACCAAACACTTTTCTTTTAAGACATAATGGCATATTGCTCTTGAAAATTATGCTGTTTCTTCCAAAAGCTCTCCAGGCAAGTTTTATACGCCGATTAATTTCTTCATCCATGTGATTCTCACTTGATATCTGCTGTCCAAGATAAACGTACTTAACTGTTATATCCAGCTTTTCTCCATCAATCGTTAAATCTGTATTTCTTGTAAAAGCACTGTACATTACTTTTGTCTTCTGAAAGTTCATTTTTAATCCCACTTCTTTACTCTTGGCAGCAAGTTCCTGGATCATGCTCTGCAGCTCTGATGTGGTGGTTGCAAAAATGATTACGTCATTAGCAAAACGAAGGTGAGTTAGATAATTTCCATTAATCTTTATCCCTTTGTTTTCCCAGTTCAGTGATTGAAAGACATTTTCCAATGTGGCATTAAAGAGCTTGGGAGATATGGTTTATATATATATAATTATATAAAATAATGGGATGTAAAATCAGGTGATGCGTAACATCACAGCCTCTCCTTGACAAATGTCAACCCTGCCTTCTCGTGGTGCATCCTGTTCCCACTAAAGAGGCTCTGACGACCGCCAATAGTGCTATAACTATACCATCAGGATTAGAGGAAATGCTACCCCACACTCACCAACCCGCTTGGCCAGCTTGATGAGTTATGGCCAAACCCCTCCAAAATGACTCCACAACTTAAATCTTGGCCCTCAGTCTCCGGCAGCTGGAATGTACCTGGCCAAGGCAGCGGCCAATGCGACATGAAGGCAGAGGGTGATAAGAATCCCCGGAGGACCGGACTAGGCTGCCATCTGATGCTGACCTTGGCTACGTATAATGGACGCTCCCTATCTTCTGATTCAAGGCTTCTTGAATTGGAAGAGAAACTACAAAGGATCAAGTGGGACATCGTCGGGCTAAGTGAGGTAAGGAGAAAAGGAGAAGATCTCATTGAACTGAAAAGTTGACATCTCTTCTACTATCGTGGGACAGATACTGGCAGAACTAGTGGTGTTGGATTTATAATAAACAAGAAGCTGAAGGATAAAGTTGTAGAAGTTGAAAGTTCTTCTGAAAGAGCTGCACGACTCGTTATCCAACTCTCGAGAAGATACCAGGCTCAGATTATTCAAACTTATGCACCCACCACAAGTCATCCTGAAAAAGAAATTGAAGAATTTTATGAGGAAATTCGTCATCTAACTAATAAAGGTAAGCAGCACTTGAAAATAATTATGGGAGATTTCAATGCAAAAATAGGGCAACGGCAACAGAATGAAACTTCAGTAGGTAAATTCGGTCACGGCAACAGAAACCAGCGTGGAAATACTCTCGTTGAGTTTGCAGAGGCAGAAGGGTTTTTCATCTTGAACTCCTTCTTCAAGAAAAAGCCACACAGGAAATGGACATGGAGACATCCAAATGGGACGACAAGTGAAATTGATTTTTTTATGTGTAACAACATATTCGTCATAGAAGACTGCAATGTGCTAAACAAGTTCAACATAGGTAGTGACCATAGATTCGTGAGATGTAAGATGTATCTCAACACTAAACTCGAACGTGGCAAGTTCATAAGATAAACAAAATGTATTGACATAACCAACCTTAAAAAACACCATAATACCTTCAAGTTGGAACTGAAGAACAGATTCTCTGCTTTAGAAGGCCTAACATCGGAAGAAGTGGATATTTCTGAAGTTAACAGAAAAGTAACCAAAGCTCTTATGGAAACAGCAACAAAATTCGCTGTGTCTGAGAACAAGTTGCATGTGAACAAATTATCAGGAAAAACCAAAATGTTGATGCAAAAAAAGAAGAGAGATGAGGACAACTAAAGAAGATGTGACTTCCAAAGTGGAATATATAGAGCTATGCAAGACAGTACGAAAAAGTATCACTGAAGACGTAAGGAAATGCAACTGTGAACTAGTGAGGAAAGCTACTGAAAACAACCAAAGACTAAAGATAGCAAAGGGACATCTCAGTAAGTGAAGAAAACAGATTATGGCACTGAGAAAAAAGATGGTTCTGTAACAAGAAATAGAGGCAAAATTTTGACAAGAGTGAAAGATTTCTATTCCAAGTTATGTGAAAGGGATGATACATGTACTCCAGACATCATGGAAGGTACCAGTACCAGAGTTATTCCAATCCTCCCAGCAGAAGTTGCACATGCAATCGAGGACATGAAGCGGGGAAAAGCTCCAGGAGAAGATGGAATTACTGTAGACATCAAACAAGAAGCAAGTGGAGAAATCGAAACAGTACTCGCCCAAATTTTCACTCGATGCCTTAATGAAGGGAAGATTCCTGAGGATTGGAACAACGCTATAATGATCCTGCTACATAAAAAAGGTGACATTGAGGATCTCAGGAACTACAGACCTATCAGCCTCCTATCAGTGGTTTATAAAATCTTCACTAAAGTTCTTTCACACCGTTTGAAGGTAACGCTGGACATGGCTCAACCGAGAGAACAAGCTGGATTCAGGAGTGGCTACAGCACAATAGATCATATCCACTACTGAGAGAACTAATTGAAAGAGCGAGGGAATATGAACTTCCATTATGCATGGCTCTTTTCGAATATGAAAAGGTCTTTGATTCGGTGAAACCATCAGCAGTTACAACGGCTTTGAAATCCTGCGGTATTGAAGATGTATACATTAATATTATTAATAACATCTATGAAAATGCAAGTGCAAAGATTCGGCTATTTGAGAATACAACACCCATAAAAATTGGAAACGAAGTGACAAGGTGACACTATATCTTACAAAATCTTTAATGCCACATTGGAAAATGTCTTTCAATCACTGAACTGGGAAAACAAAAGGATAAGGATTAATGGAGATTATCTAACTCACCTTAGCTTTGCTGATGACATAGCAATTTTTGCAACTACCCCATCAGAGCTGCAGAGTGTGATCCAGGAACTTGCTGACAAGAGTAAAGAAGTGGGATTAAAAATTGAACTTTCAGAAGACAAAAGTGATGTAAAATGCTTTTACAATAAATGAAGATTTATCGATTGATGGGGAAAAGCTGGAGATAACCAGTACCTACATTTATCTTGGATAGCAGATATCAAGTGAGTGTCACATTGATGAAAAAATTAATCGTCATATAAAACTTGCCAGGAGAGCTTGTGGAAGAAACAGTAAAATTTTCAAGCGCAATATGCCATCATGTCTTAAAATAATAGTTTTTGATCGATGCATTCTTCCAGTGCTTACATATGGTGCAGAGACGTGGACCTTAACTAAAAGAGACATACAAAGGCTGCAGACAACTCAAAGCAGCATGGAGAGATGCATGTTTGGTGCAACCATGGAGAAATAAGAAGAGGAACTCGTGGATTCGAAAATGACAAGAGTGGAAGAAATCATGATCAGAGTAAAATCCCTGTAATGGCAATGTGCTGGATATATTGCCAGAAGGACAGACCATCGATGGACAGCTGAAATTTTATACTGGATTCCAAGGAACGGGAAAAGACCCAGAAGAAGACCACATGTGATATGGGTGGATGAAATTCGAAAGCATGCGGGAGTAACATGGAGGAGACTAGCACAAGTTAGACCGCTGTGGAAGAAACTTGGGGAGGCCTTCGTCCAGCACTGTATTGATAATGGTTGATGATGATGATATGTATATTTATATATACATAATCAGTCAACAAGTTTCATCTCCCTCAAATTTGTAGTTGCCCTCTCAGAAAAAACTCTCTGAATAAAACACTGCGCTGAGATTGGGTCACTACTAACTCAAGAAGAAAAGTTCGTGGAAACAGCGCGCATAATTGTTCGCAGTTCCCTCTGTTCGTGAGGCTCCTCCATCCCCTCTGTCATCATTCTCCCTGGGTTTGCTCAACATAGGACTGATTTATTGGAATTGACCGCACTTTTTTAGTCTTGACGCGTGCGAGACACGATTTCTCGGAACATTAGAAATACTTAAAACTAAGTGACTTAATAAAGTCCTTCTTTCAGTTAATAAATTGTAACGCGTTCTGACTGTTCTGCGTTACGTACTACATAATGTTTAACATCCAAACTTCGAAATTAAAAACAATCACGCAAAAAATAAAACAAACAAACTTTGTCACAAATTTGGCGTCCCTGTCTGGGTTTGGTCTGACAAGGCGCCGCTGCATGGAGAAGAGTGGCTCAGGATAGAAGTTTGTAGAAGAAACGTGAGGATACTTTCATCCAGCAGTGGATTGAAAATGATGATGATGAACCAGTCAATATGTGCCTAAAATTTTCTGATGAACCCAGATCTTAAATTTTGCGAAAATGCAATGAATAACACGGACTGTATAGCAAAAAGCCCCGAAAAATTAAACGCCACTACCCTAATTAAGTTACGTGACCCAAATCTGTCACTAAATGACTGACACTGCCAGAGGCAGGGACGCGCCAAGGACATTTGATGCAGGGGTGCGAGCCCAGATTTGTTGCCCCTCGTACGAGAGTATTTTTTACTTTTTATTCATTTTTCAAGAAATAAATACCTTTAGCAACATCATTTCTATTTTACGTAAATTAAAAATTTTCATAAAACACAACTGTGTCATATAAAACAGAAGTGGGAAAAACTGGTAAAACTGTACTTCAGATCCCGCTGCGAATAATCCAAGAAGCCAGATTCCTCCACAAAAGGTTTCGTCATGTACTATGAAAAACATATCCCCCATGAAGGGGGCAGCTGTGATACATATATAAACATTAAACGTGACCGGTGTCTCTTTAATTATTCTAACCAAAACATCTCTCATATGGGTACATATAGAAATAAGTCGTATCAAACTAAAAGCAAAATTCAAAATAACTGATTTTCGTACTAAATAAAATGTTTTTCCCTAAAAACTAAAAACTGAAGTTTCAAGAAAGCAAACAAACATGCGCAGTTTCTGCTAAAATTAACTTTTCTAGATTTTTCTTTTTTTTTCCTTTGCTACAAACGTTTTAGCAACATCCGAATTATGTAAGTCTGTAACAATTTTGTTTTCAATACTAACGATAGTTATATTTGAAAGTCGTTCCTGTTTCATATTTAATCATAAATAACTTTTCATGATTTTAAGTTTGGAAAACGATCTTTCCCCGTAAGCCACTATTACAGACAATAAAAATTTGAAAAGAGGGTTTGTACACCATATTACCGCTATTAATTCTATGAGATGGAAAAGGGGACATTGTAATTTTAAAGACGTTTTTGAATTTCAAGCTGAACAGTAACAAAAAGAAAAAGGTTTATTTTCGGCCAGTGTAAAAATCCACAAAATCTAAAAACAATTTCGTTTAACTTAACATGGGACACACGTCTCTCACCCCCATCCCACTCCAACCGTATTTTGCTAAGAGCATCATCAAAAATATTCTTAAAGTTACTGAATTGTTTGGAAAACATAATAATGTTTTATTTGAAAATACGAGTATGTATCCTAAAGCACTTTATGGGTTCATGTGATGCTTAACATAAGTCCAAAGAATTTCAGTTTTATGCCACAAATCTGAAGCAATTATATTCTTTTCGTGCAATATCTGACAATGTTTTTTGTAAGTACGTACAATATTTTATTTTTATATTTCTGCTTAATGTCAATAAAGAATAAAGGTAATTTAAAAATTGGAAAGTCTCGTTTTGCATTTTCAGGAGTTCGAACCGTTCTTATTGCTGTATCAAACAATTGGAAAGTTATTTTCTTTTATTTCCTTTTGGTAGATTAATATCTTATCCGTATTTCGGTATCAAAAATTCCTTTTTTTGCGTGTCATTTTTTCTTACCTGTTGTAACAAATTCAGCAGTTGGAAATTCTGTTTCGCAATTTATTTTCTCTGCAATTCTTTTATTTTCAGCTAACGTGCCTTTAAAACTTCACGTGTTCTACATTCTTTTAAACAGCCATTTATGTACTTGTTTTACCATTTCTATTATATTTGGCTTAACTACAACTAATTCTGGCATTTATTTGCTATTAATATAAATTTTTGAAGAAAGAGTGTAGCAAATCTTTCTGGTACAAATAAACTTGCATATTTTTTTTGCTCGTATTATTATTCTTTTTTTCTACGAAAGACTACCTAAATTTCCTGTATCACTGTCTCTAAAAAATTCGTTAAAGCGCTAATACAATGTAACGTGTATTACATCTAAATTGCACCCCAGTCGTCATTACTTTTATTGCATCGACCCTGTTTTCTCACCGTGTTTCACAGCACGGTCTTACGGTAAGCGCTGGAAGCTCTTTCTTTAAAATTTGCCAACGGTAAGGTAATTCAGAAAAGAAAGCATATGTATCTTGAAAAATGCCGAAAAGTTCACAATTTCTAAAGAAATGTTTTCGTCGTTATAAACGACCAGATTTAAAGTATGAGCCGCTCAAAGTGCATAAAATGCTTAAATGTTTTAGGTCGACAAATAATGTTTTTTAAGTCCATTGTGTTTTTCCTTCATTTTGGCCCCATTGTCATAGCGCTGGTGACACATATCACGCTGCTTTAAATCTTTAAGATTAAGAAAAAAAAATTAGGAATCTAATAATTAGTCCTTTGCCCGCCGTACCCGACACTGAACAAAACAATCAAAATTATTCTCTGACTTCAAGTCGTTTTCTATTGAATTATATAATGAATTATTTTAATTAAAAAATAAACGCGCCACATAGCGTTATGATTTCTCACAGCAAAACCTTTCCTTAACTTTTACGTCATTGATATTAATTTATCAACCGTAAAATTTGTTTGGGGCGTCTTGCCGCCCCCAAAAACTGGTGTCCGTATGCTTCGCACCTGTTGAACCCCAGCTTGGCGTGTCCATGGCCAGAGGAACCCATACGCTAAATTTTGCGAAGACCTGATGTAAAATAAAGGATTTCTTTAGCATTCTGCAAACCGAAAACACCATTAAAAGTGCTAAAATCTTTAGTTGTTGCCATTATACGATGGCAAATGATATTATTACTCTGAAAGCAAGTAAGGTCATGCAGCCATGTACTACGAAACTCCTTCCAACATATCACAATGGAGCGAAGAATGATTTTGTTATTCTGACAATAAAAGAAATTTTATGAAAAAAAAAAGTTCAAAATCGGAAATTGATCATTTCCTGTATTACAACATTTTTCATACAATAGACATTTTCAAATGAAAATGATTTCCAGATTGAGATAAAAGCAATCCCAAGAGCCCTCCCCCCCCCGCGCAGGTCCTCTTTTTATTTTCAGAATTCTTACTATTACATGTAATTCTTATTGCATAGATAAATTAGCTATTTTTGAATGAGAACAGTATTCAATGGTGGGGTCTTAAATTTTGTACCATTGACCGACCGCGGTAGAAGGAAGAACCAGGGAGAATTTGTTTTGCTCCTCCCATGACAGTTTTATCGAAAGCTTTACGACTGTCCCTGCTGTAATGTTGTGTCTGCTGGCAACGCCCGTTTATTGTTTTGTCTGCGCTCAAGACGGTTTATTGAGATTGTAAAATTGACACGCAGATTTCCTTTACCTGGGTAAATTTAATCTGGGGTAAAGCTGAACAGCTACACTGGCAACCATGCCGTGTTCGAATAGTACAATGCAAACTTTACCCACGTGTCCGCCACATGCTCTTTGTCTTTGCTCTACGCAGCGTGCTTAATATTAACTAATACAAAGAAAAAAACGTTATGACAAATACACTTCTAGGGCTGAACCACTGTAACCTTACACATATATTGGCGTTATTAATAACATCTATGAAAATGCAAGTGCAAATATTCAGATATTTGAGGATACAGCACAAATAAAAATGAAAAAGGAGTAAGACAAGGTGACACCGTATATACCAAGCTATTAAATGCCACATTGCAAAATAGCTTTCAATCATTCAACTGGGAAAACAAAGGGATAAAGATTAATGAAGATTATTTAGCTCACCTCCGTTTTGCTGATGACGCGGTTACTTTTGTAACTACCCCTTCAGAGCTGCAGAGTGTGATCCAAGAACTTGCCGACAAGAGTAAAGAAGTGGGATTAAAAATGAACTTTCAGAAGACGAAAGTGATGTAAAATTCTTTTACAGTAAATAAAGATTTATCGATTGATGGAGAAAAGCTTGAGATAACCGATACCTATATTTACCTTGGGCAGCAGATATCAAGTGGTCACATTGACGATGAAATTAATCGGCGTATAAAACTTGGATGGTGAGCTTTTGGAAGAAACGGTACAATTTTTAAGAGCAGTATGCCATTTTGTCTTAAAAGAAAACTGTTTAATCAATGCATCCTTCCAGTGCTTACGAATAGAGCAGAGACATGGTCCTTAACCAAAAAAGACGTACAAAGACTGCAGACAACTGAAAGAAGCATGCAAAGATGCATACTTGGTGTAACCAGAAAAGATAAGAAGAGAAACTTGTGGATGAGGAAAATGACAAAAGTGGACGACATCATGACCAGAGTGAAATCACTGAAATGGCAGTGGTTTTGGTAATTGCGGGTACCAAAGGTGCCCAGTTATAACGAAGTAAATTTCTCCGTCATTTTTATCCGCGCCAGGATTCGAACCCGGGTCCACTCATTCCGGAATAAGTTGCTCTACCAGTTGAGCTACGCGGCCATTTTACTCTGATTCCTATCTGCCTTTATGTCGTGTGCGTCCTTCTGGCAGGTACGTCACATCTTCTGGTACGTTACATCATCTCCCCCTTATTTTTTGTTTTTTTTTTCGAAGTGCTGCTCTTATTTTTCCTATCTCCCGGTGTTTAAATAACATCACACCATTGCGAGATTGTGAACGGTCGGGTCATCCGGATAGTTCGGGCGCCATTATAACGAAGTGAATTTCTCCGTCATTTTTGGTCTACGCCGGGATTCGAACCCGAGTCCGCTTATTCCGGAATAAGTTGCTCTACCAATTGAGCTACGCAGACGATTATTCTGATCCCTATCTGCCTTTATGTCGTGTGCGTCCTTCTGGCAGGTACGTCACATCTCCTGGTACGTTACACAGTTTATTGCTATCATGGAATATATACATTAGAGGTATCACTGAAAAGTGCAACATAGAAACCATAAAGAGAAAAAAATTGGTTTATCCACAACACAAACTGGAGAGCAAACAGAAGAATACATCAATTTGCTCATATAGTAAAATGACGATGTACACAAAGAAGCAAAATCAGATCGGCATATCATTCGATACAAAGTAGAACATGTACAACATTGTAAGTGTATGTTCTTATTCCCATGTGTGAACATGGGAATAAGAACAAAGTTAACAAATTTAGTATGAAAAAAACAGCGACGAAGGAAAGCACTAGTATATCTAAGACACAATGAGAGCAGGTGAAAAACACAAAGCAGTAAAACAAAAACATGAAACAATATTGCAGTACCTGATGGACAACAGAAACAGCGTATGGTTGGGAAGATGCGCTAAATGTCACCGTCTCACGAAGCCCTAGTATCTAGGATCTGTGACACTCAGAGATTTGAAAAAGGGCACATACGCTTCAAATCGCATCACCGCTGCACACAGATCAAGATTAGGTGAACGGATAAATTCTTCGGTTCAGACAACCGCACGAGCAGATTGGAAGAGGCGTGAAAGTTGTTGTCTGGACAGTGGGCCAGGAACAAGAGGAAACTTATCAATGGCCTGTATAACCTCATCATCTGAGAGAGGATCGACAGGGACAGAACAAAGATGCAAATTGTTTGAAGAGTCAAGAGGCGGAGAAACGTCTGAACTGGAAACATCGGAACCATTAGAGGAGGCCACAGAAGAAGTAACAGAAAGATGTTTTACCTTTTTCTGTTTCACAGAGCCTTTGGAAGGACCAGTCCGTTTCGAAGATGAAGTTGAGGTGGAGGAATCCATTGGTGGATCTGGATAAGCACCCGAATCAGAAGACGAGAACACAAGTTGCGCTGAGGAATCAGTATGTTCCCGATCAGCATCGGTTAACGCTGGAACATCAGCTGAGGCAGCAGGAAGGTGCGGCAACAGGGCAATATCAGACACGGCCGTAGTTGAAGTTCCGAAATGCGAGAGACACAGAGGAGAGCCAGTCAGTCGGAGTGCCGAAGCACCACTCGACACATCTGAGTCGGAAGACTCCGCCGGAGACACATTAGTAGTAGATGTCGTCGCTACTGACCCTGAAGGAGTATGCATACGGTGCGAAAGAGGAGGAAAGGAATCATTGTCCTTGACTAGAAAATGCGTCTGACGGAGAGAAGGAGAGGTCGAGTCTGTCAAAACACTAGAAGTGGGGATGGTAGAAGAACCAGTGTGATTGGAGTGGCACTGAGAGGCGAAGTGGAAGAAAGACCACGGCGTATGCGCACACAGGAGGCAGTGGTGGGATCTTATGTAAGACATTGAGTACAATAGTGAGTGGTGAAAGCCTTGAAACTGTGCGCGCGGGAGCCAATTTCTACAACAGCGTCTGTAGGAGAATCCTCCAAGGCGTTCTCAGTGGGTAAAGCGACCAACAACTGACGGCGAGGTCCCGTAGCATGTGCAAATCGGGTTCCGCGTAAAGCGTCAGAAAGGCGACGGACTTTGCCAACGATTTTACAAACATGGTTGGCAAGGAGAAGAAGCGCAGTATCAGGCACTTCCTGTGGAACAGGATAGAACGTGTTGTTCACCGGACGCTTGGAAAGAGGCGAAGGGATGAGATGATTTGTACCAATCGAAAGCCCGTGTGCAAGAAAAAATCAGTATCCTCCTTGTGCTTGAACTGCACTGAGATACCCCGAGGGGTAAGAGAAATTCCGGCAATAGACGCTGACAACACATGGCCAGAGAGGGCCTCCATATGCGTGGCAAAGGAATATTTGGTAAGGCATGAAAGAGCAGCCCTCTATTCAGGAGGTTATGGAACTCACGGCTAATCTGCGAATTGTGATCGATCGTTTCCTTCACCTAGTGTTTTTTTTTTTTTTTTTTTTTGTTGGAGGTTTTTTTTTTTTTTTTCTTTTTATTGGAGGTTTAACGACCACCGTGAGCAACTCAATGGGCTATAAGCAGTCGCCCGTCCCTAATTTAGAGTCACTGGTTCCAGGGAAGGGAGAGAGCCAGTGCCGTAAGACAAACACAACATCCATGCCTCACCGGGATTCGAACCCGGACCCCTTACGGACGAATGATCAGAGGCCAGCGCCTTAGACCACTGCGCCACCGGGGCGGCCTGTTGGAGGTTTAACGACCACCGTGAGCAACTCAATGGGCTATAAGCAGTCGCCCGTCCCTAATTTAGGGTCACTGGTTCCAGGGAAGGGAGAGAGCCAGTGCCGTAAGGGAAACACAACATCCATGCCTCACCGGGATTCGAACCCGGACCCCTTTCGGACGAATGATCATATGCCATCGCTTAGACCACTGCGCCACCGGGGCGGCACCTAGTGGTTGGATACCTGAATAATAGGTATTGATTGCAATAGACCATCAGGTTGAAAAGAAGCTGACGTAGTAGTAGCGCCTCACTGCACTGTAGATGCAAATGACAGCCTCGAAAGAGAAGTTTATGCTGAGTCGGCAGGTACAGAAGGTAGTGTAGGAAGAGAAGCACAGGCAGAAGGCAGTGAGGGAAGAGAAGCACAGGCGGAAGGGAAGGCAGTAGTTTCAGTAGTAACCAGGGAGGGCACCGAAGCAGAGGCAGAAGCTGTAGGAGGAGGCGCAGCCAAGTCCAGTGAAGGCACCGGAGCGGGAGTACTAGGAAGCTGAGAAGGCACCTGAGCAGACACATCTGAGGACGAGAGTAGGTCAACTTCCATGGACGTGGGAAGTGCGAAGTGACGTGCAGCCGCCACGCCCAGAGATGATAAGGAGAGACCGGAAGCCTGCATGGTGGCAGCTTCCAAACGTAAACAAACGAGCTAACGATATAAAAACAGAGGAATATGAACAAGTACAAGGACGATATCGCCAAAAAACTAGTTCAAAACGTACACAGTACCTTTAAACAGGCGGGCTACGCAACAGGTGAGTGAGAAACGAGGTTATACCATTAGAATGTATAAAATGTAGGAGCCACCAACACAACGTCTAGCAAGAGCTAGCAAATGGCTGAACATGTTGCCAGAAGAACGGATCACCGATGGAGAACCAAAATTTTAGACTGGATTCCGAGGGACAGCAAAAGACCAAGAAGAAGATCCTATGGGAGATGGATGGATGAATTCTTTTTTTTTGATTGGAGGTTTAACGACCACCGTGAGCAACTCAATGGGCTATAAGCAGTCGCCCGACCCTAATTTAGGGTCACTGGTTCCAGGGAAGGGAGAGAGCCAGTACCGTAAGACAAACACAACATCCATGCCTGACCGGGATTCGAACCCGGACCCCTTACGGACATATATATATCATCATCATCATCATTGTCAACCATTATCAATCCACTGCTGGACGAAGGTCTCCCCAAGTTTCCTCCACAACGGTCTGTCTTGTGCCAGTCTCCTCCATGTCACCCCTGCATACTTTCGAATTTCATCCACCCATCTCCCATGTGGTCTTCTTCTGGGTCTTTTCCTGTCCCTTGGAATCCAATCTAAAATTTCGGCTGTCCATCGATGATCTGTCCTTCTGGCAGTATGTCCAGCCCATTGCCATTTCAGGGATTTAACTCTGATCATGATGTCTTCCACTCTTGTCATTTTTCGGATCCACGAGTTCCTCTTCTTATCTCTCCTGGTTACACCAAGCATGCACCTCTCCATGCTACTTTGAGTTGTCTGCAGCCTTTGTATGTCACTTTTAGTTAAGGTCCACGTCTCTGCACCATACGTAAGCACTGGAAGGATGCATTGATCAAACACTTTTCTTTTAAGACATAATGGCATATTGCTCTTGAAAATTATGCTGTTTCTTCCAAAAGCTCTCCAGGCAAGTTTTGTACGCCGATTAATTTCTTCATCAATGTGACCCTCACTTGATATCTGCTGTCCAAGATAAACGTACGTGTCTGTTATCTCCAGCTTTTCTCCATCAATCGATAAATCTTCATTTCTTGTAAAAGCATTGAACATCACTTTTGTCTTCTGAAAGTTCATTTTTAATCCCACTTCTTTACTCTTGTCAGCAAGTTCCTGGATCATACTCTGCAGCTCTGATGGGCTAGTTGCAAAAATGACTACGTCATCAGCAAAACGAAGGTGGGTTAGATAATCTCCATTAATTTTTATCCCCTTGTTTTCCCAGCTCAGCGACTGAAAAACACCCTCCAATGTGGCATTGAAGAGCTTCGGAGATATGGTGTCACCTTGTCTCACTCCCTTTCCAATTTTTACGTGTGTTGTATTTTCAAACAGCCTAATCTTTGCACTTGCATTTTCATAGATGTTATTAATAATATTAATGTATGCATCTTCAATACCGCAGGTTTTCAGAGCCATTGTAACTGCTGATGGTTTCACCGAATCAAAGGCTTTTTCATAATCGATAAAAGCCATGCACAATGGAAGTTCATATTCCCTCGCTCTTTCAATTAGTTCTCTCAGCACGTGGATATGATCTATTATGCTGTAGCCACTCCTGAATCCAGCTTGTTCTCTCGGTTGAGCCATGTCCAGTGTTACCTTCAAGCGGTGTGAAAGAACTTTAGTGAAGATTTTATAAACTACTGATAGGAGGCTGATAGGTCTGTAGTTTCCGAGATCCTCAATGTCACCTTTCTTATGTAGCAGGATCATTGTAGCGGTGTTCCAATCCTCAGGAATCTTTCCTTCATTAAGGCATCGAGTGAAAATTTGGGCGAGTACTGTTTCGATTTCTCCACTTGCTTCTTGTATGATGTCTATAGTAATTCCATCTTCTCCTGGAGCTTTCCCCCGCTTCATGTTCTTGATTGCATGAGCAACTTCTGCTGGGAGGACTGGAAGAACTCTGGTACCTTTCATGATGTCTGGAGTACATGTATCATCCCTTTCATATAATTTGGAGTAGAAATCTTTCACTCTTGTCAAAATTTCGCCTCTATTTCTTGTTACAGAACCATCTTCTTTTCTCAGTGCTATAATCTGTTTTCTTCCCTTACTGAGATGTCCCTTTGCTATCTTTAGGCTTTGGTTGTTTTCAATTGCTTTCCTCACTAGTTCACAGTTGAATTTCCTTACGTCTTCAGTGATACTTTTTCTTACTGTCTTGCATATATAGAGCTATGCAAGACAGTAAGAAAAAGTATCACTGAAGACGTAAGGAAATTCAACTGTGAACTAGTGAGGAAAGCAATTGAAAACAACCAAAGCCTAAAGATAGCAAAGGGACATCTCAGTAAGGGAAGAAAACAGATTATAGCACTGAGAAAAGAAGATGGTTCTGTAACAAGAAATAGAGGCGAAATTTTGACAAGAGTGAAAGATTTCTACTCCAAATTATATGAAAGGGATGATACATGCACTCTAGACATCATGAAAGATACCAGTACCAGAGTTCCTCCAGTCCTTCCAGCAGAAGTTGCACATGCAATCAAGAACATGAAGCGGGGAAAAGCTCCAGGAGAAGATGGAATTACTGTAGACATCATACAAGAAGCAAGTGGAGAAATCGAAACAGTACTCGCCCAAATTTTCACTCGATGCCTTAGTGAAGGAAAGATTCCTGAGGATTGGAACACCGCTACAATGATCCTGCTACATAAGAAAGGTGACATTGAGGATCTCGGAAACTACAGACCTATCAGCCTCCTATCAGTAGTTTATAAAATCTTCACTAAAGTTCTTTCACACCGCTTGAAGGTAACACTGGACATGGCTCAACCGAGAGAACAAGCTGGATTCAGGAGTGGCTACAGCACAATAGATCATATATATATATATATATATATATCATCATCATCATCATCATCATCATCATCATCATTGTCAACCATTATCAATCCACTGCTGGACGAAGGTCTCCCCAAGTTTCCTCCACAACGGTCTGTCTTGTGCCAGTCTCCTCCATGTCACCCCTGCATACTTTCGAATTTCATCCACCCATCTCCCATGTGGTCTTCTTCTGGGTCTTTTCCTGTCCCTTGGAATCCAATCTAAATTTTCGGCTGTCCATCGATGATCTGTCCTTCTGGCAGTATGTCCAGCCCATTGCCATTTCAGGGATTTAACTCTGATCATGATGTCTTCCACTCTTGTCATTTTTCGGATCCACGAGTTCCTCTTCTTATCTCTCCTGGTTACACCAAGTATGCACCTCTCCATGCTACTTTGAGTTGTCTGCAGCCTTTGTATGTCTCTTTTAGTTAAGGTCCACGTCTCTGCACCATACGTAAGCACTGGAAGGATGCATTGATCAAACACTTTTCTTTTAAGACATAATGGCATATTGCTCTTGAAAATTATGCTGTTTTTTCCAAAAGCTCTCCAGGCAAGTTTTGTACGCCGATTAATTTCTTCATCAATGTGACCCTCACTTGATATCTGCTGTCCAAGATAAACGTACGTGTCTGTTATCTCCAGCTTTTCTCCATCAATCGATAAATCTTCATTTCTTGTAAAAGCATTGAACATCACTTTTGTCTTCTGAAACTTCATTTTTAATCCCACTTCTTTACTCTTGTCAGCAAGTTCCTGGATCATACTCTGCAGCTCTGATGGGGTAGTTGCAAAAATGACTACGTCATCAGCAAAACGAAGGGTTAGATAATCTCCAGTAATCTTTATCCCCTTGTTTTCCCAGCTCAGCGACTGAAAAACACCCTCCAATGTGGCATTAAAGAGCTTCGGAGATATGGTGTCACCTTGTCTCACTCCCTTTCCAATTTTTACGTGTGTTGTATTTTCAAACAGCCGAATCTTTGCACTTGCATATATATATATATATATATCATCATCATCATCATCATTGTCAACCATTATCAATCCACTGCTGGACGAAGGTCTCCCCAAGTTTCCTCCACAACGGTCTGTCTTGTGCCAGTCTCCTCCATGTCACTCCCGCATACTTTCGAATTTCATCCACCCATCTTCCATGTGGTCTTCTGGGTCTTTTCCTGTCCCTTGGAATCCAATCTAAAATTTCGGCTGTCCATCGATGGTCTGTTCTTCTGGCAGTATGTCCAGCCCATTGCCATTTCAGGGATTTAACTCTGATCATGATGTCTTCCACTCTTGTCATTTTTCGGATCCACGTGTTCCCCTTCTTATCTTTCCTGGTTACTTGAAGCATGAACCTTTCCATGCTTCTTTTAGTTGTTTGCATCCTCTGGATGTCTTTTTCAGTTATAGTTCATGTCTCTGATCCATAAGTAAAAACCAGAAGGATGCGCTGATTCAGAAATTATGGTAAATTGCTATTGAAAATTGTATTGCTTATTCCAAAAGTCAAACAAGTTTTATACGCCGGTTAATTTATTCCTCATCAATGTGACCTTTGCTTGATATCTGTTGTTCAAGGTAAATGTAGATATCGATTACCTCCGAATTTTCCCCATCAATCGATAAATCTTCATTCTTGTAAAAGCACTGTACATCAATTTTGTTTTCCGAAAGTTCATCTTTTATTTCAGTTGTTTACTCTCCTCAGGAAGTTCCTGGATCATACTATGCATCTCTTAAGGAGTAGATGCAAAAAATGACTATGTCATCAGCAAATGGTCCTAACTCTCTACGCTGGCCAAAAGGGTTGGCGAGTGGGTGTTAGCATTTCCTGTATTCCCGGTGGTACAATCATACCGCTAGGTGACGGTCGTCAGAGCAGTTTAGTGGGAACAAAATACACCGTGATGAATAAGGCGCGGTTGGTATTTGCCAGGGAAAAGCTATGTCATGTTTGCACATCAAATGACCTTGCATCCCATATACACATACAATGTATAAATTTTACCAAAACATAATTTAGGTTCTCTTTGCAGGAATGAGGCATGCAGAGAACTCCAACCCCCAAGGGGGGGGGGTAATTTTTCCGCTTTTAAAGATTTTGTGGGTATTTTTACTAAGACTAATTTTCTATTGTGGCATTTACCGATGACGAATACGAATCCGTGGACCCACATCCGAAGACAACGGGCATGCTCGACCGCTTAAGCATGCCCCGCATGCCCCTGAGGAAATCAGGGCATTCTCAGCATTCTCTGATTTCCGCGGGGAAAACCAAAATTATCTTTTGGTAACAATTTATACATTGTAATTAGAACTTATGTAATAAGATGTTTCATCACTTAACATCAGCCATAGATTGCTAAAAATCAAAATTGATATATTCAACACACACTCGTGAAATAATATATGTTTAACATATTATTCTAGCATAAATAAATTCGTAATATATCAGTTTTACTTTTATGTTGAATTCAACGCAACCAACGTTTCTCAGATCTATTGAGAAATCAAACAGTTATTAAGAAAAATGTGAAGGAAAACAAGAAGTCTCCCCTGTGGCCAAATGGTATGAGGCGTTCGCTGGGTACGAATCGTTCGTCCGAGATGGATCTCCGCTCGGATCCCAAGTAATGCATGGATGATACGTTTGTCTTATAGCGCTGGCTCTTTCCCTTCCCTGGAACCAGAGGCCTAAACTCTGTGACGAGCGACTGCTTATATCGCCCAATGAATTGCTCACGATGGTAGTTAAGCCTCCAAACATAAACAAAGAACATCTTTTGCGCGTAATATATTCAGATTTACTCACAAGCAAGAGAATTAAAAGAAAACCGAGCGCTATTTTTAAAATGTTGAAAAGTTTACTACTGGAGAGTAATAATTAATAATAACACATTTTTATTTATATTCTTATCTATTTTAACGAAATTTAGTATATAAACGACATTTCTCTTTCTTTCTTTCTATTTTTTTTTTTTTTTTTGGTTGAGCATGCCTGAGATTCACAAAACTACGCTTATGTATAAACCCTTCCGTTAAGAAATTCGCGATTTCTGGCTGCGCCACTGCCTATGCATGTGCATAATGTCACCCTGGAAAATACATGTACAGGTCAGGAAATTTAGTAAAATTTGAAGCAGAAAAACAAGTGAGAGAAATTTCAGAGCGTATGTCAGTGTAGGTGAATGAAGTTTCAATAAGACCACAGCTACTCTGCTTATATATACTGGAAAGGCAAGTGGATACATTTTACACCACCAGATGGAGGATCGGTCTGATGATGAATCGTAAACACCGGAAGTTGCTCGTGTTCTGCTGGTTATCGAAGTGTGCAAGTTGTTCTCTGGGGTGAAACGACGGAATCGCTGGATGCGTATGATCCTAACTGTTTGTTCATAAACTAAAGGTTTGCGCTCTCGCATCTGGGAAACGACGAAATCTACAAGCATGAAAAAAGCCAGTTGTCTAATGGATAAACGCTTTTATTCTTGAGGAATCGACGCAGTTTTTCGTTTCATGGGTTCGCCTGTTTTTTCAAAAGTAATCGGGGAACTTAGAAAATAAAAACATAATGAACAATGTGTATTCTACAAGGGAATCTAACAACAAACCTATCCCGCTCGTGGATAAAATTGAAGACCAAGTTCAATTTGAAGCTCTTAAATGAAAACTAATTTTTTGCAGTGAAAGAGAAAATGTGCTCAATAGCTGAAAACTTCTCTTTGTTGTTATTTCTTAGCTGCTTAGGTAAAGGTAAGTTCCAACACCTTTTTTTTCTCATTTATTAACAAAGATCCTGCATTCGTATTAACAAAGATCCACAGGCGCTTAAAATGTTCATGTACTTTCCTGAAATTCTTAAAATATTTATCACTTGAAACAAGTACTTTTATCGTACATTCGCAATGACACCACGTTTTCATTTAAAACTGCGTGGAAGAGTCTGTGAAGATTTATAGCCCAAAGAAAGCATAGTCTACGAAAGTTTCTTTTTATTTATTTTTTTTTTTTGATTGGAGGTTTAACGACCACCGTGGGCTATAAGCAGTCTCCCGTCCCTAATTAGGGGTCACTGGTTCCAGGGAAGAGAAAGAGCCAACACCGTACAACAAACAGAACACCCATGCCTCATCGAGATTCGAACCCGGACCCATCTCGGACGAATGTGTCAGTAGCCATCGCTTAGACTACTGTGTCACCGGGGCGGCTGCCCAGGGCCCGATCATGACAATCTTGGGCCCAGGGCAATAAAAAAAATCGGGCCCCAATCCCAGATCTTTCTACGGGCAGTGGGAAGCAAAACAATATTATACATAAGTTTTTATTTTGAATATATAGAATAACTCCACAAACATGTTGCAGGTGGCTTTACTGTACTATATATAAATACACTGCAGTACATGAAACTGATGGATTTTTGTATACAAGTGTAACATAGTATCTACATAGGTAGATAGCAAAAATAATTGTGCGCACAACTGTAGAAATAGGTTTTACTTCATTAAGGTTCTGAGAACACACACACACACACACACACACACACACACACATATATATATATATATGTATTATCAATAGTGTCAACCATTATCAATCCACTGCTGGATGAAGGTCTCCCCAAGATTCTTTCACAATTGTCTGTCTTCAGCCCATCTCCTCCATGTCGCTCCGGCATTCTTTCGAATTTCATCCATCCATCTCCCATGAGGTCTTCTTCTGGGTCTTTTTCTGTCTCTTGGAACCCAGTCTAAAATTTAAGTTGTCCATCGGTGTTCTGTTCTTCTGGCATCATTGTCCAGCCCATTCCCATTTCAATGATTTCACTCTGGTTATGATGTCGTCCACTCTTGTCATTTTCCTTACCCACAAGTTCCTCTTCTTATCTTTTCTGGTTACACCAAGCATGCACCTCTCCATGACTCTTCGAGTTGTCTGCAGTCTTTGTATATCTTTTTTAGTTAAGGTCCATGTCTCTGCTCCACATATAAGCACTGGCAGGATGCATTGATTAAGCACTTTCCTTTTAAGACATAATGGCATACTGCTCTGAAAAATTGTACTGTTTCTTCCAAAAGCTCTCGATCTAAGTTTTATACGGCGATTAATTTCTTCATCAATGTGACCCTCACTTGATATCTGCTGCCCAAGATAAATGTAGGTATCGGTTGTTTCAAGCTTTTCTCCATCAATCAATAAATCTTCTTTTCTTGCAAAAGCATTGTACACCACTTTTGTCTTCTGAAAGTTCGTTTCTAATCCCACTTCTTTACTCTTGTCAGCAAGTTCTTGGATCATACTCATATATATAAATTTTCTTTTATATTTAGTTGAGTTCATTAGCATTCAAATATTTCTCAAGTGCAGAAAAAAATATTTACAATGTGGCTGAAATTCACTTGGTCAAGGCTATTTGAGATGAAAATTAAAATGCTTAAGGTTAGTTTTTTTTTTTACTGAGGATTTAGCGACCACCGTAAGCAACTTAATGAGCTATAAGCAGTCGCCCGTCTCTAATTGGGTCAGTGGTTCCATGGAAGGGAAAGAGCCAGTGCCGTAAGACAAACACAACATCCATACCCTACCGGAATTCGAACCCGGACCCTTCTCGGACAAATGGTCATAAGCCAGCGTTTAGACCATTGGGCCACTGCGGCCGCAAGGTGCGTTTACCTAGCTATTTCTAAAGATATGCAGTACACATAACAGTTCGATCTATTTTCCTCCAAGGTGAATTCAAAATGAAAGTAGTAGTAACTTTGTCAAAATATGATTTCATACTCAACATTGGACTTCATGTAATATAAATTTGATAAAATGTAAACACTAGGGATATGTGTAACACCCTATTATAAAATACCTTAAAAAGTATTTTATCCAACAGCCTAAAAATACCCTAAAACCGTTCAAACATCTGTGGCAACAATTTTTTGTTTGTTTGTTGGCCTGTCGCCTGTGTTATCTTTAAAACGACTTCTTATCTTTTGAGCTGCAAACTCACAAATTACGTCATTATAATCTAAATTAGAAGTTATGTCATTTTCAAGAGAAAGTATTGCCCACGCAGAAAGTTTTTCTTGACTAGTATTACTCTTAAAGACGATTTTAGTCTTTTCAAAAGAGAAAAACTTTGTTCACTTGTACAGTTGCCGATAGGCAAAACTGAAAATATTTTCAAAGCTGTCTCAACATTTGGAAATGTTGCTCTCATATTTAGTTTATATAAATTTTGCAAAGTGTCTAAAAACTTTTCAGGTTTCCTTTTAATGGGTAAAAACTGCTGATATTCTTCAGCAAAATCATCATCTAAATCAACATTACAATGCTCCTGAAAAGTACGTGCTTCACAAGAAACTTCATTTGTTTCGCAGTTTATTAAGAAAGAAAATTTGTCTACAATATTTTCGTATGAAACTTTCCTTGATGTTAATTGTGATATTAATGCATGACAAAGTGCATAATGACATGTCACTCCAAAATTATCTCGAGGGGACAGATATATTAGAGGAGTATCTCCATCATCAAGAACCCTGCTTTTTCGAACGCTTTTCTTCCTTGTAGTTTCATAATTGTAACTGCATTCGTATTAATTATAATTAACTTTGCTTTCTACTTATATGTTCAAAGTTTTTTCTGGTGTTCCGTTATTATTAAGTGTTTTATTAACTGACTTTTGATTTTCGAGGATACCTTTAGAGATGGGTCGGGAATTGCTGTCAATGTAGCATGTGTGTGACACAAGACTAGAAATGTTTGGGCCCCTGAAATGTGTGGGCTCCGGGCAACTGCCCCGTCTGCCCTGCCAATAATTGGGTCGTGCGACTACCGAAGTTACCTGGTTTAAAATTAGAAGATTAGATTTACGGATGCATTACGATAATCAGAACAGTGAAGAAAGCTGAAAACAACAGGGAAACAAATATGAGCCCTTGAACCAACCGGCGCGTGGGAGGTTAAATGAAGAAATCAAAAGAAACGACAAATTGAAGAGGCATCCTGGATTTGCGAAAATACTACTTTTGGTAAGAGTAATAGCTGGTGCGACTTAGTAGTAGCTATTTTCTATAAGCTGATGGTTTGCTAATTATGCACAAATAAGTCAAAATGAGGATAAATGTATAAAATAATTCTCATTTAGCAAGACGTGCGGTTATGTTATCGCATTTAATTTTTTTAACAGATTCTGATTCGGTGCAATATATTAAATATGACATTTTATGAAGATCATTGAACACAAATTTCAGTTTAATACTTTTTATACCATTTTAATAGCATTTTACTAAAATAGTATACTATATCAGCAGTTCTTTTTATCTAGAGTGAATTATGCTGTTTTATTGAGATTTTTGACTCCCGCTAAGTGATTTGAAACACTTTCGCTGAAACTTATAAGGACAGTGAATTTATTATTAAGCTGGATGTTGATATTACTTATTTTTAAGACTGACAATTGTTTATATCGTAAAAAGGTGTATTAAGATGACTAATTCCCCATTATATGAACTTGCATCAAAATCAAACCTTGTCAAAAGCAATTTGAACTGATCTCAGTGGGCTAAATGATGTCATATTACAAAGTACCCATTAAACCACTTTTCCTTCAAAACATTTCGTTTCAAGGGCATGCCATATTTCTAAAAAGAAACTCGGAAATCTGCGATAACTGTTCATTGTTGTTTTTTAAATGTATTAAGGTGAAAAAACGTGTAAAATTTAATACCGATCTATGAGCGAAAGCCGTAACGAAATGTTATTTCCAGTCTCCTTACTCCCTGCTACAGCTGTCAATACGTATATTTATATTATATTTAATCTTCGTGGTAAACATAATAAAACAAATGCACTACCGCTTTTTTAATGTTCTTCGACAAGGTATGAGGCATTATTCTCTAAAAAACGTGTAGCCTTCCTGTTTCGTTGAGTTCCGTCCATATGTTTCACACTGGATGGCAACGCATTCTACATTGTGATCATCCGCTTTTTAAGTACGGAATTATTCTTATTGCTGGTTTTTATTTACTTTTTGAGTTCAATCTTTTGCTTAAAATGTTAGCACAATATTTTTAATTCCAATTTTATTGTATAGGCCTTCACTGAGAACTAAAATATATTGATTCCAAGGTAGAATACGCATAAAGTTTAACACTGAAACATTTCAATACGAATGCTCTAAACAACCCACTGTGGATTTTTTCCGATAGAAAATTCTATGAGTGTACAGTCCTCATCTTCTTGGTCACCAGCAATATACTGTTTATACTTTCTCATAAGAAGTCTCTTTATTAAGCGGTGTTGAAATACATCCCTTTTGCTGAACGTCTGCCCTACGTTCTGTACTTCAGTGCATATAAATCATACAGTATGATCCAAAAGTAAAAAAAAAAAATTCTCAAGATTAAATCACTATTAATTTCTGACACATGTTGCTGCTGTCAGGGTCCGTGTAGTGAAAAAACTTGTTGGGGGAGCATGAAAAAGAGAGTTTAACAACTTCGTGGTTCACCGCGTCATTTTTGAAGGAGTGAGGAAACTTATGGTTTTACTTGAAAAAATTATTTCGAGCAGCAACGTCCTGACATTTTTCTTTGGGGTGGGAGTGGCATAATTTTTCAAGTCGCAGTCAACCTACCCGATTGTTAGAACCCCTTCTGCAAGAGTTCTAACAGCTGTGTAGATCAACGATCTTGCGCAGTGAATAATATGCACACACACACACACATGTACATACAGTTCTCCCCAAGACTAAGCAATCATTTCTTTCAGAGTGATTTTCACACTGAAATAATTGCTAAAACTCTGATCTGATCTGATCATATGTAGAGGATTTTAGGAAGACAGTATTTGACCCCAGATCTTAAACAACCCTTAGAAATAGGAAGCTAGGAGATTTGGGCTAGAGTGCCTGATAGGAAAGTGACACGGAAGCGAAGTAGAAAGGGGGAGGGAGACGCCCTTATTTGTTACCGAGGGGCCAGTACCCGGGGTCCGACGGCTGAACGTACCCATCCGACGCACGGCGGATATTTATTGGATCGAGTGTTCGTACCTTCCTGGGATCGAACTTGAGGTACGTACTTTCCGTGGCAGTCACGAACGTTGCCCACAAGGCCACCCGCGGCCCTGCTAAAACTCTGCTTTTTCAGAACGCTAATAAAAAATCTGCATTTCTGAATTAGCGAGTTTCGAAAGCCGCACCAACCAGTGTTCACAACCCGGGTTTATAGGCACCATTCATATTTTCTGGGTGGCTTTCAACACAGAACATTTACTCAACTTCGGGACAAGTGCATTCAGTTTGTATAATTGACATAGATTTATTGTACCGTTATTGTGTGATCGATAGTATCTTTATTTTTCGCATGTTTACAGCAATGTACACTCAATGGACAAAATATGAGATATACCTACCTAACAGCGTGTTGGTCCTTCTCTAGCGCGAATAACAGACCGTATGCGCCCAGGCATGGAATGGACTCCATTAGATACCGTAATGTTTCCGGAGAAGATGCCAGTGATGCTTGTTGCAGCATTGTCCACAGATCCACCCGAAACGTCGGTCCAGGATCCATGGATTTGATGGTCTGCTCCACGGCATCCCAGAAAGCTCCCACAGGGTTTTAATCCGGGGAACTTGGGGGCCACTGGATGGTTTCAAACTCAGATGAGTATTCCTCGAGCCATGCCTGGGTGGTTGAGGCCCGGTGGGGCGGCGCATTGTCCAACTGGAGCAGACGATCGGTCATAGGCGGCGCGAAGGCCATGGAAGCGTGTAGGTGATTAGCCAGCACAGGCTGGTAGCGCACAGACCTTAAAGAATATCCAGAAGCACTAAAAGACCTATTGTGTCTGATGAGAAGAGTCCCCAAACCAGCACAGAGCCACCACCGCCTTGAACAGAGCCGACCTGGCATGATGGGGTCATGTCCTCATGCTGTCAACGCAACACCCACACTCTCCCGTCAGCTCGGTACAGTTGAAAACGAGAATGGGATTAATGTGACTGTACGACAGGGCAGCACACTGCATAAGTCCAGTTGTAATGTTCCCGCCACCAGTCAAGGAAGGCGTAATTTCTGATGAACATTGGCACACAAGGAGAGCGTCGGCCCCCGTAGCCCAGGGTATGCAGTGTGCGCCCTACACTTCGCTCGCTCGCTGACACTTATTAGGCCTCCGACATTTAACCTAGATGTCATTTGTTGCCAAGCCGTCGTCGGTCTGTATGAGCTGGAGATTCAACGTCGACCTCGGACATCAATGGCGGGTGGCCGGCCACCACTTGCTCTATGGGCGCTGGTACGTCCGTCGATGGAATAATCGCGGTACACTCTTGCTACGGTTGCCCTTGGGAACTTTAGGGTTCTTTCTAATGTTTTGTCTACTGAGTGCATGAATTCTTTATAACAGGGTTTCTTCAAGATCGCAACATATGTGTCTGAGAATCTTTGCATCTTGTATCTCTTTCTGGAGTCGTGCAGCGACGTTGTGTAAGGTTTTCATGCTATTTGATGCACAAGTTTCTTTTTTCCTATCATTTTTTGCACTTGCAAGATTCATTAAAATTCAGAATCGCGTCCTCAAACAATTCGACGCACTAAAGTACCGTTATAAACTAAGTTCACATTGAAACTTTCCTTTTATTTCCTTATTCTGTCAATGATGGAGAGAAGGGTGTTCCCGTCCAACAATTTTTTTTTCCTTTTTCTGTTTTCTGTGCAAACGACGTTCAATAACGAGAATGGCTTAATCAATTAAAATAATTTTCGCTGGGTCTGACCTGTTTTTCTAGGGGAGCGTTTTACTAGTGATAATGAGACGTAAATATCATAATAACTATTCTATTGTGTATAATCCATAAGTGTAACTCTGTGAATTTTTTTCTAATTTAAAGTTTAACGACTACCGTGAACAACTTAATGGTCTATAAGCAGTCAACCGTCCCTAATTTAGGGCCACTGGCTTCTGGCAAGGGAGACAGTCTTGTAAACATTGCATCCTAAATTGGATTAATCAAAGAAGTGTCACGTCTACGAAGAAGCAACCATGAAGATTGGGTTTCAACAAAATCTATCAGCATTCATGTCGACAGAAGCGTTCACTGTTACTTTAATTTATTTAAACCTGTTTTTTTTTATTTTGCAATTCGGATTAACATTTTTCAATTTTAAAGTTTTAAATACTAATCAGAAGTAACAGCGTTTACTCTTCCGTCCCAACAATAGATAGAAATATGTATAGAAACAAACAATATTTACAGTGTACTATGATCTCAAAGTGAATGGAGAAAATACCGGTAAGAGATATTCCTTACATTTTTTTATAACGGATAGCAAGCTCCTTGTTCCCATCGTAGAAGGAGACTTTCGCAAGCAGCAGTGTGCAAGAGGTGAATCTCTGAAACCATATGCACGCACCACTCTTTCACCTCTACATTACTACGAAACCGCTGACTACGTGATGATTTTTTAAGTGGACCAAAGAGTTAAAAAACACGTGGTAAAAGATCTTTGTAAGATGAATCTCGAAGAACCTTAGACTTCATGTTTTCAACTTTCAGTAGGGCTACAGGCGCCGTATGAGAGCAAGCATGGTCCTAGGGAGAAAGAACAATTTTTTATAACTATCCTCTTCTTTCATTGCCAGCTTGCTTTTGAGCGTTGCTGAATATGTTGTCCTGTTAATAGTTTGTCTGTTTACCTGATAATTTTCCAAAATAGGCTCATGCATATCCCAAAGCATGGTTAGCAAGATACGTATTTTAACAGAGGAAATACTTATGAACTTCTTTTGCTTGGGATAAAGGATCTTCCCACTCCATACTGTGTCTCTTGCTTTTAGGATAAAAAGAATTCACCCAGGTCTCCTTCCCAGGGCAAATCTGGATCTTCCTCACAGAGGCTCAAAAACTGGATGAAAATCGACATACGTTACTATACAATATGTGTTAGTCAGTCACCTGTTTTGGGATCCACCTGGCACACACTTTCCAGTATCGTAAGTCGTCTTGCATCATTACTAAGGCAAAAACAAAACTTATGTCTAACATATCGGCAATAAAAGACTCAGTATTGCGTCGGTTTTCTTCTCTGAGAGATCTTGCATGATCTCTTAAGTCTTGAATATTCAACGTAAATGGGCGATCCAATCAAACTCCATCAGTCAGACTTGTTCTGCCAGGTTTAAAGCTTTTTACCCATTCGTGAATTTTTCTCCATCACGCTGTTCAACAGATATGTCACCGGAAAAACAAACTTCCACGCTTACCCACTCACTGCCACAGACACATTGACATGTAACAATGCGCAATGCAGTTGTCACCTTGTCTAACTGCCGTTACGACGTATTAACATTATTTGACTGCTGTTTCTTGCTGTGTAATTTTACTTCTGAAATTTCCTTGACTTTTTCAAGGACTGAATAAATTGCCAAAAGAACAGACCAACGATGGACAACCGAAATTTTTGACTGGATACCAAAGGACAGCAAAAAACTCAGAAGAAAATCAGATGGGAGATGGGTGGATGGAATTTGAAAGCATGCCGGAGTGACGTGGAGGAGGCTGCCCCGAGACAGACCGTTGTGGAAGAAACGTCGGGATACCTTCGTCTAGCAGTGGATTGATAATGGTTGACAATGATGATGATGACTATATGTTCGTAACATCAACCATTCTCAATCCACTGCTGGATGAAGGTTTCTCCAAGTCTCTCCCACATCTCTGTCTTGATAAATCATTTTCCGTATCATTCTGGCACGCTTTCGAATTTAACCCACCCATCTCCCATATGATCTCCTTCTGAGTTTTTTTTCACTTTATTATCTCAGTTGTCCAACGGTGATGAAGTTATAACAACAAGCCCAGCCCATTTCCATTTCAGGAATTTTACTTTGATTAAGATGTCTTCCACTTTTGTCATTTTCTGAATATCCAGCTTCCTTTTCTTATCATTATTGGTTATACCAAGCATGAACCTCTCCATGCTTCTTTCAGTTGTCTGCAGCCTTTGTATGTTCTTTTTTTTTTTTGTTAAGGTCCATGTCTCTAATCCATAAGTAAGAATTCGAAGGATGCATTGACTAAAGACATTTCTTTTAAGACATAATTGTAAATTTCACTTGGAAATTTTACTGTTTCTTTTAAATACACTCCTGCCAAGTTTTATAGGCCTACTACTTTCTTCTTCAATGCAGCGATTGCTTTATATCTGTTGTCAAAGTAAATTTAAACATTAATTACTTTTAAATTCGCTCCGTCAACCTCTAGTTCTACAGTTCTTACTTTTGCAAGAAAAGGCAAGAACTTTGTCCAACAGTGATAAAGTTCTAACAACATGCCTAGACCATTGCCGGTTCTTGACTTTGCAAAAACCGAAGAATTAGAGGTTGAAGGAAAACAAAACTTAGATTTTCTTTTATTTAAGTTTTTCTTTAATCCCACTCTTTTACTATTGTCAGTAAGTTTCTGAATTATACTCTACAGGTCTGAGCGGGAACTTGCAAAAATGGCTATGTTGTCAGCAAAACGAAGGTGGGTGAAACAATCACCATTTTTTAACCCTTTGTCTTCCAGTTCAATGATAGAAAAATTCTGTAATGTAGCATTGAAGAGTTTGGGAGATATGGTGTTACCTTCTCTCACTCTCTTTTCAATTTTTATAAGTGCTCTGTCTTCGAACAGACGAACATTTGCACTTGCATTTTCATCGATGTTATCAATAATATTTATGTATGCATTTTCAATCTGCAGCATTTCAAGGACGTTATAACTTCTGCAGTGGCGGCTTTTCAGGTGAAGTAGGTGAAGTGCCTCTTCGCCTAATTTACTCAAAATAAAGTTTTATTCAGTATTTTTTATAATATATTCTTTTTTGCTTTTATTCAGTTCCAAAAGACTCAAAATTTAGAATAGATATTAATTCACATGGCGCGCTCAATACGGAAAACAAATCCTTGTACGCAAAACAGTGCAAGTGAAGAGCCGAAATGAGATTGCTTGGAAGTCTGCCGTTTTCCGCCGAGTTGTCATGGTAACCGTGACGTCACCCTCCCCAATCTGCTCACTCAAGTGAAGTGTTTCAGCTTCAGGCGCCTTACCTCTGCATCTTTCAGTTTTTGAGCGTAAAGTCGTGAGAGATCACGGTGGAGCGGGCGGACTACCAGGGTACCTTGCAATCTGCTAGAGCTTTTTCCTTGTGGTGCTGTGGTACATTATTTTCCGAAAGGAATTTGTTCTTTCGTGCTTTGTGATTATTTGTTGAAAGCTTTAACTGATATTTTAGGTTTGTGTACAATTTAACTGATAGTGATAGTTTTTAGTATGCATCATGTGGACGACATTGTTTGTAATTTATTGCAAACTCCATTTAATATGTGGAAAGATGAAGATAAAAGAGACATTTTGCTTCAAGGACGACCGACGGATTCACTGACAATTGTTGCCAAGAACGAAATCAAGAAGAGCGGTAAATCTAACAATATTAATTTTAAAAATTGTTGGTTTACTGAATATAAATAGATTTGCATTTTTTTGCCCTGCTTACATTTTAGTAATAAACATTCGGCGTGGAATAAAGACGGATTCTCAGATTTATTAAGCATAGCACGGTCACTTCATAAACATCGTGATTCTAGCAAACACCTGAAATGCGGATTAATGTTAAGGAATTTTGAAAAATTCAAAGCACCATTGCCGATGCTCTGAGGGAGAATGCTAGGCTTTTGAAAACGCATTTTAACGAAAACGTTCGTTTAAATAGACTTTTCCTGCAGACAGTGATTGATGAAGTATTTGTCTATACTGTATTTGTGCAAACAAGTACTAGCATTCCATGGCCATGACGAAAGCATGGGCTCGATAAATCGTGGAAATTTCATTGAATTACTTTCATTGTTGATATAAAGAAGTTCTTTAGAAATTGAAAATCAATACGAAAGGATAAAAAACTATTCAAAATGAATTAATTGAATGTATTTCTGAATATATAAACGATCACGTCAAAAATTAAATAATTTTTTATTGTTGATTCGGAAGGTGTATTGGTTGAGGGATTTTTGGGTTTCCATGATGTGAATGAAGATAGAACGTCAGGAGCTTTATACAATACGCTAGACAAAATTTTAGAACAGTCTGATTTCCAACACAAATAAATAGGACAATGTTACGATAGGGCAAGTATAATGTCTGGACACTTAAATGGGCTACAGAAAAAAGTCAAGGATGAAGCTTCTCAAGCTGTTTTTGTTCATTGCTTAGTTAATCGTTTGAATCTTGTATTACACCAGAGTTTTTCTAAAATTTCTAAGTGTCGAATACTTTTTTCAAGCCTCAGTGGAATTGCTTCGTTTGTTCACCATTCTGCGAAGCGGTCTTACACACTTATGTCAACAACAGCAAGACGCAGACCAACCATAACAGAAACTCGATGGTCCTGCACTTCGAAATTAGTAAGTGTAGTTGTTGAAGATTGGGATAAATTGAAGGAAGTGTTCGGATTTCTGACGAATAGCAAATAATCGGACCAAAAGTCAATTCATCTTGCCAAGGAGTTTTTGAATGATATGAACACTTTCGAATTTACATTTTTAACTCCACTGATCTATTATTCGAACTTTTGAAGAAAAAGTAACTAAACATAAACTACTGTGTAACTCAAAAAAAAAAAAAAACCCCTCATGAAATTTTGAGCCATAAGAGGAACGATGAGTTATTTGAAACACAGTTTGGAAAAGCTAGCAAAATCCCAGAAATAAGCACGGGACTATGCTGCTCTTACACAGGAAACAATTTTTCAAAATTATAAACAATTGTATTTTGAAATTTTGGAACACATTCTTATGGAAATGGATATAAGATTTCAAGACTGTAAGAAACTTGAATTTGTCTGACTTGCTGACACAACCAAATTCGAATAATTTAATGCATGCTTTCCCTCTCACGCTCTTGAAAATCTACATTTTTACGGAAACATATTTACTAAACACCAGCGCCTTAAAAATGAACTAAGTCTTGTATATGCCGATGAAAAATTAAAGAATATATTGACTCAAGAACTCCTTCGAGTGTTTTACGGAGACAAAGACATTTTTACAGAAGATTATAAATTGGTTTTCTTCAGTTTAACAATTCCATTTACAAGTGCGCCAGTGGAAAGAAGTTTTCTTAGAAGAATACAAACTTGCTCAAGGAACACTAGCTCCCAAGATAGACTTGCTTCTTTGGCAAATATTTCTACTCAGGAAGACATTTTATTGATGCTCACGAAGAAACAACCATCTAACCATCTTATGACGACATAATCGACAAATTTGCAGCTTTAAAAGGAAGAAAAATTGATTTAATAATACAAAAAATAGGTAAGTCCTCATTAAGGGATTTTCAGTGTAGACAGTAGATATCTTTTCATACTGCTCTTGTACCTCTTCACCTATTTTTCCAACAACGAGCCGCCACTGAACTCTGATTCTTTCACGAAATCAAAAGCCTTTCAAAAGCAAAGGAAAAAAAGTGGGAAATCCTAATAATTTAGTCTTTCAATGATTTCTCTTGGTACGTGGTTATGTAGCGGCGCCAACGTTCCTCCATCGTTCCTTAGTCGGGGCCGCGCTCAAAATTTACCACTGCCTTGACGTCACCCAAAGCTACGGACATTTGTCTGGGAGAGCACTGGAGCAACATTGGTTTAAACTAAGTTGCGCCCATTACTAAATATTATTTTTATAGGAATGGTTGCGATCTCATGCTGCTAAAACAAAGTTATACTATGCAGTTAAATTGAAAATCTCATCCAGAGATAAAATATAGGAAAATGTTGCAATTACGGCGAAAAAACTGAAAATGAGGATATTGACGGAGATGGGGCTATGAAGGCTTGATTTTATTGTCCTTGGGATTTCGTATCGCTCTGACAGGAAAGAAACATTTCACATTTTCCGCTAACAAAATAATACAAGAAATTTGAACAAAAACGAGGCACTTCCAAAACAAATCTTCCATCGATTAATATTAACGGGACATTTAAAAAAATGAAATGAATAAATTAAAATGAAAAACATCTGTTAAATGCCTTGTCATGGAACGGCCGAAAGCAGAAAAATTTATTTTACATGATTTCCCACCAACGACGTAATTTTTGAGTTTCACGTAGTAGTTTTAAAAAATGTTCAAAAACACTGAAGCACATTTAATGGCTACCTCTATATCAGTGCTTTCACATCTAATGAATTCAGAAGTTTTGTCCCTAGCCAAATTTTTCAGCAGTGATTTTGTTTTTCCCTATGGAGTAAGTGTTCGTTTTCTTCACGCAAAAACAGTTTAAATATCACTGAACAATAATGGTTTTGTTACAAAGAAAACTCTAACGGTTTTGTACGTATTTAAGGGTGCTGAAACCAAATATGAAGTCACAATTGCTCCAATGGTCTCCGATTTTTTGTAATGGAACTATCTATTGAGGTGAATGTTGTGTTATTTAAAGGGATTTCCCTGTTTCCCAATGGAGACATCTGTCTGCAGTCAGGATAGCTGTGTCTCTGAGAGTAGACATACTGGCGCCATTACTTCCTGTTGTGCAATTTTTTCTGGGAAGGGGGAGCAAAACAGAATTTTTGTCATTCGAATGCATTTAATCGGTATCTAGGGACGTGCTTTTATCGTGGTTTTAAAAAGAAATGTGGATTGTGCAAAGTGTACGTTAAATAATGCCGCATACTTGTGTGAACCATCCAAACAGTTTCTGCTACATTTGTGGACAATTTACTTTAAAGTCTCAAAGGCAACACTTCACACCGTTGATTAAAAAATCGTATGAACTTTATTTCCATTGCAAAATGGGTGATGAAGATAAATCTTTGGCGCCTCATATTTGTTGTAATTCATGTGTAACTTTGTTAACTGGCTGGTTGAATGGATCACGTCAAATGCCATTTGCGGTACAAATGGTTTGGAGAGAAACAAAAGACCACTCAACAAGCTTTTACTTCTGCTTCACTAAGATATCTGGAATTACAGCTAAGACCAAAAACACGATTCAGTATCCCAGTATTCGTTCGGCCATAAGACCTCTTCCTCATGGTCGAGATCTTCCTATTCCAGTACCTCCACAGTCTTGGAGTTTAGATGATAGTGATACTGATGAAATAAATCCTCACAGCGAAGAAGATATTGAAGTACAGCAAGACCCTCATTTCACGGAAGATTCTGTGCTTCAGGAAGAATTAAATGATCCGGTTCGTGACCTTCATTTAGCAAATAGTCAGGCCGAAATATTGGCTTCAAGATTGGAGGGATGGAATCTTCTACAACCAAGTACAGAAGTATGTAGTTTTCGTCGGCGACAGCAACAGTTTGAACACTTGTTTTCGAAGAGTGGTGATCTTGTGTACTGCAATGATATAGACTTATTGTTTGAAGCTTTAGGACAGCAACATAAACCTGAAGAACGGAGACTTTTTATAGATTCCTCAAAAATAAGATTAAAATCTGTCCTTCATAACGGAAACATGTATCCGTCAGTACCTGTTGCATATGTCGCATACATGAAGGAAGCATGTGCAAATATGGAACTGTTGCTTCAAAGTATAGTATAAAAAACACTCATGGAATATTTGTGGTGATCTTAAAGTGATAGCTTGACTCCTTGGTCTACAACTTGGATACACAAAACACTACTGCTTCCTCTGTGAATAGAACAGTAGGGACAGGAATTCTCATTATATTAAAAATACCTGGCCTAAAAGAGAGTCCCTAATTCCAAGTAATAAAAATGTTGAGCCTTTAGTAAGTCCTCAGAACGTGTACTTACCACCGCTTCACATCAAACTGGGTTGGACAAAATGTTTTGTAAAGGCATTGAATAATGATGGAGAATAAATACTAGTAACCCGAATTTATTGGCGTAGAATATAAATCAAAGTTTCCAAGCTTTCGCACATCCACCTAATGGCTTTGTCAAGTTAGGTACACAGTTAACTGCAAACTGGATAATAATAGAACCCTTTAACAATTTGAACGCGGTGACTTGACTGGACAATAAATGAATAGGCGCAAATGTGACCAGTCATTCGAAGAAACGAGGTCACGTTGGTTGGCACGTGGTACCGTGGTAGAAAACACAGCATTATTTGAAGGATTGATTCCAAATGCGTGAGAACTCCAGTGAGAGGCTGTCATTGCAAGCCTCGCTACTGGTCAAGGTTTCCAAGGTTTCGCGAATGGCAGTAGATTTTGGTGTGGAGTATGAAGCTAATTTCTTTATGTCACTCCACATAGGATCGAAGTTGACTTGAACTTAACCTCTCTTGATAGGGCAGTGGCTATTTTACCGTCATTTGTATCCCTTTTATGTTCGCTGATTCTAATTCCAAACGAACGTTTTGTCATTCCGATGTAGTATCGTCTGCAGCCGTACGGATATTGTAGTGGGATGGCATAAACACCTGCCTCATTGAGAAGAGGGGCTTATCAATATTTCTCTTAAGCATTGTACATAAAGTTGCCGGAAACTTTATGCCGACTCCAAAGCTCATCCTCCTGAGCGCGTTTTTGAGTTGATCGGAAACTTTTGGTATGAATTTCATCTAAATACCTTGCGTCTGTTGAATAAATAAATCCATCGCTCTTCCCACGTTAAGCAACGCACAGCAACAGAAAAATTGTTTTTCAGCCGCCGTCGGGTAATCGAAGCCCGAATCTCTCAATATCTAGTCAGATGCTGACTTAAAAAGAAAAATACTCATAGCGCCGTGAATTGTTGACCGCTGTGGTGTAAGGATAACGCGCTCGGCTAGATATCGAGAGCTTCGGGGTTCGATTCCCTAACGGCAGCTGAAAAACAAATTTTCGGTTGCTGTGCGTTGCTTAACGTGGAAAGAGCGATAGATTTATTTATTCAACTTTTGGTATGTAGGGAATATAGCTCAGGTAGCGAAGTTGCGGCAAAGAAAGATTCACAAGGCTGGTTCTGGCTTTCTCGATAAAGTTATGCATCTGGTTCGACGCATATCTTGCCTCAGTGGCCAAGTCGCCGATGTTCCTTTGTTCGGATTCTCTAGAACGAACATCGGAGGAGACGTCGAAGGCTCTTCTGATTCGAGAACAGAAGAAGGCCGTCTTCTTATTATCAGGGCAGAATGAATTGCGGAGCATCAGGTTGGAAACGGAGGTGGGTTTATAATAGACTTCCGTATGAAAGCGGTCGTCATGCGATTTTCTCACTAAGACGTCGAGATAAGGTAATGTACCACTGCGCTGAAGCTCCATAGTGAAATTGATCGTCGGGTGTATATAATTGACTTTATCGAGAAAAGATGGGAGAGCCTCCTTTCCGTGAGGCCATATGAAAAATATGTCGTTCGCATATCGCAGCCATCATAAACCCACCTCCGTTCCCAACCTGATGCTCCGAAATTCATTCTGCCCTGATGATAAGAAGACGGGTTTCTTCCGTTCTCGAATTAGAAGAGCCTTCGCCGTCTCCTCCGATGTTCGTTCTAGAGAAACCGAACTAAAAACATCGTCGAATTGGCCCCTGAGGCAGGATATACGTCTTACCAGATGCATAACTTTATTGAAAAAGCCAGAACCAGCCGTGTCAATCTTTCTATGCCACAACTTCGCTACCTGGGCTCTATTCCCTACATACCAAAAGTTTCCTATCAACTCAAAAACGCGCTCAGGAGGATGAGCTTCGGTGTCGGCATAAAGTCTGCGGCATATTTATATACAATACTTAAGGGAAATATTGACAAGCCCCCTCTTCTTAATGAGGCAGGTGTTTATGCCATCCCATTACAATATCCGTACGGTTCCAGACGATACTACATCGGAATGACCAAACGTTCTTTTGAAATTAGAATTAACGGACATAAAATGGATATAAAAGACGATAAAATAATCACTGTTCTTTCAGGAGAGGTCAAGTTCAAGTCCGCTGATTCTATGTGGAATGATATAAAGAAATTAGCTTCATACTCCACACCCAAATCTACTTCCATTCGCGAAACCTTGAAAACCTTGACCAGCAGCAAGGCTTGCAATGACAGCCTCTCACTCGAGTTGCCGCGCATTTGGAATCGATTCTTCAAATAATGCTGTGTTTTCTACCACAGGAACGCGTGCCAACCAACGTGGCCTCGTTTCTTCGAATGACGGATCACATTTGCGCTTATTCATTTACTGTCTAGTCAAGACACCGCGTTCAAATTTTTGAAGTGTTCTATTATTATCCAGTTTGCAGTTAGCTTTCTACCTTCCTTGAAAAAACCATCAAGTTGATGTGCGAAAGCTTGGAAACTTTGATTTATATTCTACTCCAAGAAATTCGGATTACTAGTACTATTTTAAGTGTAACTGATGTACGGTTCCTTGTTTTTAAAAAGTGGAGTAACCTTTCGTTTTCTAAAGAACAAGTTCCCCAAAAAATCTGAAGCCAAAATTAAACGAAGCATTTTTATTGGTCCACAAATAAGGGAACTTATTCGTGATCTTGCATTTGAAGGCACTTTGAATGAGATTGAAGCTGCTGCATGGAAGTCTTTTAAAAATGTGGTACTGAACTTTTTAGGTAACCGGAAGGCAGAAAATTATAAAGAACTTGTTACTGAGCTTCTAGAAATTTATAAGACCATGGGATACAACATGTCCCTTAAAATACATTTACTTCGCTCGCATCTGGACTTTCCCCCACAGAACTTAGTAAGCGATGAGCTAGGAGGACCTTTTCATCATGACGTATGTACCATAGAAAATCGCTATAAAGGTAAACGGATCCCTAAAATACTAGCTGATTACTGTTGGACTCTAAAAACGGATGTAGTACAACCAAAGTACAGAAGAAAATCTAAAATAACTACTTTTTAAGGTAAGTGTAATTAATTGATTGTAGCGAAATATACGTGCCAAAATGAAGGCTTATTGTACACTGAAACAACAGGTTACTCGAGAACTATGCCCGATAGCACAATTTAGCAAGCAGATTTGTAATCAGCATGTCAAATACTGCATAATTCGGCATATGCAGTATTTGTAACAAACAAAAAGTTTATTTTTGTTGTTCAGTGTAATTTATAACATGCAACGAAAGAAAGTATTACTAGTTCACAGGGATATACACTGAAGTGACAGAAAAACTGTTACAGACGAGCTAATGCAAAGTACATAGCAACGTCACCTATACGCATACTCGGTTGCGTCCGCCAGTGTGTATACAAAGCGATAGACATCCTTGCCAGCTGTCAGAGCTGTTTTCGGCATGAGAATGACAAGTAATAGCGATTTAAGCGATTTTCAGCGCGGTGTCATAGTCGGCGCTCGTGAGATGGGCCATAGTATTTCGAAGGTAGAAACGAAGTTCGGATTTTCATGGACGACCATTGCAAGGGTGTACCGTGACTACAAGAATTCCGGTAAAACCTCCAACATACGATACCAGTATGGCCGTAAAAAGACATTGGGTGAACGTGACCATCGTCGGCTGTCAAGAATCGTTTCACGCAATAGGCGTGCAACACTCTCGCAGGTATCATCCGAATTCAATGCTGAAGCCTCAACAAGCATCAGCGTCCGGACTGTGCAACGTACCCTGCACGATATGGGCTTTGGGAGCCGACACCCAACTCGAGTCCCCTTGATGGGTGCACGGCACTGAGCTATGCGCCTCGCTTGGGCACGGCAACACCGCCACTGGACACTTGATGACTGGAAACAAGTAGTCTGGTCTGACGAGTCGCGTTTCCAACTGTATTGGGCAGATGGAAGGATTCGTATGTGGCGCAAACCCCATGAAACCATGGATCCCGCCTGTTAACAGGGAACTGTACCGGCTGGTGGGGGTCCGTAATGGTATAGGGTGTGTTTATCTGGACTTCAGTGGGACCCCTGGTACGTCTACGAACGTCTGTGACCGGCCAACGCTATGTGCGCATCCTTTCTGACGAGGTACACCCGTTCATATCCTGCTTTCATGCTGATGGGTTGGGCCTGTTCCAACAGAACAACGCACCTCCACACAAGTGTCGGGACGCCACATTGTGGTTAGAGGAGCATTCATCTGAGTTTGGGGTGTTGCCATTCCCACCCAAGTCCCCAGATCTGAACGTGATAGAACACATTTGGGAACGCGCTATCGAACACAGGAATCCGAGACCTCGGAATTCACCCGAACTGTGGAACGCTCTGCGAGAAATATGGTATGCATTGCCTACAGCATATTTCCAGAAGCTAGTGGAGTGCATGCCCCGTCGTATTTCTGCAGTTCTGCGCTCCCGTGTGGGACCTACCAAGTATTAGACTAGTATACCAGTTTTTCTGGCACTTCAGTGTATATAGGTATATTAGTCCGCCTCGATCAAGTATTTCAAAATATCTTTTTCTTTTCGGAATAACCAAATCTAGAATTATCTCTTTAGCTGACGTTAATTTTTTCTGTCACAAGTATCAGTTCAACTTTTCTTTTTGTCTGAATGACGCATATCCGTGACAAATCTGAACAGACAATAAACTAGATGATATGATATAGGCGGTGCTTTACAAGTATTTTTTTTTAAACGAAGGTAGTCCGTTTCGCCCAAACTATACCATCATTTTAAAACAAAAATTAGATGTTTCTTTCAACGCATCAAAATTGCGTATCAGATCATTATTCAGAATTGCATCATTTGCTTCCTTTTAGGGGGGGGGGGGGTAGGGGTGTAAGTTTAGGAATCGTTTAAATGGCGCTTTCTTTTTATGAGTGTCTTTTCTCAGAAAGGTGTTTTGGCTGATTAGGAAAATTACAGGGTACCGTGTATTTGCTGCGCGCAAAAGAGAGCTAGGAACAACAGTAATAAAGCTATCGTTGCTAGTGATACTGTCTTTTGTTTTATAATATCATCTATATACAGGGTGGCCAAAAAGTTACTTTGCCAATTGAACGGGATCCAGGGATGGTTGTAATGGATGGATGGAATGAAAATTCAGAATATAGATTTTACGTAGCATGCACTTGCGATACGCAAACGAAAAATTGTGAAAGTTGTCACGGTTGTGGTTACCAACTACCGGAATTTTTTAATTGCAACGCTCTAATTTTTTAACGTCACTGTAACAAGCGCCACGAAAAACGGCAAATAGCGTTGAAATGGTATCACTAGACCGAAAAGTAAACGAGATATCGTCAAATGAAGAACGGAATGAGAAGTACGAAATCAGCACGACACACACAGCACAGTTTAACCTAAGGATAACATAGGAATGCAAGTTTAAATGTGAGAAGAAACAAACTAAAGAAAACGGCAAAGAAATAACATAAACCGTTTCCATGTTTCACTGGTAATTACAAACGCTCAGTATGTCCTCCAACAGCGACAATGACACACTGCATACGGCTGACGACAGATATTACATCAGCATGTAGCATATTCGATGACAGGTCTGAAATGCTGCTTTGTATGGGTTCTTCCAGTTCACTTAGTGTACGAGGTTGTTCTCTGTATACTTTGAATTTGAGATAACACCAAAACCAGAAATCAATCGGAGTTAAATCAGGGGAGAGTGAAGTCCATGGGAAAGGAATGTCACGAGATACGATTCTGTCAGAGAAATGCTGTTGCAACATGCCTTTCATGCTAGTGGTGACATGTAGGGGAGTACCATCTTGCATCCAAATAACATTCTCCAATACGTTCAGTTGCTGCAGATGCGGAATGGCATTGTTAGTCAGCAATGCGGCATAGCGGACGTTTGTTACAGTGGATGTCCGTAGTCCTCGACTGGTAACTTTCTCAAAAAAATTAAAATAAGGCCTCAAAGCAAAATTGCTGGTCACTCCACACCATACGGTCACTTTCTGTTCTTGTAAGGGAACGAGTATTATCTCACGTGGGTTGGTGTCCGACCAGTGCATACAATGTTTTGAGCTGAATCGCCCTGTTAAGGTCAAATGCGCTTTATCTGTCCAAAGAATTCGCAATGGCCAGCTGTCATTGGCATCGTACCATGTTGGAAATTCATTTGCAAAGTTTAGACGGAGTTCACCGTCTCTGTCTTGTAACATGTGCACTCAGTGAAACCGGCATGGGAACATGTGCAGGACTGATAGGAGAATCTTTATCACGGTACTCTTGGGTATCTCCAGCGTCCGTGCAACACCTCTTGCGCTTGCTCCTGAATCTTCATGGATGGTGTGGTTGATTTCAGCTACAGCTTTCACAGGAGTTGCAGATCGTCCAAATTTAGACCTGTCGCACGTGCATCCTGTATCTTCATACTTACGGATCAAGTTACAGACGGCTTGAGTAGAGCACAGACCCCGGAGTAAATGACGATTCTCGCGGAAGACACGTAACGCAGCTGCAGAATTGCAACCATTCAGGTATTAACATTTCACGAGTTCACCCCGTAGCTTTCTTGAGAGCGGCATGTCGAGTGTTTCTGGTTGTCGGAAGCACGCTGCATTTAAACAATGTTTCAAGTGATATTACCTCATTTGTTTATCGCTGCATACTGACATCATCTCATGTGTGCATCCGACCTCGTTTGTCGTGCTAATTCCGTACTTCGCATGCGTCCTTCATTTGTCGATATGTCGTTCACCTTTTGGTACCATTTCAACGCCATTTTCCGTGTTTAATGGCGCTTGTTATTATGACGTTAAAGAATTATGGTGTTGCCATTAAAAAATTCTGAAAGTCGGAAACAAAAAATCGTGCAAGCCATGACAGCTTGCACGATTTTTCGTTTGCGCATTGCGAACGCATGCTGCGTAACATTTATATTCTGAATTCCCATACCATCCACCCATTACAGCCATCACTGGAGCCCGTTCAATTGACAAAGTAACTTTTTGGCCACTGTGTATATAAAGCAAAGTAAGAAAATTCGAGGGCTTCCTTCCGCGAATTGTTCGACCACTTCTAAAGGACCTAGAGATCTGAAAACTCGTATGCTGATAGGTCTTAAGGACCGGATATCGAGAAAAGTCCAAAATCTAAAAAAATAAAAATAATGGCTTTGGAACATCGTCTGCTTGAATTTTTCACGAATTGTTCGACCACTTCTAAATGACCTAGAGACTTGAAAATTGACATGCTGATGGGCGTTAAGATCGGTACACCTCGAAAAGTTCAAAACCAAAAAAAAATAAAAATGGTGGCTTTGGAATATTGACTGCTTGAATTTCTCTACCACTTGTACACCTAGAAAATTCTAAAAACCCAAAATTTCAGAAGGGTTTGTTAGCTTTACTGTTCAAAATGCTGATAGGTTTAAAGATAATTATGCCATAAACGTTGAATTGCTGTGAAAATTCCATGAAAATTTTTATTTAAAATTTAGGGGTGCCAAAGCATTCTCCATTTCACGTCTAAGCTTATGCATTGACATCACGACCCTGTTCTAAATCGTAAGACAATTACGTATCTTAAATTACTTTTCTTTCCCAAAATTACTTTTCGATTTCTTCAAATTTATGTTCAAAAAACGATTTCACAGATTCACCGTTCAGAGAACGGGCCTGATTGTTAGTCGTGTATAAAAATGCTTGATACAAACTACGCTTCTCTTTCCGGGAAACAGTTTTTCCTGGGAATTTTCTTCAGCCACAGTTAAAACCCGTTTTCTTCATTCGGAAATTTAAACACTTTAATATTTTTTTTAACAGAACCGTAATTTGATTTGCCTCCCGACCTATATCACAGGGCATCAGCTAGACAACATTATTGGTTTCAGAATAAATGAGCTGACATTGCCAACAAAAAGTTCTTGATGGTGAAAAAAAGAAGCCTATATCACACAAAAGCTGTAAATTTAATTTTAAATTGGATGTGTAGTTAAATAGTTAGTACCAACACTCCAATCGGTTCGGTACGCCGTAGAAAAGAAAAAAGGTTTTTTTGCTAGAACACCTTCATTCAAGACGGAAGAATGTGTGCTTAACAATAATAGAAGGAAGTGCACTTCGTACTAGTAATAATAAAATCAAATCATATACCGACCTGAGTTGTATGCAAATAGGAAGAACTTTAAACTATAATACAAAGGATGATAGGAAGACACAGTGATATCCAACTTGAGCTAATATGTTCACAACACGTAGATGTTCCACGACAGCACAATAAAGCATTTCTTACTGACGCCATGTTTGTGGTAGAAGTTGACTTCAGTCTTGCCATATAATTGCGTCGCTATTGGAGAAAACACTTACTTAATGATAAAAAAAATACACATCCTTGAAATAGTGTAGCGTAACTGAGTCTAATGATCGGGAGCAGTAAATTTAATTAAGTTGCTTCCTTATTCAGGAGCAGCTAGTTCTATTAATGAACAACAGACACCGACATCATTGAACACACGACCTTCTCACGCATTGACCAGAGCACAAGGAGAGTTTTCTTCCCAACCGTGCTCACAGCAGAGAGTGAGAAAATGACCCGGATGTGTGGTTTCAATGTACACGTCGATGGGTGGATAACAGCTGCGCCTGCCACGGAGTTCTGCCGCAATCCATGTGGAGCCGCTGCAAATCTCTGACGATCTGCGTTTGTTTTAGCGCTGAGAAGCTATAATTCCAATAAAAGTGTTTTTTGTGAAATCTCCAACTCTTTACAAATGAATGAAAGCAGAAAAACTGATTCAGCGAAGCGAAAACAACTCACAATGAAGCAAGACAGCGACTGTGACAGTAGGAAGCTAACTCAAAAACACGTCGTCCAACAGTTTATCCCCGTCGCTTTGGGTGATGTCACAGTGATCGCAAATTTTCAACGTCCAGGCCCCGACCAAGGGACGAGAAAAGAACGTTGGCCCCGGCTGTAGCTACTCCGTAATACTGCTTGTTATCTTGGTTGAGTATCTCAAGGTCCTTTTTTATGCAACAGTATCTCTGTAGCATTATTCCAGTTATTAGGAATCTTCCCTTCATTTAGACATCTAGTGAAAATTTGGGTTAATGTAGTTTGTGCTTCTTCACTGTCTTCTTGTACAATCTCCACGGTAATTCCATCTCCTGGTGTTCTTTCCCGTTTCATGTTCTTAATTACGTGAAGAACTTCTGCCGGAAGGACTGAAGGCACTTTAGTTCCTAGATTGTTTTTGTCTCTGAGGGATGGACCATCATTTTCATATAGTTTTATGTAGAACTTTTTAATTATCCTTAAAGTATTTCTTCTATTTTTTGTTATAGCATTATGTTGTTTTCTGTGAGGAAATTTGTACTCGTAGATGGTACAATGGAAAAAATGGCGTGTTTGAATGTTCTCAGGAAAATCTGCAGCAAAGTACGGATAAACTGAATTTGAGTAGTGACTTTTACTTCCAGGTGGACAATGACTCTAAACGTACTGCTCATATTGCCCGTCAATGGCTACTTTATCGTACGCCCCACACTCTTAAATACGCCCTACAATGCCTTGATTTGAATTTATCGAACGTTTGCGGAAAGAACTTGACAATAGAATCAGAAAACATGAGATACTGAACATCGAGCAATTGAAAAGACCTTGAAGAATGGGAAACAAAATTCCTCTTCCTCTGAGACAACGCAAAAATTAGGACATTCAATGCCAAAGAGACTAAGAGTTGTTACTACGAACCAGGGGTTCACTACAAAAGATTTATTGTAATATTTTTGTTGTTTTAGTTTCCACTGTGCCAATAATTTTTCCTTTGTTTTGATGCATAGGAAACTTCTACTTTCTAAGAACATATCTAATAAATTTGAAACTTTTGTTTAGATTGTTGTGATATACTTTATATTATATTTAATTTTGTGTACATGATTTTTATTCTGAGAAAAATTGCTTATGTTTAACTATTTTTCACTATTTTTTTAAACGCACCGAGTGTGCCAATAATTTTGTCCACCACTGTGGTTATATATATATTCCTGTTTGGAAGTTAAATTTGCTTATTTATTTTCATCTTTCTTTTCCTGATATTTTCTTCATGTGTGTTTTTTTTTGTTCTTAGTACCACCTATTTTTGTCTGTGTTTTGTGAACACACAAATTTGTACGTGACATGTATCGAAGCCGCTCTCCCTCACTCCGGAGTAAGTTGCTCTCCCAACTAAGCTATACGGACGGAATGTATCGCTACAGATTTGTCGTCTTGACACGTACTTTACCTCTGTAGTGCGTCACAGTTTCCATAACGGCCTTGGTGATTTTTCCATTAACTTTGGACGTACTGTATTTGCTTCTTCTGTTGCTTCATATTCTAGTGCTGAAAATCGGTTTCTGTTTGATGAAAAACCGATTCTTGGCACATATTTTATAGTAACTATTAATTTCGTAATAGTATTTAACCTCGTAGTATCCTATATTGTAAATTAATATAATTCGTATTAATAAAAAAATAATTCCCAATTCCCTGCTGGATGGTCATCCAGGAATTTCGTCTCCCAAGTAATGGCTTTGGCCGTGGTAATGTTGGAAAAATAATTTTAATACTAAACAGTCTCTTCCCCAACTATCCACGCTTGTTTCGAAGGTATATTGTCCCCTCTTAGTTCCATCTGCGTCTCTGTGATATGCCTGATCTATGTTGGGTTGAGCATCTGTTTGCATTCTAATGACGATGTCTTTAATTATTATTAGTATTTTGTTCCCCAGATTTTTTGCTTCTTACTTTTTGTCAGTCTAAAAATATCACTAATCACGTCTTTTCTCCTTGGTGATGGTGGTGGTAGAAGACTGATCGAATGCTATGGAAATCGGGAAAGGCTTTAGGTAGGGTGACAGCATCTTTCTGTGTTAAATGTTGCACATCAAAAGAGTTTTTAGTGATAAAGTGGCAGCACGGAAAATGAAAACTTTCAGCCCATTTGATTTGTCGGATGACATTGCTATTTTCGAAAGCATAAACTGTGAACTGGAAAGTAAATTTGGGGTGAACAACGAAAAATAAGAATTTCTTTCCTTATTAAGAGGTGCTATATTAACTACCGTGATTCTCCGATGTTCACTGAAATCTATTGGTGAAAGGAACGGGCCTCTCTCTCTGTGAGTAACAGAAAGTAGGTTTCTTACCTTATACAGTTCGTAAAGATTATAATCTTTAAAAATTATTTACTACGTTAATGGAAATAACACAGAGATGCCTCTCTTTATGAAATGAAAAAAGAACAAAACAAGTTAGTAAAATCATGCAATGCATTGATTGTAATACGCTTTCCAACATACCAGAAATCAGTACTAAAGTTATCACTCAAGGTATGAGGATAATGGCTGTGGAATAAATCTCGGTCCTGTGCCCTGACCTTTCAGCCTATTCAACAGAACCGGTTCAGTGTACCTTCGAAGTAGCATGATAAAGTTTTGTTGCAATCGAAGCATTTTTACGTACGTTATGATGCATAACGGCTATGTAATAGATCCCTCTCCTGTGTCCTAACCTTTGACCCCATTTCGTCCATTTTTAATAGATTTCGTCCCCAGGCAGGCCCCTACAACATACTAACATTTCATCCAAAACGAAGCATTTTTACGTAAGTTATGACGCATAATGGCGATGGAAAAGATTCCGCTCCTATGCCCTGACCTTTGACGCCATTTCGCCCATTTTCAATAGGGTTTGTCCGCAGGTAGTTCCCTACCACATACTAAATTTTCATCGAAATCGAACCTTTTTTATATTAGTTATGACGCATAAGACGAGTGGAATGGATCCCGCTCCTATATCCTGACGTTTGACCCCATTTCGTTCACTTTCAATAGGATTCATTCCCAGGTGTTCCCCTACCACATACTAAAATGTCATTGAAATCGAACGATTTTTACGCGAGTTATCGTTCCGACTAACATACGCATACAACGCGTGACGTAATGAGGCAGATTGTCGCGAGAGCGTGACGTCATAAAACTTTAACATGATCCACAAACAACGTGTGACGTTTGAGGCCGGTGTTCGCGAGAGTGTGACGTCATAAAACTTTAATAGGATCCACAAACAACGCGTGACGTAATGATGCAGATGGCATGACTGCGCGCCAACATATCAATCGCAAGTCGATCGCGAGAGTGTGACGTCATATGATTTCTAAGAATCGGACACATTAATACGACGACGTTATGACAGTAAAAACGTGGTAACTCCGGGTGGTTATTTAACCCACTAAACAAATTTTTCCAAAGTCGAGAACAAGCTAAATCGATTTCTAGTACCAGAAAATGGTAGGTTAAGCACTTTCATCAAAATCCTTACAGCCGTTTTTAAAATAAAATTTACATATATACAAGAATTGCTCCTTTAATAAGATGTGATGGAATGCATCCCTCTCCTATGTCCTGACCTTTGATCCCATTTGTCTTATTTTCAATAGGGTTCGTCCCCAGGTGGTCCTCTACGACATACTAAAATTTCATCGAAATCGACCCATATTTACGCAAGTTATGACTCATAAGGGCAATGGAATGCATCCCACTCCTATGTCCTGACCTTTGCCTACAATTCACCCATTTTCAATAGGGTTCGTCCCCAGGTGGTCCCTTACCACATGCTGAAATTTCATCGAAATCGAACCATTGTTACACGAGTTATCGTGCGTACAGGCAGACGGACAAAGCTGGAGCGTATACGCTTCTTCAACCTACGGTTGGAAAGCGTAAAAATAGGTTAATGAAATCATGCAATGCATTGAAGCTTTCCAACATACCAGAAATCATTATTCAAGTTATCACTCAAGTTATGAGGATAATGGCTGTGGAATAAATCTCGGTCCTATACCCTGACCTTTGATCCCATTTCGTTGATATTCAACAGAACCGGTTCAACATACCTCGAAATAACATGATAAAGTTTTGTCGCAATCGAAGCATTTTTACGTAAGTTATGATGCATAAGGGCTATGGAATAGATCCCGCTCCTGTGTCCTAACCTTTAACCCCATTTCGCCCATTTTAAACAGGATTCGTCCTCAGGCAGGCCCCTACAACATACTAACATTTCATCCAAATCGAAGCATTTTTACGTAAGTTATGACGCATAATGGCTATAGAAGTGATTCCGCTCCTATGTCCTGACCTTTGATCCCATTTCCCCCATTTTCAATAGGGTTTGTCCCCAGGTGGTCCCCTACCAAATACTGTGATTTCATCGAAATCGAACCTCTTTTACGTTAGTTATGACACACAAGAGCAGTGGAATGGATCCAGCTATTATGTCTTGACCTTTGACCCCATTTCGTTCACTTTCAATAGGGTTCTTTCCCAAATATGCCCCTACTACATACTAAAATGTCATTGAAATCGAGCGATTTTTATGCGAGTTATCGTGACGGACATACGCACACAACGCGGGACGTAATGAAGCAGATGGGAATCGCGAAGATCTGCACGCAAGAGTGTGACGTCATAAAACTTTAATAGGATCCACACAAAACGCGTGACGAAATGAGGCAGATGGCGTGACCGTGCGCCAACATCTCAATTGCGAGAGTGTGACGTCATAAGATTTCTAAGCATGGGTTACATTAATGGGACGACGCCATGACACTAAAAACGTGGTAATTCGGAGTGATTATTTAACCCACTCAACGAATTTTTCAAAATTTGAGATCAAGCTTAATCGATTTCTAATACCAGAAAACGGTAGGTTAACAACTTGCATCAAAATCCTTAGAGCCATTTTTAAAATAAAATTTACATACATACAAGAATTGCTCCTTTAATAGTATGGGATAAGGGCAATGGAATGGACCCCGATCCTATGTCCTGATCTTTGACTCCATTTTGTCCATTTTTAATAGGGTTCGTCCCCATGTGGTCCTCTACCACATACTAAAATTTCATCAAAATCGAACCATTTTTACGCACGTTATGACGCATAAAGGCAATGAAATGCATCCCGCTCCTATGTCTTAGACTTTGACCCCACTTCACTCATTTTCAATAGGTTCCATTCCCAGGTGGTTCCCTACTACATACTAAAATTTCATTGAAATCGAAACATATTTACGCAAGTTATGAGGCATAAGGGCAATGGAATGCATCCCACTCCTATGTCCTGACCTTTGACCCCACTTCATTCATTTTCAACTGGGTTCGTTCCCAGGTGATCCCCTGCCACATACTAAAATGTCATTCAAATCGAACCATATTTACGCAAGTTATGACGCATAAGGACAATGGAATGAATCCCGCTCCTATATCGTGACCTTTGACCCCGCTTCACCCATTTTCAATTGGTTTCGTCCCCTGGTGGTACCCTACCACATACTAAAATTTCATCGAATCGAACCATTTTTACTCGAGTTATCGTGCGGACAGACGGACGGACAATGCTGGAGTATATACGCTTCTTCAATATACGGTTGGAAAGCATAACAATTTAGTAAAATCATGCAATGCATTGATTATAATAAGCTTTCCAACACACCAGAAATCATTACTCAAGTAATGAGGATAATGGCTGTGGAATAAATCTCGCTCCTGTGCCCTGATCTTTGATCCCATTTCGATTATATTCAACAGAACCGGTTCAGTATATCTCCGAAATAACATGATAAAGTTTTGTCTTTCAGAATCGCTTTATTGTACAACTAGGTGTAGACAATAAAATAGGGCATGAAACATGAGCAAAGGAAAAAAGACACTCGGACAGAATCACAGGCAATAAACATAGGGCATACATGGGGAGAACTAAGGATAACGAAATAGAAATCGTGGGCACTTGTATTATAAAATACTGAGTGTATACAATAACACCAGGGCTGAGAACAGGAGCTAATATCAAGGCAAAAGCACGGAGGAGTCACAGGCAATTGCGTGAGCATTCATGGGAAAAGAAGCATACATAATGAACGCGTGGGCTCGCAGGCCACTCTCAAGAAACGAGGGCGAACAAGAAAACAATAGGAAAGCACGAGGAATAATACACTAAATGGTACATATGAATGCAGGGCAAACAATAAGAGTATACATAATTCGGGCACATACATAATACAGGTGATGTCACTATAGTAAACGAAGAAGTATGAGCAAAATCGAGAAACCAATATAGCACATACAAAACCGGGCGATACACAGGTATAACATGGAGTATGCACAGAGTAAGGAGAAACATGAGAACATGGGCACGCAGGCCGCACTCATAGTACAGGGCAGCATAATACAAGTACATAGTGAGCGACAGGCCGTAGCATGGGATTATAACACTATAACAGGAAGAACATGAAGTATGCATAAGATAAGGAAGATACAATACAAAGTGGGCACGCAGGCCGTACTCTTAGAACAGAAGCAACACAATACAACAAGATAATAAACACGATGAATAATACACGTAAAGTTCAAATGATGAGTGTAGGACAAATCCGAAAACCAGAACGATAGTACAAAGAAAGCCTAGGCAGGAGCAAAGTCAGACTAATAGTAAAGGTCGGACGAATGTAATTCTTCCCAAAGAGTGAAGTCGTCAATGAAGTCATCATCATTGGCAAAGTCTTGTGGAAATGGCTGTGATGGAAGTGGAGAACATGGTACAGAAACAACAGGAATCGCTGAAGAAACTTTGATTTTGGCACGACGTTTCCGCGTGAGCTGAGAGGGGCGACGTGCACGTTTCTTTGGAATGGCCCCTGTTAAGGGCGCCGAAATAGAGGGCTGAGAGGAAGACAACAAGTCGATGTAGAACAACAGAGGACGGAGGTGGTGCAACAATGGAATGCGGAGACGGTTGAATGGAAACGGAAATAGGCATGGACGGAGCTGCAGATGCAGACGACGAAGGCGTGACAGAGGGCTTGGAGGACGGACACAGATGATCAAATCGCCGAGCCACCGACAAGTCCCTATCTGCCGTGTACGGGAGGTTGAAGTACGATCTGGCAGAACACCAGGAGTCTAGAGCTTTGTTATACGTAAGTGATTCGAGAGCTACAATTCTCACGAAATGGTAGAGGGATCTTAATTAAGGTGAGATAATGGAGAGCTTTCTTGATATCAGCCGGAGCAGTCTCATGGGGGTGCTTGGCATAAAGAAGTTGACACTAGGAAGCAGAAAGATGTGCTGAGTAGTTTGGAGGCAGAGAAGTATCCGAGTACTCTGTAGGATCAGAACCTGAGTCCGTAGCTGAAGAATTGTCCGAGGAAACTGTGGAAGAAGCAGTTGAAGAATGTTTCGAAGAACCGGCGGCGCAAGAAGACAAGCCGGGCAATGATGAACGTACTAGTGTATCGTCAAGTGATGCGGAGATGATGGGTCAAGAACCAGAGGCTGATAACGACGGGTCAGAAGAGCAGTGAGAAGGAACAACGGCCGAAGCCAAGTCCGGCCCGATGGTGATGTGTTCCGTACTCGGCGGAGGGGAGACCACCGATGTGCTTTCACCAGAGTGGAAAGAGTCCAGGGGCGATTGCAGAAGAGACGCCGGGGAGTCCACAAGGGGCACAGTGCAGATCGTAGCAGCTGAAGATGAAGCAGGCATTGTAGAAAAATCCTGGTGCAAAACAGTGGAGGAACCAGGCGGAGGCAACAAACGGGAATAGTCCTGGAGCGGTGCAATGAAAGGAGCAGGTAGAGACGGCAAACTGTTGAACTGAGAAAGAGCTGATGAGTCTGGAGGAAACACAGTGGTGGAAGATGGGTAGGCCAGAGGAACAGTATTCACAGATGGAATAGGAGTACCCGAACTGGAAAGCAGCGGTCGAGGGAAAGAAGCTGGGTATGATGAGAGTAAGGAAGAACTTGTCAAAGTGCTGAAGTCCAAGGCCACAGAGAGTGGAGAATGTGACACAGGAGGATGGAACAACCCACCTGGTACAGAGGGTAAAGTACATGCAGTGGAATAAGACAATACAGGTGCAGACTGAAAAGGCTTGGCAGATGACGTAGTGAGAGCAGAAAAACCAAGAGGTGCAGGTGATAATGCAGCGTTTTTAGCTAGGCAAGAAGCACGGAGATGAGTAGGTGATTTACATATGAAGCAATGAAGAGCAGTATAAACATTTACAGCACGAATATGTCTACCACAGACTACTTGGAATGTGGTAGGACAGGAAATAATCGAAGCTTCGTCCGGAAACACGACGAGAGCCTGTCGTCAGAAACTAAGATAAGGACGAGCCAGGCGGCAGGTAAGGTACGAATTGGACCAATAACAAGTCCACAACGAGAAAGAAAACCAAGGAGGACATCATCAGAAATTTCCGGTGGAGCAGGAGACATGCTTACAAGGATAGGGCACTGTGCGAGAGGAATGGCGAACAGACTTTGATCACCAACAAAGATGGGAGAAGACATAACTCGTGCAACATGAACGGGAGAGGAAAAATAAATAAGCACAGAGCGAGGTTTACTTGCAACATGTGTAATTGCATCCGGAGGAACAAGGTCATGCAGAGCTGATGTATACACAGTAAGTTTTGTATTGGGGAGGGCAACATATTTCACCCCTAAAGCTAAAGAGGCTAGTAGAGACTTACCTCGGGGCGAAGATTCAGGAAGATGAAGAGTAAGAACGGAATCCTGACGAGAAACAAGGAAATCCAGGCATGACGGCAAAAGCGTTGAATGTGTGGTAGTGGGGGCAGACAAAGAGTGCTGAAGTTTATCTTGAAGCAGAACATCTGGTGGAGGCGTCAGTGGTGAAAGATATTCTGGTGATATTGCACAAGCCATGAGCGGTGGTAGAATGCACAATTGCTAGGAAGACAAATGGGGAAGGCACAACTAACAGGTTAACGGAGGCTGAGCGTCAAACGATGAAGACACAAGTAGAGCTTCAAGAGAGATGTCACAACTGTGAGGCCGTGGCGTCACCGGAGGACCACTAATGGAAGATGACGTAACCAGGAGAAGGGTAGATAAGCTCGGGAACACAAGCACAGAAGGCAACGTATAGGAACGCTGATGGAGAATAGAAGACAGTCAAGGTGAGTCACGATGGCCAGATGGTAAACAAATCCCCCGAGATGAAATATGAAGGAATATCGCTATAATATTCACTTACCGGTGCGGAAACGTAGCTGGGAAGATTGCTGACAGCTCATTACTTGAGCGAGGTGCACAGGAAAGGAACAGAAGGCACTGGAACGTGTACACAGGGCGCACCCTTCAGAACGCAGAAGGGCGTGGTCAGCAGGTAATATTACTATGAAAATGAAGTAAATATGCACAGGTCGGCTAGGAACGGTGGTGAGAAAGATAGTACATACCCTTATGCATGATTGGGGCGCAAAAGTCGGGAGCAACAGGCACTTTTACCGAACATACTGAGCAAAATGTGAAGAGCTTGAGAGGGCACGTCCAACGACAGTTTTGTCGCAATCGAAGCATTTTTACGTAAGTCATGATGCAAAAGGTCTATGGAACAGATTCCGCCCCTGTGTCCTAACCTTTGACCAGATTTCGCCCATTTTCAATAGGATTCGTCCATAGGCAGGCCCCTACAACATACTAACATTTCATCCAAAACGAAGAGTTTTTACGTAAGTTATGACGCATAATAGCGATGGAAATGATTCCACTCCTACGTCCTGACCTTTGACCCCATTTCGCCCATTTTTAATAGGGTTTGTTCCTAGGTAGTCCCTACCACATGCTAAAATTTCATCGAAATCGAACATTTTTTACGTTAGTTATGACGCATAAGAACAATGGAATGGATCCCGCTCCTATGTCCTAACCTTTGACCCCATTTCGTTCACTTCTAATAGGGCTCCTTCCCAGGTAATCCCCTTCCACATACTAAAAGTTCATTGAAATCGAACAATTTTTACGCGAGTTATCGGGCGGAAGGTCATACGCGCACAACGCGTGACGCAATGAGGCAGATGGGAATCGCGACCATCTGCTCGCAAGAGTGTGACGTCATAAAACTTTAATAGGATCCACTCATAATGCGTGACGTAATGAGACAGATGGCGTGACCGCACTAACATCTCAAGCGTGAGTTGTGACGTCATAACATCGTCCCCAGGTGGTCCCCTACCACATAATAAAATTTCATCGAAACCGAACCATTTTTACGCACGTTATGACGCAAAAAGCAATGGGCCTCCCCGGTGGCGCAGTGGTCTAAGGCAATGGCCTCTGATCATTCGTCCGAAAGGGGTCCGGGTTCGAATCCCGGTGAGGCATGGATGTTGTGTTTGTCTTACGGCACTGGCTCTCTCCCTTCCCTGGAACCAGTGACCCTAAATTAGGGACGGGCGACTGCTTATAGCCCATTGAGTTGCTCACGGTGGTCGTTAAACCTCCAATTAAAAAAAAAAAGGCAATGGAATGCACTCCGCTCTTATGTACTGACCTTTGACCCTATTTCACCCATTTTCAACAGGGTTCATTCCCAGGTGGTCCCCTACCACATACTAAAATTTCATCGACATCGAACCATTTTTACGTGAGTTATCGTGTCGACAGACGGACAGACAAAGCTGGAGCATATACGCTTCTTCAACCTACGGTTGGAAAGCGTAAAAAAACGACGCAATACATCGTCGAAGTGTGACGTCACAAGATGGCGCTGGGCATAAACAAATGTCTATTCCTCCATGATTCCCATAACGTCTCAACGTGATTGGTGAAATGTGCTCATATTTTGCAATTTCTTCATTTTTTTCTGACAATTTGAAGCTAATTCAACGCGGTGAAAATACTGTGGTCTCTCACATCCAGTCATTTTATTATGAACCGCATAGCGAAGAAATATGTGGTCAAATTCATGCTTCTATGAAAGATAAGATATATAGCATCGAGGTACTGTCTGCTTTTTATGCTTATGTTTAAATTATTTTATCTAATTTCTTTCAGTTTTATTTAATATTTGAACTGACCACCCAAAGAGCCCACAACTTTAAGGCTGTTGTCATTTCGTAGGACTATCTGCTGATTCACACTGGCGAGAAACCTCACCAATTCAGACCAGAAGACATTTTTACAGTCTGTTAGAGTATCTGCTGATTCACACTGGTGCGAAACCTTACAAATGCACTGGTTGGATTTAACCTTACAGTATTTAAATACCTAATGATTTAATTTTAACGCATTTTGGTAAATGAATTTTATCTTACAGTATTTTAACTTACAAAAATTGTAGTCGTATTGCTTCCTAATAATCCACACGTCACACAGTTTTCCACACTGGTGAGAAACTTCACCAATGTACGGTATGTAACAAGTCATTTACGCAAAAAAGTCATCTATCAGCTCATCTATGGATTCACACTGGTGAGAAACTTCATCAATGTGACCTTTGCAACAAGTCATTTACACGTAAAGGAAATCTGCTAATTCCTGTCCATTTACACGCTTACATTGAAAAGTGGTCGCCCCGGAGGCGCAGTGGTCTAAGCACTGACTTTTGACCATTTGTCCGTGAAGGGTCCGGGTTCGAATCCCGGTGAGGCCTGGGTGTTGTGTTTGTCTTACGGCATTGTTTCTTTCCCTTTCCTGGAACCAGTGACGCTAAACTAGGGACGAGAAACTGCTAATAGCCCTTTAAGTTGCTCACGGTGGTCATCAAACCCTCAATCAAAAAAAATAAAAATAAAAAAAAATTGCAAACTGTGCATTTTATGGATGCCCTTTTTTTGTTGTTGATGGAAGTTTAACGACCACCGTGAGCAACTCCATGGGCTATAAGTAGTTGCCCGTCCTTAATTTAATGTCACTGGTTCCAGGGAAGGGAGCGAGCCAAACATAACATCCATGCCATACCGGGATTCGAACCCCCGCCCAACTCGGACGAATGATCAGAAGTCAGCGCTTAGACCACTGCTCGACCGGGGCGGCTGGATGCCCTTCAACTGAGTCGATATATTTAACACCTATTAGTGAAATTTATATTTTTGTACAGGGTACGTAAAATCTCTCAAAGGCATCGCATGCTATAAAAACTTGGCATGACTTTACCCGTAAATCGGTACGGAATTTGATATAACAGCCTCGAGGCAAAATCTAATGTTCTGAAAACGATAAACAAAGAAAACAAAGAAAAAAAAATAAAGAGAGAGAGAGATACAGAAAATGTGGAATGTGATCCAATCTGATATTTTACAGACTACAAAAAATATGCTTGTTCACAAGAATACCAATCAGTCCACAAACGCTTACCTTGGTATTTTAGTCCATTGAGCATGTTTCCGTTTGTTTCTCGGAAATGTATAAAATGAACACTGATTTTTATCAGTCTAGCGGTTACAGAATTCTGCAAAACATAAACCACTATCTAATATATTCACTTTTACCTTAAAAAATCAATTTTACAGGACTGTCAACAGCCGCCAACAATAAAACTAACGTTAGCTAGGATGTAAATAATGTGTGTTTATGCCCAATCGCCATTCCGTGACGTCACGACTTCGACGACGTATTTCAAATAGATTCCGTTGTGAATTTTCAACACGTCGTTTGGGTAACAAAATATGTTCTTGTAGTACCAGTTTGTTTGTCCGTCTACCTGTGAGAACCATGTCTCTGCACTTATTATTCGGATTTTAAAAATGCTTTTTGCTTTGGATAGCTGGAACTGTGAGAACGAAAATTCATAGATTTTATTCTTTTCTCGATATATAATCTTACAACTAGGGAGCGCAAGTGCATATGCTGTTGATTTTGATATATATTTTACCCCACGTCATTGCTTCCAAAACTCCGATTGGAAAAACTATTGTTTTTCGCCCGATACCTCCTACCACTTTGCACACACAGTTTTTTCTTTTTTCTTTTTTTGCTTCAAAAATGCAGTTTTCAGATAGCGGGTGTAAAAATATATCCCATTTTTTTCTATCCCTGTTTCTAACGTACAATTTGAAAAATTCTTTTTGCATTGAACAGCACCTGCTGTGAGAAATAATTATCATACACTGTTTAATCTTTGCAAAGCACAGTTTTCCAATCATAGTGCGTAAATGTATAATGTTTATTCTATTTGAAATAGTAACTCTTCTACTAAAAGCCAGACTGAAACATTTCTTTTCGCTCAAATGCCATTCACGACGGAAAACATTAATGCATACAAATTAGCATTTCTGTTATTGGAGTTAACCTATATTCCCTCTCTTTCACTGTATCTGCTTCTAGTAACCCAATTTGAAAAAAATGTGTCTGATAACTTCCATTACGTGGTACGTTTTGCATATATGTTTTTATCTTTCATAATGCGCGGTTCTACCGCCAAAGGGTGGAAACGCGTATTAATATTTAAGTCCATCAGTTTGCTTCTGAAACAGCAACTGACATTTCTTTTTGCGTAGGATATTAATCACTGTATCGCTATGACAAAGATTAGTGTTTATTTCCTGGTTCTAATGATGGCTCGTTTTTTTTACCGGGGGACAACAGCGTTTTTTTCTGTTTGAAACCACATATTACCTGATGCTCCAATAAATGTTCCATAATTATTGCATACTTGTTAGTGTCACGAGTGAAACTGAATGTTGGTTGCAGAAAGAGGAACGGGAAGAAGCCTGTGATGAAAAGAATAAAAGTTCAAAGGCTCCCTGAAGAGCATCAGCGTTACTCTGATTTACTCAAAGAACGACTGAATGAGTACAAATCATGTGAGAGGGATGTAGAAAAGAACTGAACATGTTTTAAGAAATGTGTTGTCGCTGCCGCTTTAGAGGTCTGTGGTACTGCAATGGTGGATAACATTAAAATGATGCTGATGCTTGGTGGAACAGTAAGATTAAAGAAGCAGTAAAGAGAAAGAAGGAAGTATATGTATATTTTTTTTATTGGAGGTTTAACGACCACCGTGAGCAACTCAATGGGCTATAAGCAGTCGTCCGTCCCTAATTTAGGATAATTGACTCCAGGTAAGGGAGAGAACCAGAGCCGTAAGCAAATCACAACATCCATGTCTCACCGAGATTCGAGCCCGGACCCTTCTTGGACGAATGGTCACAAGCCAGCGGTTAGACCACTGCGCCATGGAATCACAGGAGGGCGGGGGGATCTCAGGAGAAGGGGTGTGTAAAGCTCTAAAATCTCTTCAGAATGGTAAGGCTCTGGGAATAGATGGTATAACTGCTGATATGTTAAAATATGGTGGTGACTCTGTAATTGACTGGTTAACTGAAACTTGCCAGTTCTGCTAGGAGTTAAGAATGGTCACTTAGGATTGGAGGGATGCTGTCATCGTTCCCTTGTATAAGGGAAAAGGTGATTAGACTGAATGCAAGAATCATCGTGGTATCAGTTTGCTGAGTGTGCCAGGGAAAGTGTATGGAAAGATTTTTATCGATGAGGTATGAGGTCTTACATCAGAGAGAGTGTGAGATTTAACAGGTGGTTTAGGCCTGGTAAGGGCTGCGCTGACAAATATTTTGCGTTACGTTTGATGATCACGAAGTATCTGTCTGTTGGTAAGAAAGGTTTTGCTGCCTTTGTAGATTTAGAGAAAGCTTATGATCAAGTAAATAGGATTCTTTGTGGAAGGTACTCAATAAAGATGGTATAACTGGGAATCTACTCAATAGCAAAAAAGCCATGTGTGCTGGTAGTAGAGCATGTGTACGAGTTAATGGTGTTGTATTGAAGTGGTTTTCTATTTGGTGCAGGAGCCAGACAAGTTTGTGTAATGTAATCATGGCTGTTTAATGCATTTATGGACGCATGCATACGTGATGACAAAATGAACAATACTTTTTTATGTCTTTGTAATATCCGTGTGTGCAGAATTCAGTATGCTGATGACACAGTCCTATTGGCAAAGAGCAAAAGTGAGTTGCAAGATACTGTATGTGCAAAGTTTGTATCAAATTCAAACTGAGTATAAATAAGGGTAAAACCAAAGTTATGGTTTTTGAGCGAGGAACTGTTAGCTCTGAATGCAGGATAAGTGTAAATGGTACAGTGATTGGCCAGGTGAACGAGTTTGTATATTTGGAAGTATGTGTGACACAGAGAACACATTTGATTGCGAAATTGGTTGGCGAGTGGATTCTTTATTGAAAGTCATAACTGCTTTAAGAGGATTTTACAGGAATGATGGGTTCTCAAGAAAGTCCCAAATGACTACATAAAAACGTAATTATTCCTACTCTGATGTACAGCAGTGAAACCTGGGTACTGCAGGAGAGACATAGGAGTCATATGTATGCCGGAGAGATGCCTTACTTACGGGAGGTTTGTGACAAGACACGCTCTGATAGTGTGAGGGGTGAAGATGTGTTGCAGCTGTGTAATGTGAGGCAAAATGTTGTTAGTAAAGTCGAGACTAATATTCTTAGGTGATTTGGCTATGTTGAAAGAATGAGTGATTAGAAGCTTACTAAGAAACATTTTTTACTCCAAGTGGCAGGAAAGAAACATAGAGGAAGAGGAAGAGCAAGGAAATCATGGGAGAACCAGATTCAGGAATGTATGCATGACAAAAGATTATGAGTATGAAGTAGAAAGGGTCTTGTGTGCGTCGTGTGATGGATGTCAGTGAAGCTCGAGCTGTGTGCCAAGATCTCTGTAAATGGAGACGTTTGATACGGCAACAGTAAGTTCTTTCTTTGAGGAGCTAACCTCTGAATATCAGAGAACAGCTTAGTGATAAAGAATATGTATGTATGCATGAATTATCACACATTCTTTAGATTCAGAAAACGTGTTCACTTTACTCGATTATTCGATGTTCTCTTTCTTGTTCCCACTGGATCTGCTTATAAATTTAATGAAGCTATTCTTCCATAATAAATACGGCAGCATAAACTAGAAATTTAGTTTTGATGTTCTGTTTTAAAACAAATGCAAATGTTTTACAAATTCAATTGGTCTTTAATAGTCTCATTGTACAAATGCTAGACAGGCAGTATGTTCTGCATTCAAAATCTAATCTATGTTCCTTATTTCTATAGGTTATATTCCTCTCTAAATTATTCAGTTCGGAACCCTGACGCTTGGTTGTGACATAAAAGTTTCAGACAAAAAAGCCTTCGAAGCAGCTGTTATCACTTTTAAATTCACTGCTACATTTTTTGCTAACGTCCAGCAAAACGCGCGAGGGGATGTTTATCTGGGTGCAAATCCTGGTATCAGCTGTATGCATGACAATATGCGTCACCCAAACACTAAGTTATCTCCGCCAAATGTTGCACCACACATAAGAAATTAATTTGCCTCTAGTGCAGCGAGGAAATGAAAAAAGATAGTGAATTGATTTAGTTTTTCCTTTTTCACATGAATACACTGGCGTGCTAAAGTTAAAGACGAGACGGTTTTTCGAATGTAACGTCATGCAGAAGTGCTCCACATCGACTCAAATCATAACATAAGATCCCCAAGATGTAAGAATATGGGAAAAGTGAGCAAAACCGTTCAAACAAGGAATCCAAGGGATACAAAGGCACTTTATTGAAAAGGTAGCTTCGAGCACACTCGACAGAAGACAGAAACGTCCATGGGACAGGCGGCTGCCAAGAAAAATCCAGTCTTTAGTAGGGGATATGATCACCCCTGACTGCGTTGCAGGATTTATAACGTCTGTTCATGTTGAGGACGAGGTTGTCAAGGAGCGCATTGCGGCCCATTCTTCTTGTAGCGCCAATCGCAGCTGCGGAATCGTTGCTGGCGGCTGGTGACGTGCTGCTAAGCATCTCCCGAGAAGGTCCCACTCGTGTTCGATTGGATTTAGGTCCGGGGACCTTGCAGGCCAATCCATGCGTTGAATATCTTCACTCTCCAACAGCTATGCGACAGCCACTGTACAATGAGGTGTAGCGTTGTCGTCCATGAAGAGGAACCCAGGACCCACAGCACCTCTAAACAGACGCACGTGAGGCAGGAGAACCTCGGTACAATAGCGGACACCAGTGACTGAACCTTCTTGCAAGATGTGGAGGTCAGTATGGCTACCAAGAATGATACCTCCCCAAACGAGAACTCCGCAACCTCCAAACCGGCCCCTTTCGATGATGTTAGAGGTGTGATTGCGTGTTCCCTGCTCTCTCCAGATGTGTATACATTCAGAATCGCTAGTCAGACTAAATCGGCTCTCATTCGTAAAGAGAACTCGAGACCATTGCTGATGTGTCCAGTTCTTGTGTTCATGGCACCAGAGAAACCGCCGTCTCCGATGAGCAGGCATTAATGGCACACACCGTACTGGTCGTCGTGCAAATAGACCACCTTTGTGCAGCCTCCTGGCCACGGTAAAACGCGATAACGGACGTCCAGTTGTTTGTTGCATGTGCCTTGCGATTTCTCCCGCTGTCTGCCGTCTGCCTCTTCTCGCCTGAAGGACAATATACCGGTCGTCCGCCGCCGTGGTTGCTCGTGGACGACCACTGCTAAACTCTCGGACAGCTGTTCCTGTCGTTTGAAATGCTCTCCAAGCTCGTGAGACGATGCTGTGAGCGATCCCGAAATCCTCGGCCACACTAGTCACACTTCGACCTTCTTCCAACTTCCCAATGACGCGACCTTGGGTAAAGTCATCCAGATGTCGTTTACTGGATTGCCTGTTGGCCATATCACACGGTGGCAGCAACTCGACGTCGTTCAAACCGATGTACACCGTGCAATAGCTTTTACCAAATTGCTGAGCGTACACCGCCCGTGTGCTTTATACCCTTCCGACACTCCCCCCACGTCATGCTGCATATATGCGCATGCCCTACCGTACCGGACCCTAGTCTATCTTCTGAGTGGTCTTTCGGTCAGTTCTGCCTGCTCGTTCTGCTGTTATGCTTATTTCTCCTTTTGGTCCTTAATTTTTGCACACCAGTGTATATGGTACTTCTGCTTCCCATTCTGACGACAGAGTTCGTACTTTATACTCACAATTTATAATTTTGCAAGGGAAAGTATAGTTCCCAATCTCAGTAATCCAATCGTTTATTTTAATCCCGCCGATTGCGAGTGATAGCATACGGTAGGATTCTAAAACCATCCATTTATAATTTTTGTGGACAAGTTACCTCAAAGTTATTTAGAAGTAATAAAAAATAATTAAAAATCTACGGATGAAAGATCTTCGCTTGTGTCCGTGCGCACTTAATGTTTTCATAAAAATTCGGAATTATAGTATAAGCGAGAAGGAAACCGAATCAAATGTTCAGAGTTTAGAGTTTTTATTTGATTAAGGAACCAGTGAGTTTACTCGGAATTAATGCAATAAGAATAAAATATTCATGCCTATGGGCTTCACATACTTAGGCTGTATGACGTTTGTAAAATTTATACGTGCAAAATGTTCTTCGTAAGAAGACCATGTCGAAATAAGAAAATTCCCTGGTGAAAAACCTGTAACACACCGAGGTAATAAAATTTCCACAAATATATTGCTCTAAATGCATTTGAAATTGTATCTATTAATTCGAATTATCAGTGCTAAATATGTTCTTAGTCTGAGTGCTGTTATTTCTATTTCTTTAATCCGTCACGTAGTAAGTGCAAACGCTATTTATTACACAGCGTGCCACAACATCAGTGATGATACTACTCACTGCATTAGCATCTTATTCGCTTGGGGTTTTATCTGTTAAAATATTAGGTTCTCTCGAAAAAGGTCTGAATTCGAGTTTTCAAGAGAGAAATGCGTGCTACGTTTGGTCGAATAATGATTCTTAATAACTATCCCCTGGGTAAACCAATTAAGAATGGGAGGTTTCTTGAAACGTCAATGATCATGTCTAAATCTCTTGGAATCTAAAGAAATGCCAAGAAGAAGAAAGCTTTTAGAAATGCCAAGAACAATAAGCTGATGAGAATTCATTTCCATGTTTAAAAGATCAACAAGGGGAATGGTAAAGTCACTCTGTTTTTGTAGCTTTTCTCGTATTTTACTCGAAACTTTGTTCAAGTAAAACACAAGAAAAGCTTTGTGTACGAATCCCAGATTTTCAAAATAAGGCTATAAGTGATGCAGTGAGTTAACTCTGTCAGGCGATATTTTACAGTTCCTATTACACAGAATCGCCGTGTGCTCGCACGAGTAGAGATAGAGAGATGGTAAGGTAACCCACATTAAAAATGTAATGATCAGAGAAAAATGTTAAATGTGTAACATAATGTGTGCTCAAAATTAGTTGCAATAACTACAGCTAACCTAATTAATCTTACAAACTTAGAAAGAAAAAAAAGATACACAAACTGTATAGAATTATGTCTAAAAAAGAAAGTATTTTGAGAAATGACTGAACAAAAAGAATAAAAAATATACTTTCGAGAGCGGTCCGTATCTCAAACGCTACGTTCCTAGTATTCATTCATTCAACACTAGATTGACGAATAAGTACTTATGTGCAGTTTCCAAAAACAAAATGTTGTGCCTTGTGTGTCGTGAAACATTAGCCGTTCGAAAAGATTATAACCTTCGGCGGGCCTTCGAAACTTGGCATCCCATTCCCGCCAGATTTAACCAGATTGAAAAAAATAGGCAGGTAGTTTAGAGAAAAGCCTTAGTAAAGGACAGCAAATTTTTGAAAAAAAAACCAACGACGTTACTAACGCAAGCTTTCTGATTTCTAAGAATTGCTGCTGCTGGGAAATGCTTCACAGACGGCGAGTTTTTAATAAGGTGTATGCTGATTGCCATATTTGAGGCATGTCAAGAAAAGAGGGTAATGTTTAAGAACATTAGCCTATCACGCATGACAGTGCGGAGTAAAATAGCTGACATTTCAAACAATCGAAGTGATCAAGTAAAGCAGAGAGTCAGTGAATTCTACATTTACTGCCTATAGCTATGGACAAATGCAGCGATTTAAAAGACACCGCCCAACTTTTTACTGTATTTTTATTATTGGTACTGACGAGAGTTTGAGGTTACTGAAGCACATGCTGGAATGTACTCTAAGAAAAGGGGCACAACCGGAAGAGAAAGAAATTTCCAGTGGAGTGATAATGTGCGTGAATGATAATACTGATAAACAAGGATTTTGCTTCCTGGATGAAATAAGCTATACCTGACGTAACTTTCATTCACATTAAAAGATATGCCTTTGCTTATCTTCAATCACCCATAGTTTTCCAGAAATACTAAATTTACGTTTTTACGTTTTAGCTATGATTTTTCAAAAACGGAATGTTTTTGAAATTAGGTAAACATTTTTGTGTGGAGAAAATTTTGTTTTTTCAATTGGCAACAGTTTGAGTGTAATGGTAAATACTAACTTTATAAGTGTGAATGTTTACCTTCAAGTAACATTGTGCAGCAGTAAACCTTGTGAAAAAGGTTGATATTTTCTATTGAATACGGGGTTATTTCAAATGAAATAGTCTGTTTCAACATTTTATAAAACCAAAACTATGTAAGATGTTGGGCTCTCACGATGCACTGTTCTATCAACAATAGTAATGATTTTATTATATACAGTAGATGGCGTAACTAAAACAGTGTACGTTTTCACCGTCACGTGACTAGTGACTGTCAGGAAAGATGGCCCAAATCCTGTAGAGATGGCATTCTGTGTACTTGAATTAAGCAAAATAAATTCTGTTACTGTTGTGCAACGGCGTTTTAGAACATGTTTCAAGAAATCACAGCCGAATAGGTTATCCATGTACGACTGAGACAAGGAATTTGAAACAACAAGATATTTGTGTAAGGTAAAAATCCAGAGAAACCACGTGTGTTTAATGAACAAGTGGAGTGTGTTCGTGCACAAGAAATTTGAAACAACAGGATATTTGTGTAAAGGTTGAAGTCCAAAACGATCACGTGTGTCTGGTGAATAAGTGGAGCGCGTTCGTGCCATTTACCAATGCAGCCCAAGAAACTCCACAAAGATGGCGGATCGCGTGTAGAAATTCCATAACCGACTGTTTGGAAAATTTTGTGGAAGCGGCTGAAAATGACTCCCTACAAACTGCAGTTATTGTAAAGTCAAAGTGACAAGGACAGAACCGCACGCCGCGTTTTCTGTACAGAAATGCAGGAGCATTTCGAAGAAGATGGTTTTAGCGAATGTCTGATTTTCAGCGACGTATCGACATTCCACATAAGTGGGAAAATGAGCAAACAACATTCGCATAGGAGGGACTGGAAAGCCTAGAGATGACAGAAAATCTAATCTAATTCTACAACATATGACAACAGCTATTGCTCGAGATGATGAAGATATGTTAACACGTGTTTGGCAAGAATTCGGCCATCGCTTTGATATATGCCGTGTGACTAAGAGCGCACACATCGAACATCTGTAAGTTCATGTAACAAACTTCGGCGGCCCGGTGACGCAGTGGTCTAAGCGATGGCTTCTGATCATTCGTCCGAGAAGGGTCCGGGTTGGAATCCCGGTGAGGCATGGATGTTGTGTTTGTCTTACGGCACTGGCTCTGTCCCTTCCTTGGAACCAGTGGCTCCAAATTAGGGACGTGCGACTGCTTATATCCCATTGAGTTGCTCACGGCGGTCGTCAAACCTCCAATAAACGAAAAACTTCAAGACTTTCCCTGCTAAACGGTGCAAAGTGAGTGCCAATATCTCAAATAGTTTTGGTTTTATCAAATGTTGAAGCTGTCTATTTCCTCTGAAATAACCCTGTAGTTTTATTAAATAGCACCGAAGATCAGGAAAAATTGTATTAAAATGGAAATTTTCAAATGTTGTTTTCGTTTCTTAGGGATTTGACTTCAAAATAGCTGAGTTATTTACTCTGTGGATGTTGATTTTCACTATGTCACGTCGTTGTGTGAATAATTGTAATGTATATGCTATGTTTGTAGCCAGTTCACTCTCATGTCTCAAAGGAGAACAATAACCCCAGTGAAACAGAAAGCATTTAGGCTATATTTTGGGCGTAAACTCAGTAATCAAGGCAAATCATGGACACCTCATATTTGTCGTTGAATACGTATTGTAAATATTTGAGCGTGGCTCAGTGGAAAAATACTGTATGCCATTTTCTGTGCCAATGGTTTGGACGGAATCTGAAGATCATACCTCCAATCGCTGTATTTTTGTTTGACGAACGCGTCTTGTCACAGCTCTGAAACCAAACATGCTATTGTGTACCTAAACGTGCCATCAGGTTTGGGACCTGTGTCAGATAGGGAGGAGCTGCATGTTGATCATATTTAGGAAATTTAGAGTGTGATGGATGGATGCATTTAGATGAAGATCAAAGTGATACAGAAAACATGAATCATGATGAAGAATATGTAACACACAATTTAGAATGCCCCCATTTAATTGAACAAATGGAAATGGAATTAAATGATCTGGTATCGGACTTGAATATGACTAAGAATAAAGCAGTATACTTTCCTCACGACTATAACGATGGGATCTTCTACAGAAAAAATGCAAGGTGTTCTGTTTACCGAGAGAAATACTTTTTACCCTTCTTTTCCTCGAATGTTGCATGGTGCTTTAATGTTTAATGTTTGGTGTGTTCTGCAAATGCTGGTAGAGCAAACAGCACAATCACTTAACTTTGATAAAAATAAAGAACGTCCAGAACTTATATGAATGAGCAACTTACGTAAAATTCCAGGAATCTTTATTTTCATCCACCCGTCGAAGTCACACTTATAGAAGCTTTACGTAAACATTAATGCTGCACTATAGTACTTCAATATAATCTCTAAACTCCCGTAAGTATCAAGTTGCTGCGTATAACAACATATCAGTCAGGAAATTTCTCACGATCGTACTACCGCTCTCATGAGTCTCATCCTTAGCTTTCGACATAGTTTATATGTACTCTTCGACTCACTGTGAGTGTCGCCGAAACGTATATGAAATTCAATTCGACGAAGTGATGAGCCACCCAGAGGGAAAAATCTAACTAATAAATTACAAATTTCTTATAAGAATAGAATCTCGAAAAGAAGATTTAATTAGATATATATTTTACGGATGATATATTCTGTATTGAAATGACATTGATAAAATGATGAAGAAATTAGGTCATGAATATAAGCCGTAAGAGTGAAGACTCTTCATCGAATTCATCTAAATAAAGTTCAAAACTGTTGTACTTCACAATAAATATGATCTACCATCTGTCCCCATTTGCCATGCTATTCATACGAAAGCGATATATGAAAACATGAAGCTTTTGCTGAGTTCCATATAACCTAATTAATACAGTTGGAACATTTGTGGAGATTTAAATGTTGCAGCCCTTCTTCTTGGCATACAGACTGGTTATATCTAATTTTGCTATGTGTTTTATGAATGAGACCGTCGAGCAAGAAGCAGTGTGACAAATACAGTACTTCTACAGTAGTCCTATGATGTTACAGAATGGCCTCGTACTGGGTAGTTCAATCCAGGAGAAAAGAACATATCAAACGAACCGCTTGTAGATCTACAGAAAATATCGTTACCTCCATTACACACCAAGCTTGGAATGATGTACAATTTCATGAAGGCAATGAACCAGAATGAGGAAGTTTTCAGATATCCGGAACACAAGTTTCTAGGAATCATTCACGCAAAACACACACACACACACACACACACAAACACAAAAGAATATTTCTGGGGAACTTCAAATCACCCAACTGCGTGCAGCTGGCAGAAAAAAGGCTTGCAGAATGATGGGATGCAGCGCATGTCGCTATGCGCTAAAGATGAATTTCTTTTATTCTCATTTTTTGTTTCGCGGTTTAAGGAACACCATGAGTACCTTTGACAGGTATAAGCAGTTGCCAATCCCTGATTTGAGGCCGCGTGTTCCAGAGCCAGCGCCGTCAGACAAGTACACTACGCATGCCTCATCCGGAACTGGAACTCGAGCTCATCTCGGACGATCGATCAGAAGTCAGCGCATCAGACCACTCGGTCACCTGGGAGTCAAGAACTACCAGAAACTTCCTACATATTGTGGGAGTCCCTGGTAGTTCTCAACATATTCAATATATTGGCTAACTATTACTGGCAGCTGAAATGACAGGATTCTGATAAATACAGGAAGAAATTAATTGAAAACATTTTATTAAGTGAAGGGCATTGTGATTCACTTGTTTGTTTCATTTTTCTAGGCTTAATTAATAAGAAAATTAGTTGGTGTAGCACAATCTATTTTTGAGCATTAAAATATGAATTGGAATATAAATAACTTTCATTTCCTACTTCTCTAACATACTGTTGAAGCTTAATATTGGAATCAACAGCGCTTAATTTTTTTAAAAACTTTAATTCGAGGGTTTCTCATAAACCTTACACGACAGAGCATTTCAAAAGCAGATTTAGCCTGAGCGATCCAAAATCCATAAAGAGAAACATGAAATTTCATTTAGGAAATAAAAGAAAAAAATCAAAATTTTTGACCAGTGTAAGTTGCGATTAGGGCAGAATTTAAAAACTTGGTTGCCATTTGTACTTACGGTACTGAAGATATGTGTGGGAAAATAATGAAGCTGACTGGATTTTTTAGAGAAGAAAGGAAACGCCCAGTTGATAACATACCCCATTTCTGTGGATCCAGAATTAGTGCCACTAGATTTGTAGTTCGTATTTATTGAACTTCTGTGTTCATCAGTTTACCGAAATAAACGCAGAGAAAGTAACATGCTGCACTTCAACAAAAGTAAAATTTTTTGTAGTTTTCATTTTGTGCTTCTACGAAGGACAATGAGAAGTACTGAAATCTTAACGGATTTGTACGAAACCGGAGCAGTAGTTTTGGAACCACTTGCATATGTGACCAAACATTTTCCATCATGAACACGAAAAAAAAAAAAAAAAAAAAATAAAAAAAGAAACATTTTTCTCTGATTGACGACTGTTTGGAAAACATCAAAATATGTACTTCAAATATGACCCCGGAATACGACAAGCTTGCTGCCAAAAGGTGTAATATATTACATTCATACACTCGACGTGGATCAGAAACACCAAACAGAAGTAATCGCTCTTTCCACGTTAATAAGTGAGTCACAGAAAAATTCTTATCGGCCGCCACCGGGAATATAACTCAGGGTCTTCCAGTTACGCGTCGGACATGCTACCACTGCACCACAACGGCCTCGAATTCTCCAGACTCACATGAGATTAACTGCCAAACCAGAAATGGGGCAGGTAACTTCATGGAGTCCCGCACAATGCTTAAGATTCACGAAAACAGCAACTGAACAAATAACTAGGAGGTGAACAAGTAATTGATTCATACACTCGTGGATCAGAAACACAAAACAGAAGTCATCTCTCTTTCCACGTTAATAAGTGCGTCACGGAAAAATTAGCATCGGCCGCCACCGAGAATCGAACCCAAGGTATACCAGTTACACGCCGGACATGCTACCACTGCACCACAGCGGCGTCGGATTCTCCAGACTCACGCGATATTAAATGCCAAACCACATGGCAGGTTGCTTCATGGAGCCCCGCACAATGCTGAGAATTCACCAAAGATGGAAAGCAGCAACTGATGAAATAACTAGGAGGCGAATAAGTAATTAATTGATACACTCGACGTGGATCAGAAACACCAAAGAGAAGTCATCGCTCTTTCCACGTTAATAAGTGAGTCACGGAAAAGAAAAGTTCAGTTGTTCCAAAACTGCTGCTCCTCTTTTCCGTGACTCACTTATTAATGGGGAAAGAACGATGACTTCTGTTTGGTGTAATATATTTCATTAAAAATTCAATGTAATTAGTGCTAATGTTTTCTTTCAAAGGAACAGATGTTTTTCAGTTTTAAATGCTTTATAAAAAATGTTTATCACATTTAATTGCGAAATTTTTTAATAAAGCATCACCGACCCCTTTCCGGAATCCTCCATTTGCAGGTCGCGGTTTTTTTCCTTGAATAAATGTAACTCTCGTCTCTTTCCGGTTCAGGAAGTCTGCTCTAGTGCATTGATCCCGATAGGAAAAAATAATTTGTCTTGGTCTTTCAACCAAAAACTCACAGCTGCGAGTACCTCAGAATCGGAGGCATATCGCTTTCCAAGAGTGTTTCCTTTCAGCTTCGAGAACGAAAAATAATCTCTATGAGAAAGGTCTGGAGAATAGAGTGGATGCTGGAGCAACTCAAATTCTGCCCTCTGTGTGGTGGTCTTTGCAATCCGGGAGGTGCGACTCAGTACATTGACTTGAAGGAAAACGCCACCTGTCTCAGTTTTCCATTCCTCGATGACAGCACGAAGTTGGGCAATAAGATGGCGATAATATGTACTAGTGACAATTATGCCCCTTTCAGGTAGTCAATCATGATAATGCCCTCTCCATTCCATAAAACTGATGTCTTCACTTTGTCAGTGGACAGAACAACACAGAACTTTCTGGGAGGGGGAGAAGATGCATGTTTCCACATTAGACTTTCTTTTCTAGTCTCTGGGTGAAAGTGATGAACCCATAATTCACCCATTGCAAAAACCCGGGACCAGAAATTAATTGGATTCTCCTGAAGCATTTGGTGATGCTCATACATTAGCAGCATGCCTTTTACTCATTTCCCCCCTTTCTCATCTTCACAGAATTGGTCGGGATTGAATCGATACTGCCGACTTAAATAATTATGGACTCAACAAAAATGTTTATACGTCTGTCTTGCACCACCAGGTCACTCACGCTGCTGTTTTCATCGGATCTGGATGCGGAGGGTCACACAGAAGAGTCTGCATCACTGCACTATCCCATATCACAACCAAATTCTCCTTGTCGTTTGACATCTGTGGAATATTTAAGAGCATGTAACGTGCCTGCCCCGTAGGACGCACACGACATAAAGGCAGATAGCAGCGATAACGAACGTCCGCGTAGTTCCATTGGTAGAGCGACTTATTCCGGAATGAGGGGACCCGGGTTCGAGCCTCGGCGTGGACAAAAATGACGGAGAAATTCACTTCATTATGATGGCTCCCGAACTTTTCGGATGACCTGGCCGTTCAAAATCTCGCAATGGTGTGATGTCCTTTCCACACCGCGAGAGAGGAAAAATAAGAGAATCCGTTCTCCAGCGCTTCGAAAAATGAATGTGTGTTACGTTGCATTCCACACACCAGATTGACTGGGAGTTCTCAAGTGCACGTTCTACAGCGGATGGCTGCTTGCGACGATTCATGGTCACGGCTGACCCGTCGGCCATGCCCCCGGCCGTCTTTCGGGTGGGGGATGTGACGTGCCTGCCCCGCAGGACGCACACGACATTAAGGCAGATAGCAGCGATAACGAACGTTCGCGTAGCTCAATTGGCAGAGCGACTTATTCCGGAATGAGGGGACCCGGGTTCGAGCCCTGGAGTGGACAAAAATGACGGAGAAATTTACTTCGTTATACGCATTATCTTCCAGTGTCTGTATCACATCATCATGAACTTTTTGTGGAGATATGTCTTTCAAAGATAGGAATTTCATCAGCCCCTCTAATTCTTTGTCCTTTATTTTGCAAAAAATCTACGGTTTAGTTTGCAAAATCCATTGAAAAAAGGGAAAGAATGGATGTATAACATTGAAAATTGGTAGGATAACATACAAGAATATATACAACCTGCAGAAAAAATACTGTCTATCCAGATTCACTATAGAAGCAGGTCGGAAAACGAACCTTTTCAACACTCCTTGTATTTTCTCTCGGAAATTACAGTTTGTTGTGTTCCTGTTTTGTTTCAGAGCAGTCGGAGTTAAAAATGAATAAGACAATGCAGAAATTCCGTATTAGCACACGCACGCACACAGCAGCAGTTAATAGTTCAAAATACTTTAGCGTATGTCAATTACAGATATTTGGTAAACAAAAAAATAGGATTACAAAACAAACGGCACTACAAGCAATATAAATATAAATATAAATCTATGCACATACAGGCAACAATTTGTTGAACATTTTGGACACCTTTATTGTGACTTTGTGTATCCATATGAGAACCGAGTGATGAATTGGCGCAACATTTTTTAACTGCAGAATAAGACACAAGTAATGAAATACGAACGACAAGTTAACATAGATGTATTTAAAATGGTAAATAAACATATACGCATTACAATACCAGTTCTTTCTACAACTGAATTTCTACACATTAGCCGCGTGGAGATTCAGTTGTAGGTCTTATGTCTAAACCAAAGAAACTCCAAGAGACTTGTAATTTCTTATGTCAAACTGATTGTGGGAGCATTCAAAACTTGGATTTTTTTATGTCTAAACCTAAGAAATTCCAAGTATCACATGCTCCCACAAACAGAAATTGAAAACAAAAAATCCGGATTCCAAATTCATGAAAATGTTCAGTTTTAAAGGCATTTGCTCTTCGCGCGCGCGTTTATGTATTCATTTCCTTGGTTTTAGTTTCTTTGAAAACACCCTGAAGTACGATAATATGTTTTCTTTGTATTACCGCGGAAAGCACCGCTTGGGAACTTGAGGGAATAAATTTTGTTAATGAATTTCGATCGACTAAGTGGCAACAATGACATTGGGTTTCCTAGTATAGGCGACCCAGTCTCATGGTGGGGACCTGAAAGTGTTGTGTTTCATACGAGCTTGCACAAGGTTGTCGCAAGAACTCATATGCCGCAAAGAAATTTAGTTTAAAAACTAACATTTCAGTATCATGCATGAAATCGGGGTACCTTCAAAGAAAGAAAACTTTTACCTTAAATTAAACCAGAACACCGACACTCGTACTCATTTGCAGAGCAGCGAGAAGAAAAACACGTTGTTTAAAGAAACAAATATAGAATTTATTTTAGCATGCTTCTTAATTTATGTACAAATTAATGGTGAGAGCAGATTAAGTTATATTAAGACATCGCTACAAAAAAGTTACGGTTTATCCTGAGATTGATAGAAATAGAAACGTTCCTATTAAACCAACTAGTACGAGGTGAGCAATAATATTTCCTTTCTAAATTACAATGAATGCTCAGCATGCAAGGGATTGAAGTATATGGATGATGTCTTACCCTAAAAAAATCTTCTACTGTGCAACACCGATCCGAGGGCTGAAGAAGGAGCGAGTCTTCTTGCGTCCGTAGTCTTCGGGCTGGTATCCTCCGTGGACAAAAAGCAGCCCGGGAGCTCTCGACAAACGCAAAACTTCCCTACTGCCTTCCTTGAGTACCTAACATCCTACCGGATTTGGGTCCGACTTCTTGACCCTCGTACCGCAAGGCATTTCTTGCTAACCGCCGACGACCAACTTCTATCGATTTCTACAGATGACAACCACCAACAACAAACCCCAATTTCTCTCAGTTTTTCATTTTATTTTAGTTTCGCTTCCGCTTACAGTCATGCTGTTAGGCGTGTCCCTCCCTCACATAGGCGTCCCTCGCACCTTCATTGGTTTCTGGTTCCCCCGTTCACAAGTGGCCTGCCGTCTAGTGGATGTTGACCAGTGGCTACTTCGAGCAGATGTTCTCCTGGCCAGCTGAGCTGAGCCCTTAAAAATGTATTTGGCCCTAACTGTCACCCTGTTTCGGAGTTTTATTATCGGACCATCCGACAAAACACTTTTCAAATCTTTAAGCATGCTCGGAGGCCCGTATGCCCGACAGAGCCTGGGTTACAGTTTTACCTGGCTTTCCTCCTTACCAGATTTATGATTCTTTTTTAGACTTTCACACTGACCTATTGTTAGCTGGAGCTGCATTATGTAATCCGCAGTGTTGGTGCTTCGCAAATGCCGGGAAATGAAAAGTACCTTTCACTTCGTTTGCGGAATTTTGCGTTTCGATCTCCTTCCCACGCGAAGGGAAAGCAAGAAGGAAAAAAAAAAAAAGATACCAGAGAATCCTTATGCTTCCTGGGTCGGGATAATATTTCTTGCACCTAATTAAGAATTACTCTAATTAAGAAATAATTAATTAATTATGTTAATTAAATAACATAATTAACACAATTAATTAGGTAATTAAATCCTGAATTTGGTTTATTTCTTTACCAGAAGCAATCTGCCTGAAGTTAGAAGAATTTTCGTGGCAACATTTGTAAGAACACAGCAGAACTTATACTTCGATGTGACAGCTCCACAATGAACGTTAAAAATTCAACTGGAGGAACTTAACAAGAAAAATAAATAAATGAATAAATAACTGAAATAAATAAAACTGTTATTGTAAAAGCTGTTCCACCTATTCTCTTCCGTTTCTTTCTTCTTGTTTAGAGGAATTTTTTAATCATATCATTCTGGGCTGAGCCTACGTGATTTTTTGACCTTTTAACCTTTTTTTTTGGATGGCCACCGTGCAATTGTGCTAATAACAAACTGATGCCTGCGAATATACGAACTTTTTCAGGATGCATGGGCGTTATCGATCTGCGTTGTTTATTCTATAGTGTCTGTATGAGGAAATGATTATGTACTCAACAAGTGACTGCAAAACGGAAGATAAGGTCAGCGTTCTCAGGATTTCTTTCCACATCTTGTGAAGTGAACTTAGGAGCTGGCTGCGACAGCTAAACTTCCGCTGCGGATCTAAGTAAGCAGCTGTTGTGTCTTCTCTTGTGCGGTCAGAGGTTTCATACCTCCTTCCTCCTTTCTCCTAATCACGAGGATTCAAGTCCTTATCTTGTGCCCTTGACGCGCAACTCGTCCGTGATTTGCTTCAAAGGCGGAACTTAACTGGCATTGGACGGGAAATCAGTCGCCAGTGTTTCACAGAGTAAACAACAGAAATAAAAGTAAAATGCATGAGCCAATAGTGAATAATATTGACTTTCAGTTTAATAACTGACCTGTTTGTTTCCCGAAAAGCGACGCGTCACATTGTGAGTGTTGCAAATAAAGTCTTTCAGGAATTAACCAGCGTTTTGAATTGGTGGCATGCTATTAAAAATGTCGAAATGAGGTTTACGTTATGTGGCTGATACGGAAATTTCATAGACCAAATTCCGTTTGTTAAGAACAATTTGTCATTTCGAATGTGAACCGTACTTCAGAAAACCGTGCTGGTATTTCTAAGAAGATTTATTTATTTGTCCCTTCTAATCCATGGAGATTTTCTTACGTAGCACGAGTCGACAAAACATTCTGTTCCCGAATTTGTCTTGGGTTTGATAATTACGCTCACTAAAGCAAAAGCTTTAAAGATTTTATTTGAAGAAAGTTTGAAAGAGTTTTTCTTCATGATTTCACGTTAGCATCTGCAAACGTAAGAACCGTCGGTATCACTACCAGATATTTCTTACAAATTCTTTGTGCCACTACGCTCACACATGTCGAATCCATGGATCCAAATGTTGCGAAATCGCTTCTTCATGTGCTAACAGATTAGAATGACCTTAGAACGCGCATATGGCAAGTTTATTCATTCCTAATTTCCTACTCGACAAGTCATCCTTAGTTAGTAAATAAAAACAAAAACTGAAAGATTTTAATGTTATTTTTCTCCTGTGGATATTTGTAGCTCAAGAGGTATTCGAGAAAACACCCAAATATTCAGAACAGGAAGTATGGCTAAGAACTTAGCTAGAATGTGATCCTGGGGGGCTAATATGTTCGAAAAAGTGTTTTAATTAATTTATAGCTAACAAAGTTACATGGAAGAAATTCCTAGAGGCAGTGGATATATCTGTATTGAAAGAAGCTTCTTCAAATCTACAATTTTCCATAAGACCTTCATCTTCTAACTCATAAGGATAACAAAGATTCGCTAAAAACACGTGGAGCGTCAGCTACAACTCCAGTTTGGCTGTGTCCCGTTTTTTAATAAAAAGAGATTCGCATTTATTTAGAACCAGAAAAAACACCAGGTGTTGCCTGCGACAAGTGTTATATTCAGTCAAAAAGTATTCCACTGTTTTTTTGTTTTTTTATTTCACTTCACAGCATTTTTATTCCAAAGCATTTTCACATGCAGTATGTACTGTCTTGCCATTTGGTGTAAAAATGTAAATGAGAATTCTAAATGCGTGCTTGACGGGAAAGTAACGACACCTAAAATCAAAAGTGGTGTCTGTCGGAATAAGTAAAATGCGTGGAATTAAAGCATCTTTGCTTTCGGTTCAACTTCTGAGAATGTTAGTTCCTAAGAAGAAAAATTGCGAACTTCATGTGCCGTAGAATAATTTTGGTAAATCAAGAATTCCTGGGAGAATTGCTCGATAGAAATCCAGGTGGCTCCAGAAAATTGAGCAAATTTTGAGGATACAGCACTCCTCCCCCTCCCCTCACACACACACGACGTGGCTCTTCTCAACCATAGTATCATAGGTAATGCATTTTCCGGAATCATCAAGAAGCTGATTTTGAATCTATAAGTTGATGCTGATGGTGTCATTTTTGGTATTATGAATGGGCCTTCCGAAAAGCTATTCTGGCTCCGTTGATTGATGTGGATATTTGTAGCTCATCTATGATATGACTTCAGTTCGAAAGTAAAAACAGAAAAGTAATGCGCCCACAAAAAGTTTCTGCAGGTGTTTGTTTCTCTATTCTAGAAATACAGTAACTGGAAAGAAAATTCGTTCCCCGATGTTTCTCCAGTGTATGAAGTTGTGTTGGTGGTAAGCAGCAATAACTCCACACGTATCGAAAGACAAAAAGCCTTTAACGAAGAATTGGACTCATCTGCACATGTTGATAGAGATTATCCTGTAAAGCTTTGCCGAAAGTCTTCTTTCTACCAGTACAGTTAGTGCTTCTCCCATGACATACCGAATGAACCGTGCGACATCTTTCCAGCAAAGATGGTGTTGATGCGATTACAAACAGGTTGCAGTTTAAGGCTGTTGTAATATTTTTGTAATATAGAGAATTGAGGAGAAATGTTTTCCGATGTCTTCTAGGTGTCTTAAGAAACAAATGTTTATCAATCTTTATACCAATAAAGCTTCAAATTTCACTATATGCTGCTTTCTGTTTTCGTGTCCACGTGCAAGTAATGGGCGGTTAAATTAATAGAAATCTCTCAAACTTTTTATCATCATGCCTGCTCTCATAAAACATATCTTTTCTATGGTTCTGTGAGTTAATCTCATATGGTTGAGTTAATGTTAGTCCAAATTCCTAGAGTTTTGCCGTTGATGGAAACAGATTTTTCAGCCGTAACTGTGAGAAAGCATAACGACAGACTATTATTGAGAATTTCAGGTGATAAATTCCAATTCATGGTAAGATATTTTTTGCGAACTTTCTTTAGCATGTCTTTGCTCTAAATGTATCTGTACATGTCCCATTGCTGTTGTCACTTTGATGGGACACATATTATCGATAGAATATTTCTCCTTTCATAAATTTTTTTGGGGACATCCAAGAACAATACTTAAGAACTCTGTAGCTCGGAGAATCATTGCTGCAAAGGGATTATATTGGCATGTTAGCATAACAACAACATCAACAACAAAAAAGTGGCTAGTGTTGCTACTGATAACTGTAGAATCATATAAAGATTTTCTGTCGTAAAAGACACCTGATGGTCAAACAACGTTCTACCTTTATACATATACATTACATATTATGTACCATGTTCTGCCATCAAGGAGAGTCTTGCAGAAACTTCTAAAGTAAATGTCATGCTGTGTTATGATGTGACACTGTTCGAAAAGTATATAAAATGATGTCACTAATAACCAAATCCTGAGAGTAACGGATTTGTTCTTTCAATAGGAAAGTTGACGACGTAGCACCACACGAATTAGTTTTAATATCTCAGATTTAACAGATTAGCATAACGACACAAAAATCTAAGATAGCATATTAACAAACCTAGTAAACACTGACAGGAACATAAAGACAAGTCAGTCGGATTTTTTGTTCCATGGTATTTGTGTTTGTATTTGTTTGCGAGACTTGACTGACTGCTAGTCACAGGCCAAAAACCGATACACTCATTGGAATTCAGCCCAGCAAAAACATAAGTGCTGGGAAACTGCTGGACACCAGCTGGCAGTGATGGATCACTGCTGGCTGAAATCTGCCGCTCACGGCCCGGTAGCGGTCCGTTGGTGGCAGCGCTATCAGTTGGCGAGCCATTGATGGCCCTGCAGCATCGTCGTGAATTGTGGGCGTCCAAGCAAGTGCCAATAGTGGCCCGTTGCTGGCAACCAATGCAACCCCAACAGTAGGTGGAAGCAACTCATGGTACCAGTTAGTTGAAGAAGACGCTATCGCCATCGTGTTATTTTATTGGATGTTAAGAAAAAAATCCATATGTAGAGAGGTAAATTAATTTCCTAATGAAATTCCACGTCGACGAAGATATCAGATTAAGCCATGAAATACTAGATTACAGCCATGAAATACACACAATTCATTCCCATGAATAACAATTCATGGAATGGAGTGGGTGAATAACAAGAAACAATTCGAAATCGCTTGAAACAAATGTCCTGGAAAACCATTAAACAAACGTTTGTTAAAAAAAAGAATTATACGCGTACAAAATTTATTAATTATTTGAAAGAAGAAAAAAAGCAACGCTATGTGGATATAATGTACTCATCCATGGGTTGAATCGAGCTGGGAGGAATTCGCTTCTAAAAATAACGAGAAGTAAAATAAAATATCTTTCCTCTTTAAAACAAATGTAACTTCGGACAACGGAAAGGAAAGATACAACGTTAAAAATGTAACAGAATGTGACATGAACCCAGGTAAATATATATTAATTCAATAATCTCCTTTCAAGACGACAAGGACAGTACAAAACTTTGGAAAGCGACTCTAAGTATGTGCACTTCTTGAAAATGAGTGAAATTCCCTTAAGGTTAAAAAAAAAACAACAACTATCGTTACGTTGAAAAATTAATTTATGAATTATATGAAAAATACCTCGCAATATTGTAAAATGAAAGCGGGAACCATTCGATTACAGATTCCGTATAAAACAGGCAGCTTCAAGAACCCGCCCGTGCGTGGCAAATTAGTCTGGTCGGTTCAGAGATTAGCTCCCATGCAAACGGCCCAGGTTCGTATCCACCCAGTTCAAACATGTGTTTTTCTGGTCTGTTGAAAACATTTCCCCAGCGCTGTGTTATAAATCACAAGTTTCGTAAGGGTAGCGAAAAAAAGTTGTAGGTTTGGGAAACTGCGAGTAGGTCTTTTTTTTTTATGGCTACTACTGGGAAATTGGCGGACAAGATTCGGCAAGCCACCAGTTACGTCACGTGGTTGCTGGCTGCCACTACCGGTAAACTAGCGGACCACATTAGGCTAGCCATCATTTCTGGCACGTGCTTGCAGGCCCGTTGAAGGGCCACTTATGGCAGCTACTGCCTGTGATGGACAATTGATGGCCTTGTTGTGGCATATGAAAACTGATGGGGTGCTAACTGTTGGCCAGCTGTTGGCCTGAACTGCTGGCAGTTCTGTTGCCCGCCCGGACATTTTATTGACGGTGCGGCAGCGGCAACATAGTGCTGGGCCAGCAAGACTGTTTTGCTGGGAGGTGTAACGCTCGGTATGGAAAACATAACGAGAAGCAAACAAATCTTCTTTTGTTTGTTGGGGATTTAATGACCACCGTGAGCAACTCAGTGGGATATAAGCCATCGTTCGTCCCTAATTTAGGTTCAATGGTCCCAGTGAAGGGAGAGAGCCAGTACCGAAAGACAAACACAGCATCGATATCTCACCGGGATTCTAACCCGGACCTATCTCGGTCGAATGGGCAGAATCCAGCGCTTAGACCACTGCGCCACAGGGACGGCTGGCAAAATTTGCAGAAGTGAACAACTAACAGAAACGGAAAGTTATAAGAGGCAATATACAGTGCAAAATCTTTGTCAAAGTGGCTGCTATTCCATGCAGAAAAACAAAAACTTTAAGTGGATATTTTGGAAACGAAACTGTGAATTGGATGCAAATATACATTTTCAAACTTTAGTGGAACATAACGCGTTATGAAAAATCAAAAAGTGTACAGAAAACGTTGCGCATAACAGGAGTTTTCCGACACAATTTTTTTTCCAAAGTATATTCTTGGAAAAGGAAGAAATAAACAAAAGCAAAAGGCATTTGTTTAACCCAACGGGAAACTAGGCATTATTTAGAAGCCAAACAAAACAGTTATTTGAAGAAGGAAATGGTCAGAAAATAGTTAAAGGTATCTAAAAAGAAAGGACGTTTCCAATCAGATTTTTAGATATGGAAATACTCTCGCAAATAAAAATTTACATGGACGCTCTGTTCTTATAAAAATATTGAAAATATACGCCAAATGTTCATAATGGGTACTATGTGATGAAAAAAGTATTTTTCCAGATGCGACTTTCAGAAACAGATATAGCAAGAAAATAGCTTGTGCATACACATTGAAGAGCAAGTGAATTAGAGATAGCTGGCGTTATGCAAATGTAGCGCTGTGGGCGGCACTGTAAACGGAAACGACATGACGTATGCAGCGATCCGACAATATAAGGAGTGATACGACGGGAATCAGTAAGAGTCGGACACAGTATGGGTAAGACGAAAGTTCTAAGCGCATTTGATCGTAGGCAAATTGTCCGAGCCCGACGAATGGGTCACTCCATCTCGGAAGTCGTGCAGGCACTGGGAATTTCACGAGCCACTGTGCCTGCGTGAGTACATCGAATCCGGTAAAACCATCCCTGCAAGGGCCAACTGCCGTGGACAACAGCGTGTGGATGAGCGAGGTCATCGTCAGCTAGCTCGCATTGTAACAGCGGTTAGACGGGCCACAGTGCAAGAAATCACTCGGCAATTTAACGCTGGTGCACAACAACGTGTAAGCAGCCACACCATCCAGAACCATCTCCTCGCTATGGGGTACAGAAGCCATCGTACCACGAGGGTACCGCTGCTGACCGCACATCACAGGGTGCAAAGATTGGCATGGGCGCGGGAACATCGCCACTGGACCCTAGACATGTGGGAAAATGTTGCCTGGACTGATGAGTCCAGATTCACGTTGGTACATGCGGATGGCAGGATACGAATACGGCGCAAACCACATGAAGCGATGGATCCTTCTTGCCAGCAGGGTACTCTTCAAGCTGGTGGAGGTGGCATTCTCGTCTGGGGACTGTTTACGTGGACTGAAATGGAACCCCTGGTACGTGTGACATCGTCCCTCATAGGTCAACGTTACCGGGATTTCCTGGACGACTATTTGATCCCGTTTGTGCGTCTTCAACACCCCACTAGGGACCTCATCCTGCAACAAGACAATGCACCGTGCCATCAATCCCGAATTATATCGGAATGGTTGGATGAACATTCCACCGACGTGACCTCACTTCCCTGGCCAGCTAGGTCACCTGACCTCAATCCCATCGAGCACATCTGGGATGCCATCGAGAGAGATGTTCGAGGCTCTGACCCCCTCCCGCCCCTCCGTCAAATCTTCGTGAACGGTGGAAGCTTGTTCAGGGGTCGTGGATCTGTATGGCTTCGTAACGCTTCCTGTGTCTTGTCAAGTCCATGCCGAGACGAATCGCCACCGTCATCAGGACGAAAGGTGGTGCTACACGGTTTTAGACAGGTATCTCTAATTGAATTGCTCTTCAGTGTACGTCCCCTACCGATAAAGCTGTACGTTGTCTAAAGTGGAAAATGATCGCTAACTTTAGATATCGAATGTCATTGCAAGCAAAAAAGTTTTTCAATTGGGCCTTTCGAAAGGGAAATGCATTTGCAAAATGAATTTTACACTTTCATCATTTAATGACAGAACAGTGCATTATGAAAAGTCTAAAAATAGGCACATATTGTTTCCTACAATGAATGGTATCCGACGTAAATACATTTTGTTTGGTAAGTCTCTTAGAAACAGCGATATCGAGAAAGATAAAATCAACATTTATTCATCCCGCGAAGAAAACTTTTCATTATTTTGAGCAGGAAATACTCGTATACATAGAACGGTTTCTCGTAATTGCTGGTATCTGACCAGCAATTCTAAGTGTATTTTAGAAGTGCCGCTAAGTTGTAATTATGTCTCAAAGAGAAAAAGCGCTTACTCCCCCTGGTTGCAAAACCGTTGAACATAGAAATGAGCAAATATGTATATGAAAATGTTCGACACGAAGAATGGTATCGGGCGCAAAAGAAAATTTTCAAATCTGACTTTTAGGAAGACGGATATCGAGAAAAATAAATTCCCCGAGCGGGAAAGCTGTGCGTATCATTTTGAATGAGTGGGATGGAAATAACAAAGAATAAAATGCTTTCCTTTGTCATGAGTAACTGAACAAAAAGGATTTTTTTAATCCGGTGTTTCGAAGCACCATTACAGCTGTATATTGAAAACAGAATTATGCACATGCGCTCTCTCATAGGATATCAGCGCCTTATGAAAAATTCGAAACTATGTGCAAAATATTCTTTACCATGATTGCTATCGACACAAAAGCAATGTTTAAATTGGAATTTTAAGAGCAGAGATATCTACAAAGATGCATTAAATGTTTTGGTGAAAAAAAATAAAATTTATTTAGTTTATATTGAATTGATGCTATTTTATTAAAAGCGTTACTATATTTATGCTGGTATTGAAATTTCTATGGAAATTATAGAAAATTTAAATTTGGGAGATGGGTGGATGCATTTTAAAACAAAAATATTTTCTAAGTACTAGAAAAGGCCATGAACATCCTAAACAAAAATGCATCTGAAAATTTACATTCCACAAGAAGTTATTGGAAAGTTTGCGTTGTTTGTGTTTACGCAGAGTTGAGTCATCTGAAAGTGCAAAAATAAGTGAATGTTGTTGCATGTGTATGAAAATGTGTCACTATAAGTCATACGATAAAATGTACTCGTTCAATAACAACTTGTGGAGGCGGTGAAAGTCAATTTAAAAGGATAGGACAAAAATTGCAGTTATGAAATACCTTATAATACCAGGATTCGGATCGATAGCCAAGCTAAGGTGGGTACATGGGCTCAAGTCATGGAAGACAACAGCACACAGAAATTTTCACACTGCGCTAATTTTGGACTTTTTTGAAAGGCTACTGCCTGTATTTATTATTTTTCTTTAAAAACTTAATAAGGTCATTTAGTGGACAATCAGATGGCATTTCCTTTTTGTTGTTTGCTAAAACATAGCAGTATAAAAACAGAATCTCAATTTCTTTTCTATTTCTCTTTGGCCACTGGCCCTATGAACAGCACAACTTTACATATTTCAACACAGTTGGTTTGAACACTAGGCATGCATCCAAAATTATACCATGATTCACATAGCTTACACACAAAAAAAGATACTGGATTATTTTTAATTCCACAAGGTGGACAAGTTCTGTTCTTTTGAAACGTACTCTCTTCTCTCTCACCTAGTTAGCTCAATGACAAATTTACAATTTTACACTTATTGATTTAAATTTACAGCACCTAAACAATCTTAGCAAACTCCGCAATCTCCCAGACCAGCTTCGAAGACTTCAATTTAAATTTACAGTTATTTTAAGAGCCACAAATTATACTTTAACAAATCTATCAGCAAGTAAACAAACCAAGTAAATTATCCTCAAAACAGAATTTACACTGAGCACAAGCATTAATTAACATGACATAACCTATAGAACTACCCTGAATGAACCTACTTCACTTATAAAGAAACCTCACTAACTAATCTTAAAAATTATCACTATTCATAACATCACCATAATTCAGAAATTCAAACAATCTTCTTGCACTAGCTTGCTCATAAAAATCACCTCACTCTGCACTTCACATAATAGCTCAAGATACTTAATAACTCCATACTGTAAACAAAAGCTCAAAATACCAATTAACTAAATTTCCAAACTAAATATCAAGTTCACTAACACCAACAACCAGAATTTAGAATTTACATCCCTAGCACTACAGCAAATCATAAACAAATAAATTTAGATACCCTAAATCACAAAACAAAAATTAAATTTAACACCTGCAGTGAATTACTGAGGTTGCGGTGAGGCAAATACACTCAGTTCAGACACTACCCTGGGTTTTTGAGAACCAACACAGGAAGAAAATACCAGTCAGGCTGAAGGCGTGAAATTGGGTCGTGAATCCAATTTCAGCCTAAGCAAAAGGAAAGGAAAAAATCCTCAAGTGTGACACATCATCATCAGGCACAGAATTTCCTCTAACATGATCTCACCACTTATTGAAGCAACGCTCGACCGACCCTCGCTGGCAGTACATATCTCCGTGAGCAGCGAAACTACTGGGGGGGGGGGGGGGGGTTGAAGACAAGTTTCCCCCAAAAACCACGTCCTCAAGGATCTCCCTTTTCGAACCAATGCATGATCCCACCTTGATCAACCACGCCTGCAAGAGCCTGTCGTACTTCAACCCTAAATATTCCAGGCACATCCGGCCCAGAACTAACACAACTATATCCCAGGAAAGTTCACTTATCTCACTATATATCCCAAGAAATCCTAAATCACAATATCCACATATATCCCAGGAAAATTCACTTATCTCTCTATATATCCCAAGAAATCCTAAATCACAATATCCACATATATCCCAGGAAAATTCACTTATCTCTATATCCACATATATCCCAGGAAAATTCACTTATCTCTATATCCACATATATCCCAGGAAAATTCACTTATCTCTCTCCACATATATCCCAGGAAAAATCACTAGCAAGGAAATTCCTCTGCACCATGGCAATGCGCAGGTCCACTTCAGACAATAACACTGACCATTTACATAATCCACTAAATATTTTCACCTTATTGAAAATTAAAATTACATTTAGACTTTTAACCTTATAGTAAAAACAAGAAAATTTAGGCCAAAGAAAAGAACAATTAATACTGGAACTGGTGAGCAAAAGTGTGTCTTCTCAACCCATGATGTTCATTCTTTTTGTGAAATACTAAACTTGAGAACAAAAAATACTTTAACTTCTATTCTGCACATATCGCATCCTGGTGAAAATTCCCTACTCAGAGCCCTCTGCCCTAGGACAAGTTCCCTGCTTGCCCTAAGATCACCCCTTTCCAATGGGAGATTAACACTCATCTGGAGCATGTAAAATACTGGTCCTCAATTAACACTCCTACCATCTCAATTTCGACACTCAACACTCCAAGAATGTAAACAACACTTTAGGTTTCCAATTTCATCACACTATAATATGTTCCCAAAATTCCAATATAAATCATCCCATAATTTATCTTCACTCAAAAAGAAAATAACTCAACGCTGTAAAAGACTAGAGAGAAATGTTTACTATTATTTTATCACCCACGACATCACAATAACACTGCTTTTCAATTATCACATGCCCAACTAAACTATTATCGATGCACCAAAATTTACTGTGCCCAAACATTAAACTAAATTTTTCTGATACATCAAAATTTACTGGCCTGGGAAGTTGCTACAATACCAGACACGACAACACAAAAAAAACATAAATGAAAGCATTTTCAACTCCCCTCTCTTTTTTCCTTGCAATATATTTTTCCGACAGCCCCCAATTTTAAAATCAACTCGTTTTATAATTTTAAAGAAACCACAACATAATACAAAAAAGAAAATGCCGAGAGAAATTTACCTTTAGGACTGGGGCAGCAACACTTCCTGACAAGCACACTAACCGTCGATAATAATAAAAAAAAAGGTTTCACAGCCTAATAATAGATAAAATAAATAAATAAAAAAAAACTCTCCCTGAGAGAACACCACTGTCCCGGTTGATTTTCACTTCACTTCCAAGGTGCTTTTTTTCTTTCCCTTTTTTCTGCCACAGCGAGCCTGGCCAACGAAACAGGAACCGGGCATTTTTGAAACATGCTGGTGGACCTTTGTGGTAATCAGTAGGGCCCAACTCGACGATTCAGCAGTTAAAGGCGGTATCTTCCACAAAGCCGTGCATGCCCCTTTTTCCGGAACTTCCAGTGTCTGGTTGAACTGGCTTGAAGAGTCCCTTCCATATTGAACCGAGCGGTAACAGCATTCGGGTTGCGCTGGCAGAAAATTCTCCTGCGGAGACCAATTCACGGTAGTTACTACTTTTCTTTTTATTGCAGCTCAATACTGCCGTCGTCCCTTAGGAGAGGAGGAGAGGGTTGAATCTGCGAGCATTTCCTCTCCAGTAATGAGATCCTTGAAAATCATCATTTTAGCTGTTGTCCGTTTAGATTTCAATACGAAATTTTCCTTCTTGCTGCCCCCTCCTCCGCCAAAAAGGCGAGGAGAGAAAATTTTGCTTTCCCCTGTCTACCAGCTAACGCAGCGACCAGAACAAAAGTGTTTTCTCAACGGATAAAACTCTGGGGTGCTTGAAACCGCTGACCCCTCCCATTGGTCGAAACTTCAGCCTAGCAACTAACGACTCCCCAACGGAATTTCACTCCCTCGCAAGCCAGGGGTGACACACTGACCTTCACACGTAGGGACCCCGCTTTTGACCCTGAGGTCTAAAAATAGATTCTGTTGCTGAATTCCTTACCCAAAAGACGAAAAGATATTGCACTTTTGGGCGACTTTTCCACGACGCTTGGAAACAGGAACGCAAAAATGGCGAATTCTTGCTTTGCAGAAAATCACTAATTTTAATTTTCTTTTTCTCTCGTTCCGTGATGTTAAACTAAAATTAATTTTGATTCTCTGAGCTGCACACCTACTCGCCTTTTCCTATCGCGATAAAAGAACAGATAAAATAATTATTTTCAAAAGCCCAAAGTCAGTTAAATCAAATATTATTATTTTTTTTTTCCTTTTTTTTTTTTCACCAACATGAAATTTTGTTTTCCTGGTTGTGATTAAGACAAGCGAATTTTGCGCATGAATTCCCCTGCCTTTCAACCAGGAATTTTCTTCTAACGTATGTCATGGGAGAAAATTTTTGCATTAATTAATCTCCGATAAACCAACAGAAAGATTGATCAGGTCCTTCCGAAATTCACCAGAGGTTGAAATTTTCGCCATGACAGTATCCGACGTAAATAGATTTTGTTTGGTAAGTCTCTTAGAAAAAGCGATATCGAAAAAGATAAAATCAACATTTATTCATCCCGCGAAGAAAACTTTTCATTATTTTGAGCAGGAAATACTCGTATACATAGAACGGTTTCTCGTAATTGCTGGTATCTGACCAGCAATTCTAAGTGTATTTTAGAAGTGCCGCTAAGTTGTAATTATGTCTCAAAGAGAAAAAGCGCTTACTCCCCCTGGTTGCAAAACCGTTGAACATAGAAATGAGCAAATATGTATATGAAAATGTTCGACACGAAGAATGGTATCGGGCGCAAAAGAAAATTTTCAAATCTGACTTTTAGGAAGACGGATATCGAGAAAAATAAATTCCCCGAGCGGGAAAGCTGTGCGTATCATTTTGAATGAGTGGGATGGAAATAACAAAGAATAAAATGCTTTCCTTTGTCATGAGTAACTGAACAAAAAGGATTTTTTTAATCCGGTGTTTCGAAGCACCATTACAGCTGTATATTGAAAACAGAATTATGCACATGCGCTCTCTCATAGGATATCAGCGCCTTATGAAAAATTCGAAATTATGTGCAAAATATTCTTTACTATGAGTGTTATCGACACGAAAGCAATGTTTTAAATTGGATTTTTAAGAGCAGAGATATCTACAAAGATGCATTATGCATTTACACCATTCGACAAAAAAGTTCGAACTGTTTGAAGTATGTATAATTGTACGCAAAACCATCTTCGTTGAAAAACGTATCGGAAGAGGTAAAAATAAAACGGATTATTAGAAATAATGATATGGAATAAAATATATTTGTATTCAATGGGATCTGCATTACGACCTCTAATGGCAAGGTTTTGTATCGGAAAAAGGCCAAAGCTTATGGACCTTCGTTCTCGTAATTCAAGTTTCCCTATGATCGACGAATTTTTAAATGGGTCTAATACATGCAAAGACATGTCGTCGGCGAACGGACGGGAACAGGAATGCTAGAAGCACAATGCGCTGTTTTCTTAAAACACTTGCTGAAATAATTAAGTGTATATTTCTCTGTTCAGATTTCCAGTCCGACATCTAGAAACGGAAATATTGTTTCTCGGGTGGGATAAGTACAATAGAATTAATGCTTTTAGTTCTAGGAAGAGTCCTGCTGAATATTTAACTGCAATACACCTTAAAATGTTTTTAAATGGTATGTACGCGAAATTGTACGTATGCTATGTGCTTGGAAGTCTATACCCTTATAACATTACTTATCGTATACCTGTGATACTTGTAATACTAGAGCTTCTTAACGTTATGCTCCAGATAAGTACAGTAGCACAAAATCCTTAATTACACAATGAGCTATATTAGGCTTTCTAACGGTCAGAAGAGAGTAGCCTTTACTTACGGAAATAGTCTTCGTTTATTACTGAGTCACACCAGTAATACACTTCAGATAACTTCAACAGTATTAACAGCATTACGCTTCAAAAGACTTTAACAGCATCAACAGCACTACGCTTCAAAAGACTTCAACAGTATCAACAACACTACGCTTTAAAAGACTTCAACAGTATCAACAACACTACGCTTTAAAAGACTTCAACAGTATCAACAAACTGAACCCCTGACTGTTATCAGAATATTTAATACTAACACTGAACATCTTGGCTGTTAAGTTCGGATGCTTGAGCACTGCCTCTGCGCTCTTATTTCTTTAAAAGATTCTTAACATGAAAAAACTAAACCCAGGGATATATGGTATGCTGTCGATAAACGTTAGTTTTTGGGCCTTTTATTTCATTTTTTTATTAGGATTCTCTCCGACTTATATAGATCGTTTTGTAATTCACATCTCGAGATCCAACAGATATTCCTTTTTCAATAATGCTCTCTATTTTATTTTTGGCTAGTTGTACATTAAAGCATTTCCATAAGGCTCTGCGCATCTAGGGTTTTAAAACTGCTGCTTTTAAAACTGGTATTAATAGTAGCCATTAATTTATGGTATAATTATAGGTCTAAAATATGGTTGCAGTTGTGGTTAGCAGAATATTTGGAAATGGTAATCTGTTGTTGTTTTTCAGCTCTATAGTAAACTTGATATTTTTATGTACATTGTTGATCATATAATAGAAATTCTGGAACTCTATTTTCATGTTTCCACACACAAAAAAGACGTTATCTGTGTACCGAAAACATACTGCAGGTTTTTAAAACCGGAACTATTGAAAATGTTTGCTAAGTGTTAATAAGTTTTACGAAATGCCGAAGAATCGTTTCACAGTCAACAATCGGTCGTCATGGTTGGCAAAAACGTTTTTGAAATCTTTGCTTGACAAGGTGTTTGATAGTTTTATTTTTCAGACTGAGTCTACGCAAGAATTATGTGGCCCAACAAATGCACAAATCTGTCTTCATAGCTCTCAGCCCTAAACATTAATAAGAACGAGTAAAAGACTTCACAATAAACGCACAGTACAGAGTCTTTAGCACCCAAAACATGCAGCAGATAATCACGCTGTTTGTTCCATGATTGAATCAAGAAAATGCAAAATTTGTATTTTATATACAGACTGTTTAGTAAAAGAAGTACGGTAAAAGAACATAATCAGATGGATAAGCTGCAAAAATATCTGTAAATAAACAATTAGCAAGTAGAGCTCTGCTTGCAGATGGTTTGGGAACACCAAAGTGCAAAGAGAAACAAATTTTCACTGGGACAACGCTTTGAGCTGTTTAGAAAATATTTATTTTTTCAGTAATTTTATCTTTGCAACTATGCAGAATACAAAGGAAATGACTGTCTATCACTACCATTATTTTTCGTTTGTTTTCATCCTCATATAGTAAAATTATACTGCTATGTTACTAACAGTTGCTTCACAAGCTGAATTAAAAAGGAAGCGTTGGTTAGTAAACAAAATGGAAATGTCTTCTTTCTGGTTGCAACACTAGAATAATTATCTTAACTGATCTAGAATTCACTAGAATTGACACGAAATATGCTAGAAACATTTATATGAGGCATTTTGTACCCATACCAAGCTATGATGGTCCACAGGTGCAGCTGTAAACAACTGTATTTAACAAATATTTTTGAAGACTAATAAAAAAGGTACCTAGCTCGTTGTATGTAAGCGGGTTCTCACTTTTTCCATGATTATCTTTTGTGAATATCGTTTCACAGGCCTCTTTAAAGAAATGCATAAGAACCTCAAAAAATAAAGTTATGGGCCTAGTTTAAGGTGGAAAAGGATTAGCTGTGATACTGATAAGGAAACAATGGTTCAGCATTCGTATGCATCTTATGACTGTCTATCGAATTCAAAGTGACTTCTTGAATTTTTTACCTTTGCTTAGTACATCTACTATATATTAATTCTATAAGGTTTTTTACTATGAGTCCTATTTTGAGAGAATGGCTGAACGTAACGATATGGTTGAGGTATCACAATAAAGGTCTTACCATATAGACGTGCCAGTCGAAGAGAAAATGAGATTTGGGCAACGGTTCGGGCGTTGTGGGGCGGCAAAGTTCCCATGTAAAGTCTATAGGAGAAGTGTGAGGTTGACATTCGATCGCCTGCGGTTGCCTCCCGCGCTGTTGAAAGCGGAAGAATGGTGGGACTGAGATAGTCCAAAGTCCGAAGTCTTCTCTTTTCTGAGCTAACGGTTGCGCAAAGCAATCATAGCAGGCATTCGTATCAAAGTTCTTCTCATCGGAACACCGAACACTCTCGAAGACCTGACTGCGTTATGCCGTTCGACTGTGTGATGTATATATACAATTTAATATTCATTCGATCCAGTTTATTCACGAAGGTAAGACATTTCCCATTATGTAAAGATGTAAATAAACATTCCGTTGAACATTGTTAGTGAAAATTTTTAGAATGTACATATTGAGTTGCGCCATCTATATCTTCATTCTACAAGGTTTTTCACTGTGAGACCTATTTTGAGAGAACGGCTGAACGTAAAAATATGGTTCAGGTATCAAAATCAAGATCTTACCATGTAGATGTGCCAGTCGAAGAGAAAACTGAGATTGGGGCAACGGTCTGGGCGTGGCGGGGCGGCAAAGTTCTCATGTACAGTTTGTGGGAGAAGCGTGCGGCCCTTATTTACCTCAGGCACTCCTTTTTGTTTTAATTGGAGGTTTAACGACCACCGTGAGCAACTCAATGGGCTATAAGCAGTCGCCCTTCCCTAATTTAGGGTAGCTGGTTCCAGGGAAGGGAGAGAGCCAGTGCTGTAAGACAAACACAACATCCGTGCCTCACCGGAATTCGAACCCGTACCCCGTTCGGACGAATGATCAGAGGCCATTGCTTAGACCACTGCGCCACCGGGGCGGCCAGGCACTCATTTCAGTGTCAACTCTGGTGTGTGCATGGTGTTCTATGATCAGTCCTAAAGTAAGTAAATACTTTATTGCATACTTACCCTTAACAGAATGTCTCTCTCAGGAAAAAAAGAAAACGTAAGAGCCTTACTGGAAGGCCTGAGCGATCAATGGGTTGCAACTATATGTCTCAGACAAGAGAGAATGAAGAGTATTCGCAACGCGAATCTCATACCAACGACATTTACAAACATAGTTGTGACGAAAGATGAGAGTGAAAGAGTGCGCTATCCAGTTGAATTTTTGCACGCGATCGAGATGCGAAGCACATTTTATGACTGAAAAAGGGTGCAGTCGTGATACTCATCACGAACCTGGACGCCCCGATGGCGCAGTGGTCGTTGAACCGGCAAGTCGCATTTTTTTCGGCTCCTGCGTAAAGTCAACTGTCGTTTGTTTACTTGTTCTTTTCGTGGTATTTCGTCGTTTTGTGTTTTGATTGCAGTGTTTCGTACCCTCGCTTCACGAGTAGTGAGGCTGGGTACCGAGTGGGTGCTCATTTTTTTTTTTAATTTCCGTGTGTCGTCAGTTACGGCGCATGAGTTTTGGTGGGCCAGTAGTCGAGAATGTCCACTACCACTGTGAATAAGTCACTGTCGTCTACAGCTGCTTCGTCGACTGCTGATATGTCTTCGTTTCACAGTTCTGTGTCTCCTTCGGGGAATGTTGCGTCGATTAGTGCTGCTGGACTTCCAGCGGCCGTGCTTCCGACCATCCATGTGACGGCTGAGTCTATTATTTCTGGTGCTGCTAGTTATACTTCAACATCGTTCGCACAAGCTGTGGGAAGTACCTCATCTATTTCCAGTGATTCTGCACCACATTTCAAACGTGTAGCTTTGGCTTTAAAAATTATTCTTCTAAGTGATTCATCGCAAAGTAAGCAACTGTCGTCTGCCTTATTACTAAGTGTCTTCATTCCTGCTTTGCGTGACACCCTCTCCCGCAGTATCTGTATGCTGTGTCGAAGGTCGTTCCAGCCGAAAGCAAAGTGTCCATTACTCGCTTGGGTGGAGGGGTGGTTGTTCACTTCACCCACCAGCAAGCAGTAGATTTAATTATAGTTCATGGGGTTGATATTGGGTCCTTTCATCTACAACCTGTCGCTGCAGCCCGAAGACCAGTTACGGTGACCATCTCTCCTGTACCAACGGCTGTTCCCGATTCTCTGTTGATTGATGCCCTCAACACGATGGGTCGTGTTGTGGGAGTGACCAAGATTCTTCCAGCTACAGCCCGTGATTCCCCCTGAAGCATGTGCAGGGTGGGCGTCGTCAATACCGGGTTATTTTTCCGACTTCTCATTCAATTGTGGAACGCCCTGCGACTCTGGAATTAGTCACTGATACCCGGACGTACATTTTCAATCTTTTTGCAGGGGTTCAGTGCCTCCGCTGTAAAGGGGAAGGTCATCTCGCTTCTACTTGTACCCATGCTACTCCTGGTGCTAGATCTGATTCTTCATTAGCTGCTACTGAAGTTCCGGTGGCCGCTACCCCTGCAGATGTTGTGCAGGCTGCTGAGGCCCCTGCTCACATTCTACCTTACTCAATTTTGCCTGCTGTTTCTCCAGTCGCTCCTTCCCTCCCGGTTCCTGCCGTCGTACTGGATGGTTTGGAGCGCTCCAATGCGAATTTTACATCGCTGGAAGCGTCTGCGCCTAAATCACAGCGTAAACGCCCTAGCTCACCTGGTGTTTCTACTCGCTCTTCCCGTTCGTCTCCACGTCTGCGGTCCAAGAAAACAGCCCATTCTACCTCGGGTTCACCTAGACATCATGAGCCAAATTCTCAGTTACTAGTTTCGAACCGTTTCGCATGTCTCCAGGATGATGATGTTATGGACACGGTCGATCCTGATGACAATGCTATGGCTGACTCTGACGATGATTCTCCTTCTCCTACACTTCTTGACCTTTCTACTATTTTTGAAAAACTTGCGGTGCCTTTGCACCCTCTTACCTTCACTGATCTGTATGCATTGACCACTAGCCCGTGTAAGACGAAGTTGATCACACTACCGTGCATTCAGAGTAAGCTTCACTTGCTGCATGAAATGATTGCACAGCTAAACCAGTTCCATGCATTTATAATGTTACCTTGCCTGGCGGGACTGAGCAGTATGCTCGCCGTCTGGGCTACTTACTCAAGATTTTGAGGGCTGAACTGGAAGGCTGGATGCGACCTACCAGTGATGTCCTTGTTAACACTACTTAGCTTCAATTGTAGAGTGAGTTTTTTTCATACTGTGATTGTTTTTTACCTAGACTGCTAATGTGATAATCTTGTTTTTTTACTTGTTTGTGTATGTTCTACTTTCGTGTTTCAGTTGGCTCCGCAGTTTAGGGAGCCTTTTTTCTCATGCCCTGTGTTTCATGTTCACTTGTTTTGCTTTGTTTTTTTCTTTGTTTTTTTTTATGCACTGTGAATTATTTAGTGTGGCCCTGCTGGTCTCGTTATGTATTTCATTGAGTACTACGCCTTATCTCTCGTTTTCTATACAGTGTGCTTCTCGTGCGTATCTTTTCAATTATGTTACGTTGACCCAAGGAGTTGGTCAACGCGCTGTTTAAGGGTTGTTTTGTTTTGGTGTTGACCGTGCAATGAGGGTTTCCTTTTTAGGGATTCTCATGTGTGCCTCTTGCGGGGCTCCTTTGCCCTGTGCTCATTTTTTTACTGTGCTTCTTGTGTTTTTTCTTGACTGTATGCGACTACACGTGTAGTGAAGTAGTCAGTCAAGGTAGTTTTGTCTTTGATTATGTTTTAAGTGCACTTTTTGTGTTTTCGTTTTTGTGTTTCTTTGCACTCAAGCTCGGGTTCTACGTCTTGCTTCGTGTTTCTCCTGTCTGGGTTTTTCTTGTAATAATGTATTTTTTCTCGGCCTAGCCTTCTGTTGCCGTGCACGACTGGACGTACTTTGTGTTGTTTTCAATGTGTTATGGTGCTTTGTGCTCTTGTTTCCGCGTGATTCTCTCTATAGCGCTACGTCGGCTTTCGGAGTTTATAAACACGCGACTTCTTGTTTTGAGTGTGGAAATTTGAATTGAGTGTGATTTTTTTGTGAACCTCGTGTGCCTTTTTGGCTACATTTATTTGTCTGATGCAGCGGTTTTTCCCCTTATTATCATGTATTCTTCTGTATAGTGTTCCTTCTGACATACATGCGTCACTTCGTATTTCGTTTTTAGTTATAGCGGTTGGTTAACACTCCTCTTTATGTGCACCGTTCTTTGTTTTTTATGTTCTTCTTGTACTGCTGTTTTGGCCGCTGCTGCATGTTTTCAGAAGTACAGTTTTGTTTCTCCTGTCGCTGTCTTGCAGTGTCAGTCAATTTGTGTTGTGTTGTATTGTTGGTGTTTTTTTCCCTGACTCTGCACTGTTTCCATTGCATCTCACATGTTCTCATTGTCGTTGTATTTCCTATCTAACTGCCTGCCTTTGTGTAAAACTGGGATGAGAATGTACTTATATTTAATTAGGGTGATTTGTTCTGCGTGTTTCTTCGGCTATGAGTGTTGTTTCTTCTGTTGTGTCACGACGACCAAGAGCGTTGATCCACTCGCCTCTATTTTATGTAACACTTTGTCATGAGTGTGATCTTTAGCCTCACTTGTGCAAACCTTTTCTGCATTCATTTGTCATATGTTTAATTTCCTTTTTTCTTCGGTGTTTTTTTTTTATGTAGTGTTTTCTATGATTTTGTTAATGAATTGTTGGGTCATACTTCCGTAATAGCAGTTGATTGCAGTCCTGCTATTTCGTAACTCACATGTCACTTTTATTAGATTTTGCATTCCCTACTCTAGATTCTTGACTTCGTGCAGGACTGGTATTATCTAGTGACTTTATTTAATAGAGTTATTTGTTCTGTGTACTTTGACGGCTCTGAGTGTTGATCTTCGGTTGTGTCACGCAGGACTAAGGTGTTGGCCACGACGCTTACTCTTTTGAAATGTGCATCAAAATTTTTTTTGAGAGTGTGGTTTCAGTTTTGCTTGTACACACTTTTTCTGCACTCCTCTGTCTTGTGTTTTACAAACAAAATCAGGTATTTTTTTATTCTTCAGTACTTTTCCTATTGTGTTTGTTATCTGAATTAGATTATGAACTTTTGGGTCATAAATCAGTTACAGCAGTTGGTTGCAGATCTACTCGGCCCTTGTATTTTTTTGTTATTTACAGTTCTGTTGTGCGTTTCCTATTACTTTTTTTTTCAGGATTTGTCACACCATGTTTTTGTGTTCGCACTGCTATGTACTAGTCTTTGGAATGTGTTTTCTTCCCTCACTCTAGGGTTTGGGTTTTGCGAGGTTTTTGTTTTTTTTGTTTTCTGTGTTACTTTTTTATCTGTATATATTTTAATCTTGTTTTTATGTTACCAGTTTTCTTTCCTCTTTTCTTTTGTGTTGAGACTTCTTGTACTCGTCTCTTTTAATGCAGTCTCATGTGACTGAGGCGTATCTCATGTACCTTGCTTTTAGACTAATAAAGGTTTATTTTGAAGGCAGTGGTCCTAGCGCTGGCTTATGATGATTCGTTCATGAAGGATCCGGGTTCGAATCCTGGTGATGCATGGATGTTGTGTTTGTCTTATGGCACTAGCTCTCTCCCTTCCCTGGAACTAGCGACCCTAACTTAGGGACGGGTGACTGCTTATAGCCCATTGAGTTTCTCACGGTGGTCGTTAAACTTTCAGTCAAACAAAAAAAATCACGAAACTGGACTATTGTCTTTACTGAAGTGATTGAATGAATTTGTCAATCAAATAAAGTTTACATTTCTTGTTTCATATCAGTTTATTCCTTTCAAAAAAAAAAAAAAAAACTAACCGTCGATTCCGACGGGTTTCGTCTAGTTTTTAGTTTTAGTATTATACTTCTAATTTCCTTTGAGCAGAAATTCCTTTCGTAGTCCTTCTTGATAAACGAAGATCTTTGTAGTATTGATGTCGCTTTTAATACAATACTGATATTTCTTCGGAAGAATATCTTTGATGCATATTTCAACACTGAACCCATGCAAAAGCACATATACATTGTTCAGTTTTTTTCTTCGGGATTTTTCGTAGTACATCGTCTTCAGTAACCAAAAATGTTTCGCGAAGTTTGTCAAATTCTTTTCTCACATTTGCTACTAATTTCACAGTCCTATGTTTTAGGTCTCTTTGTTCCATTGCAATTCTAACTCACTCCAACCCAGGTTCCTCTTTTGTCTTTCTCTTTCTCTTTTCTTTCTCCCGGAATAATTTCGACAACTGTACTACGCCATTCATATGCTTAGAATATCCACATGATCTCCGTTGTTTCTTCTGGGTAATTTTAATGCAATATTATTTTATTGACACCCATTAAAGCTTTCACATAGACTTGACTTATTTTTTCCAGCATTCATTTCCTTAGCATTTGTCCCCAAAAGTTCACGTTTTTGTTAGAGCTTCTTAAACACTGATATCTTCACTCTGAAATGCATAATGCTCCGCACAATAGCTTCAAAAATGTTTTGTTTCTCTCATGGATATTCCTGCTCCAAAGAAGAGGATTCAGCATTCCGATGACCGTTTTGGTGTAGAACTACGTCTTTTTCCTAGCTGGGAGCTAAATTTCGCGGAATTTGTTTCGTTGCACTCCGTTTCAAGGTTGATAACTACTGAATAGATAACGATAGCGGTGACCTCAGCCCCGCATTTCGTAGATGATGGTCAGAGTTAACGGACGTATGTGATAAACTAAAATAAAGTGGACTTAAAATTTATTTATTTTTTAAATAAAAAAATTTGGTGACGAAAATTTAGAAATGGCGCGAAAATCCAGGGAAAATTACTATAAGAACTGACAAAAGCTGAAGAAATAGCTAGAGGAGAACAAGAGAAATATGAAAAGGCCCTCTGTCTGCAACCGAAAGATCACGTGCTGCCGCGCTGACAATGCGGAATATACTGGAACAAAAGTCGTAGTGCAATGTTATACAATCAGTGCATTATCAATGACATACTTTTTTAAAGCATTATCAAAACGAAATACTGGAGATCCCACCGTTGTCTTTTGGAGTACAACAGTGGTCTAACCTCAGCTATATTTTCATGTTTTCATCAATAAACCATTTTCGGAGTGTTTGAGCAAATCTTTTTCTCTCCTAAGTCGTGGCGGAGTGATCGGAGATAAGAGCTTCTGGCCATTCGACTTGGACCCAGGCTCGAGTCTCGGCTAAATTATGGGGGGGGGATAAATGTCGTACGGCGCTGGTTCTCACCTTCTAACTGCAATTAGCGGACCGAAATTAGAAACGGGAGTCTCTTTGCAGCCTTGGGTACTTACGGGAAAGGTTAACTCACCCTCCATTTTCTGTTTCTTTAATTTTCTTTGTTTGAGAGTTCAGTGACTTCTGTGCGTGTCTATTGCTGAAAGAGTCCCCGTGATGATTTTGGGCCACCTAGGGAAAATACCGGCCACCGGGCAAAACCAGAGGACCAACACACCGCCTATTCCTCATCCAAAACATAGCTACTATGCCTGACATTAACACAGGAAAAAAAGGAAAGCAGGTATATTTAACTTTCAATACGGTACCCTGCTTTCAACGTATTCATTTCACTGTCAGAAAATTACTTTCCTTGTTTGGAGTTGGGAAAGAATTGCCTGTGCTTAAGTCTCGGAAAGCGTTACGCAATTTGTCCTTCAGATGTGCGGTTTTCCTTCCTCTTTCACATAGATTTCAAGCAATGTTTTCTTTCAGCTGCGTTGAGTTTCTTTTCCTTTCTTTCATTCCTTTCTCTTTTTAATTAATCATTAGACTCCAAATATAATTTTGATTTTTAGAAGTAAATTACATTTCATATCTAAGACACGGTATTACTATTGTGATTAAGTTTCGTATTATGTACCTAAGGACGAAAAAAATATATATATGCAAATATTCATTTATAAAAAAACATTTATTAAAACCGTCTATATACGATTCTAAAATATAGTTAAAATATATACAAGGTTAAAACATTAGCCCTTTCAAGTCCATTATGGACCCATCTTCAGATGGTGCAATTATGTTATGCCTTGGGATGAGTATATAACATTTTATACAGGAAGTACTCCGACGTATAAGTGTTGATCAGGCGCATACTCAGTACGTAGTCATGTTGTTATATACACTATATTGACAAAAGTCACCGGACACCTAGAAGAGAAACACAACCTAGCATTTAATGATATACATTAGTATGGTATCGGTCCACCTTTGGCCTTAATGCATGCAGTGACCCTTCGAGACAGGCTTTCGACAAGGTTTTGGAACACAGCGATCAGTATGCATTTCCATTCAGTACATAATGCTGTCGCTAACTGCTACTTAGTAGTAGGCCTTGTTCCAAAGTTCTTATGCGGCGCTCTAATTCATTCCGAAGATGCTCTATGGGATTAAGATCAGGGCTCTGCGCTGGCCAGTCCACACACGATACGGAATTATCGTCAAACCACGCCGCAACAGTCCTTGCTTTATGGCTCGGTGCATTATCCTGCCTGTACCAACAAGGCTCGGTTCCATAGTATTGCCACAGAGTTGGTAAGGCATAATTGTCCCGAATATCGGGGTAGACGTGCTAGTTAACAGGTTTGTCCACGATAACCAATGGGCCGGGACCATACCACGAAAAACGAACACCCCCACACGAGTACACTGCCAGCTTCAAACTTGACCGTAGGAACAGTACACTGTAGTAAATAGGGTTTCCTCGGTTGCCGCCATACCCACACACGGCCATCAAACTGATGAATCGTGTATCTGGATTCATCAGTCCATAGGACCCGTTTCCATTGATCTACGGTCCAAGATAAATGTTTTTTACACCATGCTAAACGACGAGTAGTATTCCGAGTGGAGATAAAAGGCTTATGAGCAGCCGCACGACTACGGTAACCCATGGAATGAAGCTCTCGGCGAATGGTACGTGTGCATACCGAGGTTCCATCATTTTTACTCACCTGTACACTGAGGTCTTGTGCAGTACTCTGTCAATTAGCTATAACAACTCTCTTGAGGCTTGGACGTTCCCATATCACTGATTTTCTTTGGTCTGCCAGTACGTTTTGCTGCTTCAGGCACGCCATGTGTCTTCCACGTATTCAGTACATCCAAAAAAGATGCGGTATGTTTAAACGCCTCTCGGTTTCTCTTATGGGCAACCCACTAATATAACACTCAACAATCTTTCATTTCTCAAAGTCAGTTCTCTCCTGCCGCGACATTTTCACTTAACTTCACAGTGCGATATGATCGCGGTCAACTGCAGGCTTGTTTTTATACCGTTTGAAGCTGTACTATTGCCGCGGAACTACTTCATAGTTCCGGCCACATTGTTTTGCGGGTTAATTACTCAAAAAGACCAGGTTTAATTTACTTTTAATTTTTTTTTATTTAATTTAAAATAGTTTTTCTTTGCTCCCTTTCTGCCTCATAACTCCCTTTTCCCCACTGGATCATAAAGCCCAGGTGGTCCAGGCGGTTTCCTCGGACACCAGTGAGAATGACCAAGGAATTCCTTTTCTTTTCACTCTTGTGAGAAAAAGCGCACATGCAAAAGTCCGAACCTCGGACTTTTGCATGTGCGCGAATTCCTTTTCTTTTCACTCTTGTGAGAAATGCACATGCAAAAGTCCGAACCTCGGTCAGATGAATAGGCGAGTTCAAGTTTTACCACCATCTCCTCTAGAAGTAGGCACCAACAAAAGTCGTAAAACACACTGCGGTGTCACAAGAAAGTCGTAACTCTGTCAGAGGGAAGCCCCGGCAATCTTTCGCTATTCACCAGATCCCAGAAAATATGTCCCATTTAAAGTGCGGAAACCCCACCTGCCCAATACCCCAGCTGTCGCAAAAGGGTAGCTGAGTAGCTCAGAGGGCGGACCAATAACCACTAAGGTCAAGCACTGGTCAACTCAGCTGACCAATCCAGACCCCAGGCGTAAAACTCCTAGAGGTCTGAGGGCACGCTCCTACCACGTGGGAAATTAAAGGGACGCAAATATATACACAGAAAAAGCGTAAGAACGGAGACATATGGTCAGATTATAGTTATGTAGAGACTTAGAGAGAGAATTAGGGGACTTAGAGATAGAATTAAGATATTAAGACACGGAGAGATATACTTATACGGAGGATGATACTTGGACGAATACTGATGCTGAGAAGGAGGCTAATATGGAGATATAGAAGTATAAGAGGAAACTTTAACGTAGTCAGAGAGACAGGTATATCCGGAGACGAGACTCAGTAGGAGTTCAAGAATGAAGCAAAGTTCTTAGCCAGTATACCCGAAAAATTTACTCTGTTACGTGAGGGATCCCAACTAGCACCAGCTCAACAGACGGAAGGTAAGATGATGTTATTTTCCCCAATTTCAGTTCCAATGTTATCTGTATATATATACTTATGCATGGTCGCTATGCCTCCTCGTAGGTAAATTGAGGGAGTTATTTTAAATTTAAGCTCAGGGATGTAATACGCTTACGCAGCAGTGGACCAGTCATCATGGCTAATTTTATTGGTTTAATTCAACGTAACTTTTATTTGGCCTCCACTTGAAGGCTGTAATTGTTTAATTCAACATACGTTTCTTATAATAAACATTGTTAATTACATAACCTGGTGTTACTAACTTTTCTAGGCTGTGTGTATTTCTCTAATTCATAATTTACGTTATATGGGTTTTTTACGAATACCTCGTAACGAACCCATATGAAAAACAACGCGACGTCCGTAAATTTTGAGATTGGGTTCCTTAAATTTATGGAGACGCAATGTCACTGTTTATCCAGTTAAATATTCCGCGACCACCGCACTACAAGGGCGTGGTAATAGTACCGCGCATTTTAACAACGCAGCGTATCCGTTCATTTGCTTTTGAAAGGGTGTCCGGTGACTTTTGTCAATATAGTGTATTTGAGATTGGATCGTTATCGGTATTATCCCCGTCACTGTAGTAATTACAAAGCAGTTTCCATGGCAACGGTATGGTAATAGGGGCATCGTCGTTACAACATTTTCTTCTATATTTTATGAATCAATAAGCTCTCAGTCAAGAGAAGTGAGGAATAGGTGGTTGGAGAGTTCAGTACCGTTACATCATGCCAGATAGAATGGTATCGATCCTCCAGGCATAATCATGAAAAGATGGTGGAGGTGAAAAATGATTTAATATAATATTTATGCTGGGATACACGTAAACGGAGATTGCGACGGGTCGATCCTATGTATACGTGGTCGGGGACGTCTTCTCTCATAGCGTTTAGTGGAATTGCATACACACCAAACCTGGAATCAAGAGGAATTTGGTCCCTGTAATTTTTGATATAGGCAAGAATGTTACGCTCTTTTAAGCCAAAATCAATATTATAAGGTCGACATGCATTTTTTAGAACATTTGTGATCATAGGAATGTATGTCATTGTGCCCACATATGTAGTTGTTCTTGTTTTTTTTGTGATGAAGAGTAAGAGGCATTTAAAACGCGTCGCGTTACTGCATTAACAGTGGCAGATGGGTAATCATAGAATGACGTTATATCGTTGAGTTTTGAAATTTCTTCACCTTATTGTGCAGTTGTGGGCGAATGTTACTGCTCGATGAAACATAAAGTGAAGGGCTGAAAGTTTTTGCCTAAGTGGATGGGAGGAGCTGAAAGGAATAATGGATATTGTAGAAGTTGGTTTTCTATATACAGAATGAGTTACTTCGTTCGTAAGAGGGTTACTTTCCAACAAGAAGTCCAGGTAAGGAAATGAGTAATTGGTCTCAAATTCCAAAGACATTTTATGGAACTAAAAGATATTTTTTAATATCAAAAGTTAAATTGGTATCAAGAAAAGATTGTTTTGCGTACAATTATACTTCAACCAGTTCGAACTTTTTTGTCGAATAGTGTAAATGCATAATTCATCTTTCTAGATATATCTGCTGTTAAAAATCCAATTTAAAACATTGCTTTCGTGTCGATAACACTCATAGTAAAGAATATTTTGCACATAATTTCGAATTTTTCATAAGGCGCTGATATCCTATGAGAGAGCGCATGTGCATAATTCTGTTTTCAATATACAGCTGTAATGGTGCTTCGAAACACCGGATTAAAAAAATCCTTTTTGTTCAGTTACTCATGACAAAGGAAAGCATTTTATTCTTTGTTATTTCCATCCCACTCATTCAAAATGATACGCACAGCTTTCCCGCTCGGGGAATTTATTTTTCTCGATATCCGTCTTCCTAAAAGTCAGATTTGAAAATTTTCTTTTGCGCCCGATACCATTCTTCGTGTCGAACATTTTCATATACATATTTGCTCATTTCTATGTTCAACGGTTTTGCAACCAGGGGGAGTAAGCGCTTTTTCTCTTTGAGACATAATTACAACTTAGCGGCACTTCTAAAATACACTTAGAATTGCTGGTCAGATACCAGCAATTACGAGAAACCGTTCTATGTATACGAGTATTTCCTGCTCAAAATAATGAAAAGTTTTCTTCGCGGGATGAATAAATGTTGATTTTATCTTTCTCGATATCGCTGTTTCTAAGAGACTTACCAAACAAAATCTATTTACGTCGGATACCATTCATTGTAGGAAACAATATGTGCCTATTTTTAGACTTTTCATAATGCACTGTTCTGTCATTAAATGATGAAAGTGTAAAATTCATTTTGCAAATGCATTTCCCTTTCGAAAGGCCCAATTGAAAAACTTTTTTGCATGCAATGACATTCGATATCTAAAGTTAGCGATCATTTTCCACTTTAGACAACGATTAGATTTTTTTTTGTTTTCGATGAGACTCTACCCATCACGAGAAACCGTTCCATGTACACTAACAGACAATGAAATTTGCGCACCAAGAAGGAAGCATCGAATTGAACTGAAATTTTATGGATGTAATCCGATGAATGATACACATGATGGCAAAAACAGAGCTACAGGACAGTTACAGAGGGATCTGTGGCACGCAGTTCGGTCATTTTCAATAGTGCGGCGATACATGCTGCAATACGGTGCGGCATGGAGGCGAACAGACACCTGATGTTGCCCTGCGGCAGACTGGCCCACACATGTTGGGCGTCGTGCTCCAAACCCCGGATAGTGCGGCACGGCGGCAGCTCAATTGGTCCCACACATGCTCAATAGGGGACATGTCAGGGGAGCGGGCAGGCCATGAAAGTGTCTGGACATGACGTAGGTAGTCCTGGGCAACCCGAGCCGTGTGCGGGTGGGCATTATCCTGCTAGTATAGGGCACCTGGAACCCCGGCCAGGAATGGGAACACATAGGCCCGTAGGATATCATCCACATACCGCTGGCCCGTCAATGATCCACGTACCACTACTAGAGCTGATCGGGTATCGTAAACTATGGCTCCCCAGACCATAATGCCTGCAGTGGAGGAGGTGTGGCGCTCGATAGCGAGGCTGGGATTGTGCCGTTAACCCGGGGACCTCCACACTCGGACACGATGATCATTTGTCCCCGAAATGAAGCGGCACTCATCGCTAAACACCACATGTCGCCAGTGTGTGGCGTTCAACGTTGCTCTGGCTTGGCACCACGGCGATGTTCCGGTGTTAATGGAAAAACACGTAAAGGGCGCTGGGAATGCAGATTCACTTCCGAAAGGCGTCGGGAAATGGTTCGTGGGCACACAGAAACAGCTACGTCTGCCTGTGTAGTGGACCAGGTCTCCATGGGATCCGTTCGTGCCTAGCGCACGATCCGTCGATCCTCTCTACCGGTGGTCCTCTTAGTCCGTCGGAGCCGTTCCGTCGTGTGGCAGTGTCGCCACGTGTCCACTGCTCCCAACACAGTCGGACGGTATGGTCAGATCGATGCACATGGCGGGCTATACGGAGCCCCGACAAGAATAACAAGCTGTCGTCGTGACTTTCTGCGGTCCGACTTGGATAATGATAGCGATAATTTCTAAGGTTTAGGTACATTTCACATTCAGTAGTTCGGTTGGAAGGCCGAAGGAATGGATTCGGGGTAGGGCCCCCTGATTCGAAAGTGTTTTAAAGTAGAAGAACGAAACATAGAGTCGTAGGAGTATGCTGAGGAGGGTGCAGTTTAAGCGAAAATGGTGAAACTCTACCCATAAACATATTTCTGGGAATGTCAGTAAATATGGAGGTACTGTTTTCCACTTACAAGCAGTGTAATAAGGCATCGGTATGCGATGCTTTATTATACCGCTTTCCGGAAGAGACCAAAATGACTATCTTCCTTATTTACTTTTTGTATAACAATATGTTCTAATACATATTACACGTTGAAGTGCAATTCCCTTCTAAAATTCCACTGTGAAAATGCAGCGTTTTTATTTGTAGACGATTTTTTTGTTTCAGGGTTGAACGACCACCATGAGGAACTCTAAGAGCTGTAGGCAGTCGCCAACCCTATTTAGGCAGCTGTTTCCAAGGAAGGGGAAAGAACCAGTGTCATGAGCCAAACACACCACCGACGCGTGCCTTATCAGTCCTCGGTCATATCTGTGACGAATGATCCTACAGTCGCGCCTCAGACCACTGAGCAACCGAGGCGGCTTAGTAGACAAGAATGGTATATACGAAATAAAACTATCAAAACCAGAGGAGGACAAGCCTTTCTAGTGAGGCCGTGGTTAACTTAACTTCCAGTTTTAAAATACACATCTTTTATCGGTATTTTTATGTATTTTAACCCTTGGAAATCTGCTGCTTTGGGATTAATATGTTAAAATGTGTTACATATGACGATCAGAGTTAAGACTTAGATCGAATATTCAAAGCAAATTATAATACATATAAGCAATATTTCTTCTTTCATTGATATAAGACGTAGATGTAAACTTATGTAATTTGCCTCGGTATTTAGCTCTCAGTGCTACAACATATGTAAAAATGTACATATAAAGATCATCCTCCGAATTGGTGCCTTTAACTTAAACCTAAAGATAAAAAAAACTAGCTAAGAAGTAGCGAAAGTCGCTACTTTTCTGAAAAAAGTAGTGTTGCTAGCTGATTTTTCAGAAAAAGTAGTTGTAACTGTAGCAAGCTACTTTTTCAAGAAGGTAATTGTAGCAGGAGCTAGCTACATTTAAAAAGTAGCTTTCCAATTACTGGTAACACCCACTATAAGAAATTACTAGCTATTTCTGCGGGGAGATTTTGACTAGGTTTCTTCTATATTTATTTCGAATTTGATATAACGTTGGTGATTTACAATTCGAAATTTGATCTTTGCTGTTTACTGTGTTAGATTTCCGAAGTGTGTCCTTCCACCTCAGTGGTTCTCGGGTTTATTTACGGTTCAGACTGCTGCTCTCATTGTACAAATACACACTCTGTACAGTTCCAAGATATTTTTACGGGAAAATTTTGACTAGGTTTATTCAACTTTTTTCAGAATTTTACATAATGCGTGCTATATTTGCAATTAAAAATTTGATCTTTCTGTTTATTGCATTAGATTTTCAAAGCATTACGTATATCGTTCCATAACAGTTATCTGCGGGTTTGTTTAGGTTTCAGACACGGCTCTTCGTTTGTTACTATTCGCTATAAACGCGTTGTTCTAAGTTATTTAGACGAGAATATTTTGACTGTGTTTCTTCAATTATTGTTTGCAATTTGACATAAGACGTAGATTTACAATTTTATTTTGTTGTTAACCGTGCACAAATGCCATGCATATCCTTCTACTGCATTTGCTGGCGGGTTTGCTTACGCTTCACACCACGGCTCCATATGTGTTAGTAAAGCGCTATGAATAGTTCCACAATTTGAAAGACAGAAGTTCCGTGATTTTTTATAGGAAATATATTTCAATGCAAGGCAAATTGAATACATGAAATGAGAGGAAAATGTGAATTTCCGCATTTTGTCAATGCTTAGTATTGCTATTCCTGAGTTTGCGCATTCTAACACATGACCTAAAGAGTTTATATATTTTATCGTGATGAAATCTGGATCCCCCAGCACTCTAGAATGGAACACAACTGGCTATCTAAAAACTCATGTCAAATGCCATCGAAGCTACTATCATAACTGGCCATACTGCACTAGACCATGATTTTATTTCATACATTCCAATCGCCACATCCGACTTTCCATTTTAGTTTAAACACTTACAGTGTCTTGTAGTTCTCAGGTTTTCGACCGGTATCAACAAAACGTTCAATTTTTCAATTTTTGCGGAGTCCAAATTGCTATAAAAGCTTTTGAACTAATTTACGTGGTACGTTATCATCATATGTACTACATACTTACAACAATCAAAAATCTTTACTTGACAAATCAGGTGTATATATGATAACAGCGATTACAGTCAATAACACTCCCGATCGTATATACACTGGTGTTCAAAACTAAGAGAATTTGCACATTTTGTCGATTTTCACAAAAAAGTACGGAACCAAACATACAAATTATGCCGCCGAATACGAATGCAAATTTGCAGTGTCGAATACGTAAGCGTACACGTGCGTGTGGGCGGAGCTGTGACAGCGGAGGGCCTGAAAAGCACACGTGGCTTTTTCCGCAATTAGTTCGTTCGTATTCCTCGGCGACATTCGTTGTGTTTCTTGCAGAAGTTAGTTCAATTTCATAAGCAACCAGGTAAAATGAGTTGCCACGAACGTATTGATGACAGAATGAAGTGGAGAATCGTCGATAGATTGGAGGCAGGGCAATCGCAAGTGCAGGCTGCTACAGACCTCAAAGTAACGCCCAGAGTGGTCTGCAATTTGTGGAAACAGTTTAAGGACACCGGGCCCATATCGAGAACGCCTGGGCAAAGTCGCCCAAGAGCCACGACGGCCAATGAAGATCGTTATTTGGCACTTTCAGCGAGGCGCCACAGGACTGCTACAGCTGCACAGCTATGTCGTGAGCTTCATGCCACCACTGAAACCTGAGTTTTAAGGGTTACTGTTTCCCGAAGGCTTCATGAGAAAGGGCTTTTTGACAGAATACCCGCTGTTTGCGTCCCGCTCATTTCAACACACAAGAGAGCGCGTTTAGCATTTTGCAGGCAACATCAGCCTTGGATCAGACTTCAGTGGGGTGACGTTCTCTTCACAGACGAGTCACAATTCCGCCTGGACACTGATTCTCGACGTACCTTCATCTAGAGAGAACCTGACACCCGATACGTTTTCCTCCAACATCCGAGAAAGGGACCGCTATGGCAGCGGAGGTGTCATGGTCTGGGCAGGCATCATTTTGGACGGCCGCACACCTATCCATGCGTTTGACAGAGGCTTCCTGACTGCTGAGAGGTATAGGGATGAGATCTTACAGCCCTATGTTCGACTTTTCAGAGGCGCAGTTAGCCCTCGGTTCCTTCTTATGGACGGCAACGCTCGTCCACATAGGTCTCACCTGGTCAACGATTATCTTGAAAGTGAGGATATTCGACGGATGAATTGGCCAGCCAGATCGCCAGACCTAAACCCTATCCAACATGTCTGGGACTCTCTTGGGAGGGCAATTACAGCTCGCCATCCCCTCCGAGAATCATCCAGGAGCTGAAAACTCCGTTGCTGCAGGAGTGGGACCGACTATCACAGGGACCCATCAACTACCTCGTTTCCAGTATGACGTCACACTGTGAGAGCTGTATGATTGTGAGATGGGGCCATACCCCATTTTAGAGTCATTTTATGTTCGATCTTGCAACGTGGATTTTGGACATTCCTGCGCTGATGAGCCTTACTGACGATCATGAGTGCGTACCATGACTGTTGTATGGTATAATTTTTTCTTTTATACACTGAGTGGCCACTTTATTATGTTCACCTGACAGTTTTAAGCAAATGAGCTACGGCTGCACGCTGTTGCCGCCAGAGGGCGAGGCTAGTATAAAAAGGGAAAGCTTAGTGCTTGCGACAGTAATAGAAGTGATTTGTGGGTGACGAGATGGGTAAAAAATGTGATTTGACGGACTTTCAACGTGGGATGATTGTAGGAGCTCGGAGCCATGGAGCGAGTTTCATCGAAACCACCGCATACGTGAAATGTTCCAGAACAGCGGATATTAAAGTATTTAAAGACTGGACTGTCAGCCAAAAAACTGGGTCTCTACGTGCAACGTGTGGTCGTCATCGACTAGTGACTGCTCGAGCGGAACGGAGAGTGTCTAGACTGGTAACAGGCAACAGAAGAGCAACAGCGCAGTAAATTACAGATCATCTTAATCAAGGATCCCCTCAAATGATCTCTGCACGCACTGTTCGCCGTACACTGCATAGGATGGGATATGGCAGCTGAAGGCCTGTTCGAACATCTTTGCTGTCTGCAGTTAACAAGAGAAAATGTCTCCAGTTCGCACAGGAGCACAAGGATTGGACAGTCGATAATTGGAAGAATATTATGTGGTCCGATGAATCACGTTTTTAGTTGCATCATGCCGATGGCCGAGGGAGAATTTGGCGGAAACAGCACGAAAGCATGGACCCCAAATACATTGCTACAACCCTTCAAGCTGGTGGAGGCAACGTTATGACGTTATGGTTTGAGGAATGTCTTCCTGGCATGCTTTGGGCCCTTTAATTCGTGTTGATCAACGCTGACTGGCACATCATATCTAAAATCGTTGCGGACCAAGTGTATCCTGTCATGTGGATGGTTTATCCCAATGGGGATGGCTACTTTCAACAAGATAATGCTTCCTACCATAGTGCTCGTATTGTACAGGATTTGTTTCAGGAACATGCCGGTGAGTTTACTTTGCTTATGTGGCCCCCACAATCTCCAGATCTCAACCTCATTGAGAATTTGTGGGATAAAGTTGAACGAGCCATCAGACAGCTGGGTCCACAACCCTGCAATCTCACACTCCTGGAAAATGCTATTCATCAAGCATGTTCTCAGATTCGCACCTATCAACATCTCGTAAAGTCGATGTCACGAAGAATCGACGCAGTATTAAAGGCAAAAGGTGGCCCAACGAAGTACTTAGGGGTGGTCATAATAAAGTGGCCACTCAGTGTATAACTGTGTCCATACCAAATTTCATTAAAATGTGTCCATTAGTTTTTCAGAAATTCGACAAAAGGTGCAAATTCTCTTAGTTTTGAACATCAGTGTATATTGGTAGTACCAAAAGACGTTTTCCTACAAGATTACAGGAGCACATGCATAACTGCAAAATGAAAAACTGCAAAACATCGCTCATTCAATATTGTTTAGCTAACGATGTACAACCAAATTGAGGAAATGCAAAGATCATCATGTCACACCAAACACATGAGCAGATTATTAACGCAGAGGCTTTGGCTATAGAAAATTTTAAAACAAAATAGTTGCAATAGTAATACACCAGTAGAGATTCCATATGCATGGCAACATCTGCTCGAAAACGGAAAAACTGAAGCTCTGAAAAGTAAAAAAGAAAAAGACGAAATAATATGAATAATCAATATAAACTTTAGGGGATAATTACTACACTGGTGTGCAAAAATTAAGGACAAAGAGGAGAAATTAGCATAACAGCAGACCAAGCAGGCGAAACGGACCGAAAAACCACTCAGGAGATAGATTAGTTTCCGGTACGGTACGGCATGTGCATATATGTAGCATGACGTAGGACGGAGGGAGTGTCGGAAGGGTATAAAGCACACGGGGGTGTACGCTCAGCAATTCGGTGAAAGCTATTGCACGGTGTACATCGGTTTGAACGACACAGAGTTGCTGCCACCGTGTGATATGGCCAACGGGCAATCCAGTAGACGACATCTGGATGACTTTACCTGAGGTCACGTCATTGGGAAGTTGGACGAAGATCGAAGTGTGACTAGTGTGGCCGAGGAGTTAGGGATCGCTCACAGCATCGTTTCACGAGCTTGGAGAGTATTTCAAACGACAGGAACAGCTGTCCGAGAGTTTAGCAGTGGTCGTCCACGAGCAACCATGGCGGCGGATGACCGGTATATTTTCCTTCAGGCGAGAACAGAAAGACGGCAGACAGCGGGAGAAATCGCAAGGCACATGCAACAGACAACTGGACGACCGTTATCGCGTTTTACAGTGAACAGGAGGCTGCACAAAGGTGGTCTATTTGAACGACGACCAGTACGGTGTGTGCCATTAACGCCTGCTCATCGGAGACGGCGGTTTCTGTGGTGCCAGGAACTCTTTACGGATGAGAACGATTTAGTCTGACGATCGATTCTGGACATATACACATCTGGAGAGAGCAGGGAACACGCAATCACACCTCCAACATCATCGAAAGGGACCGGTTTGGAGGTGGCGGAGTTATCGTTTGGGGCGGTATCATGCTTGGTAACCGTACTGACCTCCACATCTTCCAAGGAGGTTCAGTCACTGGTGTCCACTATTGTACCGAGGTTCTCCTGCCTCACGTAAGTCTATATAGAGGTGCTGTGGGTCCTGAGTTGCTCTTCATGGACGACAACGCTACACCTCATCGTACAGTGGCTGTCGCAGAGCTGTTGGAGGGTCAAGATATTCATCACATGGATTGGTCCGCAAAGTCCCCGGACCTAAATCCAATCGAACACGTATGGAACCTTCTCGGGAGACGCTTGGCAGCACGTCACCAGCCGCCAGCAACGATTCCGCAGCTGCGATTAGCGCTACAAGGAGAATGGGCGGCGATGCCTCAAGAGCTCCTTGACAACCTCGTCCTCAGCATGGAAAGACGTTGTAAATCCTGCAACGCAGTCAGGGGTCATCATATTCCCTACTAAAGACTGGATTTTTCTTGACAGCCGCCTGTCACATGGACGTTTCTGTCTTCTTTCCAGTTGTGCTCGAAGCTACCTTTTCAATAAAGTGTCTGTGTATCCTTTGGATTCCTTGTTTGGGACAGTTTTGCTCACTTGTCCCATATGCTTACATCTTGGGGATCTTATAGTATGATTTGAGTCGATGTGGAGCACTTCTGCACGACGTTACATTCGAAAAACCGTCTCGTCCTTAATTTTTGCACGCCAGTGTACAATAGATGTCATAGCTAATTGACGCGGGAGTGGCAGAAACGAACAGATACAGCGACTATGACGTATTGTGCGCGTGGCATCGCTGACAGTGAGTCAGCACGGAATCATTGAGCTTCAAATACCTTGAAATCAGAAAGCCATATACTCCATTGATAATGACATGGTCTAATGTCGAAACTGGTATGGATTGAGGTGGTACAGTTGGATAAGGATTTCGTTTCCAATCTTTTATGATTCAGGTTTTAATTCGTTTTATAGGTCCTCTTTTAAACTTCGTTTTAACAAGATTTTGCATAGTTGAAAATTGGATATTTCGTTCCCTCTGTTCATTTCGTTTTAATTGAGAATATTTTTATTGTGCACACCTCGTTAACTACTGGTCATTTTAACAAAGGATTTTATTATCGAAGTCAGAGCAAAGAATCGAGCAATATTATTAATCTACTCAGGATAAACAGAACTTCCGTGGTGAAATGGGTGAGTCAAAACTTTATATCTATTATAACAATAGTGTAGCCTAAATACGTCCTTGTCCAACGACCACTAAGTGAATAATATAACGTGCGTAACAGTAGATACCGCTACGTATATACACCGAAGAGCAATTGAATCGGAGATACCTGTCTAGTAACGTGTAGCACCACCTTTCGCTCTGATGACGGCAGCGATTCGTCTCGGCATGGACTCGACAAGACACCGGAAGCGTTGTGAAGCCATACGGATCCACGACCCCTGAACAAGCTCACACAGTTCACGAAAATTTGATACATGGGGGTCAGAGCCTCGAACATCTCTCTCGATAGCATTCCAGATGTGTTCGATGGGATTGAGGTCAAGTGACCTAGCTGGACAAGGAAGCGCGGTAACGTCGGTGGAGTGTTCATTCAACCATTCGGATACAATTCGGGAGCGATGGCACGGTGCATTGTCTTGTTGCAGGATGAGGTCTCCAGTGGGATGTTGAACACGCAGAAACGGGAGCAAATGGTCGTCCAGGATATCTCGGTAACGTTGACCTGTGAGGGACGATGTCACACGTACCAGGGGCCCCTTTCAGTTCACGTAAACAGTCCGCAGACTAGAATGCCACTCCCACCAGCTTGAAGAGTACCCTGCTGGCAAGAAGGATCCATCGCTTCATGTGGTTTGCGCCATACTCGTATCCTGCCATCCGCATTTACCAACATGAATCTCGACTCATCAGTCCAGGCAACATTTTCCCACATGTCTAGGGTCTAGTGGCGATATTCCTGCGCCCATGCTAATCTTTTCACCCCGTGATGTGCGGTCAGCAGCGGTACCCTCGTGGGACGATGGCTTCTGTACCCCATAGTGAGGAGATGGTTCTGGATGGTGTGGCTGCTTACACGTTTTTGTGCACCAGCGTTAAATTGCCGAGTGATTTCTTGCATTGTGGTCCGTCTATCCGCTGTTACAATGCGAGCTAGCCAACAATCACCCCTCTCATCCACACGCTGTTGTCCACGGCAGTTGGCCCTTGCAGGGATGGTTTTACCAGATTTGATGTACTCACAGTAGCTCGTGAAAATCCCAGTGCCTGCACGACTTCCGAGATGGAGTGACCCATTCGTTTGGCCCCGACTATTTGCCCACGATCAAAGTCGCTTAGATCCTTCGTCTTACCTATTCTGCGTTCGACTCTTACTTATTCCTGTCGCATCACTCCTTATATTGTCGGATTGCTGCATACGTCATGTCGTTTCCGTTTACAGGGCCGCCCACAGCGCCACATTTGCATAACGCTAGCTGTCTCTAATTTAATTGCTCTTCAATGTAGTATGTAGTACATATGATAACACGTTCAATTGTTAGAAGTTGTTGGACTCAACCTGAAAAATTCATACCTTGCCTATGGCCAGCTGTATGCTGGCTGCTCCCGAGTTGGTAAAAACAAAAATCTCTTCATCTTGGTTTCAAATGAAAGAACACTCAACGTCGTTGTCCCAGAGGCTCTTCAAGGATACGCTTACTTACGCTTCGAATTAACTGTACATTACGCTGATCACAGCACGATAAAAAATGTAGATGTTTCAGATATTCAAATTTTCTTACATTCATAGGTAATAAATATTGCTGGTTTAAGCCAATTGTGCCAGAACAAGTATAGACTTTGTTCGTTTTTTAAAGTCCTTTTTTTTGTTGCCGGAACATGACACAGTTTACCCGTTAAGTAATGAGACTGATTTTTTACCGGATAGCTCTTTGAATAAAAGTAACAAATGGGTTTATAGTTTTGACCGCTGGAGTGTGCTGTGATCACAGGAGCAACTTTCGAGTCAGACGACGCAGAAGATTTAGTGTGGCCACCGTTGAAGTAAGACTGAGTGAGTGGCGCGTGTCAGAAGTTGCGTAATGGAGCAAAGAGTTGAGATTAAAATTTTCTGTAAATTTGGGTAAACTGCCCCGGAAGTATACAAAGACGTAAAAAAAATTTACGGTTATGATTGTCTAAGCCGTGCACAGGTGTTCCGCTGGTTTTCAACGTTTTTCAAACGTTGAAAACCTCCGGACGTCCAGTTTCTGCACAGACAAATGAAAATATGGTGAATATTAGTGAAATTGTTGCCCATGACAGGCAAATAAAAATTAGGTCACTCACTGAACAGCTTGGGTCGGTAAGGAAATGGCCAGGGTGATCTTAGAAAAAAATCTTCACAAGAGGAAGTTTTGTTCGAGCTTTGTGCCGAACACGTCGGTATACGAACAGAGATAGCACCGAGTTGCATGCTGTCAAAATGTCATCCATGTTATTGGTCAAGATCGTGATTTGTTGTAAAGTATTGGCATCGTGATCAAAGTTGGTGCTTTGAGTTTGATCCTAAAACAAAACGCCAGAACATGGAATGGCGTAGAACATCTTCCAGATAGAAGAAAGTCCATTTGCAAAAGCCACTTTTCAAGACAATGGTCTTTGTTTTTTTCGACTCTGCTGGAGTTATCCACCACGAATTTGTTCCTGAGGGCACCACAGTGAACGGTAAGCATTATTTAGGAGTAATACAACCTCTCTACGCTCACATGCGAAGTTTCAGGAAAGAACTGTTCCACAAAAACAATTAGTTTCTGTTGCACGACAACGCGCCTGCACATTGTACGCTACCTATGAAGCAATTTTTGGCTTCGACGTCGATCTGTGTGATCGAACATCCACCCTACTCGCCAGGTTTGGCTCCCGGAGAATTTTTCCTCTTCCCAAAAGCGAAGTGTGCCTTGAAATGGGAGCCCTTCAGCGACACTGAGGGCATTCAACGAGGTGCGACCAACAGAGGTTCCGGTTCAGGACATACATCGTGCCTACGGACACCTGCACGCAAGATCTCACCCGCTGTGTGGAGTAGGAGGGAGATTATTTTGATTCTGTGTAAGTGGCAACTCAAAACATAGTTTGTTGTTTTGATATAATAATTTATGTGTTATTGCTTGACGGGTATGCTATATATTTCAGTTAAATGTTTCCGTGCAATAAATCGTATTCCTAAAATCAGGAAAGCTCGGAAAGCGCAGAAGCTGATTCATACATATTGTGTTAAATCCGGGCAATGCCGGGTACCTTGCTAGTCAATAATAAAAAGCACATTATATCTAAAACAATAAAATGAATGTATCGTAACACATATTTAAACTTGCTAAAAAATTAAAAAGCTACTGTCGCACTTAACCACCACTTAATGAAATAGGTGCCGATTAAATGAAAATAATTTCTTTTAATAACTGGATAATTTACAGGAATTGAAAACTCGTTCCCCCAGAACGGCGGACAGACAAAGTAACCTTTTTATTTTTGTTGTACATACGTAAGTCGGAGAACGTTCTAAAATGCTAATTTCTTGGCTTCGGCTCTATGCAAAATTCGGTAATTAAAAACTCAAGAATCCAGTACTAGAATCTGAATCAAAAGTAACTAGTGATTGGAAATCCCGAATTAAATAATGAAGTCGAAAGTCTAAAATAACAAAGAAAAAGCACAATAACCTTTATAAAACAAGCACATTTTTCTGAAATTTTTCCCCTGATAGGTTTACAAAATAAAAAAATTATCTCACTTTACATAAGTACTTTATAATACGTTTGTAAAAGAAACGATTATGAAGTGCTGACGAAAACTGCGATTCCTGAGCGAAATACTTCTAAAAAACATGTTTGTCAAAGTTAATTAAAAACACTGAAACCAATTTAGATTTTTATTCATCTGGCTCCTTTCAGAATCTATGTGCATATCATGAGTACGAGTATGATTATTTAAGATATCTTAAATGGAAATTCACTCTTTCGTTTAAAAGTCAATCGTTACTCAATGCTTCACATTTACAAGTTTTCAGCCATATTGACAGACGAAAAAAAAAAAAAAAAAACAGGTTTCCAAAGTGCAATAACTGATATCTAATGCCTATCTCGTCAATGAAATGCTGGTATGTACGCTTAACTTCCACGAGTTGTCGTGTAATGATTGATTTAACTGAACGCATTCCGTAAGATTACCCTGCGTTTTAATCAGAAATTCAAAAACTCCCACTTTACTATCTTTCCTTAATCGCGTTGCCCTCTTCTTAAATGGAATCCTGGACTTATAAGTACATTTTTTCTCTGATTTTTTTCCATTTTACATTCACTCAAGTCGTTAATTATTTTACCTCATCATACGTTAAACATGGCAATATTGATTAACTGGATGGTTTACATCAAATACTGTAAGTTGCTTAATAAATTATACAACCATTAGCCATTACATTATGAGCACCTACCTAATAAGCTGCCGGACCCCCTTTGGACCGCAAAACAGCCGCCACTTGGCGAGGCATTGATTCGTTGAGGTGGCGATAGGTATCCTGTGGTATCCGGTACCTTAATGTCAACAGCAGGTCCTCCAGTTCTCGTACATTTCGGAGTGGTGGTGATTTAGCGCGAACCCGCTTTTCCAAGTCGAACCACAAATGTTCGATTCGGTTCATGACAGGTGAATTAGGAGGCCAGAGCATTGCCAGAAAGTTACCATGATGCTCCTCAAACCACTCCTTGAAGATTCTGGCAGTGTGCCATAGCGCATTATCCTGTTGGTAATGACCATCACCAGCAGGGAGCACAGTTGCCATGAATGAGTGAACTTCGTCCGCAACGTTGTTCAGATACCTGACAGCTGTCAGGGATTGTGCTATCGGGATAATGGGGCCTAAAGTGTCCCAAAACATCGCCCACAACATAACACCGTCGCCGCGGCCTGTTTCCGCTCAACAGTGCATCCAGGTGCCATAGCCCCCGTTGGTAATCGGAGTATACGCACTCGGCCGTCTACGTGATGAACCAGGAATCTTGATTCGTCAGACCAGGCCACTTTCTTCCAATCATCCACGGTCCGATCTCGATTATCTTGGGTCCATTTCATGCGTTGTTCGCGAGGACGTGCAGTGAGAATGGGGACCCGGCTGGGTCTTCAGCTACGCAGGCCCATGCGCAGAAGGCTGCCATGAACTGTGTGCTGTGACACATTGCCCTGATCACCAACCACTGTTGTAGCTGCTGGTGATTTGTCGCACTGTGGCCCTGCGGTCGCTGTGAACAATGCGCGACAGTACTTTCTCCTCTGGCATCAATGAGTTGCGGATCACACACTGCTATACGACGGTTTGTCGCTTGGGCATCTGTTCACTACTTTTGATACGTTTTCACTACAGCGGCAGGTGAACAACCCGCAAGCCACGCCGTTTCCGAGATCGTAGTTCTGAGGCGCCCTGCCATCACAATTTGTCCTTTATCAAACTCCGATAAATAGGCAACTTTTCCTATTTTGACTCCAAACACTTTACTAACCGAAAGCCGGTACTCGGATTGTATATGTACTGTTCTGTGAACTTCACCTGCGCCATCGTTCGGTCTCCAGACGTGTTAATTTCTCTAGGCTGGGGGTGGTCATATTGTAATGACTCAACGGTGTACCTAATCATATGCTAACTACCTTAATTCTTAATTCACATTAAATCCTTTGTACTGGTTAATAGTCTTTCCTTTTCATTAATTTTCTGCTGAAAGGACTTGATCTACATATTTTAAAACAGAATACATTTCGATTTTTTTCTTTTCTGTTGTTAGGTGCAAACTCTGCTGAAAGATACGTACGGAAAGGGATAATTATTAAAACTAATAACAAATAGTATAAAAATATTTTATTGAGCCAATTTAAGACCCTGTGTAGATGGCATCTCTTAATTTTTGTAAAATCTCAACACTGGCCATTATTAGAGATGAAGATAGGTATTTTCTGGGAGGAAGAATTCTTTTCCCCCACACCAACGCACGCTTAGAGTGGAAAAGAATTAAAAGAAAATGAAAAAAAAAAAAAACTCAGCACGGGAAGTCACAAAATTTCTTATTTAGTGTTTGGCACAGAGGCAACATTAAAAAAATAAGAAACTGTCTCTCGATTCCACAGCACAGATATTTACATATGTATATATCAACAGCTAGCTTTCAACTATTTATAAAATCTTCACTAGGTACTGTCGCATTGTTTGAAGGAGATACTGGATATGGTTAACTAAAGATTAGAGGTTGTATTCAAGAGTGGTTACAATGGCTACAGTACTGTAGATCATACCCATGTACAGATAAAGCTAATTGAAAGAGTGAGGAAATATTAACTCCCGCTATGCGTGGCTTTTATTGATTACAGGAAGGCTTTTGATTACTTGAAACTCTCAGCACTTATGATATCTCTGAAAGTATGCGATATTGAATATGCGTACGCTATTATTATTGATGACATCTATGAAAATGCAAGGGCAAAGTTTCGACAATTCGAAGACACAGCGCATATAAAGATTGGAAAGAGAGTGAGACAAGGTACACCAAATCTACCAATGCCTACATCTACCTTGGACAACAGGTATCAAGCGAGAAGCACATTAAAGAAGAATTTCACTGGCTTATAAAACTTGGATGGAGAGCATTTGGTAGAAACAGTATTACAATATTAAAGAACAATTCATTATTGTGTCTAAAAAAAGTGTTTAATCAACGAACCCTTCAAGTTGTTAATTATAGATCAGAGACATGGCTCTTAACTAAAAAGACAAACAGAGGATCCAAACAACTTAAAGAAGCAATGAGAAATGCATACGTGGTGTATCTTAAAAAAGATAAGAAATCGTGGATAAGAAAAAGGACAAGAGTGGATAACATCATGAAAATGAAATTTTCCTTTGAAGAGCTTAAAACGACTTCAGTACACAACATAGGTTAAAAAAGTTTTCTTTGTATAAGTAAATCGCTTCCAGAATTCCCCGTTCAAAATCTCTGAATAAGTGATATAATATTTCAAGAGCGTGCCGTCCAATATTTTTACAGAAGGTATTGCTTGCATCTGTATGTCAGTGCAACATGTGGAATTAACAGAAATAAACATTAGTTCAGAAGAAAGCCTCAGTGGCGCAGTGGTCTAAGCGCTGGCTTTTGACTATTCGTCCGAGATGTGTCAGGGTTCGAATCCCGGTGAGGCATGGATGTTGTATGTGTTTTACGGTACTGGCTCTATCCCTTCCCTGGAACCAGTGGCCCTAAATTAGGGACCATCGACTGCTTATGAGTTGCTCATGGTGGTCGTTAACCCTCACCCCAAAAGCACCCGCGTTCGTCATTCCAAAACTTATCATTCAGCTTCTCACGTGATTAAAACCACCAATCACCACATGACAATCTCTCAGCTTCCGAAAAGGATTTCGAAGATTCTGAATATCTGAAACTTCGGCATTCGCGCGCATTGTTTTAGAATCTTATCATTGTACCAAAACACAATGTTAAAGTTCTAAATCACTGTACAGTAATTTAGAACCTTAACGCTGAGTCACACAAAGAGTGAGGCAGTTTCTATATTTTAGAGAATGTTTGCATGGAGCACATCTTTAAAATCCTCTCAGTTTGGGACTAATGAAACATTTCTTGAGACTAGTACAGGAATTAACATGTGTGTTTTGAAAAATGAATAATAAAAAGAGAACTGGAATACTTAGGGAGCTAATAACGTAACTAATTTTGTAATTTTGAAAACACAGCGGATTTAATCTCCATAATTTTCTGGTTAACAGGAGGCGCCTGTTTACCCTTAATTCCCTTCCCTAAAATGTGTTGTAAAATGAATGAGCTATAACTACAATTACCGACAGCAAAACATCTCTCTCTCTCTCTCTCTCTCTCTTTTTCTGTCTGTCTGTCTCTCTTTCTCTCTCTCTGGGAAGGAGCAAGCCAATGTCTCAGGACAAATATCACATTCGTATGTTGTCCGGTATTCGAACAAATGCCGTGCAATACGAGGAGCTGGGCATCCGTTCCTTAGGCTACGAAAAGACATCTCTTTCTTTGCAACAGGTTTCTATTAATGCATTTGAAGAAATTCTACTTTGATTTTATAATTTCTCCTGATTCTACTTTGAATTCTACTTGATTTTATAATTTCTCTTGATTCTACTTTGAATTCTACGTGTTTTTATAATTTCTCCTGATTCTGCTTTGAATTCTACTTGATTTTATAATTTCTCTTGATTCTACTTTGAATTCTACTTGTTTTTATAATTTCTCCTGATTCTACTTTGAATTCTACTTAATTTTATAATTTCTCTTTTCTTTGTCCCATTTTGTGAATCAATGAACAACTGAAGTTGAAGCTTCCTCAGAAAAACTGACTAAAACAAAATTTCATGCGCAAAGCGAGGTCAAAAATATATTGAATTGTTAGACTCATGCTCAGGGAAAAACACACACATATCAACAAAATGACTTATGGTCTTAACTAATCTGAACATCCGCTTCAGGAAAGAGTTGAACACTAGGTCTGACGTGATGTCTTGCTCAGCTGCGGGATTCTCTACTGTGGAGTTACAAAGGAAAAGGAAGTTCAGGCATAGGTTAAAGAATCATTGTAATCGCATACGTGAAACATCCGGATTACCTAACTCTTCTTTCGAGATTTTCCACTGACGTAATAATAGTAAGAGTGCGCAATACTCTCACCTTATACATATTTTCACCTAGATGCATTATGAATATATAAATTCAAAGTACCCTTAATTATTTGTGAAATGAAAATAGAAAATTTAGAATGTCAAACGCAAATAGGAATGAAGTCGTCCCTCCCGTTTTTTGGGGAAGGTGCTTAACATTAAAAGAAACCATGTTTTAAAGGGATACATATATAGAAATTCAGTTTGAACTTACGAGCAGAATACAAAATGTTTCTTTAAAAATTGTGTCAAATTGAAGAAGGTAAATGGTAGCTTAGATTGTGGATTCTTTCCTGTGATTTCGTGGAGGCATTTCTTCACAGGAGTACAGTCAGTTTGTTTTCCTCCTCGTTTTGTGATTCCGCATTGGTACAACTTCAGTGGCTCCAGATCCACGTGTTGCTCATTCATCAATCAATTAATCATTCGTAAAAAATGAAAGGTTTCCTTACTTTTCCATTTTCTTTAATTAGACTTTGAACTATAAACCACAGGAACAGTTCCAGCTAACACTTTACGGAAGGTCTGATCTCGAAGTATACACACTGTTTGGAAGAGTTTCTCGGCGTTGTTTGAGAGGTTTAAAGTCTATCAATATCATTCAAAACGTTTTTTAACACGTGAATATACAGCATGAGGTTTTGTACATGCTGATAATAACGTATGAGCTCTTAACATCCCGTTGGAACAATGCCGCAAATTTATATCAACTGATTTCATTTCATTTATCGAAGACGGAAAAAATTCCCGTTCTTTAATATAAGGCTGCAGGTTTCAGGAAGGATCAAAGAATAAAGACTTCGAACAACTATAAATTCCATGTCTCTCTTCAGTTAAAACCCTGAAACTTGAAGAAAGAAGTAGTAAGTCTAAAAGACCTCCTCCAGCGACGGACGACAACTAGCAGCACTCTGCTGCAGCAGACTAAGTTTACTTCACAGGAAGGCTTTTCGCAAACATGAAGATGCAGTATGTTTTTTATCTTTCTTAGGCATCATCAGGGTATTGGGAAAAAAGCCACAGATTTAGTGGATTTAGCTGTAGTACTCCTCATTCCTTGTGTAATGACGTTTAATACACTCACGGACAATGAAATTTGCGCACCTAGAAGAAATCATGATACAACCGCGAAACTTTGCAAATAGCTGGAGTGCATGTTGGTATGCAAATGATCCATGTTTGGTGCCATTGCGCATGGCCTCACACCCTGTGGGGGCGTTAAAAGCACGAACTGGCAGCCTTATAAACCGGCGGGTAGTCGATACCACATGAAAGCGAAAAGCACCGGCCCATGCAAGCAAGAGTACAGAGTGACAAAAATGCCGGAAAGATGCCAGAGACGCCGATTTACGCAACTTACGGACTTTGAGAGAGGCCTGATCATCGGGCTGACAACCGCAGGGGTCGGCGCTCCGTATAGCCCGCCACGTGGATCGTTCTGACCATACCGTTCGACTGTGTTGGGAGCAGTGGACACGTGGCGGCACTGCCACACGACGGAGCGGCTCTGGACTGACCAAGAGGACCACCGGTAGAGAGGATCGATGAATCGTGCGCCAGGCACGAACGGATCCCACGGAAACCCGGTCCACTATACAGGCAGATGTAGCTGCTTCTGTGTGCCCACGAACCATTTACCCGACGCTTCTCGAAATCGAATCTGCGATCCCAGCGTCCCTGACGTTTGTTACCATTAACACCGGAACATCGCCGTGTTGAACACTGGAAAATCGCCGTGGTGAACACCGGAACATCGCCGTGGTGAACACCGGAACATCGCCGTGGTGAACACCGGAACATCGCCGTGGTGAACACCGGAACATCGCCGTGGTGAACACCGGAACATCGCCGTGGTGAACACCGGAACATCGCCGTGGTGAACACCGGAACATCGCCGTGGTGCCAGGCCAGAGCGACGTTGAACACCACAGACTGGCGACATGTGGTGTTTAGCAATAAGTGCTGCTTCATTTTGGGGACAGATGATCATCGTGTCTGGGTGAGGAGGTCCCCCGGGTCAACGGCACAATCCCAACCTCGCTATCGAGTGCCACACCTCCCCCACTGTAGGCATTATGGTCAGCGGAGCCATAGCCTAAGATAGCCGATCAGCTCGAGTAGTGGTACGTGGATCATTGACGGGCCAGCAGTATGTCGATGAGATACTACTGCCCCATGTGCTCCCATTCCTGGCCGGGGTTCCAGGTGCGCTATACCAGCAGGATAATGCCCGCCCGCACACGGTTCGGGTTTTGCCATGACTGCCTACGTCATGTCCAGACACTTCCATGGCCTGGCCTCTCCCCGAACATGTCCCCTATTCAGCATGTGTGGGAGCAGTTGAAACGCCTACTGCCGCCGTGCCGCCCTATCCAGCATTTGGAGCACACCGTCCAACACGTGTGAACCAGTCTGCCACAGGACAACATCAGGCGTCTGTTCGCCTCCATGCCACACCGTATTGTAGCATGTATCGCCGCACGAGGCGATGCGATGCGCTATTGAAGATGACCAAACTGCGTGCCACAGATCCCTCAGTAATTGTCCTATAGCTCTGTTTTTGCCATCATGTGCATCATTCATCTGTTCATTACGTCCGTAAAATTTCAGTTCAATCCGATGCTTGCTTCTTGGTGCGCAAATTTCATCGTCCGTGAGTGTATTTCAGACGAGTTAAATGTGATAAAAGAAAAATAAGAAATGTCTTCATAATATTTTGTCCGACTGTTCCTGGAGCTCTTTCCCGATGAATTCCTTGTGGTATGCAAATTACCAGAACCCTCCGATATTTTGACAGTAGTACAGCAATACAGTTCTACTTAGACATGTACGACAAATGATGTTTCGCTCAATTTTGATGTTTACCGTAACGGTTATGTAATTTACAGGTCAATTTAATATGAAACCATCCTGCCTTTCATACCTTTTTTGCACAAACTTGCATAACTTGCTATCTTTGTGTCGCTATGTTCAATACATTAACAAATCAGCTTGCAGAAAAGAACCGGATGTAAGAATCATTCAAAAGATCTTTCAGATTCTGAAAACCAGATAAATACAGATACAATATATTCTCAAAACTGACTAGATGTCATGGTTTCCTCTTACATCTTACTGCAACTTGAGACACATGGAACATAAAAATTTCTCTTTGTAATCACATTCAGTAAGCAAACGGAAAAAAATCAGAAAGGTTCTGATATTAAAATATCATCATCCAGTCACATTATGAGATATTTTGCTAAAATTCACGAGGAGTACATACACATAAAAAAGGGTAAGGATAGTTTATCCTCTTTAAATTGAAATAGCATATTCTGATTCATTGTCTTCGCTCTGTCAAACAGAATGACATCGAACACACTTCTGCAAGGAGAAAAGAGTTCCATTTGAATTGCACTAGACACCATAGATGACAACTAATGATTTACGTCATTTACCTTTCTCATAGATTTTCCATCGTCCGTGAGCCAGAAGAATGATTGTTTAATCATAAGTTATAACTACACTGGCGTGCAAAAATTAAAGACGAGACGGTTTTTCGATGTAACGTCGTGCAGAAGTGCTCCATATCGACTCAAATCATACCATAAGATCCCCAAGATGCAACAATATGGGACAAGTGAGCAAAACCGTCCGAACAAGGAATCCAAAGGATACAAAGGCACTTTATTGAAAAAGTAGCTTCGAGCACAACTGGACAGAAGACAGAAACGTCCATGTGACAGGCGGCTGCCAAGAGAAATAAGTCTTTAATAGGATATATGATTACCCCTGACTGCGTTGCAGGATTTACAACGTCTGTCCATGCTGAGGACGAGGTTTTCAAGAAGCTGTTGAGGCATCGCGGCCCATTCTCGTTGTAGCGCCAATCGCAGCTGCGGAATCGTTGCTGGCGGCTGGTGACGTGCTGCCAAGCGTCTTCCGAGAAGGTTCCATACGTGTTCGATTGGATTTAGGTCCGGAGACCTTACGGGCCAATCCATGCGTTGAATATCTTCACTCTCCAACAGCTCTGCGACAGCCACTGTACGATGAGGTGTAGCGTTGTCGTCTATGAAGAGGAACTAAGTACCCACAACACCTCTAAAAAGACGCACGCGAGGCAGGAGAACCTCGGTACAATAGCGGACACCAGTGAATAAACCTCCTTGGAAGATGTGGAGGTCAGTATGGCTACCAAGCATGATACCGCCCCAAACGGGAACTCCTCCACCTCCAAACCGGTCCCTTTCGATTATGTTGGAGGTGTGATTGCGTGTTCCCTGCTCGCTCCAGATGTGTATACGTCCAGAATCGCTCGTCAAACTAAATCGGTTCTCATCCGTAAAGAGAACTCGACCCCATTGCTGATGTATCCAGTTCTTGTGTCCCTGGCACCAGAGAAACCGCCGTCTTCGATGAGCAGGCGTTAATGGCACACATTGTACTGGTCGTTGTGCAAATAGACCACCTTTGTGCAGCCTCCTGGCCACTGTAAAACGCGATAACGGACGCCCAGTTGTCTGTTGCATGTGCCTTGCGATTTCTACCGCTGTCTACCGTCTGTCTCTTCTCGCCTGTAGGACAATATACTGGTCGTCCGCCGCTATGTTTGCTGGTGGACGACCACTGCTAAACTCTCGGACAGCTGTTCTTGTCGTTTGAAATGCGAGCGATCCCGAACTCCTCGGCCACACTAGTCACACTTCGACCTTCTTCCAACTTCCAACTTCCCAATGACGCGACCTAGGGTAAAGTCATCCAGATGTCGTTTACTGGATTGCTTGTTGGCTATATCACACGGTGGCAGCAACTCGAAGTCGTTCAAACCGATATACACCGTGCAATAGCTTTCACCGAATTGCTGAGCGTACACCTCCCGTGTGCTTTATACCCTTCCAACACCCCCTACGTCATGCTGCATATATGCGCATGCCCTGCCGTACCGGACCATAGTTTATCTCCTGAGTGGTTTTTCGGTCCGTTCTGCTTGCTCGTTCCGCTGTTATGCTAATTTTTTCTCTTCGTCCTCAATTTTTGCACACCAGTGTAATAACTCTTGTGAAAAGCGTATCCTTGATAATGCAGGAACGTAATATTCTAGAATATCAGCAAGAAGTTGACTTATTCCATACAACGAGAAACATTTCCACATTACCACACTTTTATTGTCATGCTTTACAGATGGATTCTTGCAATCCTGCTGATATCTCTTGCTGGGCTGCCCACACACACACACACACGCAGTGTTCACATTTTCTCAAGCAGTAAACACTATAGCAGGATTTATCAGTAAAAGTACCTGTTTCCAGTTTTTGAGATATAAGCATCATGAAGACTATCGCTGAACATCATCCTACGTCAACAAGAGTTTGTGAATGGCAACACGGTCATGGATTTCCTGTGAATAAAACTCTAAGCATAGTCCATACACACTGACTTGCACTTGTACGTTATAGGAAATAGAGTTGTTCTTTTAATTCTTGACCGCACGTGCTTCCGTCATTCTACACCTTTCCGTCGAAAAACGTGATTTCCTTGCCATGGTTCTGCTACGGCATTTACATGCATTCGGCATTTTGCGTACAGTGTTCCTTATTTTTTGGGAAAGGTAGTTTGTCATCTCAGGAATTGTTGCATGCTCAGTTCAGCGACGTGACATAAAACAAGCTCTCCAGTTTCATAGCCGTTGCTTTCTGTTTCGCTTGGATTTCAGTTAAAATCGAACCATTTCTAACTGAGACCTCAATTATAAACATAGCTTCCTACAAGGTAGCCTACATCATGTGCAAAACCACTATTGAATGTTTTTCATATCATATATACTTTTGTTGAGGCATTCCAAAACTTTTGTCAACATATTGTATGTTCTTTACAGCTTCTAATATCTGTTTCTTCATATTATCAGTAGCAGATTTTTTGTCGTTGAATATCCTCCCGGTGAGAGGATATTCAATGACAGCTAAAAGAAATGACCTTGAAACGAGGCATCATCTGCAAGAAGTATTCCCTTGACGTCTTTCTGGCGCCGTAGCTTCGTACGAGATGCTCTACAATTATCTTTCTGACCGAAAGGAAGTCTGCAGCAGAGGACTGTCCAAGAGTATTGTCAGAAAAATTCTTCAGTTGAGAAATAGCACATGGGATTTGTCTTTGTTGTGATGTTTACAAGGAAGAGAAAGAATGCTGTCATAAGACTGCAATTGAAGAATTTAGACAAAGCCAGTCGCTATTAAAGGCTATTAAAGGATTAGAAGATTCGGCGCCTGAGAGACAGCCCAGGACAGCTTCAGCAATGGAAGACATATCTTCTTCGTTAAAAGTAGTTTGGACTTCTAAATCACCAGACAAAGCAGAATCATCACTTGGAGTCCAAATATATTAAATCAGGAGCGCCCTTGCGATCCAAAGATAGCTGTGCGTGAGAGTAACGATCTACCGCAGACGAGGAATTGATAGAAGATTTTTTCTTTTTTGGTATAAAAGACGTGGTGTGTGAATCTTTCCTCTTAGAGTTACATTGAATATCCTGACGACGTTGAGCGGCAGTATAGACAGACTCTGTCTCCTTGGGTATCTCTGAGTCTGCAGCAGGTGATTCCGACTCGCAATCGGATGGACGGAAGGAAGCAGCATCACTGATAAGAGATGGCATAGCTGCAGAAGGGACAAATGGGAGAGTTGAAGTAGCTATATCTGAGTTAAGAAGAGCAATTAGCACTAGATGATCAACAGACTGCGTTGTGGAGAGACATGCCTGATTTGTGCCAGAAGAATACGACGTCGAGGCAGAAAGTGTGGATACTTTGAAGAAGGTGTAGTAGTAGATGTCATATTATTAACAGAGGTTGAGACAGATTTACCACCCACATACTGCGGTTGGCAAACGCGCCGTGCTTAGTGTGGGAGGCGGACGTTTATGACGTATGTTCGAGCCCGGGCCTGCCGGCCATTTAGTATGCCTTTTTTCGGGAGATTTCCGTAGATTTCCTGGGTGTAGGGACGCGTATGCGTAGACGGTTCCCTCTGAAGTCGGGTCCGAACGTACTTAGTCCCTTGCGCCCCTTCCCTGACAGGGTTTACCAGATGAGTGTCGACGCGCTGGTAGTAAAAATACAAGACGATTATAATCTGCTATCATCTGGTAGCCGGCTCCTACGGGAACCCCAACAATGAAATCAATGAACTCCTGAAAATAATTTCAAAGTGTAGGTGCGTGAATGTGACTCTAAAACTATTCGTTTTGGGCGTTCCATTATTACTTTATCAGAGGGGGAAATAAGCCTACTATGTCGTCTGCAGTCTTAGACATGTGAGAAAGGCGGGTCTTTAGGGGAGGTTAAGAGGGCTTTTGCCTCCACAGCAACTTTGCCTATAAAAGACAACGCTTTAATCAGGATACTGTAGGATACCTTGGAAGGTACAGTCGACAGCGTAACTGTCACCCGAAGTTGAGAAAATAGGGTTGGAGTTAAGTGACTATGGTGAACATCTATGCCTCAAGGAAGAACTACGTCGACAAATTGCTCCAGGACAAAAGTAATAACAACCCCACCTCGGGCAAGAGATACACGAATAACATTGTTCGGTGGAATAAAGGGTCGGAAGGCTCGCATATACATTATCCACTGGGGGAGGGGGGCTTCATTCCAATCCGGCTAGCGATTCGTCCAAATATTTAAGGTGAAAGGCATGGTCTACCCTATACATGTTGGAATCAGAAAACACTTTATGAAATGAGAAAGGTCGAGAAGTACACTTATGTCCAAAAGTTAAGCATAATCAATGTACGTGTGAATATTTCAGCAACCAAACGTCGGAAAGGCACGAAACTAGGTATGCTTGTGTAAAAACATATTGATACAGCAGAAAAAACAATTTACGAAACAAAGTTTGTTGCACTTCTTATGAAAATTTACAAAACTGAACAACACAGTGATTTTCGTGTTGAGTACATAACATTGAGAAAAGGCTGATGCACCACGATTAATAAGTGCTGTGGTGACCTCTTGCAGACACGCAAGCTTCGCATCGACTTCTCATGCTGCTTATCAGGTTGTCCAAGAGCTCTCTGGGCAACAAGTCTCACTCCTGACGAAGAGCAGTTAGGCGCTCCGGAATGATCCAAGGTGGAGGCTTACGAGATGCAATTCACCTCCCTAGTGTATCCCATGCATTGTTTATCGGATTCATGTGCGGAAACTATGCTGGCCACTTCATGTGCTGGATTTCTATACTTTGGAAAAGCCATAACAGCTGAGATCTCTGGACCCACGGCACTTCTGAAAAGTCTCAGATAGATGCCAGTTCTTCGTCTCTGTACTTCAGCGCATTAATTGCACCTCTATCAAAGATTTGGAGCTCTGTGGGCCCATTTCACACGACGCCTGCAGCCTGTCCATGCCATGACTCCACCGCCACCAAATTAATCCCTTTCCCCGATGTTATTGGGATTGCAACGCGTTCCTCGTTCCCTCCAGAGAGCGGTTTGACGAGAATTAGTCTGTAAACTGAATATGGACTCATCAGTGAAGAGCACATTGCTGCACTGATTCAGTGTCCACTTTCGATATTCCCGACTCCAGTTTGAACGGACCCTCCTGCTCACAGGGATGAGCGGGGCACAAATTACTGGACGTCTGGCATAGAGACCAGTTACCATGAGCTTCCTCTAAACAGTTTGTCTTGAAACTCTTGGTCCTGAGGCGGCCGCAAGTTCTGCAGAGAGTTGCCCGGCAGATGTCCTATGATGCGTGCAGTTAATGCAAGATACCGGTCTTGCCGAGGGGTTGTGACTTGTATGACATTGTACTGGTTAGCATCTAACCTCTCCTGTGTCTTAGAACCTTCTCCAAATCCTGGAGATGACACTTTGCGGCACATTCAGTGCTCTGGAGACCTCTGCCTGTGACTGTCCTGATTCAAACCTTCCGATTATTCTACCCTGCAAAAATGGTTAACCTAGCATCTTTGTTCCACATTACGTTCCTGATCCCCAATGACAACAACTCTTCTCATGAGTATCGCAGGAAAATGGAATAAGACACTCAAGGTAGGGTAAGCTCTTTTGTGGAACGGCTAGATATTTGCATATCGAACGTCAGCGGACGTTATTTGACCGTGCACTGCGATTGCTTTAGGAGTGTGATTAATCTACATACCAATGCCCGCTGTTCTATCAGGTTTAACCCTTTATTTTGTATGTTTGGCCAATTATGCTTAACGTTTGGGTACCAGAGTAGAAGCAGTAGTAGCACCGGCAAGAGCAGTGGCAAAGCTGATGGACGACGAAGTCGCTGTGTTGGCTAGAAGCAGACTCTGTAGCTTGTATAATTCGGTAAATGTGTTGCGCCGCCTCCATCTCAGTGAGCTGTCAAAATGTAAACAAGACGACGATGAGAATTTCAACACCCGTAAAATAAAAAATAAAAACGAAAAAAAACCCCGCTTACCTTGAAGCTGTAAATTAACAGAACCCAAACAACACCGAAAATATTGATAATCAACACAATCACAAACCACGACGGGAGAACCGATCAGCAAACTCTAACCGATAGCTAAAAATCAAAGCTGCTAAAAAGCTGCACTTGAACCTTGAAGGTTTAACGACCACTGTGTGCAACTCGATGGGATATAAGCAGTCTCTCGTCCCTAATTTAGGGCTGCTGGTACCAAAGAAAGGGAGAGAGCCAGTACCGTAAGCAAAACACAACATTCATGATTCACGGGGATTAAAACCTGGACCCATCTTGGACAAATGGTCAAAAGCCAGCGCTTAACCACTGTGTCCCCGCGACTGCGAGTAAATGATCAAGTCTCTTCTATGCACCCCTAAAGACCTGAGTATTAACTGAAATTCAGTTAAAATCGATATTCGTCTCGGGTTATGCCAGTTTGCTGATTTGTCCTTGCAGTTTTGGCAGAGTAAAGTCACCAGTGAGTTGCTCAACTTTACAGATGTGAATCTCTGATGACGCACATCTTTGTTCTCGTTGATTAGTTTCATTTGAACGAGACGACATATCCTTGCACTGATAGGCAAAATTATGTGCAGTGATTATTATGCAATGGAGTTCCAGTTAAAATGCTCGGCACACTTTCATGTTTCTTGTAGAATTATATCCTCAGTCGAATCAGTAGTCATCTGCCATAATACTGAATACTGAATACAATACTGGAAATAGGAAGCGCTTTCACCTTAACGATGTGAATATCATGGCCTACGCTGTGATGTACCACTAAGATGACGCAAATTAAAGCTGCCAACTGCATCAATAAGCCTTGTCGGCGAAGTTCTGGCGGCAGAAACACCCTCTGCGTAGTCGCAAGACGTTAGTTCGTACCCCACCACCGGTAGAAAAGGGCAATTCGCTTTAACGTTCTAGATCACCTGAACTGTAGTTTAATAGCAGAAATCTGGGGTACAAAAAGTCGTGAGTTCTGAAACTGTCGCATCAGCATGACCTTCTCCTATGACGTTTCTTTCACCAGCACGTACGCTGGTGAAGATTTCTGTCGCCTTCATTTTTGCACTTTTGTGATAAAGACACTGCACAAAATGATTCACCCAACCTATCTATCATACTTCTCTATCACCCTACCTCTCTACCTCTGTATCACCCAACATTTCTAACTCTATCATACCGTGCACCAACGAAGAAAGCTTTACTCCAGACGGTATTGTCAATAGGCTTTTAGGTCTTTGGCAGTAACGTCTCGAGCAGACTGAAATCCTTTTCGTGGACAGAAACATCCGCAACCAAATTCATTTGTTACCAAATCATGGTATGGTGTTCTCAGAAAATATATTGTGTTTCAATAGCTACACCGCAACAACCTAAACGGGGAAAGGTATCTTACTATATAAAAGGCAAGACTTGCGACAACGTGGATCACTTTTTAATCGTAAACAAACAACTATACGTACGCTGTTTAACAGAAGAAGACGAACATTTATATTCCGGTGTTCACACCGTGTTATCCGTAAGCGTTCCTCTTTAATTTTTTTGTTTACTTCTTTTTTCTTTCGTTCGAAGTTATAGTTTTTTTTTCGGGGGCGATGGAATTGGAAGCACACACCTGTAGGTTGTAACATGACCATTAATAAGTCTCAAGGTCAAGCACTCGAGAAAGTAGGTATCTATTTTCCTGAACCAGTGTTTTGCCATGAACAATTTATGTTGCCTTGTCAAGAGTTCAACGGCTTGATGATGCCACAGTTGAAGTAATCCATGGGCCAGGACAAAGAAAAGTATTTCCAGACTCTGAAAAGATATTTACAAAAAATATCGTGTACCAAGATATTTTCCAGCGTTGTTGACTTAATTGATAAACGCTAAAAAAATCACACACACACACAAAAACAACAAGTAAAAACAACAAGGGTTAGCACGCGAAAGGGAGTCCACGTCCCTTACCAAGGGAAGATTATCATTCGGCAAAAGCTTCGGTAATTGTTATTCTATGCATGAGCAATGTAGCACATCAAGGGTGTGTTTCAATGCACACTCATTATTTATGTTGACTCCGCAAAAATAATAATAAACGCTTGAATAGCAATACGTGATTTCTAGAACCCGTCGTATTCTTATCTCAACGGGCTAATTTCTAAATTATTTGAGAATCTAAGTTGAAGACAATGTAAAGAACATATCTGCAGTACTCAAGAAATAAGTGGTTCCAGCTGTTTCAGCCCCCCTCCAAAGGAAGAGTGAAGTTAAAGGACAATAACAGTTTCCCACATGGATAGGAATTGGTCTCTATAGACTGGGCTGCTACGTAATCTGAACTATTGCCGTTGTATTCTTTAATGACACTTCATTAAGCCAGTTATAATGAATATGATTTTACTACTAAGCTAATTATCGTGAATATAGCTTTCACTAATATTATAATGAATTCAATGCTTGTACTAAGCTAACGCTTCTTCTAATGGTTGTTGTGTTATTAATTATGAATAAACTTTCCTGCTAGTAGTGTAGTAATAATAATAATCAAGCTTATAACTGGTAGTAATGTTGTAGTAGTAATTAAGATGAATAAAGTCTTATGCTGGTTGTTACTAATAACACTAAATGAAATAAACCTAACAGCCAGACAGAGGTCTGACAGTAACTATGAACTGAGAAAAACGTACTTACAACAAATTTTTATTATTGAGACTTCTCGCTCTCACATAAACGAACTCTCTTTATACAGCACCAGCTTTCTGACACATAAACCACAGCTCACTTCGTACAACAACAAACGCTCTCCTTCACATAAACCAACGCTCTCACTATACAACAACAAACGCTCTCCATAGGTATCGTTGAACGCGCCTATTTATACTGACTACCACCATGTCATGACTTACACTCATTGCCAGATCTCATTCAGCGGGTGAAATAACATCTCGTTCAGTAAGAAGATAATTTACATAGTAAAATAAAATAACCAGAGATAGTAAAAACCAAAAGGAAAGTGAATATAGAGTATACGTTACACAGTACTAATGCTACAATTCACTGCAGCTAGCAGGATTTGTGGGGCCAATTACCTCAGACTCCCAGAGCTCCAGATACACCTAACTTAAAAATTTTGATATAATGCATTATCAGGTGCGTGAAAAAAACAAATTTTCCGGTGACGAAGAGCACAACCGCGTCTGTTTACCCCCGGAGTGTGTTGCTCTAACCGACTAAACTACACCGACGGAATGTATCGCTGCAGATTTGTCGTCTTGACACGTGATCCACCTCTGTAGTACGTCACACATGCTCAAAGGTGCATTTTAGGACCCGATGGCCAAGCGGTTGAAGCACAGGAATATGACGAATTGTCCGAGTTTTACCCAGGTTCGGGTGTCGGGTGAAGCAAGGACGGTGTGTTTGGCCTACTGCTCTGGATCCACTCGCTTTCTGGTACCAGTGGCTCCAGAATAGAGGCTGGGGACTTCCTACAGACTTAGAAGCTCGTGGGGGATCGATACATTCTGATGCCCAAGGAAAGAAAACAATATCTGGATTGCATATGACAGAGTTAAATTTGAGTATGAGCAAAAATGAAGCTGAACATTTTTCTTAGTGGGACAGCAAACATGTTTTTAATCGTAGCAAAAACGTGTAGGAGACACCAGGCTGTTATGAAGAACACTCAAAGTTTTGCCCTGTTTCTTTTCCAATATTACAGATAATGATCATTTCTCACAGTCAAACTACCACCAAAGCGAAACAGAAAGTGGCAAAACTTTTCGGCATGCAAAAGTCACAGGGCGGCTGAAATACGAGTACCTCTGACAGGAATATAATCGAATCCGCCTCTATTCTGAAATATTATTTCTAACTGGATTTTTTCTCCCTTTTATTCACGATTAGTATTTTTATTGACGAGTTCGACGATACTCAACAATTTCATCACTAATAGTGTTTTGCAAATTACGATATTAAAATATTCATTTTTTTGCTATTTTTATATTTTAATGGAGCACTGTAATACCATAAAACTACTTAGACCGGCTTTTTTTCTATATGTCTGCCTACCATTTTCGTAATCGTAACAGAACTGCCCGCGCGTTACTTCGTTGTACGAAAATGTCAATGGAATATCTATTCACACGCAAAATATTCTAGATACAGTATTGAAATTCATTGGGAATGTTCACAGGCGTTCAGATATTACATTTTATCCAAAATATTAATGATTTCACTGGTCCGCTTGTGTTTTTATGTTTGCAGTCTAGTTGCTAATTCTCAATGGAATTTTTCTGCTAAATTCAAAATGGAATCTATTTTTTCTTTATGTCAGATTATTTTGATAAAGACAAATATTTATTCTACGAATTTAGCTTATAAATGTATAGGGAAACATAGTAATGAGATGTGGCAATAATAGTGCAAGTTGTGTTATCTTATATTTGCGGAATCTTTTTTTTTCGCTGAAAATGACAGAATATTTACAATAGTGAAACTATACTATTTGCGCTAATTTTTCGCATTTTTGAATAACATTAGGAGGTCACGACAAATTATAGGAGCTGGATAAAATGCGTCAATCATGTGTCGAAGGTTTCAGATTGTGGAAGAACTTAAGTAAAGGACTATGACATTTGTACTTCTTGTGGTGTGGAGATAGTCAAGAAACCATATCTAAGATTATTACTTTTGACTTGTTAAAGTGTAAGGATATACTACAAAAATAAGAAGGTCATGGTGTATCCCAACATTCCATCAGAAATCAGGCCATCACCTCCTAGAGTTCTCCTATCAGTTCCCTACTTACCTGTTGTGTTGAAGAATATTCCTTTAGACACGGAACTGGATGCGCCAGGTTCGGTGGTAGGAACTGATATCAGCTTATCAACCTAGAGTGGGATTCCTTCTCACAGTTGTTCAGTCATTATGAACTTAATGATCTGGTGAGAGATTTGAATTTACCTAAAGTCTTCAGACCTTCCCTGGTCGATTCTCAAATTTAAGAAACGGTTATCATCAGGGAAGACTTTTGCTGGTTTAGGCAATGTTACAGGGAATTAGCCCTCTAGTTTTAATAGGATCAATATTGGTGCATTGTCAGGATATTCGGGGTTGAAAAACTACTCTGGTATTGCTTACAGTGGTTATGATTAGAGGTTATTTCTTGACTCCTTATCAAGCCTAAAAGGAGTTTTGCTTCATAATGGAAACATTTGTCCATCTATCCCTGTCACCAATTCTGTCCTTTTGAAGGAAACATAAGCCGCCCCTGTACCCGAGTAGTTTGAGAATCATTTGTCCGAGATAAGCACGATTAGAAACAGGAGGCTGCTTTTTGCCCCCAGAGGTACTCACGGTGGTCGCTAAACACCATAACGAAAAACAACAACCATAGAAGTCAAAAGCTTCTATAAAAGCATGAGGGTGTTTGAGTGAAGACATCAAAGTTATAGGTTTGTTCCTTAGTTTACAATCTGGTTACACTAAAATACCTTGGTCTTTCTATGAGTAGAATAGCAGAGTAAACACTTTATCATGGAAAACAAAAGTATATATACCTAGAAATTCTTTTTCTCCTGGATCAAAAAATACGTACAATACTGTACATGAGCACCTGGTTGATATTTCGAAGGTTTTGTTTTCCCCTTCCACATTAAACTGCTGTTAGTGAAGCAATTTGTGGAGATATTAAGCGAGATGGTGCATGTTTTAAATATACTTGTAAAATTTATAACGTAATTTCTTTTCGTGCTGAAATATTGTCGTTCTTACGTTATGTCTAAATCATTAGGTAAGTATACGATGGAACACTTCCTTAATTAAACCTTTACTGCCAGACGAAACATAAGACAGAAGTCAACTTACTGTAATTGATTCGTTATTCCACCATTATATCAATAGCATAGATATCGCACTTCCAGGTATAACGTAATTCACATAGCCACATACCACATATCCACCACACATTCAACACACCCGAGCAACTGTTGTATCGTTGTTTTTATCTACCGTTCTTATCATATACATTCATACGTCACGTTCACACTGACCTCAAAATGTGTTGCCAACAGTATTCTCGTTTGAGGGAAAAGATGTCACATTAAGTTTGGGAGTATAAGCGGAACAAATTCAAAATTGACATAGGGATAAAAACTAAAAATGAAAGTTAATTTAGAATATACGTCACAAACCTTTATATCTCTGGCGCACGAAAAACTGAAAGCAGATACATTGTTTCTTCTTCTTTTTAGCCTATTGGCACCCATTGCAGGGTAGGCCTCCCCCAGTCTTTTCCAACTTCCTCGATCCTTAGCATCAGTACACCATTTAGCAACTGTAAGTTTCTGAAGGTCATCTCCCCATTTTATTCTCTGACTACCCCTTCGTCCCTTTCCATCTCTCGGTTGCCATTCTGTTATTAATAGTGTCCAACTTTCATATTTCAGAGTTTCAACATATCCAGCGCATCTCCACTTTGATTCTTTTGCAATTTTTAGGATATATATTATTTATGTTCTTTCTCTCATAAGCACATTTCTAACTATGTCTCTTGTTATTCCCAACATTATTCTCTCTAACTTTCTTACTGATACTCTTATTTTTTCACATTGTCGTTCTGTGATACTCTACGTTTCACTTCCATAAGTAAATACGTGGTTAATACATGCGTTGAAGGTTTTTCTTTTTGACAGAAGTAAAAGTCTCCAAAAGGCTCTATTACCTTGGATAATTCTTCTATTGATTTCTCTTTATTGTCTTTCTTTAAAACTGATTACTTGACCTAAATAAATGTATTCATCTACTTTTTCGATCTCTTTTCTTTCTATCCAAATGTTTTCTGTGTCCTCTTCTGTATTGTTCATATGTTTAGTATTTGCTGTGTTTCTTGTCAGACCTTTTTCAAGGCTTACCTTCCATAAATCCTCTATCATATTTTGCATTTCACTATTGTTAGTTGTCATGATGATCTTCCAACACAGAGTTAAATAATTTTGGAGATAGTGGGTCTCCTTGTCTAAACCCTCTGTTCACCTCGAAAACCGAGCACATGCTCTCCAACTTACTTGTCTACTTGTCTTCAAATCCAAAAGCAGCGATCTGTCAGGAGTTTCAAAAAACCAAGAAACAACATCCAAATCAAGGATAGCTGAACTTCAAAAATACTGTGCGGAAGTTCTTTTGGGACTAGACTGATCCAAAATTGACTGAAATACTAGATGTACTAAAAGCTTCTAGAAATCCGGACTAGAATGTGCGTGCAAAAATGTTTTGTTGAACTCATATTAAATTGTTTTTCTCTAAACCTAGTAAATGTAAGTAAAGATTAAGGGATAATTTACCATTACATAAGATAAGTGGAGAAGAGGTGTTACGAATAGTGTAACGGCAGATTATTGGTGGATGCTGACGAGAGACAGTTCCAATGAAGTGAGCAGTTACACACGAATAAGAAAAAAAAAGAGGAAAATTTCATCCATCTTACAGTTGCACGTTCAGGAAAAATATGTAAATATATGGACAACTGCGTAAGTTTATGTGGTAAATATTCTTCTGGTAGACGACTTAATTAATTAGTATGATTTATTAATTAATAAGTATTGCTAATATTTTTGTAATTAGCGAAACCACATTTTCTTTTCGTTTTCATTTTTTTCTCCAATATGTAAATTTATGTGACCTGTTGAGCTTCCTGCAATCAGCACAAGATAAAGATTTAAAATCACCTATTACACTTCAATTACCGGAAATATTTTTAATGCAGTCCAGTGTATTAATAAGGAAAGGATGTAAAGCAATACTGTATGTGGCCATATCTAAATGTTTTCGACAAGCTTTAGAATTCATAAGGAAGGTACACACGCGTGGTCTTCATTGAAAACGAACATTTCTTGATATACCTAGGAATTTCTTTTAGGAAAAGGAGAGTTAGAGGGCCCTGGTAATCGTGATCACAATGGTACGCATACCTCTACAGCAAATCATGAATTTCGTCATAGGTATCTCCAGAAAGAGGTTTAGGGGTGGAAGAAGAGTGAAAGTGGTATGCATCTGATTCGTAAAACAGCCCCCTTATGCGCAAATGCTCTCTACATGAACTCGTTTACTGAAGTTTTTGTATCATACGTAAGTTTTCATTGTATATGGACAGCGCGTATAAAATTTCATCATTTTCTGTCCCCGTGCTCTAGAGTTCAAATGTATATAGAATTTTATACGAAATTCGATTCAAGCAAGGTGGCAATGCCAGATTTTGACCGAGATAAATCATCCAAGTTTTAAGCTCGCAAAGTGACTGCTACACTATTTGCAGAATGCTTACGTTAAAGGTAATTTGTAGGAAAGTCATTTTTTAATGAGAAATTACACAATGACTGAACTTCGTGTAATTTCTTCGCCGCAAATTACGTATCTGTGAGAAGTTACATAGGCTGGAAAATTGCAATTGGACGTTCTTACTTACAAAATTATTATTATTATTATTATTTGCAATTAACGTTCTGTGCAGCGTGCGCGGCTTATGTTTGCAAATAATATAAATGTAATATTGTGTAAGGGAAAACGGTGGTTTACAGGAACTCGGGATTAAATCATATCCATTGCTCAGTACTTCCTTTCGCAGATAGGCCGTTGACCCCTTTTGGATCGAGGAATGTCAGTCAGAGGGGGCAGTGAGTTTCAGTGTGACCATTAAAACCTTTCTTTTGCTGGTGGTAGCACACGAATTGACTCTGGAGCGGCTGTTCTCCCGATTGAACTACGCCGGCAGGCTTGTCGCTGCTTCTCTGTCAAATTGGCTCATGCGTCACCTCAGTAGTACGTCATCTTCGTCGTGACACGTATAGTACCTTACACCCTGAGGCCTACAGTATATACACTGATCACAAATAGTTAGAAATATTGCGGTTTCGAAGGGGAAACATGGCGATATGCAGACTTAGCGACTACTGGAGATCGGTTATCAGCGTGACTAGCTACATCATATGTAAATTAGCATCATGACAACACAGCACGTGGCGTGGGTAGCTACGTCATATGTAAATTAGCCTCATGACAACAGAGCACGTGACGTGGGTAGCTACATCATATGTAAATTAGCATCATGACAACACAGCACGTGGCGTGGGTAGCTACGTCATATGTAAATTAGCCTCATGGCAACACAGCACGTGGCGTGGGTAGCTATGTCATATGTAAATTAGCCTCATGACAACAGAGCACGTGGCGTGGGTAGCTACATCATATGTAAATTAGCATCATGACAACACAGCACGTGGCGTGGGTAGCTACGCCATATGTAAATTAGCATCATGACAACACAGGACGTGGCATGGGTAGCTTCGTCATATGTAAATTTTGCTTAATGACAACACAGCACGTGGCGGGGGTGGCTACGCCATATGTAAATTAGCATCATGATAACACAGCACGTGGCGTGCGAGCTCGGATAAAAGTATCCTGCGAGAAGTGGAAAGCGGGTCGTTTCGCCGTTTGGTATGGAAGTCTGCTGAATGTGTTTCCTTCAGTGTGAAGGTTTAAGTTCCGACAACAGAAATAAGGCTGTTGGCATGTTACAGGCAGGTGTATGGCAGACCGATGAGGCTGCTGCAAAGTATATTAAATCGGCTACACGCAGGACTTCTACGGCATAGAAATGTTACAGATCAATCTAGTAGGGATTGCCCAAGGATAACCACCAGGAAGCAAGATCGCTATCTTAAAGTAAGTTCTCGGAGAATCACTAGTAGCCAACTCCGAAAATCACTTCGAGATGCTTCTGGTGTCACACTATACACCAATAAGCTAGTACATTATGACCATCCCCCCAGCCTAGAGAAATGAGCGCGCATGGAGACTGAACAGGGGCGCAGGTGAAGTTCATAGAGCAGTATATGTATACAACCCGAGGACCGGCTTTAGGTTAGTAAAGTGCTCGGAGTCAGAGTGGGAAGAGCTGCTGATTTATCGGAGTTTGATAAAGGAAAAATTGTGGTGGCACGGAGCCTCGGAACTACGGTTGCTTACGTGCCGCTGTTGTGAGTATGTATCAAAAATGGAGCACAGATGGTCAAACGAAAAACTGTCGTCCAGCTGTGTGTCGTCCGCGGCTCATTGATACCAGAGGGGAGCGGAGACTGTCGCGCGTTGTCCACAGCGACCTCAGGGCCACAGTGCGACAGATCACCCGCAGTTACAATAGTGGTGATAAGGGCAATATGTCACAGCGTACATTTCATCGCAGCCTTCTGTGCATGGGCCCACGTAGCCGAAGACCCCGACGGGTCCTCATGCTCACTGCACGTCATCACCAACAACGCATGAAATAAGCCACAGATAATCGAAATTAGACCGTGGTTGATTGAAAGAAAGTAGCCTAGTCTGACGAATCAAGATTCCTGGTGCATCTCGTAGACTACCGAATGCGGATTCGCCGATTACCAACGAAGGCTATGGCACCTGGATTTCCTGTTGGGCGGAAACAAGCCGGCGGCGGTGTTATGTTGTGGGCGATGTTTTCTTGGGACACTTTAGGCCCCATTATTTCAATAGCACAATTCCTGACAGCTGTCAGGCATCTGAACATCGTTGCGGACCAAGTTCACCCATTCATGGCAACTGTGCTCCCTGCTGGTGATGGTCATTACCAACAGGATAATGCGCCATGCCACACTGCCAGAATCGTCAAGGAGGGGTTCAAGGAACATTCTGGTGACCTTCTGTTACTGCCATGGCCTCCAAATTCACCTAACATGAACAAAATTGAACATTTGTGGTTCGACTTGAAAAAGCGGGTTCGCGCTAAATCACCACCACTCCGTAATGTACGGGAACTTGAGGACCTGCTGTTAACATTATGGTACCAGATACCCCAAGATACCTATTGACACCTCATGGAATCGATGCCTCGCCGAGTGGCCGCTGTTATGCGGGCTAAAGGGGGTCCTACAGCTTATTAGGTAGGTGGTCATAGTGCAATGGCTCATTGGTGTATACGCAAACGGTAAGAAACCGTCTTCACGTATACGGACTCAAAGCAAGGAGGCGGCTGAAACGGAGAACATTGACATCAACTCACCGTCGTTAAAGATGTACCTGGATGCAATAGTACATGTCATGAAATACAGAGTGGTGCCATGTGCTTTTCACAGGTGAATCCCATTTCACTCTTTATCCGGATACTCAACGAGGACACGTATGGAGGAGATCCGGCACACGAATGCAACCGTACTATGTGCAGTCCGTCCACCCTTACCAGCCGCAGTCTGTTCTGGTCTGGGCACGCGTGTGTCTTAATGGCCGTACTTCCTTGTATGTTTGTCAAGGCAGCATAAATGCCTCGGTGTATCGAAACGAGATCATTGTATCTATTGTGACACTGTTTCACGCTGCTATTGGACGTGCATTCCGTTTTCTCTATGACAATACAACCAGTTACCGTGCCTGGAACTTGCTTTGGGAGCTGGAAAACCATGGAATTGAATCATTACAGCTGCATCCGAGGTCTCCTGACCTTAATCCTATTGAGAACATTTGGGACGCTGTACAGCGACGTCTGGATAACCACGTTCCATACCCCAGTACACTGACAGACCTTCTTAGCTAATTGTCTGTAATGTGAGACGAACTGTCCCAGACACTAAGCAATAATGTGATTGCAAATTTGTCTCGTAAGTGTCAATTCCTCGACACTGAGGTGGTGATACAGGGTACTGGAACCCAGGGGTACGGACATTCTCCGAATTTATCATTTTGTCTATATTGCAGTGCTACTTTGTTTTCTTCAGAAATTGCACAATAAATTGTTTTTGTAAACCTACTCTTTATCGTTTGCGTTACGTAGCCACACTAATGTTATTTCAATGCGTGTTTCTTGAGTTAGATATGTACATTACATCCTTCATTTCATGCAATATCCCTAACTTTTTGTGACCAGTGTATTACTTTATCAATTCTCGACCTAGGTGTTGCGCAGACTACTTTAAATCACTGATGCCATACGCTAAATTGCAAGTTTTCGTAAGACAAATGTATGTGTATTTTCGCTCTTAATGTCGAGCATCTTCATTACATTACAAGGTTTCAGCAATTTATCTGTTGTATGAAATGAAATATTAAACACGGTTTATCTATATGAAGCTCTTTTTTACGCTTTCAAACCGTAGGTTGAAAAAGCGTATATGCTCCAGCTTTGTCCGTCCGTCTGTCGGCACGATAACTCGCATAAAAATGGTTCGATTTCAATGAAATTTTAGTATGTGGTAGGGGACCACCTGGGGACGACCTTTATTGAACAGGGACGAAATGGGGTCAAAGGTCACGGCATAGGAGCGGGATCCATTTCATTGCCTTTATGCGTCCATAACTTGCGTAAATATGGTTCGATTTCGATGACATTTTAGTATATTGTAGGGGACCACCCGGGAATGAACCCCATTGAAAATGGATGAAGTGGAATCAAAGGTCAGGACATAGGAGCGGGATTGATTCCATTGCCCTTATGCGTCATAACGTGCGTAAAAGTGGTTCGATTTCGATGAAATTTTAGTATGTGGTAGGGGACCACATGGGGACAAACCCTATTAAAAATAGACGAAATGGGTCAAAGGTCAGGACATAGGATCGGGATCCATTCTAGCTCCCTTGTCCCATACTATTAAAGGAGCAATTCTTGCATGTATGTAAATTTTATTTTGAAAACGGCTCTAATGATTTTGATGAAAGTCGTTAACCTACCATTTTCTGGTACTGGAAATCGATTTAGCTTGATCTCGACTTCAGGAAAATTTGTTTAGTGCGTTAAATAACGACCTCGAATTACCACGTTTTTAGTGTCATGACGTCGTCCCATGAATGTTGCCCATGCTTAGAAATCTTATAATGTCACAATCTCGCGATTAAGATGTTGGTGCGGGGTCACGCCATCTGTCTCATTACGTCACGCGTTGTGTGTGGATCCTATTAAAGTTTTATTACGTCACGCTCTTTCGAGCAGATGGTCGCGATTCCGATCTGCCTCATTATGTCACGCGTTGTTTGCGTATGACCGTCCGCACGATAACTCGCGTAAAACTCGTTCGATTTCGATGAACTTTTAGTATTTTGAAGGAGAACAACTGGGAAGGAATCCTATTGAAAGTGAACGAAATGGGGTCAAAGGTCAGAACTTAGGAGCGGGATCCATTCCACTGCTTTTATGCGTCATAACTAACGTTAAAAAGGTTCGATTTCGATTAAATTTTAGTATGTGATAGGGGACCACCTGGGGACAAATCCTGTTGAAAATGGGTGAAATGGGGGGACAAAGGAGTGGAATCACTTCCATCGCCATTATGCGTCATAACTTACGTAAACATTCTTCGATTTGGATGTAATGTTAGTATGTTGTAAGGGCCTTCCTCGAGACGAATCTTATTGAAAGTGGGCGAAATGGGTTCAAAGGGTAGAACACAGGAGCGGGATCTATTCCATAGCTCTTATACATCATAACTTACGTAAAAATGCTTGGATTGCGACACAACTTTATCATGTTATTTAGGAGATATACTGAACTGGTTCTGTTGAATATCATCGAAATGGGATCAAAAGTCGGGGCACAGGACGGAGATTTATTCCACAGCCATTTTCCTCATAACTTGAGTAATGATTTCAGAAGAGCAGAAATAATACTCATTAAAGTAGGAAATTATGGTATCTCATGCAGTGGTTTTCTATTTTGTTCGGGGGAATGGGAGATTTACGATCTCTCACTTGGGAGCACTGGTTCCATGGATGGGAGAAAGAACAAGTGTAGTACCATCCATGCTTCACCCGGGATTCGAACTCGGACACATCTCAAACGAATGAGTAGAAGCCAACGCTTCATGCCATGGGACAACCAGGGCGGAGTAAAGGCAATTGCAGAACACATCCAAACACATTAGAAAAAATAGCTTTATTTATGCAGCAATCATTCTCACTTATAATTGATCTAAACAGTATGTTACACATGGAAGTGTAATGATATGTTATTTTTTCGTGGTAGATGGACCAAAGTTTTGTTTGTTTGTTTTCATACTTCAAAGGAAACGTTGTAAGACAGACATTCGAATATCATTGAGTAAGATATTGTGAGGAGATTTGCCATTTTTCTCTACTGAGATTTAATTTATTTATGATACAAAAAGTCAGTAAAATAGGTCAAATTAGGACAAGCAACAATGTTTCATTAGTTGACTTGGTGATCTATGATTAGTTTCCATTCGCGGTTTTTGCTGGAATCCTGAGTGATAGGTAAGTAGTGTTTTCTGTTTTTCAGGTCCCGGTCACTCTCCCTTGCCTGGTGCCAATGGCTGTATATTTGGGATAAGAGGCTGTAGCTGGAATTTTTTCTGCTCACGAGAGCTTGTTAAAATTTCCGGAAAAGATGAAAACTAATCAATATCCTGAGTATACGCCGTTCAGTCAAGATATGGAGAAAGTAGTGAAATAATAAATTATGAATCAATATGTCAGGAAATTTCTCAAACATTTCTATCATGTGATTTACACATAACCACAAGATAAATTTTGCAATTTTGTTTTAAGTCTCTGAATATTTGCTAAACTTTCAGGAAATGTGTATATAAAATTATCGGGAATTCTTCTAAGGTAGGTAGTTCCTCCTGACAATGAAGAAACTTATGTTGTCATTTAGAATAGGTGATATTGGAAAACGGCAGCGTATTCGAAATTCAGTAGCTATACTTGATATCAGAACTGTTTCCAGCGTGCAATCACCTGTACTAGCATATATATTTGGTGAAACGGATGGCACCCTAATGAAAGCAGCGGCCATTTTTAGCGCTAGCTTACACACAGCGTGTTTGCAGAAAAATGAAAGAGACAGAGAGAGAGAGAGAGAGAGGAAGGGGGGGGGGGAGAAACGGCAATGGGATCGGACTTTTTAATAAGCATCAACAATCCTGACCAAACAGGAAAAGTGCAATCTGACACGAGTACCATAGAACAGCATTGAAATTCCGAGAAGGAACTGGTAAAAAAAAAAATGCTAACGCTCTGTGAAACAGGAAACGTGGAACCCAGAGCAACAATACAGCCACCAGGGTAACAGAGCGCATGATACGTGAGACTTCTAGATGCGTGCAACCATCTTGTTTACACAACTGGCTGGACATACCTTTAAAAATGAGGACCACTCAGTTTTCTGTGCTTTCACCTGCATTTGAGCAACTAACCACTTTTGCGGAATGAAAACAAATATTTAGAGGCCGCTGCATAAACAGCATTTCGTATCAAAGACGCATCTACAACTACCGCGCATAATGAACCAATCAGCATGGAGATATGTGTTTTGCTCTTTTTTTACATACTTGACCATAAAAGGCAATGCTTTGTAGCTGAGGGATAAAAAAAATAACTGAACGCAGTATCATAATTTCGAATTTAGGCTTTTCCACTAGCTTCATGTGGGTCTTCATTTTTATGGAAACCTCAAAATATAACAGGAAACTGAAAAGCATTAATTTAAAATCACAAGTTTGAACATATGTTTACTACCTCAATTGTCTTAATTATTAAAGTAAAAATGTAAAGAAACATTAATTCTCAATTTAAGAAACTCCGCATAATAAATCTTCCACTTACATTCACGTCGGCAGAGTCGCGAGTGAGGTCTTTAATTATCTCGAAACAACATAGTTTCACTTCCGTCGATAGAAGTGAATGACCACAAAAATGATTGTAGCCAACTGGATCACACAATTCACTGCTCAATATTATTGATTTCAAAAGCTTGTTTTTTACGTTCTAGTTACACGCAAATCAAAACTGGTGAATCATTTCCCTGTTTTAAATTTTTTTCGACTAATAACAGTCTAAAGAAAATTCATCTGCGATTATGAATTTTCTCTGTAGCCTTATTAAAGAGATTTTGCAGATGTAACAAAATGTTTTGGGTAACAGACTTATCATTTCGGCTGCAGAAAACGGTAGGATCCCGAAATTTTTACAACTGCTTCAATTTGTTTCTTGATCACTCTAATTAAATATTTTATGCCTAAAAACTGCTGTTCTCACAGACAATCCCATTTTTTCTTTCTTTTCTTTTTTATGTTTTCATATCTAGAATTTTCAATATTAACGATACCTGATATTGGGAAGTTCTTTCTTGTACAGTGGAAGTAACACTACATAAAATAAATGTGATCTTAGATGTGCGAGAGTTCCAAGCAGAGAAAAAAGAAATCTGCTTCAGTTACCGAATAAGGCGGTACAACATACAGTAGTTCTTCCTCTGGTTCTATGAATTCTTGAAATAACTAGAAGTTATTACTCACATCAAATACAAGACATGACAAAACATACAGTATAATAAATAGAGGAAAAAATCCGACTCACTCCTCATTTACGGCAACTTTTCTCAGAAGAAAAAGGGTGAATCTTATTTTTCTGTGAAATAATTTACTTTCTGCAGAGAGTATGAACTCTTCTTAATAAAATTTATGGCCCTAGTAAATATAAAAAAACGGAAGGTGTACATGTACAATTTGTACATTAACGGCATGTAACAGAAAAATTGTGAATGGGAAAACGTAAAAACATTAGAAAAAGCATGGATATTTACAGCCCAATGCAAAAAAAGGAATTATTTCTAATCTCATTAGTAGAAGCTCACATTTTGCGGGAAAATGCAAACGTGCGAACATTCAATCTACCAATAAAATTTCCACTGGAAAATCGAAAACTATGGTGACAACTTGATTATGTTTCATTATCAAATGTAAAACAAATGTCTTCAGCAGATGTATATGAAATTCAAGTATACATTCAACTAGCAGGAAAAATTTTAATAAAAAAACAACAAAAACAAGAGAGAATTAGAGAGAGAGAGAGGAAAATCTTTGTAATACATTGCTGGCCACCCAACATGCAACATCAAGAAGGACACGAGATAGCAAAGCCAGATTTACTGGACACATAACAACAGATACAAAGATGAAACGATTGAGCTTACAGGCCCGTGAGACTTGTGGAACACGCAGATATCAATAGCTCGTGTTCGTGTGGCCCATGGCTGGCAATAACGGCCGCTACACGCCGCAGCATTGAACGAAAGAGGCTTTGGATGTGGGCTTGGGGTATGTCTGTCCAGGCTGCTTCCACACGTTGCCACAGTTCATCAGGCGTAACCGCGAGTGGTGCTTACCGGGCCACTCGGTTGCCGATCAGCGACCAGACGTGTTCGATGGGCGACATATCGGAAGAACAGGCGGGCTACGGCAGTAGTTGGGACGTGAAGAATTGTTGCACGATGCGTGCCACGTGCGGTCGCGCATTGTCCTAATGAAGCGCGGCCGCTGGCAGGTCCTGCAGGTAAGGGAGGACAACAAGCTCCAAAACGTCGGAGATGTAGCGGTGGCTGTTGAATGTACCAGTGATGCGTGCCAGAGGGGTGCGGGTGTCATATACAATTGCGCCCCAAACCATAATGCCAGGCGACGGACCGGTATGGCGATGCACAATGCAGGCGTCATACAGTCTCTCGTCGGGGTGCCGCCGCACGCGGATCCGACCATCGTGGTGTTGCAGGCAGAAGCGGGATTCGTTGGAGAAGACAATGTCGTGTCATTCCGTAGTCCAGGTGCAGCGTTCAATGGCCCACTGCCGCCGCACTCGCCGGTGGTGTAACGTCAATGGTAATCGGATCAATGGGAGCCGTGCGAAAAGTCCCCGCTCCAGCAGATGACGTCAAACGGTACGTGCTAACACAGGTTGTTGCGCAACACACCCTAATTCGTTCGTTAACGTTCGTGATGTGGCGGTGCAAGCCGTCAATGCCCGCCGCACAACATGCCGGTCCTCTCGTTCGGTGGTGGGCTGCGGCAATCGCTCACGTCGGTCCGTCTCTCCTACACCCACCGAATTCATACTCGCCTCACTGTGGCTGGATGTGGTCCCACACGGGCTCCGATGTCTCGGTACGATAAACCGCTGTCGTGATAAGCCACTATTCGTCCTCTGTCGAACTCCGAAACGTGCTGGAATGACTGCCGTATTCTGCGACGAGGCATCAGGAAGCTTCCCACGCTCAGGTTCGGCAGCAAACAAACTTCCGCTACTTACACCCTGCCTTCTGTGCAGCCTTCTTATAGTGCTTCTCGGTGGCGTGCCGGGCGCACATGATTTGCATATGCTCTGCAATGCTAATCGTTTGCATGTGCTTTCGCGGGCGACGCATGCTGCCAATTTCAGGCCAATCGGATGCTTCCTTCTTGGTGTTGCATTTTGGGTGGCCAGCAGTGTAGTTTTAACCATCTAAGAGGCAAAAACCGGATCTTTTTTTTTACTCCCGTATTTTTAAGTGGAAATGTAACCAGTACACATGAACACTTCCTACCGAAAAATATTTCATTAGTATATGCTAGGAAATGTATGGATCATCTTATCCATTGAACTAATTTTTCGCTGTGAAAATGTTTTTTTCTAAACCAACTTTAAGAAGTCCAGATGTCAAAAATGTACAAATATAGTGTTGCTCAACCTAATTTGCTGTGTGGACACGAAAAATGGGAAATAGCGATATGCTCTGAAAATTTCTCTTGTTACCAATATTAGAAGAATTTTAGTAATCCGGCAGTTAGAAGTTCATGTATCATAAGAAATGGAAATCCGTATTTATGCCATTTATCAGGAAACTTCTCATTAGAAAAGAACTCGGATATATATGTGAAATCTTAGTCATGATGTCAGTTATCAAGTGGATAAAAGAATCTTTCCAATCTATTTCCAGATGCGGAGGTATCATGAGGAACTAAATTTTTTGTTACGTCTTCCATAGGGAAAATCGTGCTCATAGATAATAAACAGGTATGTAGATGATATCAATCACAGCTACATCTGGTAATGCCAATTGTTTTTTCTGATTCGAAATCTAGAGAATGAAATCAGAAAAGCCCGGGAAATGATTGAAACATTTTGTTTATGGCGGCTGCTCTATGACGCACAAACATTTCCCCTCAGTCATTGGTCCATTTGAAAGTTGTTGTTTTTTTCTTTTTGATTGGAGATTTAACGACCACCGTTAGCAACTCAGTCGCCGGTCCCTAATTTAGGGTCACTAGTTCTAGGGAAGGAAGAGAGCCAGCGACGTAAGTCGAACACAACATCCATGCCTCACCGGTATTCGAACCCGGACCCATTTCGGACGAATGATCAGAAGCCATCACTAACATCACTGCACCACCGGGGCGGCCATTTGAAAGTTAGATGTCATGCTGCATAGGTATTAGCATATTTTTACCACCTCAGAAAAACCATACATTTGCTATACCCAGCAGAAAAAATGTGCGCACCATAAAATTTCAGAAAAACATGGAACTTTAGATCATGCTTTTCGGCATGTAACACAAACAGAATGTTTTCATTGCAAATACTAGATGCAAAAAATCCGTTTAAATCACTGCTGGTAAAACTATTGATCAAATAAAGGGGAGAACGCAAAAATATATAATTCTGGTGGTTCCAGGTTTCAACAACCGACGGAATAATTTTAAACACTGTCCATTGATTCGTAGAAATATCGGGCTCACGTGTGGGCAGACGGACTAAGCAACTAAGTATTACCGTGTACATACAATTTTCATGATATGCATTCAAATGACGAGAAACGTCCTGAAATGGCCAGCTTATTTATAAACCCTTTTGGCTTTGTCTCTTCATTTGTCTGTGGATATCACATTTTCACATTTGCACTCCTGTCCAAAAGTTAAGCATAATCAATATACCTGTGAATATTTCAAGAACAAATGGCTGGAAAGGCACATAGCTGGGCATGCTTGTGTAATAACCTATTGCAACTACAAAAGCAGACAAAACAAGTTATGAAACAAAGTTATTGCATTACTTACGCAAATTTACAAAAATCAACAGCGCAGTGATTTTCATGTTGAGTGCATGTAATTGAGAAAAGGCTGGTGCACTATGATTAACAAGTGGTGTGGTGACCTCTTGCAGTTACGCAAGCCTCGCATCGACTTCTCATGCCGTTCATCATATTGTCTAAGAGCTCTGTGGGCAACAAGTCCCACTCCTGACGAAGAGCAGTTAGGTGCTTTAGAATGATCTTTGGTGGAGGCTAACGGGATGCAATTCGCCCCTCTAGACAATCCCAAGCATTGTGTACTGGATTCATATCCGGAGACCTTGCTGGTCACTCCATGTGCTGGATATCTGTAGTTTGGAGAAAACCCCAACAGCTGAGATCTGTGGGGGCGTGCATTATCGTCTATGAATACCAGCTCTAGACCCACATCACCTCTGAAAAGTCTCACACGAGGCTGTAGTATCTCGTCTCTGTACCTCCGAGCATTAACAGTACCGCTGTCAAAGATGTGGAGCTCTGTGCGCCCATTCCACAAGATGCCTGCCCATGCCATGACTCCACGGCCACAAAATTGGTCCCTTTCCCTGATGTTTTGGGATTGATTGCTACGGGTTCCCCATTCTCTTCAGTAAGCGGTACCATGAGAATCAACCTGTAAGCTGAATCTGGACTCATCAGTGAAGATCACATTGCTGCAATGATTCAGTGTCCATTTTGATGTTCCCGACTCCAGTTTGAACGGGCCCTCCTATTCGCAGGGGTGAACGGGATACAAACTCTTGGACGTCTGGTATGAAGACCAGTTGCCCTGAGTTCTTGTGTACAGTTTGTTTTGAAACGCTTGGTCCTAGGGCTGCCGCAAGCTCTGCAGAGAGTTGGCTGGCAGACATCGTCCTATGACGATGTGCAGTTAATGTAAGGTACCGGTCCTTCTGAGGGGTTGTGACTCTTGGACGACCTTGTACTTGTTGGCGTGTAACCTCATCCGTGTCTTGAAACTTTCTCCAAAGCCTGGAGATGACACTTTACGGCACATTCAGGGCTCTGGAAACCGCAGTCTGTGACTGTCCTGATTCGCGCCTTCCGATTATTCTACCGTACATAGAATGTTCAGTCTGGTGTCTTTGTTCCATATTACGTTCCTAATCACCAATGCCAACAACTCTTCTCACGGGAATTGCAAAAAAATGGAATACGATACTCAGGGTAGGGTAAGCCGCTCTCATAGAACTGCGAAACATTTGCATATCGAACCTCAGCAGACGTCATTTGACCGTGCATTGAGATTGGTTTAAGAGTTATATCAGAATCTGGTATAGTATAACCCGTTCTGGATGTTGTATTGGAAAAATTATGTTTGCAATGAATAGCTAACAGCCTAGTCAAGTTTATCTACACATTTTCCTGCTTTTTTTCCCCTGGAATAATTCACTTTTATGCTACGGAATATCAGCGTTTATTTGTATTTGTCACAATAGCTGTCCTCGTAGAAGCCAACTCGAATATTTCCTTCTTCTCTAATGATAGCTGTAACTATCATCAAAGTTTCCTATAGAAATTTTAGGTTTCCTAGTGCAACAGCTATTCGTTTGGTTGTGTTAGGATGTATTGGAAAATGGCGAGCTTATTTATAGTCCCATTTGAATTTCAGAAGATATCGAAATATGTATTTCATTTGAATTTCAGAAGAAATCTTTGCTGCTGTAAGTCTAATTAATAAACATTCTTTGATAGGATAGCTATGAATATAATCAAAATTATTTACAAATCGAAACATTATCTAATATCAATTTTCGCTCTGAGTGGAGTATATATATTACATTGTATTAATGTGGGGATGCAAGGTCAGGTGATGCGTAACATCACAGCCTCTCCTTGACAAATGTCAACCCCGCCTTCTCGTGGTGCATCCTGTTCCCACTAAAGGGGCTCTGACGACCGCCCATAGCGGTATAACTATACCATCGGGATCAGAGGAAATTCTATCCCACACTCACCAACCCGCTTGGCCAGCGTGGTGAGTTATGGCCAAACCCCTCCAAAATGATTCCACAACTTAAATCTTGGCCCTCAGTCTCCGGCAGCTGGAATGTACCTGGCCAAGGCAGCGGCCAGTGCGACATGAAGGCAGAGGGTGCTAAGAATCCCCGGAGGACCGGACTAGGCTGCCATCTGATACTGACCTTGGCTACTTACAATGGACGCTCCCTATCTTCTGATTCAAGGCTTCTTGAATTGGAAGAGGAACTACAAAGGATCAAGTGGGACATCGTGGGGCTAAGTGAGGTAAGGAGAAAAGGAGAAGATCTCATCGAACTGAAAAGTGGACATCTCTTCTACTATCGTGGGACAGATACTGGCAGAACTAGTGGTGTTGGATTTATAATAAACAAGAAACTGAAGGATAAAGTTGTAGAAGTTGAAAGTTCCTCTGACAGAGCTGCACGACTCGTTATCCAACTCTCGAGAAGATACCAGGCTCAGATTATTCAAACTTATGCACCCACCACAAGTCATCCTGAAGAAGAAATTGAAGAATTTTATGAGGAAATTTGTCATCTAAATAATAAAGGTAAGCAGCACTTGAAAATAATTATGGGAGATTTCAATGCAAAAATAGGGCAACGGCAACAGAATGAAACTTCAGTAGGTAAATTCGGTCATGGCAACAGAAACCAGCGTGGAAATACTCTCGTTGAGTTTGCAGAGGCAGAAGGGTTTTTCATCTTGAACTCCTTCTTCAAGAAAAAGCCACACAGGAAATGGACATGGAGACATCCAAATGGGACAACAAGTGAAATTGATTTTATTATGTGTAACAAAAAATTCGTCATAGAAGACTGCAGTGTGCTAAACAAGTTCAACACAGGTAGTGACCATAGATTGGTGAGATGTAAGATGCACCTCAACACTAAACTTGAACGTGGCAAGCTCATAAGACAAACAAAATCTATTGACATAACCAACCTTAAAAAACACCATAATACCTTCAAGTTAGAACTGAAGAACAGGTTCTCTGCTTTAGAAGGCCTAACATCGGAAGAAGTGGACATCTCTGAAGTTAACAGAAAAGTAACCAAAGCTCTTATGGAAACAGCAACAAAATTAGCTGGGTCTAAGAACAAGTTGCATGTGAACAAATTATCAGGAAAAACCAAAATGTTGATGCAAAAAAGAAGAGAGATGAGGACAACTAAAGAAGATGTGACTTCCAAAGTGGAATATATAGAGCTATGCAAGACAGTAAGAAAAAGTATCATTGAAGACGTAAGGAAATTCAACTGTGAACTAGTGAGGAAAGCAATTGAAAGCAACCAAAGCCTAAAGATAGCAAAGGGACATCTCAGTAAGGGAAGAAAACAGATTATGGCACTGAGAAAAGAAGATGGTTCTGTAACAAGAAATAGAGGCGAAATTTTGACAAGAGTGAAAGATTTCTACTCCAAATTATATGAAAGGGATGATATATGCACTCCAGACATCATGAAAGATACCAGTACCAGAGTTCCTCCAGTCCTTCCAGCAGAAGTTGCACATGCAATCAAGAACATGAAGCGAGGAAAAGCTCCAGGAGAAGATGGAATTACTGTAGACATCATACAAGAAGCAAGTGGAGAAATCGAAACAGTACTCGCCCAAATTTTCACTCGATGCCTTAATGAAGGAAAGATTCCTGAGGATTGGAACACCGCTACAATGATCCTGCTACATAAGAAAGGTGACATTGAGGATCTCGGAAACTACAGACCTATCAGCCTCCTATCAGTAGTTTATAAAATCTTCACTAAAGTTCTTTCACACCGCTTGAAGGTAGCACTGGACATGGCTCAACCGAGAGAACAAGCTGGATTCAGGAGTGGCTACAGCACAATAGATCATATCCACGTGCTGAGAGAACTAATTGAAAGAGCGAGGGAATATGAACTTCCATTGTGCATGGCTTTTATCGATTATGAAAAAGCCTTTGATTCGGTGAAACCATCAGCAGTTACAATGGCTCTGAAAACCTGCGGTATTGAAGATGCATACATTAATATTATTAATAACATCTATGAAAATGCAAGTGCAAAGATTAGGCTGTTTGAAAATACAACACACGTAAAAATTGGAAAGGGAGTGAGACAAGGTGACACCATATCTCCGAAGCTCTTTAATGCCACATTGGAGGGTGTTTTTCAGTCGCTGAGCTGGGAAAACAAGGGGATAAAGATTAATGGAGATTATCTAACCCACCTTCGTTTTGCTGATGACGTAGTCATTTTTGCAACTACCTCATCAGAGCTGCAGAGTATGATCCAGGAACTTGCTGACAAGAGTAAAGAAGTGGGATTAAAAATGAACTTTCAGAAGACAAAAGTGATGTTCAATGCTTTTACAAGAAATGAAGATTTATCGATTGATGGAGAAAAGCTGGAGATAACAGACACGTACGTTTATCTTGGACAGCAGATATCAAGTGAGGGTCACATTGATGAAGAAATTAATCGGCGTACAAAACTTGCCTGGAGAGCTTTTGGAAGAAACAGCATAATTTTCAAGAGCAATATGCCATTATGTCTTAAAAGAAAAGTGTTTGATCAATGCATCCTTCCAGTGCTTACGTATGGTGCAGAGACGTGGACCTTAACTAAAAGAGACATACAAAGGCTGCAGACAACTCAAAGAAGCATGGAGAGGTGCATGCTTGGTGTAACCAGGAGAGATAAGAAGAGGAACTCGTGGATCCGAAAAATGACAAGAGTGGAAGACATCATGATCAAAGTTAAATCCCTGAAATGGCAATGGGCTGGACATACTGCCAGAAGGACAGATCATCGATGGACAGCCGAAATTTTAGATTGGATTCCAAGGGACAGGAAAAGACCCAGAAGAAGACCACATAGGAGATGGGTGGATGAAATTCGAAAGTATGCAGGGGTGACATGGAGGAGACTGGCACAAGACAGACCGTTGTGGAGGAAACTTGGGGAGACCTTCGTCCAGCAGTGGATTGATAATGGTTGACAATGATGATGATGATGGTTAATGTTTGCCCATGCTATCTCCTTTTTAAAATGTCGGATTGCAAGAAATTGTTTTGCATCAGATAGATAGAAGTTCAGCCAAAATTTATCGGCGCATTTTTGGATTGTCCTTATGCATAATTTCCCAATTATACATGGCTAGAAGTAATATTTGTAGTTTACAAGATAATAAGTTCAAACCCAAATGAGGGCATTTAAGAAGGTTTAGGAAATTTACAGACACATTTAGAAAACTACTTATTTAGCACCTTAAAATACCTTTACAATGTTGATTTATTAGAACTTTTGTTAAAAGACAGGCTTATTGTACTCGACAAAGTTAGGTAACATTCTTTTTATTTTTATTTGTACTTTAAGAGGGACCAGCATGAGCATTGAAAACAGAAACGAACGCTCTCTTTTCCTCTGATGGCTCTTGACCCTTAAGCGCCGAAGTCATCATATAATCCGCTCACTTATAATTAGGTATCTGCATAAACCGCAATTTGGAAAACCAAGTCAGGTCCATGCCAGAATATTCAAGATCAGTTCCGTGCTCGGCCGGCTTCAGTATTTGCAAGTTATTGATGACCTTTTTCTAACTTCGCTAATCACATACAGACCTGATGTTAGCTTGAATATTCAAGTCCCTGTACGTTCCATACTCATTTCAGACTTTCCAGCTTGATCCTTTGATTTTAGCTATAATTAATGAACGTCTCAGTTCACTTTGAGATCAGGGACGTATTTTTCGCTTCACTTTGTGATCCGGACGTTTCCAAGGGAGTGGTCCTAGGGTTCCGGGCCCTCCATGAAATTTTTTACTTGCGGTATTCTTTGGATTGTTTTCATAGTCTTTTCAAAATGCGTACTATTTTTACAACATAATTATTCACAGTTTGTGCAATGTTTTTCTCTTCAATTTTGTAAGATAAATCAGGTTTCAGCTGTAGTTATTCCCCTAAATTCGAATATGCATTATGTTACACATTCAACAATTTTCTCCGGTTACTGTACTTTTTTATGTGTGTTGTCTTTCCTCTTTCGCTCTATTCGCATGAAAACACAGCGGTCTCCGTACAGTAGGGGCTGTAAAATATTGCTGGGACAAAAAGGTAATTTAGAATATCACTAAGAACCTTATTTTGAAAATCTGTGGTCCTTACAACAGTAAAGAGTCAAAATATCATATGTTTTGTGAGAAATGGAAAATGAAACAGACACCACAAAAATTAACACGTGCGGACGTTACTACAGATCTTATTGCCTGTGAACAGGGATTTTACAAATGTGTTTAAACGCCATTAAAAGTTCGGTGTTAGATTTCAGTCTCAACGGCAAATAAGTGATCCTTTTCGAAAACGAAGAGGGTTAAATCCGTTTTAAGGAACAAAACTTGTCTGCAATGATTGAATAGTTTAAAACCTCGTGAAGTGCGTATATTCAGAAGACCCTCTTGGTGCAGACAAAGTCTTAGAATATTAGATGTAATGCCTTTCCTCCCAAGTCGTCGTTTTTTTTTTTTTGTTTTTTTTTTTGTTTCCAATGTAATACTGTTTAAACGATGAAAATATTCCAAATAATAATATAATAATTACAGAATAAACTATGAAATCCACATGTTATGGAATACATAAGAAATCGATATAACTTCACGAGTAAATTTGTTCCTTTTTGTTTTACAAAATCAAATTTGCTTCCTTAATTTTGTAAAATAAATCAGTACTGAAGCAGTAGTTATGGGAGGAAATATTAAGAACAACAGATCATGTCACAAGACATTCTTCATTCTGCGATTCGACATGTTTTTTCCTTCATCCAGCTCAAAATGCTAAATGTAGCTTGAAGACCAGTTCCAGGTAGACCTCTGCCATGGGACAATCAGTCTAACACTTTTCTGTAGCTTACGAAACGTCCTGAAATGATCCATAGAGAACACCGAGCGTGTATGCGTGGTCAGTGGGAGGAGTCATATTAATTTTCAAATTTTCTTCCCTTCCCTCCCTCCCCTTCTCTTTGATTTCCTTCTTTTGTTCAACGAAGAACCTGATATATTTTTACACCACGTCATTTGTTTTCAAGCATGTAGTTGCTATTTTCGTTAAGCATACGGAGCTGCAGTTTTATGGTTGGATACTTGATTTACATATCAACTTTACAAATTTCCCACATTTTAAGGGTTCCTAGGCAAATACTGCGCTTATAAAAACTCCGTATGGGTATGCTGTTAGTTTTGGCGGCAAAACAATATCAAAGCGATGCTATTGGAATTTGCAAAAATTGCTCTCAAGTCCAACCATGGAAAAAAGCAACGAATGCTGATGGAAATAAAGGATGCGTTGTAATACAGAAGTATGAGCATTCTGCAGCTGTGTACCGTGACAGCTTATCTATTGGCACGAATGAATATGAAAGGGAAGTGAACGATAAAAGTTTCACCTGATCTCCAGTACGCTTATTCTCAATGGCTTCACATCTAGTGGTTCAGATGGTGCAACTGCTAGACATGGACAAAATCCTCATCTAATTAGGTGTCTCAAAAAATTAAAGCAAAACAAATGGTTTATTTTAAATACTGAATTTTAAAGTGGATGATTTGACATTTTGCTGCTGAATGAAATGAAAAGCATTTAGACTCACTCGCAAGTTATATTTAAATTTTCAAGTCAAATATCTTTTGCATGTCAGTTTTTTTTGGGAAAGCTGTCGCAAAAAGATAAAGTTGGAAAATGTCTGGCAGCTCCTATTACTTCACAGTTTAGATTTCACTCAAGTAAGAATTGCAATATATTTTTTTAAACCTATAGCCAGCGTTTCCCCCTGCCCTCTTTTTTTCTTAGAAAAAATAATTTCACTCATGATACGTAGTCACATCTAAGAATATCCTACAGTGTAAACACATGAGAAATTGAGCCAAACTTTCAGAAGTACACAAACGCACCATCTGCAAATATGTATTGACAGCCCATTGAATGGTTGGTGAAGAAACGAAGAGAAAAGAATGCTCTGCTGAGCTTCTGGGCACTTTGTCATGTATACTTCCGTTAATGCGAACAGAACAAATGGTTAAAGATACTGTATAACGAAGATGTTGCCTGACCGATATGCAAATGAAACGTCTGGGCTTTCTTTTCTACCTTTATTTCGTAAATCTCCAAAATTGATGTAAAGTTTCAGAAAAACGTATTAGTGAAGTTGATCTGCTAACAGGCGCGGATACAGTAGGGAAGGGAAGCCTTGTGGCCTCCGCTATCATTTTATAATGCTTGTGTCAGCCTCTAAACAATAACTTTGAGCAAAGAAAATGGTAACTATGTAGAAAAATATTTAAGATAATCCAGGTTTTGATTCTGTCTAGTTCAGTTATGACTTTTAAGCGGTTACTCAGTTCAAAAATAAGAGCGAAATATGGCCACAAGCAGGGAATTTAAAATTTATATCGGTTTTGTACTAAAACTCCTGTTATTAATTCAGCATTTTCGTCCCTAATTATTATGTAAAAATATGTGCGTGTGTGTGTGTACACTATTCAAAATGTATTAAGAAAGTGAATTTCCATTTTTCCAGCATCCATTAAAAATTACATCCTCCCCCCACGTAAAGAACCTTGTTAAATAGGAAGTTATCAGTACACTTAGTATAAGCGTGGGTTCGAACCTTATGAACGTAGTGTGTAAAACACCATTCGCGCACAGGTCAAATTCGGCTCTTATACGGAAACCTGCAAAAAAGAAGAAAAAAAAACTGGTAAAAAAAATCTTCCGCAAAAAATAGATTGTTTCACTACATAATTCTGTGTGATTCGATCTTAAAACCAGAAGTTTCTATAAAGTTTTGGCAAGAACTGGCAGCAATTCAAACGTAAATAAAAGCTGTTGTTAGTTTGTGCAGTGAGTGACGAGATAACACTTCGAGTAAAACCTCACGTGCCATTTCCATGTTATTTCGCGAATGAATGTTACTTATTTTTCAGGCGTGCTTAATCTTACAGGGTGTTAAATGGCTTTTCTAGTAATCGTCAGCGTATTCGACATGTTGCTGGCAAGTGTTAAATGTTCGTGAGCAAGTTCCACTCTTGTTGTGTTTTGAAGCAAGCCGCAAATAAGGAGCAGTCAACGATAAAGTAGTTCCTAACTTTGTAACCGTTATGTATTTATGGATGTGCTAGTGACTACCATTTAGCTACTAATGACTAAATGTGTAGTTATAACACCTTAATTTACAGAAACGTCGAAACCAATGAAATTACACATTTGCTGTACCTATCGAGAACAGGTGCACAGGAAAAGTGGAAAGCATGATTAGGTGTCATATGTCTGCCTGAGTAAAATTTTTTTCTAGTTCCATTTCTAAACTATTTTTCTAAAACTGCATATATTTTCTATAAATATATTACAGTTTTGGGAGAAAAAGCGAAATGTATTTATTGGGAAGAAAAGTATAATTATTGGAAAGTATAAATATCGGAAAGAAAAGCCGAAGTAGTGTGGGAAATTTTCGCGTTTAACTGTTATTGACAGAAAAGTAATTTTTTTTCAATACGAGTACGTTAGGTAAGATGCCATGCCTAGATATGGACATAATAACCAAGCACTGATTTAAATATATATTTTTCAAATACATGTAAATGTCAAAAACGCATTCGAAATGAATTTTTTTCATTATAGTTTCAAAGGTAAAAATTAAACTAACTGTTCTTTCCTTTTATAATCAAGAAAAAAATGAAATGAAATTCCTATCATTCCAGATGCACTAATAAATGAAACACCCGAAAGACTGATCATATTTTAATCAAAAACCACAGCATGAAGGAATAAATGAAAAACATTGTAGGAATAAATGAAAAAAAATTCAAAGACTTATAACAAACTTTGTTCGAGGTCAAAATAACAAAATATATTACAGTTTTGAAAATAAATGACGAAAATGACATTCACAAGATTAACACTAACTCTGGTGCACATTTGATGTAAGAGGTGCGTTTTCTTGCGGTGTATGGTTCCAGGCTTATTTCAGTTCAACTTCCATATGAGAGGGCGAAAGCACAGGGTCGAACTTGATGTCAATCTCCTTCCAATAATATGTATTTCAGACATGTTCGACTGAGAGCAAATCTGATTTTATAAGCAGTGAGAGATGACATTCACCTTCTCGAGAGCCAGTCTGGTGAGCTAGCGGGGTAAGAACTGGCATATCCTGTTGAAACACCGCATTTTTCATATTTGCCAAAACGAGATAATCACTGCGAATATCAATGTTTCAAAGTATTAATGAACTGCCAGGCTGCTCTCCACAAACACGAGAGTTGTTGCTTTAAATGTCGGATGGATCTTAAAAGCATTTTTCCATAATTTTGCAAAGTGTGTCACTACACAGCTCAGTCTGTTCTTCCTTTTTCATCGCGATGTGTATTTTGATTCTCAATCATCAGTTACTAACAACAAGGCAGAGAAGATTCTGATCACAAAGCACTTATCAACTTCATTCCAATCTCCGATGTACCAGTGTTGGACTGAACTGAAGATGTTCATGACGACAAATATGAAGAAGTAAGCAGCTCAGTGGGACAGAAGATCTATCTTAGCCCAGATATCATGAAAAGACTTCGAATTGCACGAGGAATTATATGAAACTTACTGTCATATTGTAACTACTTTTAATACTGTTTCAAAATTTCGAAAAACTTTGTAACTTATTCTTACAAGTTTTCTTAACATCATCGTTAAACTTCATTAAAATGAAGCCACTGTGTAATGGAATTCAAGTTTCTATATTACGCTTTTACTGGTGTGAGATACGTTTTTAGTTCAGTGCTGTTACAAGCACTTTTTATTTCGACATTTCAAATTCAACTGTCGAATGCTTCCACAGAAAAAGAAAGGGCGATTTTTGACATGTACGAGTGTATACATACAAGCATGTCTTAGGTGGCACTACAGCTTTGCATAACCCTATAACTGTTAGTAAGCACGATATATATGCATCTGTTTATAGAAGACGGATAGGTAAAATTACCATTTATATCTGCTAAAGCTATGTAGTAGCACAATTTTTCATATGTCCTTTTTTGCCTTCAGTTTTTTCTACAGTCGACGTAATTATAAATTCATATGCACAATGGTGTACTGCATTTAGCATATGGATTGAAGAAAAAAACGCTTTGGATATTGTGGATATAAAGCTTTTTTCATAGTTTATTCTTTTTGTCGCTAGGAGAAATAAATATATGCATATGTTTGGCAAGAAATCTTTGCTGCTTGGAAACTAACCGGGAAAACTGTCTCTGGTACGAACACATGAGGATGACAAATATTATTGATATATACATTACAGTTTTTTTGTGGAATTCCGTTTTCCTATTAGTGTGTCATGGTTTCTAACAGGTAAATTCGGAAAGCCCTTTCTTTTTCGAATATACCAAAGAATTTCTATTGCGTGATGTAATTGTGCATTAGGGTGGAACAAAAAACCCTTTTATTTTAAATTTGAAACGTCACCATGTGTAATAGTTGCGATTTTAATACTGAAATGACCCCCCTCCCCGAAATATGGATGACATTATTCGATATCTTAGGCTTCTCCAAGAACCTCGAAGTTTGAAAGTTATAGGAAAAATGCTTTAAAAACTCATGCTTTCTCCATTTTGTAAATATAAAAAAATACTGTGTCACCATGTTATTTAATATCTTCTTTGAGTGTATACACAAGGGTAAAAATTCAGCAGACATGAGTTAGTTTCTTAGGCATGCCCAGGTCCCTTAAAGTATGTAATTGTTCGCTAAAAATGGCATGATAAGTTGTGTAAGTATCAAGTTCGACAGCAACTTTACCGTTTCCAATTCAGGTTTAACATTACCAATCCCCCTCTCATTCTTTCTGGAAACCTCGTGTTGATTTTCAGACGCATAGCTTACGGTTTTACGTCTCCTTTGTTTTTGTTACTTTCTTCACTTCACCCCACCCTCTCCCTCTCAGCGCAGCTGTCTTTGCAAACTCACTGAATCAACTCATCACAGTAGCAGAGATCCTTTTGAGAGAAAGTGTTGGCGAGTGCTGCGTCATAATGATGCAACAAATTCTTTCAATCCTAGCGACGTTATTTGGAGCTTACCGGCAATTTCGTTTTGTCGTTGAACTACTTAAGATGGCTGAAACAAGAAATAAAGCTGATTGTCCTATCCTCGGGAGTTATAAGAAGATGCATGAAAATGTGTTGCCTACGTACGAAGATGTAATGCGCCATTACTACCTTGTGAGGAATACTCTTAGGCAGGAAGGTGCAAATTATGAGCCTGCTGCAGCAGAAATAGCAAGTATTGTCGCGGACAAAGTGCTGAGTATATGGAAGAAAGCATCTCTTCCGATATCGCTCCACAAATCACTTGTAAAGCGTACTACAGCATACAACACCGAAATCCAGAAGCTGAAAAAACACGCTCCCAGAATGGATAAAACCTACCGGAAGAAGGTTGAATAATTTCATGCAGATTCGCAACGCATCTTTGACATATGCTCGTGCAAGTGCAAATATTTTAGAACCTGCAAAAAAGGCGCCCGTGAAAGAGCGAGACTTTCTAATGGACCAGAGAACAAACAGATGAATGATAATAGGTGGGCTTGACGTAAAAACCACAAGTGTACTGAAGAAAAGATCAGCTCGAAAGAGTGATACGGAAGAGCATGTCCGTAGAAAATTACAGAAAACTGCATCACTGAAACCGGCCCTGAGAGTCGAGGATGGTACTTCAGAAGATGATACAAATACGAATTCTGCGGCAAAACCAGACGAGCCGGTTCCCAGTCATTTGTTGGCCTCGGAGAAAGATTTCACTCCACGTCGCTCTTCCAAACCTAGGCGTCAAATGAAACTGTCTGCATTTTCTAGAAAAAGCAATAGGCGAGGCATTAGGGATCGAGTGGCAGCTGATCTTGCATTTGCGTTGCTTCATGATGTAAGTGAACAGGTTAAGTCGAAAGAATATAATGCACCTGTTACTGACCGGCATAAAATACGACGAGAAAGGAAAAAGACCAATCAAACAGTTCAAGATGAGGTAAGCTCGACTGGTCGCAAGATTGTAGCTCTATATTTGGACGGAAGATGAGATGAAACTCTTACGAATACACAGACAGATGATGGCAAGTGGAACAAGCGAAAAGAATGGGAGGAGCATATTACACTTGTTGAAGAACCGGGTGTGGTCTATCTGTCTATCTAAATAGTGCAAAGGACATTTCCGACGGTATCTTCAGCTTATCGAACCGGCGTATCTTTGACATATGCTCGTGCAAATGGACTTGTCGGAGTCAGTCCTTATTGGGAGTGACGGGAGCGAGTAATACCGGCACAATTGCAGGAATAATTAGGCGCCTTCAAGAGAAGCTCAATTCTCCCGTGCATTGGATTATATGTCAACATCCTTTTAATGAACTACCTTTACGCCACATCACTGAAGCACTCGACGAGAAAGCATAAGCTCCAAGAGGATTTAGTGGATTGATTGGAAAGCGCCTGAAGACGTGAGCAAACCTTCCTATCGTTAATTTCCAGAAAATTGAATTTTCGTTTCAGTCCAACATTAACTTTGGAGATCTTAGTTCGGATCAACTGTATTTATGAAAAATTTGTAACGCAGTCTCTGCAAGTGATTGGCCGCACGATCTGGCAAATCGGTGTCTTGGAACACTTACAAATTCCCGTTCGCTGACCCTCGCAAATCGCATTCTACGTTTGTATGTTGAACTGGTGATCCCATAACACAACTTGTCTCATTAGCCACCTTCGTAATGAAAATGTATGCACCATCGTGCATACATTTTCATTTACGAAGAAATGGAAGGACGATGGGTTTCTGGAATTACTACAGTCGGATAAATATCCAGGTTCTTGCCACGAACTTACAAAAATACCCTGCCATTCTCAGGCAGTAAAGAGGATAGTTAAGATTTTAACAGATTCTTCTGCTCATGTGTGCGGCCTTCTTGCAAGAGATGGATTCATCAGAGCAAAAAGTTTGGATAGGAAGCTGATGCCAAGTTTTGAAAAAAGTCTGATTTCCAAGTGAAATAAACTCATTCCTCAAGTTCTGATAGTAGGTCAGTCTGGTGTCTATCATATTTACATAACTTACCATGCCATTTTCAGAGAAACATGACAAATGTTTAGCTCTTTGGGAAAGCCTAAAAAAGTAACTCTCGTCTGCTGAATTTTTACCTGTGTTTATACACTCAAAGATGATATTAAATAGCATGGTGTCACAGTATTTTTTTATATTTACAAAATGGAGAAAGCTGGTATTTTTAAAGCATTTTTCCCTATAACTTTCCAACTTCGAAGTTCTTGAGGAAGCCTAAGATATCGAATAATATCCTCCATATTTCGGGGGTCATTTCAGTAATAAAATCGCAACTATTGCACATGGTGACGTTTCAGATTAAAAAAAAAAAAAGGGTTTTTCGTTCCACCCTATTGTGCATGCCTGTACATGCACTGGCCAAATCCAAAAATAAGAAACTTTATTTAGTACTGAATAGAACCTCCTTTTGCTGCAAATGACAGCAAGTACGCAATGCGGCATGGATTCTATGAAGTGCTCGAGTTCGGTTTGGTTCAAAGGTAGCAATTTCCGCAATAAAATATTTCACAAATTTGTCAGTGATGACGAAAAAAGGCACCTACACCGAGCTGTTTTTTCCATCATACCCCACCCATTTTCAATAGGACTGAAATCAAACGTGTGTGGAGTTCAAAGAATATGATGGAATTCACTCTGATTCACATCGGACCATTATGACACGACTCTGACACGATATGATGTTACACTGTCATTCATAAAGATGCCACCACATCTGGTGAAAAGCATAGCATTGTAGGATTTACTTGGTCTGCTACATCACTCAGGTACTCCCTGGATATCGTCTTACCTTCCATTTGAATCAGCGCGACCACTCCGCATCAACAGAACATCCTTATATATAAAAGGCTAAGTTACCGACGACCTGGATCACTTTTTAAGTCGTCATAGCAACAACCAAGAAACAAATGTTTGTGACATCACGATTAGCTTTTCACGTTCTCGTGCAGGTGGCGTCATCAGCTACACGTGCACAGTTCACGCGTATATAACTTTGTTTTGTTGTCATAGCAACAAAGGACACAGCTGTTGGTGTGACGTCATCTCATCCAAATCATTTTCACATGACGTCAGAGACGCGTTACGTCACACGGCCAACTCTTTAGAAATAGGATAACTACGTCAGGAATTTTGGTTCCACTTGACATACTCTTGATATGCTTTATTACGCTGTTCACCAGAAAAACACGAACATTTATATTTCGGTGCTCACACCGCGCTATCCGTAACCGTCCCTGTTCAATGTTTTGTTTACATCTTTTTTTTTTTCATTCGAAGTTGGAGTTTTTTTTTCCGAGTGCATTGGAAATGGGAGGATACAGTTCTGGTTTGTAAGGCGTTTTACAAGATTATAATTTTTCATGCATTTTCTTCCTAAAAAAATTAAATGGCAGTTAATATTTAGCAAATTAATTAATTTTAATACGTACTTGCGACGACGTAGATAACTTTTATTTCAGTAAGGCCAGGACGAACGTTAGTGTCTTTCACGAACTTGACTGTTGTTTTAAAATTCGCCTATGCCACGTCAAAAAATAAATTTACCTCTTTCATTGGATGAAAAGATTAAAGATGAACGCCGCACAGCCGAATACGATCGAGCAAGGCGCGAACAGCGCACTGCATTCGAATGACAAGAGGTTAACCGCCAGAATGCCGAACATACCAGAAAAAAGGGACAAAAATGCATTGCTGTTGAAAGAAATTCTGAAATTCGACGTTTGCGTGATCGTCGAAATAATATGACGCCGGAACATATTGAAGCTGAATCTCAGTGCATGAGAAATGTTCATATCGTAGAGGCACAAAATATAACCCCCGAACAAAGGAATGAACGCTGCGCTCGAGAGGTTCAGAAGAAATGAACGAATCGACAACGGCAAACAAATGCTACACGTCATGTGGCTTTAAACGTTATAGACGATGAAAACACTGTAGCGAGACACTCGTGTGGCACGCATGAGCAAATCTGTGAATTTTGTAAAGCCAAAAACTTTGCCGGAGAGAGACCTTCAGATGGTAAATTTTCTAAATGTTGCTCAAACGGAGCAGTAAAATTAGACCCCATTCCCACTTTCCAATAAATTGGACAACTTATGAAATAACAGCATGAGCGTTCAAAAAACTTTATGGCTAACATACGGTCGATTAATAGTTCTCTTGGATTTGCATCGATAGGAGCAGAAATGGCTCCCCCCACCAGGTTATGGGTCATATTGTTTTAGAATAAATGGATCAATCTATCATCGTGCAGGAGCATTGCATCCTGATAATGGTGAACAGCGGAAATACGAGCAATTAATTGTACGTATTGGATCCTGATGAGGCTGCTGCCCAAAGAGTGCAAATGTGAGAAAATAGTGGGTGCAATAAAGATCTGTTACAAACGCTGAAGTGCATTCAGGACAGAAAATAATCCATTTGTGGAAGCATGTAAAATGCTTTATGAATTCATTTCAGCAGTATTCAAGATGCTGAAAAGAATAATGCTGTTCCTTCTAATGTATCAATGGCTATTTTTCAAGATCGTAGAAATGATCAAAGGTGTTATACTGTAATGCTCCAAGATCTAATGAGGTAATCATTATACACTGGCGGAAAGTGAAAAAATAACACCAAGAAGAAATTGGCGGACGATCATTAAATTTACATATGTTAATGGTGTCGAATTTACGTAGGTGTTATGTTAATTTCGGGACCAACAGGTGAGCGCTTACGCCACAGCACGTCATAATATGCAAATTATTGTCGGTGGTATTTAAGGAGTACGGCGAAGTGAATGTAATCAGTCGTCGTCGTACGAACACCGGCGAAGACCCTGAAGAAGCTGCAATGCCTGGACATGGAAGACGTGTACCATTTCAGCAGTTATCGGAATTTGAGCGAGGTCGTCTAGTCGGACTTCGCGAGGCCGGGTGGTCATATCGTCGTATTGCGGAGCGAATTGAACGGGAAGTATCGGTGGTGGTACGATATAGATAGTCCGAGGAACATTCTCACACGAGAAGACGTGGAACCGGGAGTCACAGACGGACTGATGAGCGGACCGATCGACGCATAAGAAGACCAGCGTTGTCAAGCAGAACATCCATTGCGACGCAAATCGGAGCTGCCGTTGCACCTGAGGTGACCGTGCGAACAATCCGTAACCGTCTACTGGATGCAGGACTACGTGCACTGTGCCTCTGGCATGTGTACCTCTGACTCCAGCCCACCGTCGGGAACGGCTGTAGTGGTGTCTCCAACGTCTGCATTGGAGAACGCAATGACGATCTGTCGTGTTCAGCGATGAAAGCAGATTCTGCTTGGGAGCCTCCGATGGCCGTATGCGTGTTCGCAGACACACAGGTAAGCGTCTCCACTCTTCTTGCATCCGACAGCGACACACAGGGCATACGCCTGGTCTCCTGGTGTGGGGAGCGATCAGCTATCACTCCCGTGCACAACTAGTGTTTGTACCGGGTACGTTAAACAGCTCCACCTACATCAACAACATCATTCAGCCCGTTGTTGTGCCATTTGTAAGGTCGGTCCATCGTGGTGTTTACCAGCAAGATAATGCACGCCCACACATGGCACGTGCAACGCAACATGAACTCCAGGGTGTGAGACAACTTCCATGGTCTGCACGTTCACCAGATTTGTCCCCCATTGAGCACGTGTGGGATTTTATGGGACAACGACTTATGTGGTCTCTACGGCCAGCCACGACCATCCCCGATTTACGCGTCTAGGTTGAGGATGCTTGGAACTCAATACCCCAAACTTACATCCAGCATCTGTACGACAGACTCCATGCCAGAATTCCACAGTGTGACGCAGTTCATGGCGGTTCAGCCTCGTACTAACCATGTTATATGGAAATGTTATTTTTCAGTTTACCAGCAAATACAGCTGTATTTTGCAATAATGTTTTGATCACGTTATCCTCTGTATTCCGTTATTATGCTGTATAAATGTCGTTGGTATCAGACGTCTCCTTCATGGTGTTCTTTTTTCACTTTCCGCCAGTGTATTTGAAAATGCAGATGGTGAACCTCCACTCGAACGTGACTTATTGATTCATTGCCGTGCAAGTACAAGCACCAACAGTAGAAAAACAGTAAGAATCAGCATTCTCAATCCAAATTTAGAGCCTTTGGTTTATCCTCTTCTCTTCCCATATGGTGATCAAAGTTGGGCCATTGATATTCCATAGCAACATAGACCAATGTCTTTACTAAGTGTTGTTAACCAATGTACAAAACCACTGTCAAGGGGTTACACAAATGCAGTACTATCAATAGCGGCTTTCGATCCGGGACGAATTTAATCCTTTATTAAGCGAAGGAAAGATTACGCAGCAATACAATGTTGATGCGTATGTAAAAATGCAAGCTAACACACTGAATTACATACGACAAAATCAATCTCAGTTAAGTGTCGAAAAGTATAAAGGTCTGATGGATCAAATTCAGAATGCAGGAAATGATGAGTTTCTTCCTGGAAAAGTTCTTATTTTGCCATCTTCATTTCAAGGTAGTTTACAAAATATGGTGCGAAATTATCAGGATGTAATGGCGATAATCAGAAAGTATGTCAAGCTTGAACATTTCCTTACTATACAACTTGCAACCCTAAATGGGAAGAAATTACTGAAAACTTGAGCAGTCAATCTGTCGAAAACCGTCCAGATTTAGTTGCAACTGAAGTTGAAAGAATTAATGGACTATAAAACCAAAAGGCATATTTTTGGAGTTTCGGTGGCCAAAGTTCATGTAATCGAATTCCAAAAAAGAGGGCTTCCCCATGCTCATATGCTGTTGATGTTGAAAGAAGAGGACAAACCAACATTACCTGAGAAAATTTACCAAATTGTATCGACAAGACTTCCAGATAAAGAGCATTTACCAGTTTTACATGCAACTGTTGAGAAACACATGGTTCATGGCCCGTGTGGTTAAAGTAATCATAAATCACCCAGTATGGAAGATGGCAAATGTATCAAGCAATTTCCCAAGTCTTTCCGAAATGAAACAGTAGCTAACAAAGGCGGGTATCCTTTATATCGCCGTAGAAAGAAGGGTGCAACCACAACTGTACGTGGTAAAACTATTGATAACAGCTGGATTGTCCCTTATAATCCGTATCTTTTGTTAAAATACAATAGCCGCATTAATGTCGAGGTGAGTACTACTGTGAAAAGCGTGAAATACCTTTTCAAGTACGTATACAAGTGTCATGACTGTGCAAATGTGCATGTAACAGAACTCAACACCAAATACGACAAAGTAAAAAGTCATGTTGATTCCAGATACGTTAGCGCACCTGAGGCAATGTGACGAATACTTGGTTATGATAAGAACTAGCAATCTCATACAATAGTTAGATTACCTGTTCACCTTCCTGAAGAACAGAACATTACCTTTAATCCGGAGCATTTAAACAATGATCGAAATGCAGTTGTTCATAATGCTCAAAGAGATACAATGTTGACAGCATGCTTTAAACTAAATGAGGACAATGAAGATGCTCAATCCATTTCATATAGCGACATGCTAAGACATTATGTGTTCAATCAAAAAGAAAGACAATGGGTCCAACGAAAACGTGGTGGAGATAATGTGCTTGGAAGAATGTGTTCAGACAACCTTGGCTCTGATCCAGAAAGATTATGTTTGAGACTACTGCTACTTTATGTGTCTGGATCTAAAAGCTATACAGATCTAAGAAAAGTCAATGGGATTCCATATGATACCTTCCAAGAAGCTGCATTGCAGAAAGGTTTAATTAAGAATGCTGAAATATGGGAGAAAACCTTAGATGAAGCATCAGTTTGCAGCATGCCTCGACAACTACGAGGTTTATTTGCATCCATTCTTATCTTTGTTTCACCACCCAATGCACACGAATAGTTTGAAAAATATAAATCTCATCTTTGGGAAGGTTTTGCACACAGACATAACATTGGGCATGAAGAAGATTGTCAATATTGCTTGAATTTGATCCTTCAAGAGATTAACCACACTCTCAAAGCTAACAATAGCTCATGTGATAAATATAATCTTCCAATTCAATCAAATAACATTCCTCAAAATCAGAATGTTTATTTCGACAGTGCTGCAGAACGATAAAAAAGTACAGAAATGGTGAGTAGTTTAAATGTGGAGCAAAAAGCAGCATATGACAGTATTACACTGGCGGAAAGGGAAAAAAGAACACCAAGAAGGAGACGTCTGATACCAACGAAATTTATACAGCATAATAACGGAATACAAAGGATAACGTGATCAAAACATTATGGCAAAATACAGCTGTATTAGCTGGTAAACTGAAAAATAACATTTCCATGTAACATGGTTAGTACGAGGTTGAACCGCCATGAACTGCGTCACATTGCGCAATTCTGGCATGGAGTCTGTCGTACAGATGTTGAATGTAAGTTTAGGGTATTGATTTCTAAGAATCCTCAACCAGGACGCGTAAATCAGGGATGGTCGTGGTTGGCCGTGGAGACCGGATAAGTCGTTGTCCCATAAAATCCCACACGTGCTCAATGGGGGACAAATCCGGTGAACGTGCAGACCATGGAAGTTGTTTCACACCCTGAAGTGCATGTTGCGTTGCACGTGCCATGTGTGGGCGTGCGTTATATGCTGGAAAACACCACGATGGACCGACCTTACATATGGCACAGCAACAGACTGAATGATGTTGTTGATGTAGGAGTTGCTGTTTAACGTACCCGGTATAAACACTAGTTGTGTACGGGAGTGATAGCTGATCGCTCCCCACACCAGGAGACGAGGTGTAAGCCCTGTGTGTCGCTGGCGGATGCAAGAAAGGTGGAGACGCTTCCCTGTGTGTCTGCGAACACGCATACAGCCATCGGAGGCTCCCAAACAGGATCTGCTTTCATCGCTGAACACGACAGATTACCATTGCGGTCTCCAATGCAGACGTTGGCGACACCACTGCAGTCATTCCTGACTCTGGGCTGGAGTCAGAGGTACACATGCCAGAGGCACACGTGCACGTAGTCCTGCATCCAGTAGACGGTTACGGATTGATCGCACGGTCACCTCAGGTGCAACGGCAGCTCGGATTTGCGTCGCAGTGGATGTTCTGCTTGACAACGCTGCTCTTCTTATGCGTCGATCGGTTCGCTCATCAGTCCGTCTGTGACTCCCGGTTCCACGTCTTCTCGTGTGGAAATGTTCCTCGGACTATCTACGCCACCATCGTACCACCACCAAAACTTCCCGTCCAATTCGCTCCGCAATACGACGATACGACCACCCGGCCTCGCGGTGTCCGACTGGACGACCTCGCTCAAATTCCGATAACTGCTGAAATCGTACACGTCTTCCATGTCCAGGCATTGCCGCTGCTTCAGGGTTTTCGCACATGTCCGTACGCCGACGACTGATTACATTCACTTCGCCCTACTCCTTAAATACCACCGACGATAATTTGCATATTATGCCGTGCTGTGGCGTATGCGCTCACCGGTTGGTCCCGAAATTAAGATCACACCTACGTAAACTCGACCCCATTAACATATGTAAATTTAATGATCGTCCGCCAATTCCTTCTTGGTGTTCTTTTTGCACTTTCCGCCAGTGTATGTCAGCAACCAGTAATGATGATCTTTCCATAGATGTTTTTTCCTTAATGGCCCGGGGGGAGGGGAGGGGACAGGAAAAACTTATTTTTGTATAAAACCTTCCCCAACACTATCCGTGGAGAAGAAAACATAGCTTTGCCTGTTGCATCCACAAGAATCGCTGCTATTCTGTTAGAAGGTGGAAAAAAAAAACATACTTTAACCAGTTTAAGTTAGTGCCACCTTTAAATGAAACGTCTACATTGAAAATAAAGCTTATTTCCACCGACGCCGAAATCATTCGATCTGCGAAAGCGATCATTTGGGACGAAGCTACAATGGCTCCCCGTACTGCCTTACCTGCAGTTTACCGAATACTGAAATATATTGTGAGAAATCAGAAACCTTTTGGTGGCAAAATCTTTTTACTTGGAGGAGACTTTAGACAAATTCTCCCTGTTGTCAAACATGGTGACAGAACCAAAATACTCGAAGCCAGCATTAAATTCAACTTATGGGAGAAGTTTGAGATTTTAAGACTGAAGAGTAATGTTCGATCTGTTGATTCATCATTCAGTGAATGGCCTTTACGACTTGGTGATGGTGCCCACGAAACAGGGATGGCCTACCAGAGGAAGTGATAGAGATAGCTACACATATATTATATGATGGCGATATAGCCAAAAAAATATTTGGTGAGAACTTGAAAATTTCTGATTTTAAAACATTTAAGAAAGCCATTCTGTGTCCCATAAACTCTGATGTTGACAAATTAAATGAGAATGTTCATGATCTCTTAGAAAGGACAGCAAGCACATACTTAAGCTCTGATTCAATTGATGTCGATAGCGAAAAAAATACTGAACAGTATTATCCTATAGAGTTTTTAAATGAGCAAACTCCATCAGCAATGCCACTTCACAGACTCAAGTTGAAGATTGAAGCTATTATTATGCTCCTGAGAAACCTCACCAAACAACAAGGGTTATGCGATGGAACAAGACTGTTAATTAAAGAACTAAAACCCAATTTGATCATTGCAGAAGTACTCACAGGCTCATCATGTGGTAAAACTGCTTTTATTCCACGAATTGACCTCGCACCTACTGATATAGACCTCCCATTCACATTAAGACGACGAAAATTTCCTGTAAAACTCGCCTTTTCTATGACCATTAATAAGTCTCAAGGTCAAACACAAGAGACCGTAGGTATCTACCTTCCTGAACCACTGTTTAGCCATGGACAACTCAATTTTATGTTGCATTGTCAAGATTTCGACGGTTTGATGATGTCACAGTTAAAGTAGTCCATGGGCAAGAACAAGGAAAACTACTTGCAGATTCCAAAAAGATATTTACAAAAAATATCGAGTACAAAGATATTTTCCAACGTCGTTAATAAAAGCTTGAATAGCAATAAGGGATTTCTAGAACCTGTTGTATTCTTTTCTCAACGGGCTTTACAGCTAGTTCTCTATAACCGGGATGGACAACCCTGTCGCCAATCGCCACAAATGGCGAATTGGACAATGAAGTGTGGCGACTTTGAGTTTGTCAGTTCCCATAGTAAACTTTTACCTGATGGTGTGTGCTGGTTATAACTTGATATTTCCTGCATGTCATTGGAAGTATTCCGCTTTCTGAATGAGTCATTGACGTCACACTGCCATCCAACACTTCCCTTCACTTCGCTCTCTTTCCCAACACTTCGTTTCCTTTCTGCCTTCATTTTGAGTCTAGTCCCGACCTTGAACGGGTGACGTCTAATAACACACATTTTTATGCATGCGTTTGCGTCTGTTTCGTATGTGCGAGTTTCACATATTTCTCTGCTTTACAAAATAACTGTTTTTTTGTAACAATTTTGCAGTCTCTCTCTAAGAGATGGGTAAGTGAGTTATTCGAGAACGATGTGTGCCAGCAGCAAGTGATATTGCTGAGGTGAGTGAAGCAGACGATCACATTGATTCGGAACCTAGTGGTAAAAAGAAAAAGAAAAAGCGTGAACCGAAAATTTGCAGGAACAATGGAGCTAAAATTTGTAGTGACGCAAATAAACGAAAACCAGTGTGCCTCCTGTGCAAAAACGTTTTAGTGAGGGTAAGGTAGACAGCATGAAGAAGCCCTTTAAGAAAACACACAGTGAATTCACCAATAAATTTCCAGTTAATGGACGTAGTCGTGTCAGTGAAACTGCTCGTTTGAAATCACAGTCTCAAGATCAGAAGAGCAGCCTATAGCAGTTCCTTTCGTCAAATGAGCTGGTGACGTTAGCTAGTTGGATGCCTGGATTTTGGTTCCGAAAAATAAACCGTTTTTCGATGCTGAGATGATAAAAGACATTCTGATCACGGTGACGGAAACAGTTGGAAAACTACGAATCGAAGGTAAAAAATGATGCCCACCCTCCAAAAAAACAAAAAATTCAAAATTTGCAATTAAGTAGCAGAACGGTTGTCCGCGAGTGCTAGAGTTATATAAAAAATATAAGAACAACTACTTGAACGATTTAAAGACTGCATTTTCCTAACGGTGGACGAGTCAACCGATTTTACTTTCACGGCGAAATTAATATTTTGAGTTCGGCTTGTGCTTCTTAATCTTACGATTCATGAAGAAATCTTTGTGCTTTCGGGACTGCTGAGCCAAACTTGTGAAACAGATAAATTTTTGAAGCTTCAAAAAAATGTGATATGGATCTGATAAAACTAGCTTCTAATACGACGGACGGTGCACCCGTAATGATTGGAAGTAAATTGTGATTTGTTTTTCGTTTAAAGCAGCATTTGAGTGAGAGTGGTGTGGAAACATGTTGCCCTCTCTTCATTGCATTCTGCACCAGGAGAATTTGTGAGTTCAGGTACTCGGAAATGACACGTTGAAAACTTTGATGGACACGACTGTGAAAATCGTGAATTACATCCGAAGTGGAAGTTCCTTCACCCATCGACAGTTTCTGAGGCTTTGAAAGAATACGATCACTGTGATTTCAAGGATCTTACCAACTATACAAAAGTGGGGTATTTGAGCGGAGAAAAAGTTCTGCACAACGGTTATTCTATTTGCTTCTCCAAATTCAAGATTTTCTTGTTGAGAAATGTCAGATAGAAAAATTTCCTGACATTGAGATCCCTTCATGGCAGTGTGATTTATATTTTTGTGCGATATCATAGCTCAATTAAATGAGTTAAACTACAGGGAAAGCATAAAGTAATATGTGAGCTAGCACAGCATATTCAAGAATTCGAGTCAAAACTGAACCTCTTTCTGGTAAAACTCAGAAAGACGATTTGACTTATTTTGCAAACCTAAATAGATTTCTAGAAAACAAAATGAGGAGTGTGATCGACTCGACGTGAAGCTGCAACTCTACGTAAACTGGATAAAAAATCCTGTACCAAAAATTTGAATCACATTTTCCTGAGTTTTAACGAATTTATATTGGCATTTAAAAATGTCAATTCAATTTAATTGGCATTCCTATTTGATATAACAAAATCAAGCAAAGACATTTCCACCCTTCAATCTTTTGACAAAGGCGGGCTTGAAAATGATTTGCTTTCTCTTCACAGTCTGGAACACTTAAAGATTTACTAAAATTCTTCAGTCACGGATATGAAGAAATAGAATCTGACTGACAACGATCTTCCAACTTTCAAATCAGGCATTTCGAAATTATTGACCATGTTTGGATCAACGTGGGTGTGTAAATCGACATTCTCTACGAATTGATTCATTGAGTCAAGATACAGATCTTGAATTGTTGTGTTAATTTGGAGGCAGAAATAAGATGTACATTGTGTTCAGATATTTAAGCAATGTTTGTAATAATTAAAGGTTCGTAATTATTTCGCCAGAGTGTGTATTTTTTACGATATTGTTGTTTCTTCTTTAATTATTTCCAATTTAGAAATTTTCCGTTTAATTACAGTAACGTAGTTGACTTCACAAAGATCACCCTCATTTAAATGAACATTTTAGGTGCTGTCTTACTCCACACTGCCCTTTGTGCTGGCCCCTGGGCCTCAGCCAGGGTCGTAGCTTTGGGGACGCCAGGGGATGTATGTGAAAGAAACAACAAACATAATAATAATTCACACATGCCATATTTCAAAAAAATAATTAGGAAAACAATTTTAGTATTACACTTAAAGCGCTATATATATTGATCCGACTGAAAGAAAACGCTCGTAAATCATCTGACAAAAATAATATATATCCGTCGAGTCACCAATATGGAAATTGGAAGTTTTAAAACAGTGAAGTGTTTTTACAGAAGCTTGCTTAAGGCCCACTAATGCAGTTCGCAGATCAATGTGTGGCTCTGACTTACATGATAAACTGCTGCACCCGTACACCATATAACCGTCCACTTCCCCGTACACATTGTGATTATTATTCATTTTTGAAATGCTTTGCGTTTAGTGAGGTCTGTCACAAAAGTATAGGCACAAAAATTATCGACGCTAAAACGTAAACATTCAAAGCAAAGGAACACGAACATTGAAAGCAAGTAAAACATTTCAAGCTGTGTCGCATTATGCAGTAGGAAACCAATACATGCAATGTACATTATAGTACATAGTTACGGTGTAAGCGCTGGCTTATGACCATAAGTTCGAAAAGGGTCCGGGTTCCTGTCCCGGTGAGGCATGGGTGTTGTGTTTGTCTCACAGCACTGGCTTGATCCCTTTTCTGGAACTAACGTCCCTAAATTAGGGACGAGCGACTGCTTATAGGTGGTCGTTAAACCTTCAATAAAAAAACCGAATAGTTATCGTGTGAAAGGAGTAGAATCTACATGTCTCAAAAGATTAGACGTACCAAAAACGTGATGCAAAACAGGTCATTGTTAGACAAGTATTGTATTTGAAGACAACTGTATTTGTTCAGAAACACATTTTTCTGAAATAAATTAAATTCTGTAATTTCCAGTTAATGCAATTTCGAATTAATAGTTAATTAACTATTCATCGTATAAAAATTCATCAGTGTGCTGTCTTCGGTCTTGAATGATTTTCCTTTGGAGCTCTCAAAATAACATTTCGTCCACTTAATCCTAGAACTGCGTGTTTTAATGTTTTCAATGCGAAAATAAGCATCGCTCGGAAACAACAGGCAGGTGAAGACCTTGCCTAACATCAGATTCCCAGTAATTATTGCATTTTACATGAAATTGTACAACAGTCAAAATGGCGGCTGCAGCAGTTCTAGGTTCGAGTGGTCATAAGTGAATTTCCTTCTCAAATTATGGCATGTTCGAACTGAAATCAGGAGATGAGGGTTCGATTGCCGTTCCAGGGCGGTGTAATTTTCAAGTTTTCTGATGTGATAATGGTACATATTGTTCAGTAAAACTGGTGATTAAGGTGCATCTGAATGCTAAAATCATTTTCGTCTGATTTTCTCTTTTAAATCGTGGAGCCCAGAGGAAACAAACAACTGTCTTGCATTATAAAAAGGATACTTTTGTAAAATTTCAACCAAATCGGCGGTAAATTTTTTAAAACAAAGCTTGGGAATATCAAATTTCGAAATTGTGTCTTCATTGGCTAAACAGTTTTAAAGTTTTGAGTCATTTCATTCTTAAAAAAAAACTTCACGAGCGTACCTTCCGATTTGATGCCATCAAGAGCATTAAAAAAGAAGGTGCTCTAATGACAAAAACTTTTCTAGCCTCCCCTGCATTACTAGTTTCCTCCCTAGAATTTACCAGTAGCTACAGCCCTGGGGTCAGCTTTAATTGTAGGTATTTTCTAGATTTTGCAAGCTTCTAAGTGCCCCAAATGCATTTAATTAGCCTTTAAATTCGGCAAGAGAAATACAGTCCAAGAGAGAAATTTTCATGAGCAATGTTTTCGCTGTTTCTTTGTGTTGTCTCTATTGTTTATTCAGTGGCGTTCTTTCAGTAAGCTCAGCTACAGGTATTGGAAATTCTTCTGAGTAACGAATGACAACATCATACGCAGTGTGATGTTGTAATAGCTCAGGTTTACGGATTCTTGGAAATCCATTTTGTTTATGTGATCTGAGGAGGACAAGAACAAAACTGATTGCATCAAACACACATTACCATCCTGAATTATCTTAAGTTTCATATTAAATAAATAGAAATGAATAAAAATTTTCCTTTTCCTTAATTATTTGAATTTTTACTTCTGTCTTTCTTAGCAAACCAAGTTTATGGGGCTGCCCCGGTGGCACAGTGGTCTAAGCGCTGGCTTATGGCCATTCGTCCGAGAAGGGACCGGGTTCGAATCCCGTGAGGCATAGATGTTGTGTTTGTCTTACGGCACTGTCTCCTTTCCTTTTCTGGAACTAGTGACCCTAAATTAGGGACGTGCGACTGCTTGTAGCCCATGGAGTTGCTCCCGGTGGTCGTTAAACCTTCAATCAAACAAACAAAAAAGTTTATGGGCGTTACTTCTTAAAACTGAAAAAGAACTGTGTTATCAGTACTAGATGTGTGCTCGTAAAAGTTCCAGTGCCGAATCGCAAGCTTTAATTCCCGTACGAATAAGGACAACAGGTGCATTTCTCTTCTACAGTGAATAACGGGAGAAAATCTTTCGACTAATCAGCAGTATTTTTATGGAATATTTATTCTCTTTTTCCTACTTTACATTCAGAAGCCACTTCCGTTTTCATTAAAGTATTTTCTCTATTTTTTTTTATTTTACAACCACGTTCAGTACATAAAATTTTTCTCCAATTTTAGATGAACTATTTCTGTTATGGTATTTTTATTCAGTAAAATCCTAACCTTTTATAAAATAAAGAGACTAATTAAAAAGCATCCAAACTGATTTAACACCTGAGATAAATCCAGTTGTGTGAAGATGCAGCAAGATCGCCAGGCCTGACACATTTACTCTTACCGCTGGGACTAGGTTCAATTCTCAGAGATTGAGTCATGTCTTCTTTCCGACAGCAATGGCTCTTTGTCCTCTCATATTTGATTAGGGAGTGCCGAATTTGCTTCGATTAAATAATTAACAGGTAGTTACAAAAAGAAAAGAGAAGGCAAGAATGACAGGTTTACAGATCTTTTTATTTTTTATTTTGCTTTATTCTGTCGCTTGTTATGTTTCACATAAACAAATGTCTTTACGATGCGCCAGATTTAGCACAGAAATCCAGGACCCGACCACTCAAAACCTTTGCGCTCTTTCGTAAGCTCACTTACACACAGCGCCGTTTTGCATTAAATTATTTTGCTTGCTAAGAATTTCCCTGGCACTGAACAACCTGTGTTTCCTCAGTGTTCGACATATTCCGCTCCATGCGTTGACGGAGGACAGTACGTTGAACACAAAAATTAATCGTGTTGTTGCAACAAAAATCAATAAAATTAGCCTGTCTATACAGCTTTTACGCAGTTTGGCGACTGGACTCCTGTGTAGAAGAATGTTGTAGATCAGGAAATTGTGAAAAAATGACAATTAATCTTTACATAAGTCGGCAAAGAAAAGGAGAACAAGCAATATAAGAAAACTTAAAATTTCAGATTAAATTTCGTTCAAAAATCAAATTTTATTTGTTCTTAGCGAAAGGTTACGCTTTTAATTTTGACTATTTTTTTCTAAATATTTTCGTTGATTGAAGTTCTGCACGTTTTCCTTTAGAAGGAAATTCATCATCAGGTGTAGATATTGTTTAACAAGACAGCAGCAGCAGAACTATTTGGCATGATGAAAACGGATTTTCATTAAGGTCTCCAACTTAGTACGCCTAGGTATTTTTATGAGCTATTTTTAAGTGGGCAATCAGTAATTTCCAATCACAAATCTAACTTTATGTCATCTACAGGAAATATTTTAAATCGGACAAAGTTAGAAAATGAGGTAGTAGTTTCAGCTGTGGATTGAAGAAATAGTTTTATAGAGAGGACTAGAAAAGCAGCAGGAGTGAAATCCGATGTCCAACGAAAACGTATCGGAATGTCATCTCTCCGGTGTTAAAGTTGTTGCTGGTAATGACAGTTTCAGAAAAATGAAAAGTAAAATAGATTGAGAAAATTGCTCTATTTTCCTCTGTATAATGCGCAACCGTGAAATTCAGCAAAAGAAAATCAATTCCTTTGCATAATCCGCAAACCTTGAAATTTATGCAAAAAATCTCCGTATAATTCCTACCAGCGATATTCGTCCGGAACGGCCATTTCGAACAAAAAGGTCGCTACTCACGAGATGACCTGCAGTCCAAAGAAATAGGAGAAAAAAATCTTATTAAAACACTTTAAATGCTTTTCTGTCATTTTCAAGTGAAAAAAAGAACAACAATTTTGAGGGGTTTTTTATCATTACCACTGTTCCGTAGTTATAGCTGACAGTCCCGTAGTTACATTCCGTAGTGCGCAGTTCTATAGTTAGACCTGTGGCACCCACGAATATCTGCAAAGTTGAGCATCCCACAGCACGCAATCGTCCGTGAGAGCAAATAATGTCGCCTTCCTTGCATGGTATTTTCAGGCAAAATGTTCGTTAGTAAAAAAAATACAAAAAAAAAAAAAAAAGAAAGAAAAACTTCTTTCCAACTGTTTGCGGACATCCGTCTTCGTATTGCGTTGCATTTTTCTGTTATTTAGTATTCCTGGTAATTTTCCAAATATACGACCTCTCCTGACAATTAGGACGCAAGTGTTTTAAAAATAGAAGTGTCGCAAATTTTTTTAGAGGGGTGTATTATCGGCATCCACCTATAATCCGCAGAACTCAATTTTATAACTTTTTTAACAGATAATCCGCGGATTACATGATGAAAGGTACGGTAGAAAGGTTATGAAGGAAGTTAATGTGAAGCAGTGACTGTTAAATCAATTTAATGAAATTAAATATTTTTAATTTCGTGGTCACTATTTTGCCTTGAATAGTATTTCGCACCCTCTCTGTTTGTCTGTCGTGTTTTGAACGCTTTGATCCATATTTCTTGAATTTAAAGCCAAAGTCAAAAACTACAACTTTTCGGACCACAATAGACAACTAAAGGGAATGTTAAGCAAATGCATTAGTCAGGCTTGATTCATAAATATAGCGCGTTTGTTAATGCAAACTGACAAATTTTCATTGTAAAATATTTTGTTCTATTCATGGGATCACGATAAGACAAAATAGTTGTTTACTCAAAGGCGCGTTAGTCATTTTGGTGGATTTTATGTTAACAAATATGAATCGAATTTGTTAGAGAACCTATTTCGTGTTCTTCCAGGGTAGCTTAATTTCGTACTATGAGTGATTAACGTAAAAGAGACTTCTCCATACTTGGGCGGACAAGAAACTGTTCAGATATAGCAGATGTGGAATTCGACTGATTCTAATAATTCAGAGAAGGTATCATATCTGATGGAGTTGAAACATTATGTCCCCATACAATTAATTTCATAGGATAGCATTGTACTTGTACTCAAGGAAGTGTTTATCTCATAAATAATTTTATGTGATGCATATTTAATGGCCATACACACATTCCACGAAGTATCTTTTCCTTTAGTCCTAACCAGTTGGGCTGCGGGATGCACATCCGCCTGCAGTATCGTGCTCAACACCGAGCGAATTCCATTTTTTCAAGAGAACCCAGATAATTCCAGGCAGAAAGAAATGTAAATCCGCCAAATGCTTCCGTTGTGGGTTGGCGGTCGCCCTGTAGCTATCAACCATGGACGCACGGCGGCACGCCTTTATGATTTCCAACCGCTGAGTTCCGGCTGGAACAGGAAACGAGGCAGTGCTTTATTATTGCGTCCCATCCTGCCTCCTACATTCTTCTGTATTTTGAAACTACAGTTAACAGTAGAATACCTCATTTGTTAACAGCGTGACCACCTATTACAAAAACAATCTTTCTGATATTTTTCTCGAAACCCTTGAATATGACGTTGAAAATCACGCACTTTTTATCGTCTGTGTTACGTAGCCTCACTGCTGTTATTTCAGTGCGCGTTCAGTCAGATACATACCTTCATTTCATGTGACCAGTGTATATGTGCCTTTGTGTGCGTTACACACCTCCAAATGGAGTGTTGAAATTTTTATGCGGGCTATCTGAGGAAATATGGGGTTTGGAGAGGGGTTTTAGGGTGTGTATAAATCCCTGATTACTGTAATCTGGCAGCAGCCCGCATAGTATCGCGTTGCATGCAAAAAGAGTAAAAAAGCTACCAAGTCACGCACAGGCTATAAGCCAGGCAAACACTATATTTTGCTTAACACGAAACTATACATTAACCGAACAGAAATCTTTTTATATCGAAAGATAAATCTAATATATTTTTCTGAGGGTGCTAAAGACTTCCCATAAGCCTTTAAAGCTGTGAAGAGTCGTCCATTCTTCATTTTGAGCCACTGGAAGGAGGACAGCCCGAATTATGAACAGAACATTAATGTCTTGCTCCGGAATTCGAGCCCTGAGCCGGCAGAACCCGAAGTCAGTAGCCCGCGCCGTTGGGTTCTCACCTACTAACATACATTTCGAGAACTGGCATTCAAAAGATTAACCTAAAATGTATGGTAACAGTAAATGTTTTGGTCAAAAAATAGTTGCTGTTGAGTTAAAACTAATTTATTTCGCATATTTATTCTGAGGAAACTAGAAACATATTTTTCTTCAGTTTAATCTTGATTTGCCTTGTTGAACCCATAAGGTTGGGTATCTACAGGTGTTTAGATAAATACTAGAGTTCATATTAAAGGCACACTAGGAGGAATACAATTTCGGAACATTTGCTTCTGACAACAAAGGAAGCAGAACATTAAATACAAAAGTAGCAGCCAAAAATACGAATGTTACTACGGAAAACATGAAAGAAAAGCACTGTGTGTGCATCCGTCAAGAAAAGACCCTACGAATACCAGCAGAACAAAAATTTCTAATAAGTTTGCTGTTGTACCTACTGCGCTCAGTTATCGATGCTGTGGGAACTCAAAACAATCGTCAAATTTCGGATTTCAGTGTTTCACTTGCAACTGTAAGATCATTTTGTTTGCAAGAAACAGTTACCATTATTGCTTTAACGGAAAAATAATTATTCACAATCTTTTTTAAATGTCTCGGACAAAATATGTTTTATTGTTTTGTACTATGTCAGCCACAAGTTGCAGCTGCCTTATTTCTGTTACTCTGTCGGTTCCTAGCGAATTGCACATATGAAGTGAGATATAAGAACTTACGTTATCTCTATATTTTACGGAAAATGAAAACACAAAAAGGAACTTACCTTGATAACGCTATCGACAAATTTATTTCGTGACAAACAGAAACATACAGATAGAACAATATCTAAATTTAACTGAAGTGTCAGTTTCTTCTTTCGATGACTTATGTTCCCAGTTTGCGTCGGTGCTTCATTAATATTCCTTGGCACTGACTCTATCGCTAATCTGTTTTTGTAATTCTTTTTAACAAAAAAAAATATATATATATATATACAACACTCACAGATTGAAAACGATTGAAAACTGAACAATTTGTAGTTTTATCTAACAAGGTGAATTATGTACTGGCAAACCGGTAAGCAAAACATGTGTCATCAAAGAACTCGTTTAAAGGGTCTTTTGCGGATTACCTGCAGACACCTGGGACACTGTTCTTTGTCTCTAGTTATTTCTTTCTACAGAGAATAACCTCGAATCAAGGAGGGATGAACGACTATTGTTGGATTTCACTGTTCATAAGTGTCGTAAAATACAAAATGTGGAAAAAACCTACATTATTTTTTTTTTCATTATGATAAATTTGGGACCAGAACTGAAGACAAGTTATTGCTTTGCTTGGCCACTATTCACTAATATACGTGCACTGCAAATTATCTGTATAACGTGGCTTGTAATATTTTTTTAAGAATTTTTGAAGTTCAGCAAGAGACCTTCACTGTTCTATTTTCGTAAAACACATCAGCTCGAAGCCGTTGCTTTTAAGGCGATTTTCGTTATGAAATAACGGAGTCGCGTGCAGTTCTCTCTAGACGGACAACTGCCTCCCGTTCACTTCCTGTATCCTTAATGTCAAAGTAGCGTGTAATTACACTCGTGAGAACAAGAGGCTCAACTCAAAGTCTCCATCTTATTCCCTTCTTTCATGTTTCTTAGGAAAACGCCCAACTACCAGTGGTAAGAACGACACCCAATACTTGGTTGACTGACCGCGTTGGCTAAGTTTGCACGTAAGGATTAACTCCTACTGGAACTTTTTTGTCATTTATTTTGTCTTTCTTTTTTTTATTTTTATTTTAGAGCATCCTAGCCTAAAACTAATTTCCTATTATTTTCCACAAAACGAACACGGGGCACTAAATTTGCGGGATCTCCATATTTCCTCATTCATTTCTCAAAAATATTTTAACATTATGAAAGGTCTTTACCAGCCACTTTTACGGAAACGCCATAACTGGAAAGAATTTTTATTGAATTTATAAAGCCGGTTTCGCTAACATGAGCTTTTTTTTTTTTTTTTTTTTTGAAGGTTTAACGACCACCGTGAGCAACTCAGTGGGCTATAATATAAGCAGTCGCCCGTCCCTAATTTAGGGTCACTGGTTCAAACACAACATCCATGCCTCACGGGATTCGAATCCGGACACTTCACGGATGAATGAATGATCATAAGCCAGCGCTTAGACCACTGAGCCACCGGGCGGCAAGAGTTTTTAAATAATCTGTTTCAATAATGTGATTCAGTGAGTAATGTGAAGGCTTCCGTTATTTCTGGGGGGTGTTCAGAAATACCACAAAGTTTTACGAGGCTTCACTGACTACTCTTGGGATTTGAACCTTATAGTATTTCATCATTTGCCACTTCATAGTACGAAATTCGTGGAATTTGATTCTTATAGTCTTTCATTATTTGTCACTTCATAGTACGAAACTCTCAGAATTTGATTCGTATGGTATCTCATTATTTGCCACTTCATAGTACGAAACTCTTGGGATTTGATTCTTATAGTATTTCATTATTTGCCACTTCATAGTACAAAATTCGTCGGATTTGATTCTCATAGTATTTCATTATTTGCCACTTCATAGTACGAAATTGTGTACCCGAAGGAGATGAAGCTCATTGGTGATTCAGTAACCAGTATGAGATTTTGTTACGAAATCACACAGTATATAAAAGGAGTTGTAATCGAATGTCATCAAAACACTTTATCTCTTGTAACGTCATCTTCCTCCTGTTGCACGTATTTTACGACGTTAACCTTAAACATTAACTGAGATCATTACACGACGTTAAGATTAAATGTAATCCCGGAGCATTCACCAAATTTCATTGTGTGATTTTTTAAATTTTACATTAAAGAACAAAAATAAAAAAACGTCATTATGCCGGGTGTAACTTCATCGTTCTTCACATAACGCAAATGACAGACGTGACGTAGATTGCCGACCCTTGTCCTAAGTAGTAGGGAAATCACCGACCACTTGAAACCGTAGCACCACCTCAATCTGTTAAAATCCCGAAGTTTGACATTCCTGTTTGGATCTCTGGATAAGATTCGCAGCTTATTGACCATGCTATGCCATAGTTGACATCTAATTTTCCCACACGCTTGGATTCTTTTCTTCCTCAGTTAACGAAGGTGCAGCAGTTAAAACGATTCCAGGTCATTCCATATCAAATGAACCAATGAAATATCCATATTCAAACTTACCACTTTCAATTTCCTTAGAATTTGTTATGATTGTTAGACATGCTACAATTGTAAAAGAACCAAATTTTACTTCGTCCGACTCACAGAGTTTGAAATTCAACGACCATGAAAGCTAAAAATTTGGCCCATTCGGATAATCTTTGACCAGTTGTATCTGGTTACGTAACTGAGACGAAAGGTTGTAGTTTGTGCCTGTGTGGTATTTTGTATGAACATTTACATCACCGTCAACCGTTCTCAATCCACTACTGGATTAAAGTCTACCCAAATATCTCTTCTCGCTTCTCATCTGTGTAGTGTGGTAGAGAAGAACAAAAAAAAAATGTTTTTAACTTTCCAAGGTCAAAAAATAGCCTTCGACCTTGAATATTTCAAAAACTGCTCTTTTAAGATAAAAAAATATTTGGCATCTTGAGTTTTAGATACCCATGTGCCAACTTTCAAACTGATATAATTATTTATGAAATTTTTAACTGAAGTCGCATCTCAACTTAAAGTTCTCCAAAAGTGATCGAATGACAGTGCAAATGCGTGGAAATAAATAGGGAGTTTAACCAGATAGGTTCATAAAAGGCCAAATTGTTCTACAATGGGATGCCCCATATCTCTAATTGATAGAATAATAAACTAGGACTTGATAAGAACAGAAAATAAGAAATGGGAAATGAAATTGCTGAAAAAGTTACTAAATGTACAATTTTAAAGTACTCTCCTCAAATACGACTGCCACTGTGTATTATATGACTTTCTTTAAATGAGAGGGATTAACAATACAGTTTCATTATCTGGAGAAAAAAAGAACTTCACTTAAGTTAAATTTTACGATTTATTGTGCTTTAAAGTTTTATTGTTATTTGCTTGGTGTTGCACAAGCACCGAGAGAGAATATTGTATATACAGGGTGAGTCAAAAGTCGCAGGACACCCTTGTATTTCAGAAACGGGAGGAAAAAATGAAATATGTGAATACCCCAGCAAAGAATCGGTGAGGGTCCTGTCTTTTAGGCTATTTCCGGGACATGGTTGCCATCTTTATATCCGCCATATTGGATCAAGGTAAAAAAATTTTAAATGGTAAGGGGGTCATGTTGTTTATCAAACAAAACTAGAATTTTCTCAGAAACTGATTGCCGTAACCAGATTTCACATATGTGTTGTAGTTCACAACTTATCAACACAGAAATTTGAAATAACAATTTCTAAAGTATCCTGTGATACGCAGCTATTTGATGTGTTCAATTTGTTGTCCCTGTTGCTGAACACAGAGCTGAAGGCGCTTGATCCCGTCGTTATGCACCCGCAGGAGAGTATCGGGAGAAATGCAGTTACAGGCCTCCAGGATGCGTTTCTAAAGGTGGTGTTTGTCGCGGATTTTCTCAGCATACACAGGAGTGGTGTGATGTCGGGGGATATGGATGGCCATTCCACATGACCACGCCGGCCAATCCAGTGACCAGGGAATTGAACATCGAGCTATTAACGAACAGTTGCGCCGTAGTGTGGTCTTTTCTGTGTGAAATTAGTGGTCTTTCAGGGTGTCGGTTGCTGACGTCTGCGACTATGATACGTTACCTGCGTTTCCTAGACATTAGTATCACCTCAGTCCCCTCCTCTTTCGTGAATGCCATCTTTAGTTACCTGCAACAAACAATGGTTATTTCAACTTTCTTTGTTGATAACTTGTGAACCACAGCACATATGTCAAATATAATTATGGCAATCAATTTCTGAGAAAATTCTGGCCTTGTTTGATATGCAACATGACCCCCCTTACCATTTGAAAAATTTGACCTAGATCCAATATGGCGGATATAAAGATGGCGGCCATGTTGCGGAAATGGCCTAAAAGATAGGACCCCTCATCGATTCTTTGCTGGGGTATTCACATATTTCATTTTCCCTCCTGTTTCTGAAATTCAAGGGTGTCCTGCGAGTTTTGACTCACCCTGTATGCTAATACTTAGAGGAGAACACTGACTGCCACAGTACACAAAGTGCTAATTAATGACTTATACATACAGGTGCACTTGTCGAAAACAATTTAAATATTAACTTAACTCATCACAGACGTATCCTTATAGCAGCAGGATAAAACAGGTCTTTCGTACAGTAGCTGATCACACTGTTCGTCGTCACACCTTCTACGGACTACATTGCTGTCGACAAGTCTTCACGCCAAAAGTATGATTTTTTATTTACAGTCTGGCTAACTGCCAATGGTTGATAAAACGTATGGAGGAACTTGGAGATTTCGCTGTCGATGCGCCGTTCAGAATAAAAACGTACGTAAGGGGTAACAAAAGTTACATACGAAAAACAACTTTAGAAAGGAAGATTAAAATAGAGATAGGCGTTATATTTACTGATTACTTTGTCCCGTCCCGCCAATGTGCTTGTCTCCACGGGGACTAATGGAACTCCTTGGATTTTATTTGAAATGATGCGACAGTGTTCCATCCTTGTGACGCTGGTTCGGGCCTCGGCCACCCCTGTGGTCCGGAGACCAGCCCGCGATGTTCTGCTGACAGACGACCTCGCGCCCTTTGGCTGGGTTCCGGCACTGACTGGCGGGATAGGCTGTTAAATGTTTAGAGTTGACTCGGAGATTGTCTACATATTGAACAGCTTTCATTTTTTTTAGGGGAATCATTTCCCTTTATTGATAACAAAGAATTTACACGCATATATACACTGTCCTCATGCTTAGGACTTACAACATTACAACATTGAGAGATTGAAACTTGTGTATTTACAAGGTATTTACATGGGCAATAACTCTTACCTCTTGTCTTCTTACTTTTGCCCTCATTCCGAGTCCGAGTCGCTTTCAGTGTGCACGTTCACCTCTTGCAACTCGGTTCCCGTTTGACTGGGGAAAATCGTATGCTGCTGGAGGGTTAGCCTCTCTACTAGGGCTATTATCCCCCTCCTGTTAACGCAGGATTGGGATTGAATGAGCAGATCCAATCTTCGCGTTCTTTGCACACCTGGGATCAGTGTGTTTCTCCATTCGGCAAAGCCACTGCAATCAAGCACGCAGTGTTCAATGCTTGCCGCCCGATTTTCACAGGGACAAATGCAGTTCCTGATTGTGAATCTGACTAAGTATTCAGGGCAGATGCCATCGCCTCTGAGTACTTGATTCAGGAACTTGTTTGTCTGTGCACGTTTGGTCGAGACCTTTGGAAACACTGTGTGTCTCTCCCGTGTCCCATCTGACCTGCCATTCGGCCATGGTCTAACGTGCCAATGCTGTCATTAAACGAATGCTCTCCGTAATACACTGGAAAATCATTTTAGCGGGAGATTTTTTCCATTTTGGGAAATGTTTTATTCACTGCTTCTTTGCTTTCCTTAGTGGGAGTCTTAGGAGCTTATTAAGCATGAATCTTGGTCTTTTATATACACTGCTGGCCACCCAAAATGTAACACCAACAAGGAAGCATCCGATTGGCCGGAAATTCGCAGAATGCGTCGCCCGCGAGAGGACATGCAAACGATTAGCATTGCAGGGCATATGCAAATCATGTGCGTCCGACACGACACCGAGAAGCACCATAAGAAGGGTGCACAGAAGGCGGGGTGTAAGTAGTGGAAGTGTGTTGGGATGCCGGACCTGTGCGTGGGAAGCTTCCTGATGCCTCGTCGCAGAATACGGCAGTCATTCCAGCACGTTCCGAGTTCTACAGAGGACGAATAGTGGCTTATCGCGACAGCGGTTTATTGTACCGAGACATCGGCGCCCGTGTGAAACGACATCCAGCCACAGTGAGGCGAGTATGGATTCGGTGGGTGCAGGAGGGACGGACGGACCGACGTGAGTGATTGCCGCAGCCGCGGCACTCCACCGAACGAGAGGGCCGGCATGTTGTGCGGCGGGCATTGACGGCTCGCACCGCCACATCACGAAAGTTAGCGCAGGAATTAGGGTGTGTTTCGCAACAACCTGTGTTAGCACGTACCGTTCGACGTCGTCTGCAGGAGCGGGGACTTGTCGCACGGCGCCCATTGCTCTGATTTCCACTGACGTGAAACCAACAACGAGTGAGGCGGCAGTGGGCCGTTGAACGCCGTACCTGAACTACGGAATGGCACGACATTGTCTTCTCCGACGAATCCCGCTTCTGCCTGCAACATCACGATGGTTGGATTCGCGTGTGGCGGCACGGCGGCGAGAGACTGTATGACGCCTGCATTATGCATCGCCATCCGGTCCGTCCCCTGGCGTTAAGGTTTGGGGCGCAATTGGATATGACACTCGCACCCCTCTGGTACGCATCGCCGGTACACTCAACAGCCACCGCTACATCTCCGACGTTTTGGAGCCCGTTGTCCTCCCTTACCTGTAGGACCTGCCAGCGGCAACGTTTCAACAGAACAATGCGCGCCCGCACGTGGCACGCATCGTGCAACAATTCTTCACTGCCCGCCAGGTGTCACTGCTGTCGTGGCCCGCCTGTTCTCCCGATATGTCTCCCATCGAACACGTCTGGTCGCTGATCGGCAACTGAGTGGCCTAGCAAGCACCACCCGCTGCTACGCCTGATGAACTGTGGCAACGTGTGAAAGCAGCCTGGACCGACATACCCCAAGCCTACATCCAAAGCCTCGTTCGTTCGATGCCGCGGCGTGTAGCGGCCGTTATTGCCAGCCATGTGAGCCACACGAACTATTAATGTCTGCTTGTTCCGCAAGTCGCACGGGCCTGTAAGCTCAATCGTTTCATCTTTGTATCTGTTGTTATGTGTCCAGTAAATCTGGCTTTGCTATCTCGTGTCCTTCTTGGTGTTGCATTTTGGGTGGCCAGTAGTGTAGTTGGACCGTTTCGGTGGAATATTCATTGACAATTTGCAGAGTGGGGTTTGAGTGAGATTTTCTGCGTGAGTGCCAATTATTTCCCTGATGAGAGGTAATTGCAAATTGGTTTTGATGTTGCCGTTTCTTTCTCTTGGGTGAACATTTGACAATTGCCTGAGCATTTTATTTTGAAATCGTTGTAATTTTGACAAGTGAGATTCACTACAAATTCCCCAGATGTTGGTCCCGTAGAGGAGCAATGGTGTGAAGCACATTTTCCACAACTTAACTTTATTTCTAAGAGAGAGCTTGGAGCTTTTGTAAATAAGGCATCTCAGGGTATTTTTTAAGATGATGGCATTTTTTATGGTGTACTGCACGTGGGGTCCCCAGAATAGACAATTGTCAAAAATAATTCCTAGGTATTTAACTTGTGATTTCCATGGTACCAGTTCATCGAAGAGCTTGATTTCCTGGGGGTGAATGAAATTATTTCTTGTGAAAATTATTCCTTGAGTTTTAGCTGCATTTACGGAGATTTTCCACCTGGCATAGTAGATTTCGAGCATGTGATAAAATTTTGAAGTTTCTTGGCGTGGAGATTAACGTTGGTTGATGAGCACATAATTGTAGTGTCGTCGGCCTAGTTCGATGATAATTTGTGCTGGTATGTCAACAGTGAAAATGAGATATAAGGTTGGTCCGAGCACTGAACTTTGAGGTACTCCTGCGCATATGTTTCTTCTGCTTGAATTGGCTTTATTTAATTTAACAGAAAATATTCTGTTTGTAAGAAATGAGGGGATAAGTTGGATGAACCATGGAGGGAAATTGAATTTAATTAATTTGTAGATTAAGCCTGCAATCCAGACTTGGTCGAAGGCTTTGCTAATATCAAGAAACATTGCGCCTATGGATTTTTTGATGTTGAAATTTTTGTATCCAATTTCCGCCACTCTCTATACTTGATGATTTGGAGAGTATTCCGGTCTGAAGCCATACTGAAAGCTAAGAATAATTTGGAGATCTTTGCAGATCTTTTGGATGTGTTTTAGCAAGATCCTTTCCATAATCTTGCTGATTGAAGGGAGCAGTAAGATGGGCAGGTAGTTTGCAGGGATGGTATTGAACTGAGCGTACTCCCGTTGCTGTTTTTATGCCTTATCGACCACGTGTCTGCTGCGGGTGCATACCATTGCGCCTGAGTGGGGATTCCCAATCACCTTTGTCCCCATAGTGTAGTATACGCACTACTTGGAATTGGAGGATCAGAGCTTCATGGCAGGCTGCCGCCAAATACTTGCCGTTGGTCCTGGAGTAGAAATTCCTTGTTTCATACAGATCCTCCATCTTCCCTTGTGGCTTCGATCGGGGATATTTTACCTGTTATGTAGGATACGGACTATCCAGTTATGGGTAAAAAGCCAAATTCTAGCTGTCCCGGTGGAGAAGTGGTCAAACGCGCTGGTTTCTGGCTTCAAATTCCAGATGAGGCATGGGTGGTGTGCTCGTCCTTCGGCGATGGCTCTGTCCTTTGCCTTGAACTGGTAGTCCTTCGGCGATGGCTCTGTCCTTTGCCTTGAACTGATAGTCCTTCGGCGATGGCTCTGTCCTTTGACTTGACTGGTAGTCCTTCGGCGATGGCTCTGTCCTTTGCCTTGAACTGGTAGTCCTTCGGCGATGGCTCTGTCCTTTGCCTTGAACTGGTGGTCCTTCGGCGATGGCTCTGTCCTTTTCCTTGAACTTGTAGTCCTTCGGCGATGGCTCTGTCCTTTGCCTTGAACTGGTAGTCCTTCGGCGATGGCTCTGTCCTTTGCCTTGAACTGGTAGTCCTTCGGCGATGGCTCTGTCCTTTGCCTTGAACTGGTAGTCTTTCGGCGATGTCTCTGTCCTTTGCCTTGAACTGGTAGTCCTTCGGCGATGGCTCTGTCCTTTGCCTTGAACTCGTAGTCCTTCGGCGATGGCTCTGTCCTTTGCCTTGAACTGGTAGTCCTTCGGCGATGGCTCTGTCCTTTGCCTTGAACTGGTAGTCTTTCGGCGATGGCTCTGTCCTTTGCATTGAACTGGTAGTCCTTCGGCGATGGCTCTGTCCTTTGCCTTGAACTGGTAGCCCTTTGGCGATGGCTCTGTCCTTTGCCTTGAACTGGTAGTCCTTCGGCGATGGCTCTGTCCTTTGCCTTGAACTGGTAGTCCTTCGGTGATGGCTCTGTCCTTTGCCTTGAACTGGTAGTCCTTCGGCGATGGCTCTGTCCTTTGCCTTGAACTGGTAGTCCTTAGGCGATGGCTCTGTCCTTTGGCTTGAACTGGTAGTCCTTTGGCGATGGCTCTGTCCTTTGCCTTAAACTGGTAGTTCTTCGGCGATGGCTCTGTCCTTTGCCTTGAAGTGGTAGTCCTTCGGCGATGGCTCTGTCCTTTGCCTTGAACTGGTAGTCCTTCGGCGATGGCTCTGTCCTTTGCCTTGAACTGGTAGTCCTTCGGCGATGGCTCTGTCCTTTTCCTTGAACTGGTAGTCCTTCGGCGATGGCTCTGTTCTTTGCCTTGAACTGGTAGTCCTTCGGCGATGGCTAAGATTTTCTGACCTAAAATTTACTAGAAAAGCAAAAAGAAGTTTCTGGTATTTTTTTTTATTTGAAAAAAGAATGTTCATACCCAGCAAAAATTCCGAATGGTGCAGAATTATAAATATACCATTAATATAGCTGTGTGTAATTCTCTCCAACAAACAAATGATCCTGCTCTCTCATAAGAATACATTACATTTCATCCAAACTTGCATCGCCGCCCCGGTGGCGCAGTGGTCTAAGCAATGGATTCTGACCGTTCGTCCGAGATGGGTCCGGGTTCGAATTCCGGTGAGGCATGGATGTTGTGTTTGTCTTACGGCACTAGCTCTCTCCCTTCCATAGTCAGTGGCCCTAAATTAGGAACGGGCCACTGCTTATAGCCCATTGAGTTGCTCACGGTGGTGAGGATCTTAGCTTAATCCTACCAGCCACCTGTCACACTGTCTTGAACAAGAGCTGATGTTGTTGATTGCGCAAATTTCTATCTCATTAAAAGTACTTTTAGTAGAAAATTCAGCATTCCGTTACGATTATAGAACAAAAAGTTGGGACAGCAAGCTGTTCTTCAATGAAACTAATACGTAGGCAAAGGAACACGGATCACACGCTTATTAAAAAAGATCAGTTCCTAAAGTAACGCAGTTAGACTGCAGAAGGGCGAGAAATTGGGTAACTTTCAGTAGAGTGCATGAAAAGCGTTTTCCCAATGTCACGTGACAGCGGCTGATTGAATGTTTTGCTGCGCAGCATGCCCACTTCACGACTAATGTTTATATGTTCTAAGTTATTTTCATTTTCTTTAAATACAAAGAAATCAGAGAAGTAATCCTTTTCTGCACTTTTTGGTGGCACATTTTCATCATTTTTATTCATTTGTCATTTCTTATGTTTTCAGGTTATGGAGAAATATATTTTTTTAATCCTCCTACACTGAGCATACAAGAGTATTCCATTGATGTAGCAGCCAACTCTACCCTCGAAATCAGTTGCATAGGAAAGTATCAAGTTTACTGGAAGCTTCCAGAAACACGAGTGAGTAAACCTTCTTTCCTTTCTTTCGCAAATCTTCTTAAAGCACTTGATGTTGTGATGTTAACGGATGTTTGTTACGTAGGGAACCAACGCAGCAAAAGTTTTGGGATCTATTGAAAAACGATAAAGAATATACGCATTTTGGCTCATAAACAAAAATATCGATACGGATTTAATGTCTTCAATTCGTTTTTTCTTCGAAATTAATGCTAGACTGAGATTGGCCAATAAAGGATCCAGTATTAAAATGATGTATATTTTTGACATCATTTTGATACTGGAATTTTAATACCTTAAATTGATGTCTATTTTTTGTAGATGGAAGTAAGTCCACTGAGGTTGGCCAACAGAGCTAATAACAAAAAAGTCACTTACGTAACGTATATGCAAGATACGTGGTCGCGTGCATCACCACGTGATCTAGGCAATTGGGATTTAGCAAATCTGCCATCTGGCAAGGAAGTGATAAATAGCAAATGAATTTTTAAAATCAAAATGCAAATGATAATTGTACGAAGTACAAAGCACATTTAGTAGCAAAGGGATACACTTAGAAGCCTGGAACTGATTACGAAGAAACTTTCTCAGCAGTTGCAACTCACACCACAATCAGAACGCTATTAAAGGTAACAGCATATATGAAAATGCACATCAGATACAGACATAAAAACTGCCTAGTTATAAGATAATTTGATGAAGAAATATACATGACCTAATCACCTGGTAGTATGGTTAAATGTGAAGAAAATAAAATGTGTAAATTAAAGGAAGCTATTTATGATCTGAAACAGTCAGGAAGAATCTGGAATCAGACACTTCTCAAATTCCTGGATGATACTGTAAACAAGCAGTAGCAGATCGATGTTTATTCACATTCGTCGACCTAAAATCTACTACTTATGTATTTGATAGTTTATGTGGATGATATTTTGATATGCAGTAACAAGTCAGAATATATAAAAAAGGCTAAAGAAATGCTGAAAAATTATTTTGAGATCAAAGATCTGGGAGATGTCAAGTACTATCTAGGGATAGAAATAGAAAGAAAAGAGGGTGGAGGTTTTCTACTGCATCAAAATAAGAAAATCCTAAACATCATAGAGAAATACAGTGAGAACAAAACCATGAAATCTTACACTCCCATGCTTACTGAGTACTTGAAATCATCGAAACAGGATGAATTGGTTCTCGAAAACAAGGAAGTGTATTACGAAGCAGTGGGAGCACTTCTATATATTGTCAACTAACAAGGGTATCCGGTATTTCCTAGGTAAATATTCGTGAAATCACCAAGTTCAGCGGGTGAATTTTTATGAATGAAAAATATATTCCTGTAATTTTCCAGTAAATTTATTTTAATTCGTTTAGGTTATTGCTTTTTGATAAACAATATTTTTGGTTTTTCCATTGGGAGCAAAAATGTAGAGATTTTTAGGATTGCCAACTCTTGAGCAGGCGACACAGAGTTGTCCGTGTGAAAAACAGGGTTTCTCCAAATGAATGCCAGCCACTGCCAATGACTGGCCTTGCGCTTTGTTGATGGACATGGCAAAGGCCAGACGAATCTGGAATTGCAGACGCTTGAAGTCAAACGGCATATCTGTGGGAATCAGTGGAATCCTCGGAATGAAGACATCTTCCCCTTTTGCACAGCCAGTCAGAATAGTTGCTTCGATGATGTGCGTGAAAAAATTCTTGATGCAAAGCCTGGTTCCATTGCAAAGTCTTGGCGGGTCTAAGTTCCCCAGCAGCATGATTGGCGCCCCTGTTTTGAGACGCAAATTGTGAGGAGGCATACCTGGTGGCCCCAGTGAGTTGAAAAGCTCTGTCGGGTAGGGAATTGCCTGTGCTGCTTCTGTGACAGTGTCAATTGATTTGTAGGATGTGGTGGCACTAGGAAGTAAATTTTGAATGTAAGCATTGATATATTGACAATCTCATTTTTTGGAGCTAGAATTGCTCTTTCACACATCCACTCATTATTCAGGTAATTGAGTTTAATGTTTGGAAAAACATTTCCCGCAAGTTCTTCGACAGTCTTTAAAACATTGCAAAATCCATTTGGGAATGAAATCAGCCCAGTTTCTGGCTCAGCTGAAATTTTACCATTACCAAGTTGAAACAGCTGGCGTGAAAACGTGCCTTTGCAGATAAACTCGCATGTTGGTGGTCAATGACATTTTTTTACATGCCTCCAAAGATGAGATGCTTTCAGTCATGCATTGAGTCCGTCAACTTTAGTTGGCCTCGGAATAACTGGCAGAGTCTGGCGAAAGTCTCCAGCCAACAAAACAACAGTTCCTCCTATGAGCGACTGGTTTACTCGCAGGTCTTGAAGTGTCCTGTTTAGAGCTTCGGTCTAAGTTAGAGTACCACGAGATAGTATACCGAATTTGGTGGTTCTAAATTGAAAACTGTAGAAAGTTTCTCGAAAATGTTGTATGGGAGCCCTTGACCTTCCCGGACTTCGACAGCTTCCAAAAACCGTGTACGGTCTAAGTCAGAGTATCATGAGATAATATACCAAATTTGGTGGTTGTAAATTAAAAACTGTAGAACTTTTTACGAAAATGTTGTATGAGGGCCCTATGACCCCTAGCTCTTTGATTCCCGAGCTCCGACCCCTTCGCAAAACCGTCTACAGTCTAAGTCAAAGTATCATGAGATAGTATGCCAAATTTGGTGGTTCTAAATTGAAAACTAGAAATTTTAACCAAAATAACGAAAATTTTGTATGGGGGCCCCCTTGACCATCCAGCTCCGACCTCTTCCAAAAACTGTCTACGGTCTAAGTCAGAGTATCATGAGATAATATACCAAATTTGGTCGTTGTAAATTGAAAACTGTAGAACATTTTACGGAAACTTTGTATGGGTGCCCTTTGATCCCTGGGCTCCGACCCCTTCTCAAAACCACCTACGGTCTAAGTCAGAGTACCATGAGATAGTATGCCAAATTTGGTGGTTCTAAATTGTAAACTGTAGAAATTGTAACTAAAATAACGAAAATTTTGTATGGGGCCCACCTTGACCACCTAGGGCTCCGATCCCTTCCAAAACCCTTCTACGGTCTAAGTTAGAGTACCATGAGATAGTATACCGAATTTTGTGGTTCTAAGTTGAAAACTGTAGATTTGTATAGCGGACAAACAAACAAACATACAAACAAATATATAAACTTTCACTTTTATACACTGAGTGGCCACTTTATTATGACCACCCCCTCAGTACTTCGTGGGGCCACCTTTTGCCTTTAATACTGCGTCGATTCTTCGTGGCATGGACTCCACGAGATGTTGGTAGGTGGTTTATGGAATCTGAGACTATGCTTGATGAATAACACTTTCCAGGAGTGTGAGATTGCAGGGTTGTGGATCCAGCTGTCTGATGGCTGGTTCAACTTCATGCCACAAATTCTCAATGGGGTTGAGATCTGGAAATTGTGGGGGCCACCTAAGCAAAGTAAACTCACCGGCATGTTCCTGAAACCAATCCTGTACAATACGAGCACTATGGCAGGACGCATTACCTTGTTGAAAGTAGCCATCGCCATTGGGATAAACAATCCACATGACAGCATGTACTTGCTCCGCAACGATGTTTAGATATGATGTGCCAGTCAGACACGAATTAAAGGGCACAAAGCATGCCAGGAAAACATTCCCCAAACCATAACGTTGCCTCCACCAGCTTGAAGGGTTGTAGCAATGCATTTGGGGTTCATGCTTTCGTGCTGTTTCCGCCAAATTCTCACTAGGCCATCGGCATGATCAACTGAAAGCGTGATTCATCGGACCACATAATTTGTTACGAATTATCAACTGTCCAATTCTTGTGCTCCTGTGCGAACTGGAAACGTTTTCTCTTGTTAACTGCAGACAGCAAAGGTGTTCGAACAGGCCTTCGGCTGTCATATCCCATCCGGTGCAGTGTACGGCGAACAGTGCGTGCAGAGATCATTTGAGGGGATCGTTGATTAAGATGGTCTGTAATTTGCTGCACTGTTGCCCTTCTGTTGTTTGTTACCAGTCTGGACACTCTGCGGTCCGCCGGAGCAGTCACTAGTCGATGACGACCACACGTTGCACGTAGAGACCCAGTTTTTTTGGCTGACAGTCCAGTCTTTAAACACTTTAACAACAGCTGCTCTGGAACATTTTACGAATGCGGCGATTTCGGTGATACTAGCTCCATGGCTCCGAGCTCCTACAATCATCCCACGTTAAAAGTCCGTCAAATCGCATTTTGTAGCCATCTCGTCACCCAAAAATCACTTCTACTACTGTTGCAAACACTAAGCTTTCCCTTTTTATACTAGCCTCGCCCTCTGGCGGCAACAGCGTGCAGCCATAGCTCATTTGCTTAAAACTGTTAGGTGGTCATAATAAAATGGCCACTCAGTGTATATATAGATGTCAGCCGTCCGGATATTGCAGCAGCAGTGGGATTGCTAGGTAGAAAGGTACACAAACCTTTAGTCAAGGATTGGAAAGCTTTACAAAGGGTAACGCATTACCTTCCAGTAACTTCAACCTACAAACTACGCATCACTTGTGAAACAAACTTTGAACTATCAGCTTATGCGGATCATACAAGTGATACCAAGATAGGAAGTCAACTACTGGTTTCGTCGTAAAATTGGGAGACACTACTGTTGCCTGGAGCAGCAGAAACAGAACTGTGTCGCTCTATCATCTGCAGAGGTTGAATATATTGCAGTTTCAAATGCTTGTAAATTCCCTGTATGGATCAGATATCTATTGAATGATCTATATGTTCCTCAAACTAAATCTACTGTACTTTTTTAGGACAGTAATGCTTGCATCAGATTTATAAAGAATGAAAAGGCTCATTCAAGAGTGAAACATCTGTATGTTAAAATCCATTTCATTTCATTCTCTACCCTTGCACGATAAAACTGAAATATTATGAGAGTAAGAAGATGATTACTGACGTCCTGACCAAGCCATTTCCCAGGGGTATGCTTGAAATCTACAGAGCAGCTGTGGGATTCCAGCCATCAACTGGTACTTGTTCCTTGCCAGCTGCCGAGTGGGAGTATGTTGGAAACATGCCGTGACCAATACGAATAGCGGCAGATGTCAAGCAACGTGCCACGTTCTACCAACTCGAGAATATATGGAACGATATACGAATGCGCGTAAGAGATCGAACAACGAGACATTCAGAGTTTTATAAGTGCAATGGATTGTAACGAACGTTTTGTTTTTTGGATATGTTGCTAAAATAAGTTTAACGACCAGTTTACGAAAGCTGTTTCATGTATTTGTCGATAATTGTGGATTATCTTTTTCCTACGGTCGATGAAATAAAGCGATGTTTTCTATTTTATAATAAAATTGGAAGCTGACCTTTGTATTGCTTTAAGGTGAGTGATTCCAAATTCTCTTGTCTGGTATTCAATTAGGGATTCTACCGCTAATCCGCGCTACGGAAGAACTGTATTATACTAACAAAACATAGTGAAACAAAGATTGCAAACATAATAACCAATGCTAAAGTAAAACGGAGCCTACTTTATAGAATGGTACACACGTTGTGATTATTCACTTTTTGAGCACTTCAAGAAATAAGGAATAAAAGAATGGCATTTACCTTCAACAACCAAATGAAATTAATATATAAAACAGAATGAGAAGCATGAATAAAATATTTTATCGAGGTTTCACTTTGAATTCAAATTTTGTTACTCGTTTAAAGTATTTCGTGTAACGTACATCTTGAATTTGTTATTCATGTGTTCTAAAAATTTACCTTTTCTTCTACTCTCCTTCATAGGTTGAAACTACGAACAGCAGCAGGATGTCAATTCATGAATCTTTAGATACATCGGGATCTACAACAAAGTATAAAAGCCAGTTATTACTGCAAGAAGTGCAGTATACTGACACTGGTTCGTACAAGTGCTACTACTATGGAACTGCTGATTTCAACAACAAGGAAAACGTCACCTCCCTTTATGTCTTCGTTAACGGTTTGTATAAGTATTGATGCACTCTGCCTCATACATTTGCAAGAGCATGTTTATAAAACAAAGGAGAAGACCACGGTAAGGGAACCGGACGGAGTTCGAGTGTTATACGTACTCCGACAGCTTCTCTGACTTCTCGTGCTCCTAGATGGGGTTCGAATTCCCGTTAAGACATGAATGTGTTTTTTCTTTATTTTTCTTTTGTAGGAACTGGATTTTTCTTCATCTGAGACCAGTAGTTCTAAAATACCAACCCCTGATAGCTTTAAGTACTCATGGGATCGTTAAATTTAAAACGTTAAAATATTCGTTTGAATGAATTGTTTTTGCGCAAAAGAATAATCATGATTTGCTTTGACACTCCAATGAAATACATTTTTTCTTTTCCTCTACGTTTTGTTTTGTTATTTTCTATATTTCTGTACAGTGTATTTGGGTATTTTAATATGCATTTGAAGTTTTCCATGCCAGACCACGAAAATATTTGTATCAATTCATATCTCAAGGCAAAAATGTAGAGGTAGTAAAACAATATCCATGTCCTGAACCGTTTTGAAATCCCTTGCTAATTTACCATCAAAATTATTTTTTCGTCACGTGTATCTAATGTACAGTACTCTAAAAAACAACTACAAAAATTTCAATGGGGACACAGCAAACGAAGTATTGAATGGTTGTAATATGCCTGATGTGAAACAAAGCTCTGGGATAAACTGATTTTTTTTAGATATCCTTAGTCCACTCAAAGATTTTCCCTCGAAAAAAGCATTGCTCTGAAGAACGGTGAGATCAGTTATCGAGAGAGAACTGTCACTCGGAAGCAATGACAATGACAAAGGTGTGCCAAAATGTTTATTGAACACAAAAATACACTTGTATAGAAAAATCTAATGATAGCTCCAGACATAATACGCTGATTGAGGTATCCTCAGGTCAGAATCCTGACGTAGTGGCCCACAACTGCTGATGTGGATGGCGGGCGTCTCAATGGGTGATCTATCCTTCCCGCCAATGCCAATTTCCTGATGCGATTCCAGGTCCTGAAGGCATGACTAAAGCTTACTCAAAGCTCTGTTCAACCTCCCACAGTGACAGCACTTTTTGACTTTTTGACACAGCGCAACAGTATGAGTGTGGTTGAATATTGAAGTCGTTCTTTGTGATATGTTTCACATTAAACTCTATCGTTGAATATTCTCGGCATGGACGCCGATCATATTCTACGATAGAGTTCTTAGTGAGAGATGGATTTGCCTCCACGGGGTGCTGACGTATGGGGCATTTTTTCCTCCGCTGGGCAACAATGTCACACACGACAGCAGCAACAGCCTCTGTGAATCTTGGAAACTGACACAAACTTAAGCTTCAGTATAAATTATTGTTGAGGTACCAGCTAGTTCTGTGTGACACTGGTCAAAAGATCCTAACTCACTGGATTTTTTTTCCAGAATCCTTAGGTGGAATGATCAACTGGAACCGTCAGCTTTGGGCTGAAATCCCGCACTGGTGTACTTACCTGAGTAAAACGACACAAAGAAGACATTTAAAGGACTCTAGTGTGGGATATGGTGGACTTACCACACTTCAGAAGGACGGTAAACCACGCAAGCAACCTGGAATTTCTAAAAGGCATATCAGAAATAGATCTCGGCTGAGTGAGTGTAAGATTTGGGTATTGAATACTAGAGGAATAAATGGAAAGATGAATGAGGTGATTGAAGAAATGAAAAAAGTATAGACTGAGTGTGCTGTGTGTAAGTGAAAGGAAAAAGGAGGAAATTGGGATAGAAGAAGTAAATGGAACCTTGATTGTGTTGTCTGGAGTGTTGGATAATGTGAGAGGATAAGCTGGCGCAGGTATGATTTTAAGTGAAAAGATGAAGAACAACTTGATTCAATATAGCTGCATTAAGTGAGATAATTCTTTGGATTCGTTTGAAAGTGAAACTTCAGAGAATAGTAATTATTGTAGTGTAGGCCCCTTGTGACTCGTAAACTTCTGGATAGGAAAGAAGATTTCTGGAATGAGTTAAAAGCTGCTTTGAGCCAGTTTGGTGCTAAAGAGAAAGTTATAATAGCAGGAGATTTCAATGCTAGAGTAGATGTGCATAATACAATTTGTGTTAACCTTCTGGGTGATTTTAATAATCATTGTCTGAATGATAATGGTGAAAGATTAATCGAACTCTGCATTGAGAATGGTATGTGTGTATCTATTACATTTTATAAACACAAGTGTATTGACACATACACTTGGGAAAATCACACGCTAGGACAAAAGAGTGTAATAGATTTTGTTGTTTGATCAATGTATGAAACATTTGGTTGTTGACACTTGTGTGATGAGAAGTGCAAATGTTGGCTCTGACCATTATTTGTTAGTATCACTAGTGCAACTGAATGTTGGTTGGGGGAAAAGGAATAGGAAGAGGCCCATGGTGAAAAAAATAAAGATTGAAAGGCTCCCTGAAGACAATCAACGTTACTGTAATCTACGCAGAGAACGCCTGAATGAGTTGAAGTCATGTGAGAGGGATGTAGAAAAGAAGTGGACATGTTTTAAGAACTGTGCTGTCACTGCCGCTGAGGAGATCTGTGGTACCAAAATAGTGGGTAATATTAGAGATGATGCTTGGTCGAACAGTGAGATTAAAGAAGCAGTAAAGCGAAATAAGGAAGCGTATTTGGGGATGTTGCAAAGGTAGGTTTTTTTGAGGATGCATATCGCTGTAAGAAGATTGAGGCAGCTAAGCTGGTTCTCCAAAGTAAGGCAAAAGTTAAAAAGGAAAATGTGAAAAGGCATGAATTGGCTTTTTTGGAAAGATAGGAAAGCCTTCTGGCAGTACATGAGACACAGGAAAAATAGCGGAAATAAAATTTTAAGTTGTGTAAGAATTGAATTAGAGAAATGATATGGGAGGCAATGGGTTAAGTGAAAGATGGGGTGAATACTTCTATAAATTATTAGATCGTGAAAGCAAAAGGGATTCTGAAGTAGAAGCAGATGATGTCACAGTAAATGCTGGAAGCGCTGGAGGGATCTCAAGAGAAGAAGTGTGTAAAGCTCTAAAATCTCTTCAGAATGATAAGGCTCCGGAGGCAGATGGCATAACCTGCTGAGATGTTAAAATATGGTGACGACTCTGTGATTGACTGGTGAACTGAAATCTGAGAGTTGTGCTGGGAGTTAGGAATGGTGCCTGAAGATTGGAGGGGTGCTGTCATTGTTCGTTTGTATGAGGGAAAAGGTGATCAGACTGAATACAAGAACTATCGTTGTATTAGCTTGCTGAGTGTGCAGGGAAAGTGTTTAGAAAAGTCATTATTGATAAGTAGCGCTAAGATTTTGATGATTTTGCATATTTTTTTGGCAATACTAAAACGTTTTTCAGGTGTATGCGGTTATGGCATCTTTTCAGGGTTTTCAGCCATTTTAAGGCACTTTTTGTTATTTTTGTGTCATTATTTAGCATCTTGTGGTATTTTCAATGAAAAGGGCATTTTTGGATGAATTTTCCTGAAAGCCAGAAGCAAGACTGAGAAAATATGGGGGCGGGAGGTGCTCGTGTTTTGAAAATCTGTACACACGTCATAGCAAACCGCGGTTAAAACACTTCCACCCCTCTCCTGTCATTCCCTTCAAGTCGGTGATGAGCTGTTCTCCCATTTGGAGTACGGCTGTTGCCATTATGTCGGAAGGCGAGGTTCGGTGCGCGGGAGGATACATTTTTATGCATTTTTTTTTGTTTTCTTTTATAAGGCATATTTTATGTTAGCAAAAAGAAAAGACTTGGTTTGGCACAGAAACTGTAAAAGTTAGATTATATTTTTTAAGTTTGTTTTTTTTATTTTTGTTTAACAGAGCTTGTTTTTGGGAAATACAGTTTTAGTTTTGCACAGAAATTGTAAAGCAGTTCAGATGCATATCTTGTATATTCTTTTTGTTGTTCTACAAAAGAATGAACAGGTAATGTGTTAGTGAGTAATATAAAGAATTTCAGTTGACACAGCAACATTCAACAGATTAAATTATAATTTTTAGATTTTTTGTTTTTTTCAAGGACCTCTTCTTCTTTTTTTAAATTAATTAGTTTTGCAAGGAAATCAAAAAAGAAATGTGCATTTACTAGGTGATTTGTTTCGTTTTATACGGCAATTTTTAGTTACTGGGTCATAAATGCATTTTTATAGAGCATTTTCTAGTAAATTTTAGGTCAGAAAATCCTAGCATCAGGGAAAGTTTGGGATCTTCCGAGTGGTTTTATACCTGGTAAAAGTTGCACTAACCAAATTTTTGCATTGCGTATAGTGATCAAAAGTATCTGTCTGTTGTTAGGAAAATTTTAGCTGCCTTCATAGATTTAAAGAAAGCTTATGAACGAATAAATAGCATAATTCTGTAGAAGGAACTGAATAAATATGGTATCACTGGAATCTACCCAATAGTGTGAAAACCATGTGTGCTGGCAGTAGAAGTTATGTACGAGTGAATGCGTGATGCCAAAATGGACAGTACTGGTTTATGTCTCGGTAATATGCGTGTGTACAGATTGCTGTCTGCTGATGACACCGTCCTATTGGCAGAGAGCAAAAGTGATTTGCAGAGTATGTTGTCCTCGGATGAACAAAGTTTGAATGTTTGAATGAAATTCAAACTGAGTATAAATAAGGGATAAATAATTATGCCGGACCAACTTTTGGAATACTTTGCCTGATGATTTTTAACAAGCCTAAATAACATTAGTTTATTTTAAAAAAACCTTAAACAATATTTATTACGATCAGTCTCATTGTAATTTTCTATTCCTTTTTTTACTAAGGTAGCGGCTATTTCATATTAAACTGGAACAGTCACTGTGATTACAAGCTCTTAAATTTAATATTATATATCGATAATAATGACTGTAACCCTTGAATCACTAAATAAACCAATGTTTGATATTATATGACACCCGCACCCCTCTTGTACGCATCGCTGGTACACTCAACAGCCGCCGCTAAATCTCCGACGTTTTGGAGCCTGTTGTCCTCCCTTACCTGTAGGACCTGCCAGCGGCCACGTTTCAACAGGACAATGCGCGCCCGCACGTGGCGCGCATCGTGTAACAATTCTTCACTGCCCACCAGGTGTCACTGCTGCCGTGGCCCGCCTGTTCTCCCGATATGTCACCCATCGAACACGTCTGGTCGCTGATCGGCAACCGAGTGGCCCGGCAAGCACCACCCGCGGCTACGCCTGATGAACTGTGGCAATATGTGGAAGCAGACTGGACCGACATACCCCAAGCCCACATCAAAAGCCTCTTTCGTTTGATGCCGCGGCGTGTAGCGGCCGTTATTGCCAGCCATGGGAGCCACACGAACTATTGATGTCTGCGTGTTCCGCAAATCGCACGGGCCTGTAAGCTCAATCGTTTCATCTTTGTATGTCAGAATATCTTGCTTCATGGGTTCCAATGGCTGCACTATCCTTCTGGCCGTATCTCTAAAGTTTTTCATAATTAGTTACCTTTGCACTTAGATTTTCGTTTAACAAATCTTCAAAATATTTGTTTCCTATATTCAATATATTCTTCTCTGCCAGCAGAAGCTTGGCTTTTTCCGAAAGGAAAAAATACATTTTACAAAATTTTGTTCCTTCCTCATACGTTTAACAACACTCTAAAATGCTTCTCAACCACTTTAGTGTAGTTAGTTTTCACATCATTATGTTGAGTCTCTAGATGCCTTTTTTCACCCCTAAGCACTGCTTTGCCTTCAGAGATCTTTCATTATCTTCCCAGTTAACCTGTGACAAACAGAATAAATGATTTGCATACACTTCTTGTTTTCCTTTTGAACATCTTGATTCACTTCCACTGTCCACTCAGAAGCTCTGACATTCTTACCCAAATGTATTGCTAAACCACTTGCTTTACTTGCAGTCTCAACAAGCGCGTTCTAAAACTGTTCCACTACACTAACAAATGATGCGGTTTCTATTTTCGATACAACTTTCAATGATTTGCTTATGGATGTATTACTTCTCTTGTGAATTAATTCTCTCTATGAACCCTGCATATAATGTGTCTTAATATATTTGTTGGTCCCTTAATTACCTAATAATTAATTGACTTTTGTCAAGATTGCAGTCAGAGATCTTTTCACTATGACATAAGTCATCGTACTTCGCAGCGTTGAAATCTCTGAGAAGCATGATTAATGACACAAGAATTTTGGGGATTCTCGAATAAACCATCGGGAGATTTTTTTACTTTCGTATCGGTAAGGACAATGTCGATCTTCTATGTCGGTTGTGTCTGGATTTTCCTTCATTTTCTCTTAGCATGGCTACATACCTTCCATAGCTAAACATGCTTTAGAAAATGAAGGACTTGTACATCAAACAATATATCGAAGATGCCTTTTTCCTGAACAGTTTCTGGCACTTTACACGTATGCGTTGCAACTTAGCTCCACTCTGGAGTGATTTTTAATATTTGGTGCACAGCGCTTTGATCAATCCTATGACTTCTTGATGCCGAGCAGAAAAAACATTTGCTTCTTTAAAACTGTTGGAACTACAGGCGAGCAGTGCCAGGCTTGCTTGCCTTTTACCACTACAATCATGGACATTTCCTTTAGGTACTCTCACTCAGGTTCCCACCTTATGCAATGTTCTTTCTTTTTTACCGTCACATTTAAAACGTTATTATTTTGCCCTTCGGATGAGTGGTTGGTACTCAGCCTCCGAAGATGACGTCCTAGGTTTCAGTCCTACTGGTATCTTGAGTTTTATGCTTGTTCGTAGTATCAGCCACTCTTTATTAGGAGGGGACAATTTTTTGTAATTTGGTATGCTGATAGACGTCGTTTGATGCCTGTAAAAAGTGACTTAAAGGAATCCATTATGAAATTTGAAGATGCTTTTTGGAAGACATACAATGCATACATTGTTACAACGCTGATTTTTCGAGCATTAGTTTTGTCGCAACAGAAAACCAAAGAGCACCCACAGGCTGTATATCTTCTAACCAGAAACCCCATGGTGAAGTAATGTCGTGATGCATCTATACTGGCGTTATAGGAAGGAAGCAAACGGAACCGGAATTCCTATGTTCGTTGAAAGCAGCTTCATTCGTGTCCCTGATTTTTTGTCTCGTTCGATGATATCCATCTATCTCTTTCATGTTGGTTTATTTTGTTTGTGTGTGTGTTTGTGTGTTTGTGTGTGTGTGTTTGCGTGTGTGTGTGTGAGAGAGAGAGAGAGAGAGAGAGAGAGAGAGAGAGAGAAAGACAGACAGACAGATAGGCAAACTTAAACAGAAAGAGAGCTTTTTCTGAAGGTGATTGCCTCCAGGGCTGGCCTTTAGCATAGGCTACCTAGGCGGCTACCGAGGGCCACCATTTTTAGAGGCTGCTGATTTTAAATACAGGGGTTGGACAGAATAATTTGAACACCTAGGAAAAGAAGGCTTTACCTACCTTATAGGGTGTGGGACCACCTTTGTCATTCAAAACTGCTTGAATCCTCCTTGGAATGGACGCATACAAACTTTGGATGGTGGTTAGTGGGATATCACACCATTTTTCATGCAGAGGCTGCTCCAGGTTCTTGATACATGCAATAGAAGGAATACGGGATCTTACTCTGTTTTCCATCAGAGATCAAAGTGGATCGACGATGCTTACGTCTGGTGATCGGGGAGACCAAGGGAGGTGTGAAAGTTCGTCCTCATGTTCATCGAACCATGACTGGACATTCCGACCTCTGTGAATTGGGACGTTATCATCTTGATAGATGGCAACCCCTGCAGGAAACAAAGTCTGAGCCATTGAATGGACTTGGTCGGCCAAAATGATTTCTTACGGCCTGCTAGTTATCTATCCTTTTAAGGTGATCAAGGGGCCTGCTAAAAACCACGATATTATTACCCAGGGCATGACAGAATCACCACCATGTTACAATGTTGGGAGCAGACAGTCTAGGTTGTACGCTTCTGACGATGTTTATCACACGTAAACACGTCCTGTGGTGGGGAATAGTGTGAATGTGGATTCATCCGACCACATTATACGCTTCCATGCATCGGCAGTCCACGTTGTATGCTCCTAGCTCCACTACCGTCGCCGATGTGCATTCATCCGGGTCACCAGAGGTTTTGCAATAGCAGCTCTGCCATGAAAATCTTGTTTATGCAGTTCCCTGCGCACTGTTTTAGTTGGTACTGGGGTCTAGATATGCAGATTGAGTTCCGCACAAATTTTCGACGCCGTGGTCTTCATGCTGCGGGTGACAATCCTCTTTAATGCTCTCCTGTCTCTATCAATCAGGGTCGTTTTCTGGCCGCTCTTGTGTTTCGCAGACGAGATGGTGCCATGAACACGGTATGTTGTTATGACGCGAGACGCATTAGCTCTTGATACCCCACTAACATAGCGACTGTTGTCACAGAGGCACCAACTAGCCTGCCACCAACAATTATCTCTCTTTCGAAATCCGTTAGGTCGCTCATTTCGTCGTCACCGTGAAAGAAAGTTTGCAACAAGACACTTTAAAAATGCACTTAAGCAGGACATTGAAGTTCTAAACAAAGCTAGTACAATCAAAAAGTGGTGGATACCTTTGCGTATTGCGCCGTACGCAGCTGCATTAAAAGTAAAGTCTCTGAGCTTGGTGTTCATATTATTCTGTCCAACCCCTGTATATGTTGATTGTTTTATCGTCAACCAATTTTTTATTATGATCAAGAAAATAAATAAATGAAATTTCTAAGAAGATAAACACTCGAAATGCGTTTTTCGCTTTTCTTTCTCCCAGCACTTCGTTTTCCTTTCTTTTCTTGATTTGAGGGACACCTTTAAATGAAACTACAAGTAAACAACTTTCCGTCTTCTTTCTTCTTTGTAAGGAAGGTAATTATTTTCCTCTTCGGCTTTACAAGTAAAGCGGCAATAGTAAAGGTGGAATGCGTGGTCCATGAGCGAAAAGTAGATAAAGGTTTCCTGGGTCGTGTGGAAAGCAGAACGTCTCAAATTGCCACTTTTCGACTACTGACTACATCAGATCAGTGGAATAATATAAACTTAAGAACCTCCCCGATGACGCAATGGTCTGTTCGCTGGCGTCTAACCATTCGTCCAAGAGGGACGGAGTTCGAGTCTCGGGTAAAGAATGGGTGGCGTTTACCCTGAGGAGCTGACCCTTTCACTTTCTACTAGCCCCAAATGAGAGGACAGGTGGTTGCCTACAGCATTTACAGTTGCTCATGGTGCTTGTTAAACCCATGCGTCTTCTCCCCTCCCCTCATTAAACAACCTAATTATGTTCCTCATTGTCAGAAAACGATCGCTGCAGAACGATTGGTGTTACAATTGGTAAAATTTACAACACTGTGAAAGAAATATTTTTCTTGCTTGTGTTTTCTGTTACAGTTGCAAACACTCCATTACATGACCAAACATTTCTGCACTCTAACCACGAAAACAATGTAAAACGACGTTTAGAAATAAGCACACTGTAGGCATCATTCGGAAAATATTAGAAGTTTTCAAGTAGTCCTAAATCTTAATACTTACTTATTTATTTTTAGTTTAATTTTCCGTCATTGAGGAAAAATATACGGTATTAGTCAAATCTGATTGAAAATTCATACTTTAATAATTAAAAACCACGCAAGTTTTTCAGTCGAAGATATTTTTAGGGACCTAAATTCGAACTTTGTCTAGCGCCACCGAAGTACTAAGTTTAGGACTGATTGTGGCTTTCTAAAATTTCAGATTTGCCACGAGCATTTATAAGACTTTGCAATATCATTGCAAATAGCTCATTCCATTTCCTACCAAGTTAGAGTCTCTGTCGTTCAAATTGGAAACACGACAAACACGTAACTAAAACGTGGGCCCCCCAATACATGGGAATAAAATAAATACGGACCTATTTGTTGAGGCCCTGTGATTAATCATCTGTAAATAAATTATTTGTAATGCAACGTAATACGTTTCCTGATCTGTGAATAAAAGCATTTTTCTGACACTCCGTGGTGCTTTCCTGATTTTTTTTTTCATTTTTGATTGAAGGTTTAACGACCACCGCGAGCAACTCGATGGGCTATAAGCAGCAGCCGGCCCCTAATTTATGCCCACTGGTTCCAGGGAATTGAGAGAATCATTGCCGTAAGACAACCCCAACATTCATGCCTCACCGGGATTCGAAACTGGACACTTCTCGGACGGAAGGTCATAAGCCAGCTCTTGGACCACTGCGCCACCGGGGCTGTCTTTCCTGAATGAAGTGGTAATTGCATGTACTAAACATGGTTGTCAGAATTTTCCGATAAAAAAAAAAGGTCTGGATTAAGTCCAAAAGATGCCGAAAAAAATCTTTGTCGGACTTTCTCGGCTAAAAAGGTATGGGTTGCGTTTAATAAAGACGCAAAACAGGCCTTAGACACAATTTACATGAATAACATTTACTTAAGTTGAATGAACAATGAAACTTCGTATTTCTCATTAATCTTGGGAACGTGAGAGAACCAACTGGAAAAGTTATGCAATTTACACCGTGTATAATAGCTCCAATGAAAATAACATTTTATGTTTGTAAAATTTACTCTAAGTAATAATTTCTTTGGATTTATATGTTATGAAAATTAAGTTAAGTAACAAAATGGTACAGTACTACGTATTTATAGGTTTATAAGTTCAATTTCACGTGAAACAAAAAGGCAAAAAAAAAAACAAAAAAAAAACATGCGAAACCACTTTTTTTTCAAACAAAAGTCCTGGCCTCAGAGGCCTCAAAAGGTCTGATCTGGCGGGTGAAGGTTTGGTTCCCCACTGTTACTAATAACGGAGCATCACTTCATCACAGATATAGAATCCGGAAGTTATTTCTGAAAATGAAGCTAGGTGAAATTACAAGAAATTATCTTTTAAATTGCAATATCCAGTGCTGACTTACATTATGCCGTAACGAAATGTTTGTGTGTATAAGGTAGGAAAAGCATGACTACCAGAAGAGAATGGAAACGTATGAGTGCGTGAGCTAAGTCTTTTGGGTCATTCCGGTTTACCTTTGACCTCTGAAAAGGAACTATGGATGCTTATATGTAAAGTATAAAAGTTGTTCTTGTCAGTTATCAATCAGCGTTTACCGATCAAATTTTTTAATCTGTTTTTCTTCTTTTTAGATCCAAACAATCTGTTTGTGGAAAATTATAATGGCGTGAGATTCCATAAACTCGTCGTTCTTCAGCAACAGAGGAGAGGTTTGATTGCTTGCCTGCCCACGAATTCGAAAATCAACGTTACTTTGTGGAAAACTGATAGTGGCGATGAAATAATTCCTCTTGGACCAGATATTACATTCGATCCTACCGAAGGATTTCATATTTTTTATCCAACTCTATACTTTAGTGGATTATTTCAGTGCCGTGCAACGCTGGGAGAAAAAACTCAGGAAATAAATCTCACAATGTATTGTTTTCGTAAGTACACTTTAACTGTTTTCTCTTTCAACCGAAAAACTCCAATGAAAAAGGTGTTAATCTGTAGACGTTTCATGCTAAGGAATTTTACGGATATTGGTACTGGAAAAATATCGCTCGGCGGTCGTTAAGGGTGAATACGCACTGAGTCATACATTATACGTCGCATCCATAGTTATCGGTTGTCTCTGGTAAAATAATATGGAAATTGTACTGACACAATCTGTCCTTAGAAAGTTTAGTTTTCTACACGAAAGAGGATTACTTGGAATAAAAGTAAAGTGAACAGACACACAGTTGTCCGACGCGATGAACACATCTGTTCAAAAAACGAAGGAGACTGAAATTAAAATATTATTTTTCAGCGAAGAAAATTGTGCTGTTGTGAAATCCACGTACACTGTTCGACATCAAAAATACTCCACAAGGAAGAATTTGTCGGATAGCTATGCAAATTGGTGGGTACGTAACGAAACCTGATTCTTTTAAATAATGATGGCATATATAAAAGAGCTAAAAGGACGAAATGGCTCGCCGCAACGAAGCTTGGTCGTCCTGACCTGGGCGTGTCGACCACTGCATCGGAATGGTCGTGGTGGAAAAAGCACGTGCTAGGAGTAGGAATGCCTGGGCGAGGCAATCGGAAACTCTCCTATCATACGTACATCTTAATCAGAAGCTTCATCATAAGAGTACGTAGGGCTGGTTTATCTCTACGTTGCATCGCCGCGGAAACGTGTAAAGATGCAACAACTGTCGGCCGAATGTAGATGGAATGGTTGATGGAAGGGAATGAACGTTGCTGTAGTGGGACTAGTGCACGCAAGCAAACATCCAAACGCCTCGATCACTGCGTTTAGCGGCAAGCCATAGCAGCCCCACAATTCACAGCGGACAACATTCGACGAGGTGTGGAGGCAGCTATGGACTTCCGCGTATCGACACGGATTGTGAAATGCAGTTCCGCTGACTCAGGTTTGAATTCTCGCCAGCCATTGCGAGGACTGCCACTCACCGCAACACATCGTCAAGTGAGATTGTGTTGGTGCCGTACCAGACATGCTTGGAGGGGAAATGGAACCATGTATTAATGTATGAGTCTTACTTTTGTCTGAGCGCCGACGATCGACGATTGAGAATGTGGAGACGACATGGCCACTGGACTGATCTTGTTGCCATCCGGTTCCTCAACCTTGTGTCCTGGTTTGGGAAGCTATCAGTTTCAACAGACGTACATACTGTATAGTGGGCACAATGACAGTACGACGATATGTCGATCAGGTGATGCATCCCGTTTTTAACTCCTTTCTATCCTCGATGACCAGTTTCAACAAGATAACACATGCACACACACTACTGCTATTAGCACCCAGTGTCAACAAAGGGTCCAGATGCTGCTCTGGCCAAAGAAATCCCCAGACTTCTCAACAGAGAAAGCGTAGGACGTCATTGGCATAGGAGTTAATGCTTGTGGACCATCCCCTCACAATGTCCATGAATTATGGACACAGATCAATGGGCCATGGTCCCCGATACCTCATGACATCATTCGGGGAATTTACCTCTCGATACCAAGCCATGTTGTCGAATGTACAGCTCAGTGAGGCGGCCGTACGACCTACTGATTCACACCACGCTGTACTGTCTCCTCACTCATCGCATTTATGTAATCCCCCAGAAATTATATCACTTCTTTTTCACGTACTTTTCTACATATTTGATAGTTTTCGTCTCATTTGCTATATTCCTTCATGATGTAAAGTTTTCTTTGTCTAGCAGGGTATTTGCGAGGATTAATTTTCCAATAACATTCATGACAGATTTAAAGCATTTCACATTGTTCCACAGCCACATGGATATGTTTTTGAAAGTTCTAAAGTGCTATAGTCATCGATCCGATAATGAATGTGTAATTTACTGTATTACTGCTATTGACATGCAAGAAATAAATTTGGTAATGCCTTTCACTGTCTTATTCAAGCAGAATTCTTGCAACGTGTTTTCTAGCAAAAGAGGCATCGTGAACAACGTAAATGTACGATGTATGTTCATTCCTTTAAGAAAACTTTGCACCCAGAAATACTAGAAAAAGAAAGAAAATCTGAAGCTCGTGAAAGTTTATTCAGCCTAAAGAGTTTTTCAAATCTGACTGAAGAACCATGCTATAAAATATCAGATGGCCACCGCGGGGGCTGAGTGGTCTGGAAGGTTGGTTTGTAACCAATAGTCCGAGTTACACTCAGGTTCGAGTCCCGAATAAGCCATTCATGCTGTCTTTGTCGCATGACACTGGCTGTCTTCCTTCCCTGTAACCAGTGCCCCAAATTAGGGACAGAATACTGCTTATAGCCCTATGAGTGGTCATTAAACCCTGAAACAAAGAAAATATATCGAATGATACTGATATCAAATATGAGAAAAATACACGATAAAAATAGAGGTTCGGAGACACAAATCGAAACACAAAGAACTGAAAAGTATTGGTCATTTTTCCCTCTATGTCAGATGAAACAGGAATTTTTGAATCTGTCATTCGCAGGCGGATATATCCTTCTTAACAGATAAATCAATGACAATATGAGTACCTCCCTATTTCAAAATCAAAAAATATGTTAAAAACGTATGGCCACTTTAAAAAAATTGTCACTGAGACATTTGAATGTAAATAAATGAATGTAAGCAGATATTTACAGAACAGAGTCCCCTCGGTGATGGGACGGAAGTGATATCGGATAGCAGATGGCAATTGAAAAAAACTCCCTATCAGCCGAAATGTTCACAAAACTATCAAAAAACTTCATGGTCCGCTCATGAACGCGAGAGAGTTATTTAACATGTGCGTGCATGTGCAGGGTTCAGATAAAATATTCTCTTATTCCCAAATTCAAATTAAAACAAAAAATTGGATAAACAGAGATAAAATTGGCCAAATTTCTAACAAATCACATTCTCACAACTCTGTTGAAAATGTGTTTCAGGCAGAGAAGGAAACAAAGTTCAATCTTCAAAATTTATCTAATCCTGTGTTCCATAAACAACAGGTTGAGATGAGTTACAAATCATGAAGTGCTGAAAAGACGTGACTAGGTATGCTTCCGTCAGTTGAACGTTAAATCGTCTTTGAGAAGCAAGCGAAAGGTACACTGAAGAGCAATTGAATTAGAGACAGCTGGCGTTATGCAAATATGGCGCTGTGGCATCACCCCTAATAGCTTAACAGGCCCGCGCACCGAACACCGGAAGCTGCGTGACGTAGGGGAGAGTAGGCTGATGTCCGCGGTGGGTGGTCGAGCATGCATGAGCTTGCTCACTCTGTGTAAGCGTGTTTGTCGATGTACGTGGTTGTTTTTGTCAAATTGTCAACTAAATTTATTTTCATAGAGGAATATTAAAAGTATTCAAATTCCCTACTAATGGGGAGGTTCTCAGAAAATGGATTACAGCAATAAAGCGTGAAAATTTTCAAGTGACCAAGAACTCTAAGGCAAGTGGAAACCTTTTGTTAACCTTATTTTAAACTACTCGTAAAATAAAAATTTCGAACTAGAAAATTTAAATTTGGCTAATTTTATGATCTAATGCATCTCACAGCGGGAAGTCAAAGCAATGAAAAGATTTTTGAAAAATGAAATTTATGTTTGCAATGGAAAGAATAGATTACTTGTGTTGTTATAGTAACCCATAACATGTTTTTGCCAATGTATCAAATAAGTTCAAAGTAAAATATGTATATTTAGGAAAGGATTTTAAACTTTATTATGGACACACAATAATAAGGGTTGCATGTTTTTGATCCCAAGAGTAATATGTTGATACATTCGTACTTAGTTATTTAAGTGTTTAGGCAGCGCTAGATTAACTTTTTTGGGGTCCCTATTTCTGGGCACAAGTGCTTGTAAAATACCTATATCGTATACGAAATATATGTATGTCATGTACACATCTAACATGCTTATGTCCTTTATATAAATGCTAAGGCCTTGTTGCCATGTGAAACACATCTTTTGTGTTTACAGACATGGAGAGTTGCATTGAATTATCATTTTTAATATTTATTACTAAAAGAACACAAACACTGAATCAAGTATAGACAGCAAAAATTAGATATGAATGCACAAAAGCAGAAGTTCACACATAGTTCAGGAGTAAGTTTGCCTTTAAAATGTCCGTTTAAAGATTTTGAAGTATTTTTCTACAAACCAACACATTGAAGAACTCTCGTGTGAGCAGTGTGTATGCTCTATCTGTGGTAGGATGGGAATTTATCAAAACCATTCAATTTCTTAAAAATTAGGTGAAATATATCAGTACTACCTGGGCAAGAAATTATTTACTTGCCCAGGCAGTAAAAGCTGGATGCGCAGGGAAATTTATCTTTTAAGATAACAAACCAGAACAATAATTTTTTTTAAGTTAAAAATATGAACTGTTTTAACATGTTTGCACTTCCATTTTAAGGGTCTGTATTACAAATGTGCAATGCGCAAAGGTGAGTATATCAATTTTTAAGATGCTGATGCTAAAATTGGTATGAAATGGTACGATGATGAAACTGGTGTTTCGGAAATTTAGTGATTCTGACATGTTCCTTTTGTTAAAGTTTTCTCCCTTTGTCACTTAACATGAGAAGCCAGTTACATCAGAGGCATGCAAACTGTTGTTGATTATAAACAAAATTTGGAGCAAAACTAGGTTTCCGATTTCTGGGAATAGAGCATAACATAATTAAAGATGTGATATTACTCTTTCCTTGGTACTTCGTAACAATAATACAACTTCCATTAATTAACAATGACATGAAACACGACATGTGATGACTGTCTTTTTTATGTGTAGTAGGACATTTTATTACAAACTTTTTTTATTTTAAAATTTAGTTACCATGCACAGGCAATTAGATGTTTTATTTACCTGCCCAGACGAATGATTTACATGCTCTGGGCATCTCGGGCATGGTATTTTTAAGATTTGGATATTGTTATTTTTAAGAGAAAAAAAAAGTACGTGGATCAACATGAATCCACATATTATGGAAACTATGTTCTAAACAAACAAGATTTTTAAAATACAAGTAGAAATATATACCCGCTTCTTTTTTTTTTTTTTTTTTTTTTTTTTTTTTGAAAACATTTGCATAAAATGAGAGATCAACTTTTTATTCCTTTATCTAGACCTATCTGTTTCCAGACTTCCTGCACTGTGTTTTCACAAGCTACAGCAATAATAACTGGGACTAATATATCTCATATTATCCACTAACTACTGGAAAGTGTGCTTCCAAACGTAGGGATGGGTGTCAATTTTTGTATGGGGAAAACTTCTTCAATCCTTCATAGAATTTATTTTGAAACCAAAATCATAAAAAAAGGAAAAAGCAATCTTTTTCAATAGCTTTAGTAAAGACAAAACATTTGTGCAAAATTTTATACCATTGCTTTTTATAGTTTCTGAGAAAATGGTACATCAAGTTAGTCAATTTATAATGAAACATGTACATCTTTTAAAATACATCCCATAGTACCAAAACAATCGCTTAGATTTTTTCAGTACAGTAACTGCATGTGCATTTGTCAGGTTCTCAAAAAATATAATAATTATCTGAAAAAATACTTTAAGAAATTATCGGAACAAATTTCAGATTTTCTTAGAAACGTGTCTTTGAAATTCTTCAAGGAACAGCTAATGGACACGTAATCAAATTGTGTTCGTGATACACAAAGAACTACACAACCATAATTATTTGTACATGGGCAGTTTTCCTAAATACTTCTTGAAAATCAAATTTCAGGAAATTTCTGCCAATAAGTTACTTGTATTTTTCCAGATAAAAAGAAATACTTATATTGTGGATCCAAATAGTCTTGCTTAAGGCTCTAATATATGTACTTAATACAGATGTGTTGAACTTTGACAAGGTAACTTTTTTTAAATAGTTCTCTGGAAAACAAAAATTATGAACTTTATATTTGCTTATCAAAATGAAGTTGTCCAAACACGTAACTAGATGGTACTAAAATTAGGAAAACTTGTTATGTCATTATTGTACGTTTAATAATGTAGCAATTGCGTAATTTTCTTGAAATATTAATTTATTTGATGCAATCAGTGGATCAAGCAGCAATTTACTGTATGTATGTTAAAACGTGTTTTATTGAGCCTTTGGTAATAATTAAAAAACACACAAAAAAAATTCAGTTTTTCTGGACCTTTCTTTATATACTAGTGATCACGGATTGCATATAAAATACATTTTCACTAAAGGAATTATTTCATTACTAAAATTTTCATAGTATAAGTTTGCAATGAATGAAAAATCTGATTCATTAAATTAGTCAATCGACATCTTTTGAAACGACGGCGATACTTCGTAATGGACCCTCAAACTAATCTTTCAAGTACAAGAACGATTTGTTCACAAGTACAGGAATCGTTCGACTAACTATAAAGACACTATATCTTCAAGTGAAACTACGACAACAGTTTATAATTTCGGTTATAGGAATGGTTTATCACTTCCAGTGAAATGACAGTGATGCTTTCATTAAGTTGACGAATCTGTCTTGCTTACCCTTTCAAGTCAAAATTATTGCTACGCTAAATTTTACGCTGTAATTTCTTTTTCTTCTGTGTTTTAAAAGATTATTAAACAAACTTGTTAACTCTGCAGTTATTTAAAAACTAACACACAAGTTCTTATTTAAATGCAGTGAAACTCTAAAATAACGCACGACCTGGTTAGTTGGTGTACGTAAAGACGCGTTCGTTCGCACATCGCCGTAATGCTCCTCTCCGCGACTACGAACTACTCCAGTGACGTCACAAATCGGTGCGCGGGCCTGTTAAGCTATCAGGGGTGATGGCTGTGGGTGGCCCTGTAAACGGAAACGACATGACGTATGCAGCGATCCGACAATATAAGGAGTGATGCGACGGGAATCAGTAAGAGTCGGACGTAGTATGGGTAAGACGAATGATCTAAGCGCATTTGATCGTGGGCAAATTGTCGGGGCCCGACGAATGGGTCACTCCATCTCGGAAGTCGTGCAGGCACTGGGATTTCCACGAGCCACTGTGTCACGGGTGCACCGTGAGTACATCGAATCCGGTAAAACCATCCCTGCAAGGGCCAACTGCCGTGGACAACAGCGTGTGGATGAGCGGGTTCAACGTCGGCTAGCTCGCATTGTAACAGCTGATAGACGGGCCACAGTGCAAGAAATCCCTCGGCAATTTAACGCTGGTTCACAAAAACGTGTAAGCAGCTACACCATCCAGAACCATCTCCTCGCTATGGGGTACAGAAGCTATCGTCCCATGAGGGTACTGCTGCTGACCGCACATCACAGGGCGCAAAGATTAGCATGGGCGCGGGAACATCGCCACTGGACCCTAGACATGTGGAAAAATGTTGCCTGGACTGATGAGTCGAGATTCATGTTGGTACATGGGGATGGCACGATACGAGTACGGCGGAAACCCCATGAAGCGATGGATCCTTCTTGCCAGCAGGGTACTCGTCAAGATGGTGGAGGGTGGCATTCTCGTCGGGGGACTGTTTACGTGGACTGAAATGGGACCCTTGGTACGTGTGACATCGTCTCTCACAGGTCAACGTTACCGGGATATCCTGGACGACCATTTGCTCCCGTTTGTGCGTCTTCAACATCCCACTGGAGATCTCGTCCTGCAACAGACAATGCACCGTGCCATCGCTCCCGAATTTCATCAGAATGGTTGGATGAACACTCCACCGACGTGACCTTGCTGCCTTGGCCAGCTAGGTTACCTGACCTCAATTGTATCTAGCACATCTGGGATGCCATCGAGAGAGATGTTCGACCCCACTCCGTCAAATCTTCGTGAACTGTGGGAGCTTGTTCAGGGGTCATAGATCCGTATGGTTTCCCAACGCTTCCGGTGTCTTGTCGAGTCCATGCCGAGACTAAAGTCGTCAGGGCGAAAGGTGGTGCTACACGTTACTAGACAGGTATATCTAATTCAATTGCTCTTCAGTGTATATCTCTCCCACCCAAACAATGGATTGTCCCTTTTAATCAGGAGAAAACGCTCCCTTTTCATGTGTTCCTCCTCATTCATCCTTCCTCAAATACTGTAATAGAAATACGGGTGATACGACAATAAGTAACACAAGGTGATACCACAATAAGTAACACATCAGTGGCCATCGGCAAACGCTTTCGCTCTTCCAAGCAATGAATCTGCACTGACGGAAAAAAAATCCCAACACCAAGAATTGGTTGTGTTAGATAAACGACAGTTGGTAGGCGGTGAGAGTACATCTGTAAGATGACGTCTGTGCAAATTTCGTGCTCGGCGCATACGTGTGGCGCTAGTAGCGCCCTCGGAACATGCAAAGCAGGTTTGCTGTAAATACGCGCTGTAACATTCGTGAGCGTTAGTTATCGTTGAGATTCGACGTAGTGTGTTGATGTTAGTCAAGAATGCCTTTAAGAAGACGAAAAAGCCATTATCAACAGCTCACGGAGTTTGAACGAGGTCGTGTAATAGGGCTACGAGAAAGTGGATTTTCTTTCCGCAATATTGCAGAACGACTTGGCAGGAATGTAGCCACTGTGCATGATTGTTGGCAGCGGTGGTCAAGGGAAGGTACTTCCTCAAGAAAACCGGGTTACGGCCGGCCACGTGGCACTACTGAGAGGAAAGACCGCCGTGTACTGCGTATGGCCGTGGCGCATCGTACCGCGTCTGCGGCAGCAATTCGAGCTGCAGTTGCCACTACAGTGACACAACGAACTGTTACAAATCGGTTACTTGAAGGAAAGCTCCGAGCCAGACGCCCTGTAGCGTGCATTCCACTTACTCCAAACCACTGCCGTTTGCGACGTCAGTGGTGTCAAGCTAGAGCTCATTGGAGGACGGAGTGGAGATCTGTTGTGTTTTCTGATGAAAGCCGGTTCTGCCTGGGTGCTAGTGATGGCCGTGTGTTGGTTAGAAGGAGGCCAGGTGAGCGCCTGCAACGAACCTGTCTGCGGCCGAGACACACTGGACCTACACCTGGAGTTATGGTCTGGGGAGCAATTTCCTATGACAGCAGGAGCACTCTCGTGGTTATCCCACGCACCCTGACGGCACAGTTGTACGTCGGTCTGGTGATTCAACCTGTTGTGCTGCCATTCATGAACAGCATTCCAATGGGTGTTTTCCAACAGGATAACGCTCGCCTGCATACCGCTGTTGTAACCCAACATGCTCTACAGAGTGTCGACATGTTGCCGTGGCCTGCTAGATCACAAGATCTTTCACCAATCGAGCACGTATGGTACATCATTGGACGACAACTCCAGCGTCACCCCCAACCAGCATTAACCGTCCCTGTATTGACCGACCAAGTGCAACAGGCATGGAACTTCATCCCACAAACTGACATCCAGCACCTGTAGGACACAATGCATGAACGTTTGCGTGCTTGTATTTAACATTCTGGCGGTTACACCGGTTATTAATGTACCAGCATTTCGCATTTAAAATGGCTCTTCTCGCGCTTACAATAAGCTGTGATCTTGAAACCTTAATCGATTAAATATGTTACCTATACAAATGTATTGCCGCCATTTCATTCCTCTACAACTATTTTTTTCGTGGTGTTGGGATTTTTTTCCGTCAGTGTATATTTTATGTCAGTTCTCCTTATGAAAAAAGATCAATGGGGATTTTAACTGCAAGATTTTTCCCGGCAGAAGTCATTTCCTTAAGACGTAAAAATTATTGTTAATTCTTTACTCTTGCGCACTCTAAAATGCATGGGTACACTTTCTTTTTCTATTATAGAATCACCGAGACTACTGTATTTCATTATTAAACAAGAATATTTACTAATATAATTTTTCCGTTCTTGCCACTCAGTGGCTTATATTTCTCCTTTTTCGGCTTTAAGGAATCAATACTGCATTAAGATTTAAATAATTAAGAAATCTTCATGTTTCGGGGGAGAATCATCCGCTCCCCGTTTTGGGCTAATTGATTTAAACTTTGGATAATGCTTTTTTTTAATTTGGGTACAACCTTGGGAAACATATTAATTTCCTTAGAGTTCCCGCATAGCCGCATAGTACGAGTATACAGTATATAGGCATGTATAAGTTTGTTTGCGTAGCATGTAAGGATGCACTCGCGTTTGCAATGTGACTTAAGTATTGAATTGAAATATCACCTCTGCAACTCATTAAAATCTGATCTTTATGAAGATAAGCCCATTTACCGGTGGTGGGATTTAAACCACTTCTGCCTTCTTTGGAGTCAGGTATTATACCGATTGAACAACACCGACGAAGGTTTATTGCTGCAACTTTGCCGTCTTGACTTGTGTGCCATCTTTGAGATAGGCACTTCATTGACCTCCACTCCCCCTTGAGAAAGGGTGGGACGAAATTGTAGGTTTCCGTGTCAGCCGGCAAACAGTGTTTGAAGGAGCTCTCTATAGAAGAAGGAATGCCCATTAATTCCAGACAATGTGTGGAAGAAACAGCAAGTACTTTTCTCTAACCTCAAGTCCAGGAGATTCATTTTTAAGTTCGGGAATCAGTGTGAAAATAAGCCTATTTCCCGGTGGTGAGATTCGAACCCATATCTTCCTTCTCCGGAGTCGGTTGTTCTACCGCTTGAACTACACTGACGAAGGTTTATTGCTGCAACTTTGCCATCTTGAGATGTGCGTCACTCTCTGAGATAGGTATATCACATGCTATTGTAAATTTTTGATGTTTCATTGCCTTTCGTTATTATGAAGTAAGAGATCAAAGTTTTGTTTTCATTAACCTTGCGGATCAGATAATGTTTTCGTAAAATTATTTCATGCATAAAAATTTTTAACAGGCCGCAAAGCCTAAAATAATTCAGATTACTTCGTGTTTCAACAGTGGCAGTGCCTTTCATACATGTAATGTAGATGCACCGAGCTATACTAAAAGCCAAGCTTTTTCTGTTTTTAATCAGTGTCCTGAATCCGTGACGAACTGAGATGAAATCTTTATCAAAAGCAACAACAATTGAGTTGAAATCTTATTCCAGTTTTAGATTAGGTAATATGTCTGATACGAGCATTAGTTCTTTATGAATTCAATATCACGTATCAAAATTTAAAGGTTATGAATATATTTTGGTCAAATCAATGTTTGTCAGTAAAATTCTGTAACATGCGTCAGTCAGTGGTTTCAGGATAAGGATGTTCGCGCGGCTGCTCGTCTCGCTGTAAGGTAACTCTTAGTGCCTAGAGAACAATTTCAAGTTTCTCTTAACTCCAATTTGAAATGCTACACGGCGCTGATTTCGCATGCAAATATACCACGATAACGTGCAATCCACGACGAATAAATTGTGGCTACCGTGTATGTGGTTTAAAGTACCGTCCGAGGGCAAACTGTGCGACATACCAGCGAGGAATATCACAGGTTCTGCGAAAGGAACACCGTATCCCTCTCGGGAGCCCATTATTTCGAGTCAAAAATTGCAAAAACGTACGAGAATTTTGCACCTCTTCAAAGAACATCTAAGTGGTTAAGCAGCGCTCGAAGACTTCAAAAATTCTTTGAGCGCCAGCTGCATACCAGGTGGCTGTATGGTGCACTCAGAAACTGAACAATAGAGTGGGTGCGGTGTGTATATTTCAGTAAAGTCTGTTTATTTAATTATTTGAAGAATCCTGGCACAGTGACCTTTTTCCCAAAGAGCGCCGAAACATGTAACAATACAAATATATATTTAAAAATATATATACACACACACAGAAAAAAGAAGAAACAACGATTTATATAACATAAAGGTCTGTTCCAGCCGTGGGAAAGCTAACCCCCAATCAACTGAAAGCTGACCCCGCGCTGTTCGCAGCGAAGTTTCGTAATTGTCTGAGCTGTATTATGAAGAACTTAAGGTGGAGCATTGCTACGATAAATTCAGAAATACGGTTCCAATCGAACGTGGTAGAGCATTTTTGCCTCAGCGTATATCAGCACTTGCGTTTTATAGTTTCATTCAGATTGTCACGAAACTTACTGTTCGCCACATTCAGGCAAGACCCTTCATGGTATGTAGTTCTCCATAGTGTCATGTAGTCAAATCTTCGGGTTGAAGCCACAGTCGACGACATTTAACGACACAATAAAATACCCATTTCTCGGACTCAATAATTACTTGATCCCGTCACAGTACTTGAAATGACGGGGGAAGTAAAGAGCAGTAGATGAAGCAGAAAATAGAATAGTTGTCTGGAGATAATTCTTGTGAAACGTAATTTCAAAGTTTTTTCACCTTTCCAATTGACTTCAGCGATTACGTAAGGTAAATGAATTGATTTGAACCTTGCTGAGCAAGTTTTCGAACTGGTATACCAGAATCGGCTTTTTTGCAAATTGCATTTCATCTCAGTAAATTAGCTTAATGTATCAAAATCATTAAATCATGTATCATGTATCATTGAATAGGCGATTTTCAACGGACTTTTAGAACCAACATGGCGCTATCTTGCATTAAAGGCCGTTCCTCCACGCAAATCTTTTCTGCTACTTGTAGCTACACCTGTGTAATTCCCTTTCTTCAACTCATAAAATAATATATTCCTAAAACGTTCGGCTGATTTTTTTGTCTATTTTAATGTATGGAGAGAACGCAACATTGCTCACGGAAAAGCAATATTACTGCAGAAACCTCTGTTATTCATTCTTTTCGTCATGAGCCAGGAAACAATAATTTGCCTGTCTTGTTTACGTATTGCAAGAAATAAACAAATCGGATGTACCTTGTACTTGACAGTACATGTACAGTATTTCACAATCGTATAGGAATATGTTTCTTTAAATCCCGTGTATATGTAATCCGCTTTTCAATCCAGAGTGCTTTTGTTACACCTCGAATCTAATCACTATGTAAATAATGTAAAACGCGTTATGTATCAAATTTTTCAATTTACCTGAAATGTCAAATCAATGAAATGTAAAAGTTACTCAAATTGTGTTTAAAAATGAAACAATTATGAGCCTTACAGAGTTTTTGAATGGTTCTTTCCTCTTCGAGTAATCGCAAAATTGTGGATTGGTACAAGCGTTAGAAATAGCCGAAAAGCTGAATACAGCTCGAAATATTATGAAATTTACTCCTCATATATAGAATAGAATCTTATTTTCTCTGAAGAATCTTATTTTCTCATAGAATCTTATTTTCTCTGTCAGGACATTTCATCCAAATATTTGAAAACACGTCGCTGCTTCATTTAAGTTGATCCCGTGACTTATTTTCTCTGTCAGTATATTTAATCCAAAGATTTGAAAACACGTCGCTGCTTCATTTAAGTTGATCCCGTGACTTATTTTCTCTGTCAGGACATTTCATCCAAAGATTTGAAAACACGTCGCTGCTTCATTTAAGTTGATCCCGTGACTTATTTTCTCTGTCAGGACATTTAATCCAAAGATTTGAAAACACGTCGCTGCTTCATTTAAAGTTGATCCCGTGACTTATTTTCTCTGTCAGGACATTTCATCCAAAGATTTAAAACACGTCGCTGCTTCATGTAAGTTGATCCCGTGACTTGAAAACACATCGCTGCTTCATTTAAGTTGATCCCGTGACTTGAAAACACGTCGCTGCTTCATTTAAGTTGATCCCGTGACTTGAAAACACGTCGCTGCTTCATTTAAGTTGATCCCGTGACTTGAAAATATGTCGCTGCTTCATTTTAGTTGATCCCGTGACTTGAAAATATGTCGCTGCTTCATTTTAGTTGATCCCGTGACTTGAAAATATGTCGCTGCTTCATTTTAGTTGATCCCGTGACTACTGGCAAAGCAGCCGAAACAAAACCGCTCGTTTGTGAATTCTGAGTAACTCGAGCGTGCTGAAACTAATGGAAACTTCTTAAAAATATAATAGTGTAACATGATCAACGGCTCTTGGTGAAGTTTGTCTGTACTGCAAACTTTAAACACTTTTAAAAGATCAAAAATTCAATTATATGAAACCATCAAGATGAGGAGAAGCTGTTAGGGTTTCTAAAAAAACTGAGTTTGGAAAGCTTCCAACAAAGATAGTAACTGAGTAATTATCATATACTTTCTGAAGGATTCAACTTGGAACAAAGCAAACTTTCCACCACTTTAGGGAAACTTTTTTGTATAAGTTATAACGTACAAGTTTGTCCGCGCGGACATCGAATCTGGGTCCCCTCATTCCGGAGTAAGTAGCTGTCCCAACTAAGCTACGCGAACATGTGCTCTCACTGCTATCTGCCTTTATCTCATGTGCATCCTGCGGGGCAGGCACGTCACAAAGTCTTGCCTTATTAATACTTCTTGCATTAGTCCTAGTGTGTATACATGTGTCGGTATTATCACTGAATTCAGTGCATCCAATTAGCTTTCTAATGAATAGAATTGAAATTCTATCTTTATATTGAACTGTTTCAGTTATCTCAATGTAATACCTACTTACGGAAATTTGGTGTACTATTGTAGTTATGGATATTGAATGTTATGTTCCACACTATTTCAGCCAGCACTTATCATGATCCACAGCCTTTTATCGACACTGATGGAGCACTGTTTCCTATTGTAAATGGCACTTTTACTCTGAAATGCTACGTAAATGTTGAGATTGGAACTCAAGTGTTTTTCTTTTGGAATTATCCTCAAAAGAATGTAAGTTGTTTTGCATTCCTCTTTGTTCAGTATTTTAAATGTGTATGCCATGTCTTATTTTTTAAAGTAAATTCTGTTCACGATTTTCAATAATCTTTAATTTACTACATTTATAATTTGATTTATCGCTTGACAATAGACGAATGTACACCTACCATTTTATTTCAAAACCTCGTATTTTATTTTGCTAAGAAAGTTAAGATAGACGTACTGGCGTAGGTAGTCTTAAATTTCATTTTAACAGATTATAGTTTTACATTTCCTTTCAGCGATACTACAGTAATTACCTTTCATACGTTCTAGACCAGATGTGGGGGAACCATTTCATATTCGAAGGCTGCATTAAGTTAGTTGTAATCTAATAAGGCCGCACTAAAAAAACTTCAATTAGATATACTTCAAAATGTGCATTATTTTGTAAAAATCTAACAACTATGTACTAACGAACTTTATAACGAAGTGAATTTCTCCGTCATTTTTATCCGCGCCGGGGTTCGAACCCGGGTCCACTCATTCCGGAATAAGTTGCTCTACCAATTAAGCTACGCGGACATTTGTTCTGATTCCTATCTGCCTTTATGTCGTGTGCGTCCTTCTGGCAGGTACGTCACATCTCCTGGTACGTTACAACTTAACATTTTTTTTAAATTGCTACTTCTAAAGTTAACTAACCTTACATTGTCTAGTCACATTGTCTGCACGTATTTGGAGAATTTTCACTATCACCCTCGCCCTTAGAATTTAATAGCTATAATTTAATAGCTTATGCCGTTAAGCCCCACCAGATGGAGACATCTCAGTTGCTGAGCCCATCTCTACGGATTTGTGAAGTCAGATGCTGACAGAAAAACACACATAACGCCGTTGTTGCCCACCATAGCGTAAGGCGAACGCATTCGGCTAGTTATCGAGAGATCTGGGGTGCGTTCCCGGTGGTCTCCGGACAGCAATTATTCGGTTGTTGTGTGTTGAAGAAAACGTGGAAAGAGCGATGACTTTGTCTATTCACATTGTCTCCACGTATTTGGAAGATTTTCACTGTTAACTAACCTTTTAATGACTGCGTTGTGACTGCTTTTTGTTGGAAAGCATTTGAATAGCAACATGGAGGTCTTCAGTTTCAGGTGATCCTCTAGATAGGTATTCGTCATTTCTGACCTTAAGGGCATCTTAATTTGAGTTAGGTAGCAGAATATATTGTAGATTCGCAGCAATAAGTGGTTGAAAAGCAAGACAGCATTTTTCGTGCATGTCGCATAAGGCGTGGGTATTCTATTGCATTTTTCCATTTTTCAATTCGATCTGTCTTAGCGTCAAATAAGGACTTCAAAATGTCAGCTTCTGAGAGCTCAATCAGTTCCATCTGTAGTTCTTTAGAAGACATGGAGACATCAACTAGGTAAAGTTTGAAATGCTAAATTGAATGTGATGTCATGATTCTCAAAGTCAGTAAATCTTTCATTGTATTATTCAATTAATAAGTCTATAGCAGCTACGTATTCTTCAAACGATTCGTATGAATCCTTCTGCTCATCAATGACCTTTGCTAACTGGGGAAAATATTCATCCGAAATTTGAAAAAAGGTAGAAAAGATTTGAAAAAAAGGTAACTTTTTCGAAATGCTTAGATTTTTTGCCACATACTGGTATCATGTACAGACTTAGTTTTACCTGGCAAAGAAATATTCAAGTCATTTTGCTTTGATATGGTATCACACAGGAATGCAGCATTTCTATAGAAATCTTTCAATAATTGACATTGCTGATTCTGTGTTCTTCATAAAATTTAACTATCTGTTCTCACAAAGATAACATTTTTGCTAGCACCTGACCCTGCGATAGCCAATGCACTTTAAAATGATACGGCAAATTCACAATGAATACCTCATCGTCCAACTTTAGTATGTTACGAGACCGACGATGACGTGTTGCATCTGCACGAATACAGTTAACAGTACTTCTTACAAAGTGTCACTTAAAATTGTAGATTCAGTACAGAGAGCATTATTTCGTTGAATCTTTTTTTACTGTTTGGTATTTTAAATACGGTCATTTTAAGATTAAAAAGGTTCCCCACCTCTGGTCTAGACAGTCGTGAAAGTCGCAAAACAGGAACTACTTCTGAAATTTAATCAAAATTAGTAATCGCGGAGAATACCATGAAAAAATTGCCAGTAACTTGGTCCTACTTCGCGTGAAATATTACTTCTGAGACGCAGCACCACAGAAAGTTCCGTGTTACAGTATAAAGAGCGATGGCCGAAATGACACAAAAGCTAGTAGCCCAGTTAATGTAGTGCTCATTGGAAAACCACATGGGGAGTAATCTAAGCAGGCACTGTCGTAAACAAATAACGGTGACATGAATATTGACCGAATAAATGTGCTGCCTTCAGTAATTGTAATGAACACTATCCGAAGTAGCAGGATCCAGATAATCTCACAACTTTGATCCAACTATTCTATAAAGATCAAGGCTTACATTATTATTACAGGAGTATAGAGCTATGTCAAGCCATTTTGGCCTTTTCCCTTGACTTCCCTGTTGTTACAGTCTATGTTCATGATTTATGAATTGTCAATTTTTTTTCCAGTCTTTCTTTTTTTCTAAGAGCATGTAACAACAAAAATAAATAAATATATAAATAAAATAAAAAAAAATATTTCCTTTGTGCATCAGTCGTTCCCAAAATGCACTGGTGTGCAAAAATTAAGGACAAACAGGAGAAATTAGCATAGCAGCGGAACGAGCAGGCGGAACGGACCGAAAGACCACTCAGGAGATAGACGAGGGTCCGGTACGGCAGGGCATGCGCATATATGCAGCATGACGTAGGGGGGGGGGGGTGTCGGAAGGGTATAAAGCACACAGGCGGTGTACGTTCAGCAATTCGGTGAAAGCTATTGCACGGTGTACATCGGTTTGAACGACGTCGAGTTGCTGCCACCGTGTGATATGGCTAACAGGCAATCCAATAGACGACATCTGGATGACTTTACCAGAGGTCGCGTCATTGGCAAGTTGGGGGAGGGCCGAAGTTCGACTAGCGTAGCCGAGGAGTTCGAGATCGCTCACAGCATCGTTTCACGACCTTGGAGAGCATTTCAAACGACAGGAACAGCTGTCCGAGAGTTTAGCAGTGGTCGTCCTCGAGCAACTACGGCGGCGGACGACAGGTATATTGTCTTACAGGCAAGAAGAGACAGACGGTAGACAGCGGGAGAAATCGCAAGGCACATGCAACAGACAACTGGACGTCCGTTATCGCGTTTTACCGTCGCCAGGAGGCTGCACAAAGGTGGTCCATTTGCACGACGACCAGTACGGTGTGTGCCATTAACGCCTGCTCATCGGAGACTGCATTTTCTGTGGTGCCAGGAACACAAGAACTGGACACATCAGCAATGGGGTCGAGTTCTCTTTACGGATGAGAACCGATTTAGTTTAACGAGCGATTATGGACGTATACACATCTGGAGAGAGCAGGGGACACGCAATCACGCCTCGAACATCATCGAAAGGGACCGGTTTGGAGGTGGCGGTGTTCTCGTTTGGGGCGGTATCATGCTTGGTAGCCGTACTGACCACATCTTTCAAGGAGGTTTAGTCACTGGTGTTCGCTATTGTGCCGAGGTTCTCCTGCCTCCCGTGCGTCTGTTTAGAGGTGCTGTGGGTCCTGAGTTCCTCTTCATGGACGACAACCTTACACCTCATCGTACAGTGGCTGTCGCAGAGCTGTTGGAGAGTGAAGATATTCAAAGCATCAATCCATGCCTCTTGTAGCGCCAATCGCAGCTGCGGAACCGTTGATGGCGGCTGGTGACGTGCTGCAAAGCGTCTCCCGAGAACGTCCCACACGTGTTCGATTGGATTTAGGTCCGGGGACCTTGCGGGCGGAAGGTCCCCGGACCTAAATCCAATCGAACACGTGTGGGACGTTCTCGGGAGACGCTTTGCAGCACGTCACCAGCCGCCATCAACGGTTCCGCAGCTGCGATTGGCGCTACAAGAGGAATGGGACGCGATGCCTCAGCAGCTCCTTGACAACCTCGTCCTCAGCATGGACAGACGTTGTAAATCCTGCAGCACAGTCAGGGGTTGTTATGATATCTCTTACTAAGTACTGGATTTTTCTTGGCAGCCGCCTGTCACATGGACGTTTCAGTCTTCTGTCTAGATGTGCTCGAAGCTACCTTTTCAATAAAGTGCCTTTGTATCCTTTGGATTCCTTGTCTGGACGGTTTTGCTCACTTGTCCCATATTCTTACATCTTGGGGATCTTATGGAACCGCCATACTTCCATTAATAAAGCTACCTAAGCAAAATAGAAGTGATAATGATAACAAAAAACGTTCGATTTCGATACTTATTTTCATCCGTACAACTTATTTACACGAGTCACAAATTAGCCAACATAGTTTTTTCTGACTCAGATCGACTTCTAAAACTTATTGATGCTGGGCAGAAAGGAAACATTCCCTTGATGAGCAATGCAGTGTTCAAAGACTTCTTCAGTTCTTGTCTCTCAGATGTGAAGTCATACCCCTCTGTATCTTTTAGTGATGGTGTCTTGGACATTGCTCATGAGATCTGTAAGCCGCAGTTTCACATCCTGCAATTTTCCAATGCACTACAAGGACTCTCATCTAGAATTCACTTTTTGTCTGGCTGAAGAGCGTCATAACAACCGTTTTTCCAACAGTTCCGTCCTACTGCATCAAAACTTGAGAATTCCTTACCTGGCTATAATTTTCTCGAGCATTAAACACCGCATTTGTTCAAAATTTAGAGCAAATAAACTCTTGTAACACTGTTATACACTATCTACCAACAAGTAATTGGACACCCCTGTAATCGACGGTATCTGCGGTTCTGATACACGTCACGGCCGCCTCCGTTAAATATCGTGTGGGAAACAACAACGCAACCAGTCGCATGCAAGATGCCACGCAGTTCGGAGCTCTCTGATTTCAAGAAAGGTGTAATCGTCAGGTATCACAGAAATGGCCGATCCATACGTGACATATCCAGCGAGTTGAAGTTCCCAAAATCGACTGTGGCCTACGTGATTGGCAAGTGAAAGATGAGAGGTGACTGTCGGAATGTGCTCCGACCCGGCAGACCCACAAAACTGGGAGTTAGAGACCGACGGGTGCTGGCCAGATAAATTCGGAAGAACCGCACCAAATCGATGGGCCACATCCACAAGGAGTTTCAACAGGCATCCGGGAGTGTTCTTTCGATGAATTCAAGGAAGCCCATCTGCTCGGTTATCATGGACGTGCTGCCGCCCACCAGCCTTTGATCACCAAGTCCAATAGCGCTGCTCGGCTAACGTGGTGCAAAGAACATCGACAGTGGACCGTTGAACAGTATAAACAAGTTCTCTGGGGCGACGAATCAAGGTTCACCCTCTACCGTTAGGATGGCAGGGTCTGGGTTTGACGTCTGCCTGTAGAACGCCTCCTGCCGCAATGTATTGTGCCAACTGTGAAGTTCGGTGCCGGTGTTATTATGCTATGGGGGTGTTTCTCGTGGTATGACACGGGACCCTTGGTCGCAATTCCTGGTAGACTCAACGCCGAGACCTACTGCACCATTTTGGATGACCATGCGCTTCCTACGTTGTGGCAGTTTTACGGGGTGGACCCATGTTACTTTCAGGATGACAATGCCACCTGTCATGTTGCGAGGTCCACCATGGCTTGGTATGGTGACAATGGGGTTAATCGAATAGACTGGCCTGCGCAGAGCCCGGACCTTAGCCCTATTGAGCACATCTGGGACGAGTTGGAGCGTCGACTTAAGGGGTGCCCCCACCGTCCGAAATCGGTGAAGGAACTGACTTGTCTTCTCCAAGCCGAGTGGAAGAAAATATCGCTAGCCGTCGTACAACGCCTGGTTGAGAGTATGCCCCGGAGGGTCGCAGCTGCAATCGCCGCTCGTGGAGGCTCCACCAACTATTGAAGGTGAATAAACTTCGTTTTCCTTTGCTATCACAGGTGTCCAATTATGTGTTGGTAGATAGTGTATTTCAATCAACGAAAAATTGGCAACAGCGATCTGCGTAAAAAGTTTTGCTCTTTGGGGTAGAAAACAAAACAAAAAGCTCCGATGGGAATGGGGCAAAACTTTTTGTCTCTTCCGATCAAAATACCTTTGTATTTCCATATTTATTGTGCTAGATTACAGTTTTAAATTTTCTAAAGAAATCTTTCGGTTGACAATGTGTGCACCACAAAAGCAGTATTTCTCAGTTGCAACGTCGGGAAAGGGCAGTGTTTGAAAATCAAATTTAGGAGAGGTTGAATTCTAGTATTAAAATAAATCCGTCTTGTTGCACGATGATATTTATTCAGCTAAAAAATGAAATCTATATACAGTTTAAAAACACATGAGCACTTTCGGTGTCACATTGACACCTTCATCAGATGTAATTTCACCATGTTCAAGAGAAACTTTTCTGGGAGAGGTATAAATAGTGAATTCTGTTGGTCTAATTCCTGTCTGAAAACTGCGTTTGGGCATTATATTCGATACTAAATTTAAAAACTTAAAGCCTTCTGGTTTTAAAAATGTTCGGATTACGTCTCAGGAGAAAACCGGCATATTTCGTTAACACAGAAATATAACACTTCCAGTGTTACATAAAATGCAAAAGTTTAGTAGAAGAGTTATATGTTGTCGAGAGTGTCTCACAAAATCGAGTGAATGTATGGAGATCATAGGATTATACAAGGCATACAAATGTGCAAAGCTTCAAGGTACTGACTGCTATTCTATAAGTAGTATGCCCACTTCCAGCTGCAAGAAAAACATAGAGACTGCGCAAGTATACGTATTGTCGAACACGTGAGAGAAAGGGTTGCACATGAAGGCTGACGTTCAATCCAGGACTTACTCCCAAGAATATGCTCCTGGTGTGTGTGTGTGTGTGGGCGTCAGTTCGCATAATGCTTCCCCATGCTAGTATATGTGCAGACCCACGTATCCTTAAATATTACGCGTGTCCGAAAATCTTTCTTCAGTGCACTTCTAGCTATGAGTTGAAGAAAGACTTTGGAAATTGAGATCCGATGATAAGCAGCCCAATCACCATATACTCGTGTACCTCTGGTGGAGGGGTGACTTGCAAAACAAATCCTTCCATAATTAAAACACAGCTGCAGTATCTGAATCAAGATCAGTCTTTGCTGAAGTAATATGAAAGAATGAAATTAATTGACTCCCCCATTTGAAGATATTGTAACAGCAAATCACTCCCTGCCCAAATGATAGTCACTCATTTTGGTCACTTTCATTCGATCTCATCTCTGTTTAGCTGGTTTTTCTGTTAATTACATTAATGCACAGCACGACGACCGCTTTGTTTCCACTTTTTTGTTTAAGATTCTACCTAGTATGGTACTAATAAATCCGTCCTGCCCCGACACGCATTTCCACATGCTTCTGAAACTATATCTTTTGTTCTGTTCATATACTGTACATGTATGTATTTTCGGTTTATGGCGTCTGACGTCCCCTTCCAATCTCCAAGAGCTTTTTCTATCTTTCTCTATCTAAGCACCATTCTTCTATCAGGTCATTTTGACTAAGTGCTATCCTTATTCTATCAGACCATGTCCTTCTAGGACGGGGTCCATTTTTTCGTTTTTTTTATTTAAATTCCATGGCAATTTTGGGCAGTCTTTCGTTGGTCATTATTTTTACATGATCAAACCAACGCAATTGTCTCTTCTGAATGTCTTCTAAAATTGTTTCTTTCACAATTCATTATTCCTTTCAATCGTTATTTTCTGTCTTCTTGACACTCTACATGATCTTCTTAAAGCATCCATCTGTACAGCTATTATTTTCTTTCTATCGGCTTCTGTTAAGCGTACAGTAAGATACTCTTAGCAATACTATCAACATAAAACACTCCAGTCTTTTGAAACCAACGAACCCCGTAATCCAGTTGACAGACATACTATTTATTAATGATGCGCGTCCGTCTAACACTATAGCAGGTTGATGTCGCCTGTTTCAGTTCAAGTTCTCAAAACAAAATCCAATCTGCTGAATTATTTCTGTTCAGCACATTAAAAGTAACAAAGAAAAAAAAACAAGAGACTTGCAAACTATTATTCAAATTATGGGGATGTAAGGTCAGGTGATGCGTAACATCACAGCCTCTCATTGACGAATGTCAACCCCGCCTTCTCGTGGTGCATCCTGTTCACACTAAAGGGGCTCTAACGACCGCCAATAGCGGTATAACTATACCATTGGGATTAGAGGAAATGCTATCCCACACTCAACAACCCGCTTGGCCAGCGTGGTGAGTTATGGCCAAACCCCTCCAAAAGGACTCCACAACTTAAATCTTGATCCTCAGTCTCCGGCAGCTGGTATGTACCTGGCCAAGGCAGCGGCCAGTGCGACATGAAGGCAGAGGGTGCTACGAATCCCCGGAGGACCGGACTAGGCTGCCATCTGATGCTGACCTTGGCTAAATATAATGGACGCTCCCTATCTTCTGATTCAAGGCTTCTTGAATTGGAAGAGGAACTACAAAGGATCAAGTGGGACATCGTCGGGCTAAGTGAGGTAAGGAGAAAAGGAGAAGATCTCATTGAAATGAAAAGTGGACATCTCTTCTACTATCGTGGGACTGATACTGGCAGAACTAGTCGTGTTGGATTTATGATAAACAAGAAACTGAAGGATAAAGTTGTAGAAGTTGAAAGTTCCTCTGACAGAGCTGCACGACTCGTTATCCAACTCTCGAGAAGATACCAGGCTCAGATCATTCAAACTTATGCACCCACCACAAGTCATGCTGAAGAAGAAATTGAAGAATTTTATGAGGAAATTCGTGATCTAAATAATAAAGGTAAGCAGCCCTTGAAGATAATTATGGGAGATTTCAATGCAAAAATAGGGCAACGGCAACAGAATGAAACTTCAGTAGGTAAATTCGGTCACGGCACCAGAAACCTGCATGTAAATACTCTCGTTGAGTTGCAGAGGCAGAAGAGTTTTTCATCTTGAACTCCTTTTTCAAGAAAAAGCCACACAGGAAACGGACATGGAGACATCCAAATGGGACGACAAGTGAAATTGATTTTATTATGTGCAACAAAATATTCGTCATAGAAGACTGCAGTGTGCTAAACAAGTTCAACACAGGTAGTGACCATAGATTGGTGAGATGTAAGATGCACCTCAATACTAAAATCAAACGTGGCAAGCTCATAAGACAAACAAAATATATTGACATAACCAACCTTAAAAAACACCATAATACCTCTAAGTTGGTACTGAAGAACAGATTCTCTGCTTTAGAAGGCCTAACATTGGAAGAAGTGGATATTTCGGAAGTTAACAGAAAAGTAACCAAAGCTCTTATGGAAACAGCAACAAAATTAGCTGGGTCTAAGAACAAGTTGCATGTGAGCAAATTATCAGGAAAAACCAAAATGTTGATGCAAAAAAGAAGAGAGGTGAGGACAAAAAAAGAAGATGTGACTTCCAAAGTAGAATATATAGAACTATGCAAGACAGTAAGAAAAAGTATCATTGAAGACGTAAGAAAATTCAACTGTGAACTTGTGAGGAAAGCAATTGAAAACAACCAATGCCTAAAGATAGCAAAGGGACATCTCAGTAAGGGAAGAAAACAGATTCTGTCACTGAGAAAAGAAGATGGTTCTGTAACAAGAAATCGAGACGAAATTTTGACAAGAGTGAAATATTTCTACTCCAAATTATATGAAAGGGATTATGCATGTACTCCAGACACCATGAAGGGTACCAGTACCAGAGTTCTTCCAGTCCTACCAGCAAAAGTTGCACATGCAATCAAGAACATGAAGCAGGGAAAAGCTCCAGGAGAAGATGGAATTACTGTAGACATCATACAACAAGCAAGTGGAGAAATCGAAACAGTGCTCGCCCAAATTTTCACTCGATGCCTTAATGAAGGGAAGATTCCTGAGGATTGGAACAACGCTACAATGACCCTGCTAAATAAAAAAGGTGACAGTTAGGATCTCAGGATCTACAGACCTATCAGCCTCCTATCAGTGGTTTATAAAATCTTCACTAAAGTTCTTTCACACCGTTTGAAGGTAACACTGGACATGGCTCAACCGAGAGAACGAGCTGGATTCAGGAGTGGCTACAGCACAATAGATCATATCCACGTACTGAGAGAACTAATTGAAAGAGCGAGGGAATATGAACTTCCATTGTGCATGGTTTTTATCGATTATGAAAAAGCCTTTGATTCAGTGAAACCATCAGCATTTACAATGGCTCTGAAATCCTGCGGTATTGAAGATGCATACATTAATATTATTAATAACATCTATGAAAATGCAAGTGCAAAGATTCGGCTATTTGAAAATACAACACACATAAAAATTGGAAAGGGAGTGAGACAAGGTGACACCATATCTCTGAAGCTCTTTAATGCCACATTGGAGGGTGTTTTTCAGTCGCTGAGCTGGGAAAACAAAGGGATAAAGATTAATGGAGATTATCTAACCCACCTTCGTTTTGCTGATGACATAGTCATTTTTGCAACTACCTCATCAGAGCTGCAGAGTATGATCCAGGAACTTGCTGACAAGAGTAAAGAAGTGGGATTAAAAATGAACTTTCGGAAGACAAAAGTGATGTTCAATGCTTTTACAAGAAATTAAGATTTATCGATTGATGGATAAAACCTGGAGATAACAGACACGTACATTTATCTTGGACAGCAGATATCAAGTGAGGGTCACATTGATGAAGAAATTAATCGGCGCACAAAACTTGCCTGGAGAGCTTTTGGAAGAAACAGCATAATTTTCAAGAGCAATATGCCATTATGTCTTAAAAGAAAAGTGTTTGATCAATGCATCCTTCCAGTGCTTGCGTATGGTGCAGAGACGTGGACCTTAACTAAAAGAGACATAAAAAGGCTGCACACAATTCAAAGAAGCATGGAGAGGTGCATGCTTGGTTTAACCAGGAGAGATAAGAAGAGGAACTCGTGGATCCGAAAAATGACAAGAGTGGAAGACATCATGATCAGAGTTAACTCCCTGAAATGGCAATGGGATGGACATACTGCCAGAAGAACAGACCATCGATGGACAGCCGAAATTTTAGATTGGATTCCAAGGAACAGGAAAAGACCCAGAAGAAGACCACATGGGAGATGGGTGGATGAAATTCGAAAGGTTGCGGGAGTGACATGAAGGAGACTGGCACAAGACAGACCGTTGTGTAAGAGGCTTGGAGAGACCTTCGTCCAGCAGTGGATTGATAATGGTTGACAATGATGATTCAAATTTTTGTTCTATAGATCTAACATCCGATTTGCCTGAAGTAGTGTAAATGACAATTAAAAAACAAGTTTTGCAGGATTATTAGTGGCCACTAATGCAGCTTTGGTTCTAATCGATCAGAAGGCTGCATTTCAGCATGTATGAAGCATGTTTATAATTTGGTTATGGAGTCACTTGGTGAAGACAAGTTGTAGCTGATATTTCACAATAATTTGCCAAATTTGGCGTTGAAGTTTCCTTAATAAATAAACCCCAGTCACACACGGTCTTAATCATGCTTTGTGTCATTGGCTCTTTAATTTCCTTTTTCCTCCTTCTTTTTTTCCCCCTTTTCTTTTTTTTTTTTTTTTTTTTTTGTGGTCATAACATTCGGGCTTTTTTCAGGAAGGAGAAAAAGGTAAAAGGTTTGATACATCTTCCCTTAGTGCAGGCATATCTCAGGAATCACTTCTCTGTGTCACCTATTTTATTTTTTCCTTTGCATATCACTATTTTCCATCATCAAACACTGCTCTGCAGTCCGTTCGCACCTCCTGAAACTGTGATCCTTAGGACATCTCTCGTTCGATAACGGATAAACTTTCGGTTAAAAACCACACCCCCGGGTTTTCTCTGTGTGTAACAAAGTATATAAGCTTTTTCAGCCATTTCGTTATCTAATAACGATTCAGGAAGGATACATAGCACTTATCTGTCTGATGTTGGTTTGAATATATTCACCATCTTGGCTTGGCGGAGAAACATTTAGCTGCCTCCGGTAGTCGACTTTCAGGTGCACTGGTTTCTGGCTAATCGTCTCAGCTGGGCCTGGGTTCGAGTCCCGAATGAGACATGGGCGGTGTGTTTACCCACGTTATAGCCCCTTCCCCATCCCTGGAACCGGTGGACCAAAATTAAGGACGAGCGGCTGCTTTATAGCCCCAAGAAGTGGTCATTAACCCACACAAAGAATTAAAAATGTGAAATGTTTCTTTCATCGTTAAATCTGTTTCGGAGGAACGAGGATTTGGCTTCCCGTTTAGACAACACTTTTCTACTGTGCCTCTTCTGACATTATGTCTTACGCAAGAGTGTTTAGCCTGGATGTATTACGTTCACTTTTGGGTAAATGACTTTGATGAACCGCGAAGCTCGGTGATGCTGCACAGAAAAATATTTCGTACCTATACATCAAAACCTCGAAATTTCCTTTCTGTTTTTTTTAACCGAGGTTAAACAACTAATTTTTGTCTAGTTTCGCGTTTTGAAAAAGTAAAATAAATTTAGAATGGTACATTGAATTCTACTTTTTCCATGGTGTTGTGAACTACATTGATTTGTTGGACATGGTCACATCAGAAAAAAGAAAGGACAAAAACCTGTTTTTTTCTTCAAAGCTGGCTTCTTTTTTAGAGCAAAAACAATAGTAATACGTAATTTGAGCTGGTATATTTAACACAGACTCAACAGGAAAAAATGTAACAAAATATATGTTATTCTTTCTCAAAGTACCTTCCCTCGGATGATATGCAACGGTTCCATCGTTCAGTCCACTTTTCAAAGTATGTGGAGAAGGCATTTTGTAGAAGCTGCTTTAGCGACTCCTGTACAGCTTGAATAGCACGGGGCGAGATCAGGATTGTAGGCAGGCTGTGTCATGATTTCAAAACTGCATTTCGTAAGAAACTGTTGAACACAAGCAGCCACATGTCGCTTAATCGATATATGTCGTCGCAGACGCTTCAAGACTGAAATTCAATACTCAACATTGACAGTAATTTGTGGAGGAACGGCATGCTGGTAGACTACACCTTTATGATCAAAGAAATTTATCATCACTTTCCCAGCTGATTTGGTTTGGCGGACTTTTTTCGGAAGAGGCGAGCCTGTATGTTTCCAGACACTCGTTCCGCGCTTCGTGAGGGAGTCGAAATAGTGGACCCATGTTTCATCGACAGTTATTACGGTATTTAAAAAGTTTGGATCCTTTTTAATCATTGGAAGTCATTATCAAATTGATCCTTTGTAATCATTGGAAGTCATTATCAAATGGATCCTTTGTAATCATTGGAAGTCATTATCAAATTGATCCTTTGTAATAATTGGAAGTCATTATCAAATGGATCCTTTGTAATCATAGGAAGTCATATTTTCCTTTGTAATCATTTGTTTCCACTCATGACACACCTGAACTCTGGCTAACAATTGTTCTCTCGTCAGGTGATGAGGTACCCATCTGGAACACACACGATGCAGCAGTAATTTGTCTCGTAGAATGCGGAATGCCGACGTTTTTGAAATATTAATTAACGCCGCTATGTCTTCACACGTCATTTGTCGATCTTCTTGCAGGATTGCCCAAACAGTGTTGACAATACGCCCCGAAATAACACTTTCAGGTCGATCAGACCCAGGAGCGAGTTCTGCCTACAAACGCCCTGTTTATAAATCATGGTACCATCTGAAAATCGTTGACTCACCCAAACATTTATTTTTGTAAGCTTTTTTCATTAAATCAACTGTTTCTGGAGCCGTTTTACCCAAACGATAGTAAAGTTTTATCGTACAACGCATTTCACTTCTTCAATCTGAATCACTCACCACCATATCTTTATGGTGAAATGCAGACGTACCTTAAACTACTGCGCAATAACAAAACCGAAATCGTCTTTCATGGCTAATAACTGTTGCCATAGACACTTCCTTAATTCAGGTAGTCGTCTGCGTGGTTATTTTCCCCTTCGCACTGTTGCCAACTAAAAAAATACTCTCAGTTTTTATGGATCGGTCTTTATATTTTAAGTGGAAATGTAGTGGTGTGTTCATTCAGCGGGGCAGTTTTTCTGGAGTGCAGGACTTTCGTCAACTTTTATATTAGTGGTTCCTTTCCGGTTAGTATTCTACATTAGGATGCTTCTCTTTTGTGAAAGGAATGGTTTACTTCCTTGTCTTTATTTTTTTATATGATAGCAGAATATATTCAGTAAACACCCTGACACGCTCCATGACTTTTAGATTGCTTTTCTCCGGAAGATGACAACCGTTTCTTGGACGAAATAAACAGAATGTCTCCGCTAGATGACAGTGGGAACGACAGGGTTAAGAAGTGTTCGTCTTCCATTTTTACAGTCTCTTTGTGAAATGGATGCACGGAATTACTATATTGATACGAAAATTAGGAACAAACTAATTAACTATAAAATGGGGGATGGACTCGATAGGCGTGGTTAAATTATGATGACGATTAAATTTAATATTCGGCCTACTACAAAATTAAGTGGAAATATTAGCACGCTTAAATTGGGGAAGTATGGTAATTCGCTGTGGCTAGGTGAAAACAAAGGAATTGAGAGATCGCCTTTGGAGGCCTAATCAACAACAAGGAGGCCACCCAGCCGGGCGACGCGAAGAGAGGCACTCGTGCCCTCATAAATATGTCTACGTTTAAGCTGTATATGTCAGAAAGCTCTTAGCCTGCGACCAAAGGTACGATTACAGCAGATCAAAGGTCGGAAATGGCACTAGTCTTGCATTAGCGACGGCGCGCTGTACGAAAGAGAAGAGAGCAACTTTAAGTGTTGACAGAAAAGATGCAAGCGAAGGCACTTGACACGGAAAGGGGCAATTTTGGTTCGCCTCAGCGAAGAGGCAGACAAAAATTAAGAACAGTTGGTTTTCTACGTCAGCTGTAGTAAGTCGTCCGCGAGAACCAGCCACAAACAGAAAATATGCAATAATGCTCGTCGCTGCTGTAAGACCCTAGCATAGAGAAAAAGCGAGGCCTGACCGTAATTACTTGGTGGCTGGGGGTAATCCCGCCAGGTATGTCCAAATTGGGAACCGGCGAGGAACGATTCAACCGTCGTTGAAATATGAGCCGCTATATTTATCGGCTGAAGTCATCAACCGCTGTCCGAGCGGGGCCCGTAAACAGGGTAGATCTTCTCATAAACTGCATCCAGCCAAGAAATCACGACGAATCTTCAGCAAGAAATCAAGCACCGGACGCCGAGCAAAGAGATCCCGTTTCCCACCTAGAAAGCCGACCAAGAATCATTAGCTAACGCCAGGCCATGAAACCAGAATCTGGAAAACGCCAGCATCAGCCGAAGAGGGGAGGTCGGTGACCTCGGCGAAACTGCAAGCAGCTCAGAGCAGAGAGCCGACATCTTTACAGCGGCGAGTAGTGTCAAGCCCCGTTCATCTTGACCCCATCCGAGCAGCGGGTCTTTGCTGCTCCTCGAAGAGAAAGTGAAAGAAGGGAGTGATATTTCTCCCTCATGTCACACAGGTTAATAGGGCCATTAAGGAGCCCGATGAAGTGCTTTTCCGCAGCATTGTGTAGGCGTGTGTGAGTGTGTCGGCATCTTAAGTAAAAAGGGTTAAGCCATCTTAAATAACCCGGATTACCGCGCTACTACAAGAATAAGTGAGTACTTTTTCTTTGTTGTTTAAAGCTATGCTTTCGCTAAGTGACGAACTGAGTACATCAGCTGAATCCAGACTTTATTTTAGAACTTTGATACGCCTTTTGGTGGAAGACTGTATTCAGAATCTAGGGCCAGCTTATACTAGTTTCGAATAAGGAGAATAACTCATGTATGTATCGCCGTGGCAATGCCCAGGAATAGAGTTCTCTTCTAAAAATAAAGATGTCTAAGTGTTTTAATCTTACTCTATTTGTTCTACGGGCTCTGGTATTAAAAATAATCCCTGTATTTCAGCTAACGTTCTCGCTCATATATACCAGCTCCCGGATGGTATGGACGCCAAGCCTCTGGTAATAAGCAAACATCAAATCGATCGGACACGCCTCTCAGAGGCCTTCATTGAAATTAATGAATACTATCACTCGGCACGTACGTATCAATATGTACTAAAGTATATGGCCCAAGGAATTGATCTCAGATTATTGAGACTGAACCCAAGTGAAAAGTGAGTTCTATATGTGAACCGCCGGTATACAGTGAAAACGCTTTGATTTACATCATTGTAGAAAATAAATGAGCACTCTGGAACTGAAGCAATGCATACTTACATCGTTTGTGCGGATGTGATAGAATTTCCACGTTTTTATTCTTATCATACGTCACCCACATTTCGACGACGACGATGATATAAACAATGTGAGTAAAAGAGTTATTTTAACCAACTTTTGGGTTCGTCGCAAAAACTAATGAAAAATGTCAAATCCTAATCAGCTGTTTTTTTCGTTATTTTTGCCTACTTTGACGCTCCTAATGACTTCCAATTTTATTTGGAAATATGTATTTTGAGACTTTTCTGAATCCTGTAAATCGGCGCTTTCAATTCATCCCATTGCTGCGGCATATGATACAATCCTTCATAAATTCTAAAGTATGGGGACGTATTGGTGTACTTTTTTCATTCAGTCACTTTGAGCAACGAAAGTTTTGTTCAATGTCTTACTATCATGGACAGTTTCATCACAAGTTGTCAGAACAGTTAATACAAATCTTAGGGTTCATTCAGGACGTTTACTTGACAATGTTATACACACTGCTTGACACATAAGATGCAACACCAGGAAGTATTTGTCGGAGCGCCATATATATTTGTTGGATATGTGTCTACAGTTCGGTTATGTGAATAATTGTAGTTGCGAACTAACTACGTTATAGCTGAGGAAGATAAAGGAACAAAACCGCTAGGCATAGCTAAATTTAGTCCTCCTTACTTGGGCGTGTGGACTAGTGCATCGAAGTGGTCTGAGTGGCGGAAGTACGTGCGAGAAGCGAGAATGCCTGGCCGAGGTCATCGGGAATTTACCATCACAAGGACATTTTCCAAGAGGCTTCATCGTAGGGCTCCGTACCGCTGCTTGATCCCTGCGACTCATCGCTGCGTGAACGCATAAAGATGCACCCTCCGGCACACTTGTCTATCGAATGAGGAATGAGGCGCTATTAGTTGAAGGATGGTAACGTACGCTTCCTTAGTTGCACATGTGCACGTAGGCAGACATCCGGATGCCTCGATTGCCGCATTAATGCAAAGCTGTAGCAACCCCACAATGCATAGTGCAAGACGGTCGACGAGATATAAGGCAGCTATGGACATTCCCGTATCTACACGGACTGTGAATTGCAGATTGACTGAGGCAGATGTTTGTCTTGCTAGCCATTTCGATGACGAGTCTGAAGACGATTTGGTCACAGGGCTAATCTTACTGCCACCCGTAAGCGTCATACTGGTCCTCAGCTGGTTGTCAAGGTTTGGGGATCTATCAGTTTCAACAGACGTTCACTGCTCGTACGCATAGTGGACACAATGACAGCGCAACGATATGCCGAAGAGGTGCTGCAGCCCGGTTTGTTACTGGACCTCCGTGGCCTCCCTAACACCTAGTTTGAACAAGATAACAAACACCCTCCGGCACACTTTCAACAACAGCAGACAATGTAAACAAGGCATCTAGGAACTTCCCTGTCCAGCGCGATCCCCAGATTCTTCTGAATCGAGAATGTGTTGGACGTCATTGGCAGACGATTAAACGTCTCAGCACGACCCCATCGCAATGTGAATGAATTTTGGACACAGGTCAGCGATACACCTGGACACAATCCGGGTAATTTTCCTTGTGGATGCCACACCGTGTTGCCGGACGTATTGCCCAGCATGGTGGTCATATGACCTACTGACTCAGGCCACATTGTACTGTCTCCTGAACAACTGGATTCGTGTAATCCCTCAGCAATCAAACAATTTCTTTCTCACCTAGTTGTGTACAATATATGCGTGATAAATTTCGTCTTATTTCATGCATTCCTTCATGGTGTGGCATTTTCCATGTCGAGCAGTGTGTTTCCACGCGAACCTTGATAAATGGGCATCGTTTTTAATCATAATGTTGCCAATTATCAGAAATGTATGTGTGCGTCTAACGTATATCTAAACCACGAAGAGTGTAGTTTTTTCAGCTTTCCTTTTCAGTTACTCTGATAATCCCTCCTCAATGCAAATAACTTCAATTTCAATCCGCAGAAGTATTACTGTGCATTAGAAGTTTCATATGGAGATTTTTTTCTTTGAAACTAAGAGCAAACTTTTCTTTCTTGGAAATGTATCTTCGAGAAAGCAGTCATTTCGAATAGAGGCCTGTCCCATCAAAGTAGGAAATCTGTTTGGAGCTATATTCACCATCCTTTATGGTCTTTTTTAAGTTTTCAGAAACTGCAGTACATTTTTCTCTAGAACTGATCTGGCGACTTCCACTAAGTCTTGATATTCTTGAAAACTTAACCTCTTTTGAAAGTAATAAAATTTTTTCTTCGAAACAAAATGTTCTTGGAAGCTTCCTTTTTTTCCCGCTTCTCTCCGTAGATCTTCAAACAATCTGAGATTTCTACCTTGAATATCAGCTAAGCTTACAGATACACTGTGTTGGCACGGATCTTCTTCTTTCGTTGCAAGGAGCCTTTCCATGATCCGCATTGCATCATCAATTGCCGGGTATATTCACTACAAAGGACATCACGTTTTTGTTTTTTAATCATCGGAATGTGCTGCAGATAGCGTTGTAAGTGGTTGTCTCAGAGGTGTTGAAAAAGCGTGAGATGTCTACCACCCGTTGACCAAGGCTCTTGCGAAGAAACAACGAAGTAACATCTACAGTCCATCGTTGATACATTTTTCTTGGCACAAACAGCTAGAACTCATTGGTAATGAGAATTGCCAAACGGGTGGCTGTGGGTAATGCTTTTACTCTAAGAAAAGGTCAGTGCTGGGGCTATGATATCATCTTTTTCTTAGTTGAAAAAGAAATAGCCCGCGACCATATTCACTATACAAGCATTCTATGGAAAAGACGTCGCAGCCCATTGCACGTCTGTCTGATTAACCATGCGACGACAAACGTAGATTCCTGTATTAGCAAGCATCCTCATTAGTCAACAAACATCCTCATTAGTCAACAAGTTTCCTCATTAGGAAGAAACTTGTCACGTAAAATGACGTTGTTAAGAGATGGGACTCCGGCAGTTGTGATCAGCTGTATAATCCTGTGATTGGCCAGTATCATAAAGAACTCTTTTCGTACCATAAAAAAGGAGATTTAATATTTCATGTATTTTCATCTCTATAAAATATGAGTGAGCATTCCTGTACAGGCTGACAAAATATAAAAACGCTCGCTGATGTCGATGCTCCCTTTTTTACTTTTTCTCTTGCAAGTTTTTTGTTCGTTCGTTTGTTTGGGAGTTTAACGACCACCATGAGCAAATCCAAGGGCTATAAGCAGTATCTGGTTCCTAATATGGGCACTGTTTCCAGGAAAGGGACAGAGCCACCAGGCATGTACGCCACCCATGCCTCATTTGGAACTAGAACCTGTGCCAATCTCAGAGGAATAGTTAGAAGCCAGCGCCTTAGACCACTTGGCCGTGGGGGGGGGGGGCTCTTTAGTTTTTGTTTTTATTTCGGGGTTTAATGACAATCAGGAGAAACTCTCAGAACTATGAAAAGTCGACCGTCCGTGATTTAGGGCCACTGCTTCCAGGAAAGATACAGAGAAATCGCAGTAACATGCTTCATCCGTGACTCAAACTTGGCCAATATCGGAAGAATGGTCAGAATCCAATGCCTCAGATCAGTCGGTCACCGGTGCGGCCCTCGCAAGTTCCTCTGTTTTCTTCGTTTAACAGAGGTTTCTTGCTGAAGCACAGATTTGCAGCATAGATATGTTTCCCACGTATCCAAGATACTTATACATAAATCAACCCTTGTAAGTGTGTGATTAGCAGTTAAAGCAGGTATGTACTGGTAGTAAAAAATGAAGCAATGACAGCCTTTATATCACCCTGTCTGGTCGGTATGTAGATGTGTTTCTCCTGCGTACCAACCATTAATGGGATGTGAGGGAAATTAAAGACGAAACTGAAATAACTCCAGCAAAAAATAGCATACAAAGAATTAAAGTATTACTACGCACACTGTTGTAATGATAAGCTAAACCTTGAATTGGTAAGAATCATGGTAAATTATTTCTGTGGAAAGAACTGGAAGACAAAATGCGCTAGAAGGAAAGGAATTTGTTTGCATGCTTAATGTTACGCAATCTTTTATTTTCGAAATACACTGCTGGCCACCCAAAATGCAACACCAAGAAGGACACAAGATAGCAAAGCCAGATTTACTGGACACATAACAACAAATACAAAGATGAAACGATTGAGCTTACAGGCCCGTGCGACTTGCGGAACATGCAGACATTAATAGTTCGTGTGGCCCCCATGGCTGGCAATAACGGCCGCTACACGTCGCGGCATCGAACGAAAGAGGCTTTGGATGTGGGCTTAGTGTATGGCGGTCAAGGTTGCTTCCGCACGTTGCCACAGTTCATCAGGTGTAGCCGCGAGTGGTGCTTAACGTGTCACTCGGTTGCCGATCAGCGACCAGACGTGTTCGATGGGCGACATATCGGGAGAACAGGCGGGCCACGGCAGCAGTGACACCTGGTGGGCAGTGAAGAATTGTTGCACGATGCGTGCCACGTGCGGGCGCGCATTGTCCTGTTGAAACGTGGCCGCTGGCAGGTCCTGCAGGTAAGGGAGGACTACAGGCTCCAAAACGTCGGAGATGTAGCGGTGTCTGTCGAGTGTACCGGCGATGCGTACCAGAGGGGTGCGGGTGTCCTATCCAATTCCGCCCCAAACCATAACGCCAGGCGACGGACCGGTATGGCGATGCATAATGCAGGCTTCATACAGTCTCTCGCCGCGGTGCCGCCACACGCGTATCCGACCATCGTGGTATTGCAGGCAGAAGCAGGATTCGTTGGAGAAGACAATGTCGTGCCATTCCGTAGTCCAGGTGCGGCGTTCAACGGCCCACTGCCGCCGCACTCGCCGGTGGTGTAACGTCAATGGTAATCGGAGCAAAGGGCGCCGTGCGACAAATCCCCGCTTCTGCAGAGGACGTCGAACGGTTCATGCTGACACAGGTTGTTGCGCAACACACCCTAATTCCTGCGCTAACGTTCGTGATGTGGCGGTGCGTGTCGTCAATGCCCGCCGCATAACATGCTGGTCCTCTCGTTCGGTGGTGTGCCGCGGGTGCGGCAATCGCTCACGTCTGCCCTTCCGTCCGTCCTGCACCCACCGAATCCATACTCGCCTCACTGTGGCTGGATGCCGTCCCACACGGGCGCCGATGTCTCGGTACCATAAACCGCTGTCGCGATAAGCCACTATTCGTCCTCTGTCGAACTCTGAAACATTCTATAATGACTACCATATTCTGCGACGAGGCATCAGGAAGCTTCCTACGCACAGGTCCGGTAGCACAACACACTTCCACTACTTACACCTCGCCTTCTGTGCACCCTTCTTATAGTGCTTGTCGGTGGCGTGCCGGGCGCACATGATTTGCATATGCACTGCAATGCTAATCGTTTGCATGTCCTTTCGCGGGCGACGCATGCTGCGAATTTCAGGCCAATCGAATGTTTCCGTCTTGGTGTTGCATTTTGGGTGGCCAGCAGTGTAGATAAAAACAACCGTTTAAAAAAAAATTCAATCAAACGAAGCAAAAACTCTTTTTATTTTCATGTCTTCTGTAAAGTTAATAGTGATTATTTTCCTTAAATTTCAGAGCGCCCGTATAAATGAGACTGTGCCATCCGTTCAGAAAAAAGAAACAAGAGGTTATAGATACCAACAAATTACAAGCTATTTAATCGTTGAAAGTGCTCAACCAGAAGACAGTGGTACTTACAGATGTTCTGTTACTGACCATAGCCAGAAAACCGGAATGACTGAAGAAAGTATTTTTGTTTATCGTAAGTTCTTACTTTTATTTCAAAAGCGTATTATCGTGTTGTTTCTGTCTAATTTCTATCTTCATATTGTCTGTGTCTATTTTGATCATGCTGTCTCTGTCTAATTTCCATCTCCATATTTTCTGTGTCCATTTCGGTCTCCATGCTATTTCTGTCTAATTCCCATCTTCATATTGTCTGTCCATTTCTATCTTCATACTGTTTCTGTTAGGAATAAACCATGACCGAAAGCGGTTAGCGATAGGCGCCAAGCAACGTGCCATGTTCTACACGCGCGAGGTTGTGACGTCAGACGGCTGAGCGCAGAGAAGACAGCAGAACTTTTGTTGTTGTTATTGTGAGTTGAATGGACCCATATAGTCTTTAATCTATGACTACCTGTAATTGAAGTCATGTTTCATTTGGATCAAAGTTTATATATCAAGATATACGTCTGTATTCAATAAAGCCTCCAATTTTTTTGAAATACGAGCATAAGGTGAGTAATTCTTTCGAATCTTCTTGTTTACGTTCTATTTAGAAGTCCTGCGCTAACCCTCGTTACGAAGGAATATACAACATATTTTAGATTATGAGACTGAAAAACTGACTTTTGAATGGAACTCTGATAAAGAAACAATGGCTACTCAACTAAGTATAGCAAAGTTAAATTCGAATAATTATTGAAAATTCAATATGCAAATGTTCCTAATTAAAGAAAATCTCTGAGATTTGATCTCAGAAGAACTACCAGAAGTTAAAGATGATATATGGATAAAAAGAGACAGTGTTTGCAAAGCTAATATATGTCTTTTAATAGAAGACGATCAAATCGTGCATGTCATAAATTGCACTTATTCCAAAGAGATATGGCTCGTAATGGAAAGCCTATATGAAAGAGAAAGCTTAACGAGTAAACTTTATTTTTTATGTAAATTATACAGTTTCCGTTTTTTCGAAACTACTGTAGTAGCACTATGCAAGAGCATATTAATCGCGTTTTGGAAGTAGTAATAAGCTGAGGTCAATCGGCGAAAATATTGAGGGCTCCCACCTGGCGGCTATGTTATTGTGTAGCCTCCCCACTAGTTATGACACACTGGTTACTGCTTTGGAAGCAAGGCCTAACACAGATCTAACGGTAGAATTTGTGAAAAACAAATTAGTTGATGAATACAATAGAAAATGGGGAAAGTTCGAAGTCGCACACACAAAATTCGAACACAGTGCCTGCATTTAAATCTGTCGATAGAGCACGTAATGAAGGTAAATATTGTACAAATTGTGGTAAAATGAATCATACTATTAGTGAATGCTGGTATTACAAAGAAAAATAAAGGTAAAACTGAGAAAAATAAAAATGGCGGCAGAAATGTACAAATGCAAAATCACAGAGCTAAATTTGCAACTAAAGAAAAAAATTGCTGAATTCAATATAATGGGACCAAATATCAACCGTTCGTACAGAGCTAAAAACGAGGTGAATAGCACTTTATCGTGCACACATTGGTCCATAGATTCAGCAGCAACTGCACACATGACTAATGACAAGAATTTTTTCTGTCATTTAGAACCCCATTCAAATGAAAACATAACAACTGCAGATGGAAGAAAAATAAAATGTCTACGCGTAGGCCAAGGTTATCTCAACTGCAAAACTGATGCTGAAGTCAATATAATTAAAGTTAAGAACGTTCTCTACGTACCTGAGCTGGAAAGTAGTTTGTTGTCAGTCAAGAGAATTACAGATAATGGGATTGTGGTCCTATTAAAAGGAAATCGCTGCTTAATTAAACATGACAAAACTGTTTTTTCTGTTGGTATGTTAGATGATAATCTGTATAAGTTACAAACTGTTGAAAAGGATCAACATGCACAAGCAATAAAATTAGTGAAGTTTTGTGATAAAAACGATTGCATCAATCTATGGCATAGGAGACTAGGTCACAAGAATATACAAGCAATCAAAGAATTAGAGAGCAAAAATCTAGCCTATGGAATAAAATTGTCTAATTGCGAGAAAGATACCTTTTGTGAAAGTTATATCAAAGAAAAAATGATACAGAAACCATTTTCGAAATTAAATCCAATCCGGACGAATGAAACTTAAGAACTTGTACACAGTGATATTAGTGGACCCATGTCATCAGTTACTCCAAATGGTAAAAGATACTACATAACTTTTGTAGATGATTACAGTAGGTTTACACACACATATCTTATTTCTCCTAAAAATGAAGCAATGAAGAAATTCAATAAATATATGTGTCAAGTGTAAACAATAAATTTGGAAAAAGGCCAAAAATTCTAAGAACTGATAATGGCGGTGAATACACCAGCACGGAGTTTGAGAATTACCTAAAACAACATGGAATCGAACATCAAACTACTGTTGTATTCTGTCCTCAATCAAACGGTGTAGCAGAACGAAAAAACAGATCACTCCAAGAAATGACTAAAGATATGTTGTTAGACGCCAGTCTGGAAAATAAATATTGAGGCGAAGCAATGATCACTGCTACGTACATCCAAAATAGAGTTCTCACTAAAAGCACGGGTAAATCTATGGAACTGTGGACTGGTAAGAAACCTTATTTGGGTCATATGAAAGTCTTCGTATCCAAAGCTCTGTCATATGTACCTAGACGCACAAGAAGAAAATTCGACGGTCATGCAAAGTCTGGCATATTCGTTGGATACGATGAAAGATCTAGGGGGTACAGAATATTGTTTCCAGAGAATGACAGAATCGCAATAAGCCGCAATGCAAAGTTCGACGAAAGAAAAAGTACCGTAGAAGCATGCGAGCATAAAACGATCACTAATGATCCTGAACCTAGTGTAACAACACAGGATGTAATTTTAGAAAGCACTAATATTATCCAACCCATAAGAGAAGAAAATGCTTCTGAACCTGAGAGTAACTCAGAGCAATTGAGAAGATCTGCAAGGTCAACTAAAGGAATACCACCTGAGTGGTACAGCTGCCTTACTAAACAAAATTATGTAGAACCTAAAAATTGGAACGAAATGCAAAACCTAGAAGAATCGCAAAAATTGCGTTGGATGAAAGCAACAGACGAGGAGATGGAATCTTTACAAAGGAACAACACTTGGGATTTAGTAACCCTACCACCAGGAAAGAAAGTAATTAATTGCAAATGGATTTTTAAAAACAAACATACAAGTGATAATTCTATGAAGTACAAAGCACGTTTAGTGGCCCAAGGGTATACTCAGAAGCTTGGAATCGACTACGACGAAACGTTCTCACCAGTAGTAACCCACACTACGATCAGAACTCTATTAAAGATAGCAGCATATAAGAAAATGCATGTGAGACACATAGACATCAAAACTGCTTATTTACATGGTAATTTGAATGAAGAAATTTACATGAATCAACCACCTGGTTATAAGATTACAGGTGAAGGAAATAAAGTGTGTAAATTAAAGAAAGCTATTTATGGTCTGAAACAGTGAGGAAGAATATGGAATCAAACGCGTGTTAAATTCCTAAATGAACATGGCTATAAACAAGCAGTAGCAGATCGATGTTTATTTACACTCATTGATCCAAAATCTACTACGTATTTAATTGTCTATGTGGATGATATTTTGATATGCAGCAACAATTCAGAAAATATAGAAAAGGCTAAAGAGATGCTGAAAGATTATTTTGAAATCAAAGACCTAGGAGATGTCAGATACTATCTAGGGATAGAAATAGAAAGAAAACAGGATGGAGGTTTTCTACTGCACCAGAATAAGAAAATATCAGATATCATAGAGAGATCCAGTGAAAACAAAATCATGAAATCTTACGTTCCGATGTCTACTGAGTACCTGAAATCGTCAAAAGATGACGAATCGATTTTCAAAAATAAGGAAGTATATCACGAAGCAGTGGGAGCACTTCTGTATATTGCCAACGTCAGCCGTCTTGATATTGCAACAGCAGTTGGATTGTTAGGAAGAAAAGTGCAAAAACCTTCAGTCAAGGACTGGAAAGCTTTACAAAGAGTAATCCACTACCTAGAAGCTACTTCAATCTACAAACTACACATCAGCTGTGAAAGTAATATCGAACTATCAGCTTATGCCGATGCTGATCACGCAGGTGATACTCAAGACAGAAAATCAACAACCGGTTTCATAATAAAACTAGGAGACACTACCGTTGCCTGGAGCAGCAAGAAACAGAGCTGTGTCGCTCTATCATCTACAGAGGCTAAGTACATTGCAGCTTCAAATGCTTCCAAGTTCATCGTATGGATGAGAGATCTGTTAAATGACCTACGTGTCCCTCAAACTGCGCCCACTGTACTTTATGAGGACAATAATGCTTGCATTAGTTTAATAAAAAACAAGAAGGCTCATTCAAGAGTGAAGCATCTGGATGTCAAGATCCACTTCATAAGAAGGTTGTATCCTTCAACGATAAGACTAAAATATTGTGAGAGTAAGAAGATGATTGCCGATGTTCTTACTAAACCACTTCCCAGAGGTATGTTTGAGACCCATAGAACTGCTATGAGACTCCTACCATCAACCGATCATTATTCCTTGCCACCTGCCGAGTGGGAGACTGTTAGGAATAAACCGTGACCGAACGCAGTTAGCAACAAGCGCCAAGCAACGTGCCATGTTCTACACGCGCGAGGTTGTGATGTCAGACGGCTGAGCGCAGAGAAGACAGCAGAACTTTTGTTGTTGTTATTGTGAGTTGAATGAACTCATATAGTCTTTAATCTATGACTACCTGTATGCCGTCACTACGGAATGTTTTAGTAATTGAAGTCATGTTTCATTTGGATCAAAGTTTATATATCAAGATATACGTCTGTATTCAATAAAGCCTCCAATTTTTTGAAATACGAGCATAAGGTGAGTAATTCCTTCGAATCTTCTTGTTTACGTTCTATTTAGAAGTCCTGCGCTAACCCTCGTTACGCAGGAATATACAACAGTTTCTGTCTAATTTCCATCTTCATATTGTATGTGTCTGTTACCGGCGTCACGTTGCTTCTGACTAATTTCAATCTTCATATTATTTGAATCTCTTTCTATCTTCATGTTGTCTCTGTCTGATTTTCATTTTGGTTCTATCTCTGCTTCTTTTTTGTATTCAATCTGTCATATCTCTGGTCTTTCATTTTGGGGTGAAGAACCTTCACTGTTATAAGCAAAAGAGTTTCAGTTGAAATGATAATCATTAGTTTGATACTGTTTAATAATTAAAGGAAGAAATGTGCTGCATAGGTTAGTAACACTGCGCAAATTTCGAGCTATTTGATTTGGTGTTAAGATTTTGAAAGTTACATAAATTACAAAACGTAGTAATAAACGCTTTTTTAAAGTGAATTCAATTTAATAAAATATGAATTTTTATTAAATTCAATTCAATTTAATCTGTAGTTACTGATCTAAGACAAGTTCATTCCATTTATTTTTGATGTATGATGATTAATACAAACAGATGAGCAATTTATACTTAGATATCGAAGAAAAATTTCGTATTGTAGTAAGTTTTTTATTGACCATGATTTTCGTTGTAAATCCTACGAAGAGAGAATCACATTACTCATGGCTAGGGCAATAGTTTTATCGCGGGGAAAAAAAGGCAAAATTCGCGGGGCGGTAGCGGGGTAAATTATGAAATTTCGCGAAAAGTTCGCGGCCGATGATCTAACATTTAAAAAAAGTCAACCAAGTTACGAAACAGTTATACAAATGTCTAGTACGTAACTAAATAAGCATATATAGTCTGCATAGGTACTGTTGCTAAGCAAGGTATTTTGCCGTTCTTTTGCAAAGATAGTCGAAAACATCCTTTACGGGAGTGACAAGCTGTGAAGGCACGTTTAACAGCAACAACTAAAGACTAAAGAGTTAACATTTTCAAATCCATTTGCCAAATTCCGCCCAAAAGATTTAAAAGATGCGTATTGCAGGTGACGTGAACACCATTCAAAAATACGGCTTTCAAGCTCTATCCCCTGGACACGCTTCGGACATGTAAAATGCATTGTCTATCACAAAAGCCGTTATATTAGCAAAAGGTATTTCATACTTATTAACGCACTGAAGTATTGCCTCGCTGACTGCTTTAAAATTCACGGATTCCAAAGTGATGCACTGAAGGAAGATTGCATTCAAGGAGGTTTCATCATTGCAGCTTTCAACATTCGGTTCAGCTGATGGAACAGCAAGAATATTCAAAATGTATCTTCTGAATCAGTTGTTTCGTCTGCAACGATGCTTACACTGGATACTGATTTAAAAAATCTTTCACTTGTTGCTTGTCAGTATAATATATTTTCGGCAAATAGCATTTCCGCATCCAATTTGCATGTGGAATAACACCAAAATCTTTCACCGAATTTTCCAAGTAAATTTTTAATGTAGTTAGGAAGGTGGGATGTTAGCTGCATACAAGGCACCGGTTAATTTCGAAAGTTCCATTGAGCGATGCTGTTCTTGTGCAGTTCCTTTCCCAATCAATTCATCAAAACATTATATTATTTTCGGTTGACTGTTCAAACACACATTTTTTTATGCAGCTTGCTTGCAAAATGCTTTTCACAATTCTCCTTTCTTGAAAAATCCACTGGTATGTTGCAACCCGAACAGAGCAACACATTTCTGTTCACATGAAACGTTCGCCTGCTGTACTGCTTGCATCTTTCAGATGCACTCATTTTACTCACGTGGCTCATTCTCAAAATTAAAAAACAATATCTAGAAACATCATATACTACTCACACGAAAGCACACATTTTCTAAGCTAAGCGTCGGCGATACACTCTTTTCTGTGAGGTGCTTTCCAAGCTAAAATTACGAACACAACTGAAGACATCCGGCTTATGGTTTACCAGTCTGGCAAGTCGCAAAGGTCATTTAACAGTAGCGGAGGGAAATCACGAGATACCAAGTTTGCACTATTCAGCTGAGTGCATGTGACCTTGAATTATCCGTCAAGCTTGTTCGAAAAGAGTATCTTCGTAACGAACGATCTTGAGAGGTAATTCAAGGTTTAAAGCTCTGGTTTTATTCGAGTAGGATTACTTTGCGGTATATTTTTCGCGTAAATTCTAACGAAGGCAGTATTAAAATTAATTATTTATGAAAAATACAGTAATCAAAAAATTGTAATAGAAATTAGGCTAACATAGGTAATAAAATCTTAAATTCGCGGATATAATATATATTCTCGAAATTACAGAAACCCCCCTAAAATTCATGAAAAAAAAATCGCTGAAATTCGCGCCGCGACAGAATTACTGCCCTACTCGTGGCGTAATGGGATTCATAACCTTTGGTGTGATTATTTAAGACTTGATAGTGCATCGGCCACTCCTGGCGAACTGATTGCTATGTATTATTACTATGATTCTATTAGTTTGAAGGAATAATCGCACTATCCATAGAAATAACCATAGCAAGTATTTGCATACCCTATTTAATGCTGCATCTGAGAGAACAAATATTCATAGATGATAAATCTTGTAAAATATAATATATGACAGGCAGGGGAAGTTAATGGGTTTAGTTGCCTGATTTGATTAGCGATAATCAATAACAAATCTGAAGCCTCTATTCTATTTCAAGACCGGGTCGCTAAATTTGCTAAGACAAAAGTCTGCCATTCTGTTCCGTTAACACTCCTTGACTATAAAGTGGGAAGTCGATATGTTCTGATGTTGACGGAGGGATTGGCTTTGGCATACATAGTAAGTAGACTTCAAACTTCAAAGTAATAGAAAACGTTTTCATGAAGTCCAGGACCAGTAGACACTTGACAGGATGATTATCTATTTATATAATTTATTACTACAGACTTGTGGTGCTGAGATAGAATGAAAATACCAACGTTTACCACAATAAAAGGTTTATTATACATCTACTATAGTTTCGCAGAGCTTCTGGCTCGGCATCATCAGGACGAATGGAACGTAAACATTCAAGTCATTGTGACATCATTAGAGCTCTGACGGTCACGGTTTTTTGTGAGTTGTTTCCACGCGCTTGAAAGAAATGGAGTCGACGTCATGTCGTTGACAAACCGCGAAGAGTTCCAGTATATGCGGAAAGCTTCTAATACATTGAGCCTGATGGTCGAATCAGGTTTATCAGTAAGCGTAGCGTTACCAAACAAAAATTTATGGTAATTTTCGTGACAATGTTGGGCTAAAGACGACTTCTCCAGTTCACAGTTCCGTACGTAAGCCTTGTGTTCCTTCACACGGAAACTTAAAGCCCTGCGGGTCTGTCCGATATATGAAAGTCCACATTCACAAGGTGTCTGGTAAATTCCCCAGGAATTTATATCTTCGACGTAGTCTTTTGATCCGTAAAAATTTATCTTGTTAATGGGTTTAAAAACGACTTTGAAATTGAAACTTTTGAGAATTTTTGAAATTCCGAGGTAAATCTGAGGAGCAAAAGGGATAACCGCTCAATTCTCTTGTATTGGGATGTCTATTGACATGAGCGAGCAGACTGGTTTCGGTTTCCTAAATTTTTTGGTCAGCTTTGTCTATAACGGAAGGGCTATATCCTCTGTGTACTGCAATTCGTTTAAGAAAATCAAGCTCTTTCTGCAAGGAATTCTCAATTGAGCATATATGTATTGCCCGATATGCGTATGTGTAGAAGGCGGAGATTTTTTTGTTTTCCATGGGTGTTTTGATTTTGCATGTGGGGGTAAGGAAACAGCAAATGGTTTTCTATAAACTGTTGTACTAAAGGATCCTCCAGAGCGTGACACAGGGACGTCAAGGAAGGGTAAGCAGCCATTATTTTCAGTCTCACATGTAAACTGTATATGAGGATCAATTGAATCGATAAGTTCAACTAATTTCGGTATTTCTGAGTTCATGCCATCCCAGAGAACAAAAGTATCATCTACATATTGAATCCAGAGGTCAAATGTGACAAGCTGAAAGAGTTTGTCGTCAAAGTGACGCATATAGACTTCGCATAAAATAGGTGACAGTGGGCTGCCCATTGCAAGGCCTTCCGTCTGTTGGAAAAATCTTCCACGAAAAAGGAAACTGTTTTGTCTGATACAAATTTCTACTAGTCTCAAAATATCTTCTACATCCGGTTGGCTAAAATGATGTTCATAGAGACTAGCTTTCAATGATTCGAGGGTTCCATTAAGTGGGATACTTGTGAACATGGATTTCACATCGAAGGATAACATGACCTGATCCTTGTATGGATGTCATTTTAGCCGATTGACAAACTCGATGGAATTTTTCACAGATGTTTTGTTCGAAGAAATCATTAAAGTAGATAGTTCTGAAGATAGAAACTTGGCAAACTTATGTGTAGCTGAGCCAATATTACTGACTATAGGACGGAAAGGATTACCAATCTTATGTATCTTCGGAAGTGCATAGAAACGCGGACAACGGGCATATGAGGGCTTTAGACGACTTTTCGAGCTTTGGTCAAGAGTTACACAATTTGATACCAATTTCTGAACTTCTTTTAATTGTTTCTCCGATAGATCATTTTTTATTTCTTTATAGGGTCCTTCGGAAATAAGTTTTTCGACTTCTCCTTCATAATGTTTTTTGTCCAGAACAACAACTTGTCCTCCTTTATTGGCTTTAGTAACGATAATATCAGGATTTGACTGTAACTTTTTAGAGCATTATATTCTTCTTCCTTATCAGCCTATCTAAATTAATTAAAATCAGCAATTTTGTGTCAGATACATTTTGCCTGTTGCCCAGTGTTGTTATTATTAGTACCATTATTCTTCGGCTTATAACTATTGTTATTCTGAGATCTTTGGTTGTTAACTGTAGGACAGAAATCATGGCTAGGAGAAAAAAGTCGTTTGCCCTACCTCCCTTCGAGGTCGAGGATATCCATTTAATTTCGGTAGCATGGATGACAGATGACTTCAGTATTTCTTTGCTGAAGATATTTCACGACTGGTGAAGGGTAGTTCCTTCGATTAGGTGGCGCATATCTAATACAACGATGCGCCCGATCAGGTGGCGCGTCGTTGCATTAGATGATTAGAGTATTCGTAGCTTGAGGGAGAGAGAGTCTTAAAGCAGTACCATGGCGTTCCCCATGAAGACATAGTAAAGGAGTAAACATTCGTCCGCAGTCGGTGATTACTTAATTTCAAAAGGTCTGGTAGAAAAAGATCAGTTGTTACAAAAGGGTGGTTGGAATTTCGGTATCAGAGGCGTGGAGGTTCCACACCCTGTACAGATGAGTTAACTGTTGTGCGAACGGCACAGGATTGTCAGACGATAGCTGCTCTGCCAAAAAAATAATTGCTTTGTTAATATTCCCCTTGTCATCCAGTAAAGAAAGACTTCTACGAAATTTGCACAGAAGACTTGATACGAAGATGATTGGTAATACGCCACTGGCGGTGCCAAGATTTTGCATAGTGCATCATATTGCTAATGCTCCACTTCTGGTACCAAGATTTTGTGGCATCCTTGGAGCAGGCAACTAAAATTCTGATTTTTTAGTCTTTTGGCATTTGTACAGATCAAATTACCTACAGTACCTTTTAAGAATTTTAGGAAACCAACAATCTCACTGTACCGTGCAGTTCCAAGCTGAGGAACGAAATGACTGAGGGAGAAGAGAGCGAGAGGACGGCATGGTTGAAGACGGTGGTGTTCTTGTCTGAGAACGCCTGGAAACACGGGTGAACCAACTAAATCAGTGGCGATATCAGCAAGAGTGGTGTTAAGTGCTTTATCAACTGACATAACAGAATCACTTTTCGGGCGCAAATTTACGATGATAAATGTTTCGAAAGTACTCCGAAGGAATTCACACAATCAATAACTTGACTTATGACCAGGTGTTCGGAGTCACTATTTTATTTCTTGTGTAACTACTACTCGTATTAGAGTAGAAGATTTAACACCACCAGAAACTGGTGGTAAAAGCAAAAGTTCAATCACAGATTTAATACTAGGTTGCGTGTTTCCTGGATTTATATCAACTATCGTGGCTTGATTGACTGTTTTCATAGCCCAAAGAACAAACGTTCACGTTACGTTCAGCATGAAAAAGATAACCAGAAGCAACAAAAATTCATAAAAGTGAAAAGTCAGCAACAACGGAGGGTTAGAAAGGCAATGTAATTTCATTGCATACACACGTATTCTTAAAGTCAAATTTTCAAATTTTATTTGAAAATTTGCTCCATATCTCATGTTTATTCAAGTTTTCCACGCTTTTCTTTATTTTTTTCAAGTTCTCTAATTTAGAAGTATTCGTCTATTCATGAACTCTTCAAATAAACTTGCCGTTCCATCGCCTTATTCTGTTCCATGCTATCCTATTGAGTCAGGCGGGCTTTGTATATTCCTCGTTTGTGCAAATAGTTGACCTCACATCGGACTTCCGGAAGCACGGATCTAATGGTAACTGAAAGAAGAAGATATGATCGAATAATCGGTTCAAGTATTCCTTCTTTTCATCATGTTACTATTGTTTGTCACGTAGAGATGGAATTGCCTAGGGAAATAGGAACTCTGACTTCTCAAACTTCTGGGTTAGAATCCTGGGACAAGTCAAAGGCGCTGGTTTTAATCCTTATGTATAATTATGTTTGGTGGCTCTATTTTAAGAAAGGATATTCCTTTATTTTAGATGACCATGAGGGTTTTCAAACTCCGGAAAAAAGTTTGTTGCTTTAGAATTTCGCTGCCATTTCATGATTGAAATTCAGCCCATTATTCTAAAAACAAATTTGGGATAAGAAACATATACTGCAATCTCACATATGCGGTATACTTAAGAAATCCTCTGTTATTGGTCGGTGTGTAAACAAAGCTTCACCTTCTGATCTCATTCATTTGGTAGAAATTTTGTTGAAAGGATGGCTTCAAAAGACCACGTGAACTTTAGCAATTTTATACCAAAAATAGAAATATGTAGCCATGTGAAGAAGAAATAACTGTTAACTGAGGGCTATTTTTGTTTGGAATACAAACATAGAGTTCGTTATTGTTTCTTTGTGATTCTAGTACATTTGCTGTTTTTCTTTATTATTATTTTTTTTTTTTGCACTTATATTTACCTACATTCAATAATATGGCTAAAATTCCTGATAGTGGAAATTAAAATGAATAGCATTTGGCATTGAATACGCAGAAAAAAGTAACAAATTCGAAAAAGATTACTAAAACAAATTAAGTGAAAACATGGCATCGATATATCTGCTACTTGCAATCTAAAAGGCTAGAATGTATGTTTATAAAATTTGTATTGGTATCCTGTTTAACTCAATTAATGGACAGCCGAAAGTCTAAATAGAATTTCTCCGTGGCACAGACAGCTTTGTCCACATCAACAAACAAAATCTGTTCTTCTAGACACAATTTTACTTCAGTGCGTTTAACATTCGCTCTATTACCGTTATTCAACGTAAAGTATTTCAAGCAAATTGGTTCCTGACACAGTGTGGTCCCCTGTAGCTATAACTGCATGAGAAGACCAACTGACGTGGCTTATTAGGAAGAATTTTGAAAGTCAGTTTCAAAGAAGAATGGCAAGTAATGCAATTTAAAGGGTAGGTGAAACGTGTTTGCTTACGTAACGCCCCCCCTCACACACACCCGTAAAAAAGTGAAGGAAAATATTTCCACTAACGAGGTGTGTCAGTAGAACAGGACTTCAAGCCTCAAAGGAGCTACTTATTGTTCTCATATGTGCTGCCGTAACAGGCATCCTGAAATGCAAAGTGGTTATTATACATGATGTTTAACCTGTTTTCGGTTCAAAATTTTTTGTAGACATTTGTAGACATTAAGTATGTTACATAAAATGAAAAAGAGTTAATAATGATATTTTACTGCAAGAAATTATATGAATCAGCTAAAGTGAGCAAGTCATTATTTATACATTTCACTATTATGCTGTCTTCTTTCTTTGTTTCAGAACAATATGTGATCTTTGAAGTTTTTTAATTTCTTTTTCTTCTTTTGTAACATCTTCGAGATACATAGAGAATATATCATGATTTATTTTTCGAGTTTCTTGTTTGCTTCAAACCTCGCTCGCAGTCCAGGCATTTTCAAAAGTTGCAAATGCTTTCATTTTCTTCCTTGATAACACTATGCTAACACCCCCCGCCCCCTCGAGTGCAGTGGTCTAAGTGCTGGCTTCTGACCAGAGATGGTAACAGGTCGGAGTCCCAGTAAATCATGGATGTTGTGTTTGTCTTATGGTACTAGCTCTCTCCCTTCGCTGGAGCCAGTGACACTGAATTAAGGATGGGCGACTGCTTATAGCCCGTCAAGTTGCTTACGTTAGTCGTTAACGATCCCCCCCCCCCAAAAAAAAAAACAAAAACAAAAAAAAACTATGTTGCAGCTATCAGAACCTGAGGCTCATCAGCGTTTTTTTTTGGGGTTCTTTTAATGAGTGTTGTACAAAAAATTATTATAAGATATTATGAACTACTTCAGGCTATAAAATGCTGAAACTTATCTTGCGGGATCTGCTGCGGAAGAACGGCGCGGGCATCTTCTGTTCAATTTAATGAGGCTTAAGAAACTTCCTTTTCTCCTTCCGCTTCATCATTCGCCTCTTCTTTTGTCCTTAATGGAGAAATAGATACATTCTCCCGTAAGATATGCGGTTGAAAAAAATGCGCCGTGATGTTCTATTGTTCATATTTAAACTTTGTCAGATAAAAATTAGATTTTTCTTTTCACCTTGTCTTTTTCCTCTTCAACTACGTACTATCTAGCGTTGATCGTTTCAGTAGCTTCAGTGGATTACATTATTAAAGTAAGCAATAATTAGCAGATGTAGCACAAAATGCTCAATAAAAGTATTACAATGATTGTATCGGTCATTATAATAACTTTTACATGCAAACAATGTTCTTGTTAGTTAATTTTATTTGCAAGCAAGCCATATACGGCTGACGATGCCCAAAGCAAATGTACCACAAATCCGTTGAAGAAAGTTTTTATGCTTGTGTCCTCCCTGACACTTTAATTTATGTGAGGTATATCAGACGAACTGAAAATTCCTGTTTCTTGAATAAAAATGATAGAGCTGTTGACGGTACAGCAAAATGTTTTGGAATTAATACGTTCTGTTATTAGCAGTGTAACGGAATCACATGGGATTTCATTGAGTGATTCTTTATTCCGACAACGAGTTCGTGCGTTTTTGATAATTACATCAGTATCACTCTAGTTGCACACATAAAAGGTTTCATTTAACGTTTTAGGTTTTTCACGGTTTTCCGATATGCCTTTTATTAGTAACATTACCTTTGGAAACTTTTTTGTTTTTTGGAAATTTAACGACCGCCGCGAGCAACTCAATGGGTTATAAGCATTCACTCGTCCTTAATTTGGAGCTAGCAATAGCAGGAAAGGGGAAGAGCCAGTGCCCTATGACAAACGCAACGTCCATGCCTCACTCTGGATTCGAGCTCGGGCCCGTCTCGGATGAATTGTTAGAGGAAAGCGTCTAGTACCACTCGTGCAGCGCGGCTTCCTTTGAAAACTGATACGAACTCCACCAAATGAAGTTTGTGTTTAAGGATAATAAAATCAAATAGGAACCTAGTTGACTTAAAACTTCATGTCGTGCCTTATCATTAGGAAGTGTATTTTGATAGAAACCATGGTTAAAAATAATTTTATCATTGAGTGTGGACTGCAAAAACGAACCTTTCCAATTTTTACGGTTATGGCATTTACTTTTATTTCATTTTATTATGTGCATATGAATATACTTCATCTTATGGTGTGCATGTGAAAGTGACATGTATTGATCTGCATTTGGATAGGAAGTCATTCGGTACAAAAATCGAAAAAGAAAACTTGCGAGATATCTGTATGATTAAAACTTGGCTTTTGCAACTCAGCTTGTGTAATTTTTAATATACCTTAAAGAAATGAAAGTAATAAAAAAGTATTTAAATTAAATAAGATTGTAATCACTTTTGTATGCAGTTTTCAGACTAAGTACTTAATGAGAAATTAAAATTTCAAAGAACAACTTTTTCATTTAATAATTAGTAAAATATTATTTCCTTTAGCGCCACAGCAAGAATCATATGTGAATTTCACTACTGATATTGATTTATCGGAACCAGTGGCTCATCAAGCTGGGCAAGATGTTCGTTTTGTTATCATAGTACATGCTTTTCCCGGAATGCATGAAACAGAACTATACTGGGAAAAAAACAACGAGCTCCTGAAGGCTGACAGACACTACAACATAACGACAACACCAACTTCAGTAATTTTAGAAATAAAACAGCTTTCACGAACTGATGCTGGCGTATATACGTTGTTTGGAAAGACATCTCACATGATAAACAAGATTTCCATCATATTACATGTGAAAGGTAAGATAGGTATTTTACTTCACCTTACAGTGTGCATGTGAATAATATATAGAATGATATATTATTTTTCTATTACAAAATTTCATGAACATGATCTAATACTTTTTTACGTTTTTTTTTAATTTTACGTATGCAATTAATGAAATTTCTCCGGAAAAATTAAGAATTTTACTTTACGCCTTCTAACCTTTATCAGACATTTTAGGAAGTTGAAGAAACAGCGAAAATATGGGTATGGAAAAATGCAGAAAAAATATCTATTATGGCATTTACAGAAGAATAAGTTGAAATGGAAAGCAGACAATGCTTATATCTGAGCAGCCGCCTAAAAATTACTGCATTTTTAGACAGGAATTAATATCAGTCGCAGGTTGTAGCGTGAAACCGAGACATGTTATAAATTCAAGTTAGATTTCATGTATAAGAGTCCACAAGTTAGGTTTCTTGCTCTGCCGAGTAAATACTACGATCAGATACTTGTAGAACTACAAATTATATACAGTATAATACTTTTCTTCATATCTCTATTTATAGAGTCAGTTCTGGAACTTTTCAGGCAAGGATTGCATATCGGAATTACATTGATATTATGATTGAAAAAAGTGCATGTGGTTTAGCCTCCACTCATTTGGTTCACGAATTTCCCCTTCCAACATTTCGGGGAAAACATATTTTTAGAAATCTGTGTTTCATTCAGCGTTAAGTAAAGCTTGTCAAGTTTTCATTTCCATTTTCAATAACACAGTATGTATGACGCAGCAGTGCTCATGCTGTTTCCGAAGCACTTTTTTATACTTTTTCGAAGGGGAGGGGGAGAATACTTTTGGTTACCCTCTGCCAAGTTGTGAGTTTTCGAACTTCTGGATGACTGCATGAATAATTTTTCATGTAGTAGTAATAAGTGATTAATTGAAGCAATATATTTATATTTTCAAAAATCACTATTGCTTTTAAACACTTTAACTTACACCTGTGTGCATAATTTAAGCACGAGTCATGCTTTGACATGTAGCACCGCACAGGAGCGGCGTGGATATGTTAAACTCAAACCATAGGAACTCCATTACTTACCGAAATGATGATAGAAACAGCACCTATACAACTGCAGATACAAAAGGATATAGTGGAACTTAATGCAGAATTGGCTACATAGCACTGGGTGCTATGATGTAGATGTACGAGTATCACTGCCAAAGATAGCACGAAGGGAAGAAGAAGTCATCTGTAGGGGATGCATGACTTGCACCGTCTGTGCATACTTCGCACTAGGTTGTTGATGAGTTCTTGAATTGACATCGCCCATTCTTCCGCCATCGCCATCTTCAGCTAATGGATACTTTCCGGTGTGTGTTGACGGGCTGTCACGTGTTTCCCTTGAGCGTCCCAACGTGTTCTACGGGATTTAGGTCGGGGACGTGCTGGCTAATCCATCCGCTGAATGTCTTCACTTTCCAAGAACACATCAACAGCCACCATACAATGAGGTGGGGCGTTATTGTCCATTAACACAAACTTTGGTTCAATGGTATCACGGAGCAGACGACCCTGGGGAAGGATAACCTCATTACAGCAGCAGTACCACCTTTCAGTATCTGGAGCTCCGTACGTCCCTCGATCAGAATACTTCCCAATACGAGAAGGACATGGCCACCATATCTATCCCTTTACCTTTCATGGATGTTATCGAAACGATACCGAGTGCATACCTCTCGTCAGATTAGCTGACGTCCAGAACCTGTAGAGAGAGTAAATCTATTCTCATTAGTAAAGAGTACCGTACCCCATTGTTCTATTGCCCAGTTTTTATGTTCTCTAGACCACTGTAAACAATGTCCCAGGTGAACAGTTATTAATGGAACGCAGCGTACTCCTCATCGAGCAAATAGTTTACCTTTGTGTAGTCGCCTGGCCACTGTAAACTACGACACTGTGCGTATTGTGCTCATGTTCAGTTGTTTTGCAAGGTCATTTGCTGCTTGGTGTCCACCCCTGTTAGCCTATAGGAGCAGATAGCGGTCCTCACATGGAGGTGATTTTATGGAAGACCACCACTAGACTTTCGCACAGCTATACCTGTAATTCTGAAGGCCGACCACGCACGCCATACGATGCAATGGGCGATACGGAATTCTTGGGCCACACTCATCACAGTTCGGCCCTCCTCGAGCTTCCTAATCATTTGACCACGAGTAAGATCATGAAGTTGTTCTTGACGTGCCATTTCGTTGTTCCTAGCACACAACAAACACAATCGAACGTCTGTAACACTTATGCACACGGTCTGGGGACTTCTGTTCAACTGATGCTATTGGATTGCGTGAGTGCCTTTTGTTCTCACGTCACGTAACTACACATCATGCTCAATTATTATGCATGAGCTATTGCTCCTGTTCCCAGGTTAATTTGTGTTTGGGTGCTGCTATTATTTACGGCGCTTTTTTACTTTTTTCACCTCACCGTTAAGTTTTGCACACCCCAGTGTAGAATCAACACTTGATTTTCAGTGAAACTACCGAAAAATGTCACTGACGTTTACAGAATCATATTAAAAGTTCATTGTGATGCATTTGTAAGCTCTCCAGTCTCCAGTGGCGCAGTGATCTAAGCGCTGACCTCTGACCTTTCCGCCGTGTGGGTTTGAGTTCCTCATGCGGCGTATGTAGTGCGCCTGTGCTACGGCATTGGCTCCCTACTATCTCTGGAACTCGTAACACCAGATTAGGGACGGGCAACAGCTTATAGCCATTGGTGTTGCTCGAAAAGTTTAAACGAAGCTCTGAAAATAAAGTGTTAATCGGAACTGTTGTAAATGAACCTGAGCGTTATCAACCTGGTGCAGAAAACTCATGAAACTGTTTTTCCCCGAATGACTGTTTCCTTGTGGAAATATTTTGCCGGTAAAATGGAAAAAAAAGAGGTGGAACTTCTAAAAAGTGGTGGAACTTCTACTGTGTTTGCTTGATTTTTGTCTTGTACGTATGCATATGAAAATTCAACGAATGGACAATTTATTATAGGAACGCTTTCCTAACAATGTGTTGGACTTCAAAACCGCAGCAATTTGCCTCGCCGTTGATTCGAATAAGTTTTGGTAACGTTCCGGTGAAAAACAAGTGCACGCGTGTGTAGAATAACATCTTTTAATTCATGCACATTAGATGGCAGTGGATTCACACCTCTGATATCCTGCTGGACTTTATCTCAGAAATGCTCCAAAGGATTGAGGTGGCCGATGAAGCAGGATAGGCCGCCGCGGTGGTCTAAAAGATGGTGTATGACCGTTTGTCCACGTGGGTCCAGGTTCGAAAAAAAGAAGAAAAAAGGCAGCACTGCTGGAAAAAAGACGTGGCCAAGCAAGATGGTTGCACTTATGTTGCTTTCTCAAAATTCTCACATTTTATCGGTATTGTGGAGCTGAAAACGCAATTCGTCAGACCACGTGACCTTCTTTCAATCATTTAGCGTGTTCTTTACTTCCGATGTTAGAGAGCCAATTTCAGACGTTTTGTCTTGTTCACTGCAGACAGCCCTGGTGTACCGGCAGATCTTCCGCTGTTGTATCGCAGACAATGCGGCAAACGGCGCACTGTGCACAGGCATGCCGTTTGGTATTGTCTCCCATTTGTTTGTTTGTTTAGCTCACTGTTTCTGTATATTGTTCCGTATAAACCTGAATATACGGACGTGTGGCGCATCGACACTCCGTTTCCCGCCAAATATCATGTGCTCACGCCCGAGTTTTGCTGCGTAAACCTCTCTGTATACCGTAGTATTCTTGATCTTTCACATTACACAAGTGCAGTTGTTTTGAAGACACATCACTTCTCCGAGCACTCACTATCCTTGGTAGATCTTTATATCACGACATTTTTCCATTAGATCTTTTACTGTGAGTTTTCCACTTCATTTAATTATGTTGCCATTGCAATAGCGACATCGCGACAACGAATGACGTATCATCCTACTTTCATAGAATGATCTGTTTGTTCTACTGAATGGCTACTTACTGTGTGTACATGTGTGTGGGCGTCGGGGATTGGTTATTATAATGTTTCCGTATTGAGATCATCTGCAAATACAACCTGTGGACGAAACTCAAACGAATTTTTTTAAGGTCTCCCCAGAACACGAGGAACAGATTTTGAAATTAATTGGAACAGTTAACCCGCCCAGTGGCTTAAACGCGTTCAGTTCGTTCATAATAATCTTGCCCCACAACAGCTGAAACGTATTCAGTTCGTTCAAATTCATCTTGCCCCACAGCGGCTTAAAAGCATTCAGTTTGTTCATAATGATCTTGCCCCACAGCGGTTTAAACGCGCAGAGGTTGTTCCCTGATATCTGTTTCGCAACTGGTTCGAACGTGTTCAGTAAGGTGCTACCTTCTACCTTTTACAGGGGCTTAAACTAGGAGGGGTCTTTCTCTGGGATTCCTCAGCCTGGGGCTTAAACGTACTCAGTTCCTTCTTTGCTAAGGGGCTTAATTGTCAGTGTTCGACCACCTGGATTAGCTGATTTTTCAATTAAACGGAAATGGAAGGTTGCATTTTTCCGTAGTTTATCGTTTAGGGAATTTTAAGCTTCAAGTACTCCTATTTCTGTACTTATCACTGTTATAACCTTCCTTTACATGAATAACCTTAAATTCTAACTGAACAAACAATCTATTTTCTACAGTTGTAGTCGGTTGTTGCTGTTTTTCGGGAAGCTGATTTTTCTCTATTCATTTTCGACAGTCTTTCGTTCGTCAGAATTCTAAAATTCTTAGTTACACCTGCTTTTCTGCTAAATGCTATCTTAACATTCCTTTACATGAGCAAGTCTCAAGTTGCAGTGAACAAGCAATTCTTTCCCTCCAATAGTAATCTCTTGATTTCTTAATGTTTCTTATTTATGCTGCTAGAGCTTTACATCGAAATTGAATTTTATAGTGTGCGGATCTTTTGCTATTTTACGGGAAACTATTTTTTCTGCATTCGAGTAAACAAGCTATTAACTTAATATGGAGAGTGATACGGGGACTTTTTTTAATTCATCTTCCAGTTCAATCAACTATAGCAGCAGTTATTTTCACTCAAAGCGTTAAAGCAATAAAACCACATATTGAGAGAAATCCTAAAAAGTCATTTTTAGTTTGCGTCTGATAAAACACATACATACATACATACATACATACATACATACATATATTATATATGTATGCATATGGTTTTATATCGGTATGTGGAAGAATTACTCCGAGAAGAACCGTACTAACACGGAGTAAGTATCCTCTAAATGCCTCTCTGCAAAATGGTGTCTTGAAAATGCATTCTCTGCTGATGATAACGTTTCAAAAACAGGCATGGGTTTGTCATAAAGCAAAAACCCAGTTTGTTGAAAATTTATCAAGAACCACAAATGCAGATTTATCTTTTTAACGCTTTGTCACTGCTGAAAATGGAGTGCTGCACCAACCTTACTGAAAATGGTCCAAATGGGAGCTGGAGGGAAGGAGGATGTAGGAGAGGTGAAGTTCAAATTCTTTGACCTTTAAGCCGTAGACTACCATTTCTACAATGTGTTTACAAAATTTGGAGGCCTACATATGGTAACATCTATGAAAATGCAAGTGCAAAGATTCGGCTGTTTGAAAATACAACACACATAAAAATTGGAAAGGGAGTGAGACAAGGTGACACCATATCTCCGAAGCTCTTTAATGCCACATTGGAAAATGTCTTTCAATCACTGAACTGGGAAAACAAAGGGATAAAGATTAATGGAGATTATCTAACCCACCTTCGTTTTGCTGATGACGTAGTCATTTTTGCAACTACCCCATCAGAGCTGCAGAGTATGATCCAGGAACTTGCTGACAAGAGTAAAGAAGTGGGATTAAAAATGAACTTTCAGAAGACAAAAGTGATGTTCAATGCTTTTACAAGAAATGAAGATTTATCGATTGATGGAGAAAAACTGGAGATAACAGATACATATGTTTATCTTGGACAGCAGATATCAAGTGAGGGGCACATTGATGAAGAAATTAATCGGCGTACAAAACTTGCCTGGAGAGCTTTTGGAAGAAACAGCATAATTTTCAAGAGCAATATGCCATTATGTCTTAAAAGAAAAGTGTTTGATCAATGCATCCTTCCAGTGCTTACGTATGGTGCAGAGACGTGGACCTTAACTAAAAGAGACATACAAAGGCTGCAGACAACTCAAAGAAGCATGGAGAGGTGCATGCTTGGTATAACCAGGAGAGATAAGAAGAGGAACTCGTGGATCCGAAAAATGACGAGAGTGGAAGACATCATGATCAGAGTTAAATCCCTGAAATGGCAATGGGCTGGACATACTGCCAGAAGGACAGACCATAGATGGACAGCCGAAATTTTAGATTGGATTCCAAGGGACAGGAAAAGACCCAGAAAAAGACCACATGGGAGATGGGTGGATGAAATTCGTAAATATGCGGGAGTGACATGGAGGAGACTGGCACAAGACAGACCGTTGTGGAGGAAACTTGGGGAGACCTTCGTCCAGCAGTGGATTGATAATGGTTGACAATGATGATGATGATGATGACATATGGTAGTTGTTCCACAATTTTAATTTGAAGTTCCACGTGCTTGTAGGTTTCTTGTATACATGAGGTCGAAATTTTTTTATCAACGTATTTTCATTACCATTCTGCTACGTGTGGTTTTAGTCGGAAAACAAAAAGTACGTATATTATAATTTTTTATTAGATTTTAATCAAAAAACAAAAAATCCTTTACCTGCGAGAAGTCAGAATCTTGAGTTAGTGTATCATTTTCCATTGGAAAAATAAACTGATTAACGGCAAAAAAAAAAAAAAAAGCATTGCTTCACTAAATTTTGACAATTTGCATTTTCTTAAGGTTAGAAGTAAGATATTTCTCTATAGGTATACATGTTCAATTAAAAACCGCGTTCTGTAAGTTTCTGATCATATGTAGAAGATTTCAGTAAGGGAGTATCTGATTCCAGGTCTTAAGTAACCCTTAGAAATAGATAGCTAAGAGATTTGGGCTAGAGTGCCCGATAGGAAACTGACACGGAAGCAAAGTAGAAAGGGGAAGGAAAACGCCTTTATTTATTACCCGGGGGCCAGTATCCAAGGTCCGACGGCTTAAAGTGCCCATCCGACGCACGGCAGATATTTAGTGGATCGAGCGTTCGTACCTGCCTGGGATCGAACCTGAGGTCCTTTCCGTGGCAGTCACGAACGTTGCCCAATAGGACACCCGCGGCCCCTGCGTTCTGTAGGTTTGTTTAATGTAATAAATTTAAAACTGAAGTTTCGAATAAAAAGGGAAAGATATAAAATTTTAAATTTTCTCTCAGTTCATAATATTTTCCCCATAATACAAGCATTTCGAAGTATCAGAAACACCGAAATATTAATATTGATGATAAGCACTGAACACAAATACATTGATGCTTAAACCCTGCGTAAAAATGAAAAAGTAAGAAACACTAAACAGCACCCCACACCGATAACTTGTATAGTCTCGAGAAGCAAATATTGAAGATCATTAAACGGCTTCACACGTTTCTGCGTACCTTGTTTTAATATTTTTATTATTATTTAAACACTTTGCACGTGCTATGAAATTCACTTCGGGAGCACAAACAAAAATCTGAAATGCATTACCTGTGTATTGCTCGAAATTTGCAGATAAAAACGGCTGATAATTTTGGGAAGGAAAACTAGTTTTATCTCTGACCCAACGGGGTTGTTCTAATCTTTTAGCTGACACCGTTGGTCGTGTTGTTGCTCACGGTTCGGAAAGCAGCCCCTTGACGAAGGCTTCAGATCGGCATTTTGTTGCCGCTGGGAGGATTAAAAAATTGCCATCGCGGAAAATTTGTCACTGATAATTGCTAAAATGACACAATTTACATATTGCATACTTCCTGCGTAAGATCAGTAAAAGACAAAGTTGTACTCAACATGCACTTCTGGTTGCCACTGTCTCAGGGTCAACTTCCTGACGTCGCTTGGACTAACCTTCGCCCGACTTCTCCACTCTTAGTAGATAAATTTGTCCCCCGTCTAAAGGTCTGCTCGCATGGTGACCGAGTGATCTGAGACCCTGTTATCTGATCAATCGTCCGAATTGTGCCTGAGTTCTAGTTCCGAGTAAGGCATGAGTGATGGTTTGTCTTGCAGCTCCGGCTCTCTTCTCTTCCTTCCCTGGAACAAGTGGCCCTAAATTAAGGACTTGTGTCTTCTTATAACCCATAAATTGATATAGTGTTCGTTAAACTGCGAAACAAAACAATAAAATAAAGCTGTTAAACGTCGTGTCCCTGTTGGAGAAATTTTAAATTTGTTTTTGAAGTAAATAAGTTTTCAATCCCGGTGGCGCCGTGGTCTAAGCTCTGGCCACTGAGTGTTCGCCCGGGGTGGGTCCGGGTTTGAATCCCCGATGAGCCATGGATGTTGTGTTTGTCTAAAGGCAGTGGCTGTCTCCCTTCCAAGGTTACCCTTAATTAGGGACGGACGACTGCTTATACGTAGCTCATATACAGGGTTACAAGGAAAGTCCGTGATCAGGCCAATATCTCGCGAACTATGGCAGTTAGCGATTAACTTCTTGTGCAGGGAAACCCCCATATGGCGCACACAATAACAGCACGAAAGATCCCCTCGCTCCCTTTCTTTGGGGGTGAGGGGGCTATCACGCCTCCCTTTGCAGATAAGGCAAAAAATTCAATTGCAAACTTGTTCAGCGAGGCAAAAATAGTACATAAATGTTTTTGTTCCATAACAAAAGATGGAAAGAGACTCCAAATGCGAAAAAAGCGGAAAGCTATCTGAGTCGCTGTGCCCGAAGCATATCTGCATAGATTTCCAATGTCGTGCTTTCTGCTCCGTCGTCAGAATACAAAAAAGGCATGCGTGGTCAGTATGCCAACACTTCGTGAACCAGTGACGGCAAGTCGAACGCTTTGTCACGCACGCAAGTCAATTAGATGTGCATGCAGTTTTTTCGTTGGATAAGTGTTTCGCCACTTTATGCTAATTCTCCTTGTTGTACTGTATTTTTTACTGTATTGGACTTCAAAGTCTGATATTGAATGTGTCTAGGAACTGCGTTTATTTCACAAGAACTGTTGATAAGATTTGTTGGAAAAGTTTTCCCTTTGTGTTTTCATTTACTTAGAGCTTACCAATTTAGAATGCTAGCAAGAAGCTGCCTTCAATCTGTAAACTTTATACGTAAAGTACAAGCATTAATGTCGGCGTTTACGAACGAGGAATTGTGCGAAATGGTCCCGAGTGCAACCGGATTGCTCGTGCAGCGGCACGGCTGTATGCACAGCGGTTTTCCAATGCCAGACATCCGGATTATAGAACCATCAGACATGTAGTCCAACGCCTGCGTGACACGGTTAGTGTCAGCCACCTTTCACATACAGGCCTGCCAAAGCGGAACGACACGGATATTCTGGCATCCGTATTTGCACATCCCCACAGCAGCACAAATGAAGTTGCCCGGGAAAGTTGATTAAGCCAAGAGCGTGTACTACAAATTTTGCACAGGGACCATATGCATCCATATTTGTTTCATTTGCAGCAGGCACTGTGGCCTAGAGATGCGGAGCAAAGACTTGATTTTTGTAATGCCATGTTGAATGCTTTAGAAGAGGACCCAGAGTTTCTGTAAAACATTTTACGGACAGATGGGTCACGCTTCACACGAGATGGCGTTGTGAATACGCATAATGTACACTACTGGGCACAGGTAAATCCTATTGGACGAGAGACAGACACCATCAAGTGAGGTGGTTCACCAACGTTTGTTGTGGAATTTGGGGGAACCAGTTTGTAGGACCTTTTTTTACAACGCAACTCTGAATGGCGAACGATATTTACCGCTACTTTAAACGGATGTAACGGATTTCTTGGGCAATGTACCATTACAACCTTTATTGAACATGTGGTACTAGCACGACGGGGCAAAACCACGTAGGAGTGCGCAAGTATCAAGATGGCTAAACGATGTGTTTGACCGGAGACCGATAGTACCAGGAGGTCCCGTAGCATGACATCCATGCTGACCAGACCTTAGCCCTCTGGACGTTTTCTTTTGAGGCCATCTTAAATCACGATGTATGCAACACCGCCGCTAAATGTAGCAGATCTGCAACAGCGTATAACATCCGCCTGTGGCTCAGTTGATAAGGATATGCTGCAACGCATATGCACGGTCAACTCGTAGAACGCTTGCAGACGTGCATCGTTGCTGAAGGGCAAAATTTTGAGTATGCAAACATGTAAATTGTATATTCTAAATTAATAAAATATCTACGGTATTATGCATTCACATCTTGTAGCTTTGTGTAAACACTCAGTTGTTGCTTCCGGATGTCGTGATTTTCTTGGGGCCACATTCCCGGTCTCCTTCCATCTTTTGTTTTGCGTCAAAAACATTTATGTACTGTTTTTGCCTCGCTGAACAAGTTTGTAATTGACTTTTTTGCTTTATGTGCAAAGGGGGGTGCGACAGCTCCCCCTCAAGGGGGCGAGGGATCCCTCGTGGTGTTATTGTGTGCACCATAGGGGGTGTCCTGTACAACTGCACAAGATGTAAATCGTTAACTGCCATAGTTCGTGAGATATTGACCTGATCAAGGAGTTTCTTTGTAACCCTGTATATAAATACACTCATAGTCAACAAAATGGTTGCATCCAGAAGGGCGTGTAGGATTTGCAATGCTGTAGGATTTGCATATGGGCAATATTTATTGAGCTACATGCCAATAAGTAGTGTCTCTCAGTATGGCGTAAGGCTGCCATTTTTCTCACACAGCATGCCAGACGTCTCAGCATGGAGTTATACAGGTTTCTAATGGTGTTCTGCGGTAAGCCATCCCATGCAGTTTGAATCTTCTCACGCAGTTTCTGCAGATTGTGCTATAGGGGTGGAGTATGGATAGCGCGTCCAATAGCATCCCACACATTTTCAGCCAGCGATAGGCCTGGCTATGCGGCTGGCCATGGCAGAGGGTCAGTGCCTTGAAGGCAAGCTCTCGATACAGCGGCAGCATCGCACGAGCATTGTCTTGTTGAAAAATCTTACCTGAGTGATCGTTCAGAAAAGGTAGAGCAACTGCTTGTAGGACCTCATTAACGTAACGTTGGGCTGTCAAAGTGCCTGTAATGAACACCAAAGGTGATCTGGCATCGTGATCAACTGCACCCCACACCATGACACCAGGCCTTCTGGACGTGTGGCTCTCGACAACAAAGCGTTCATCTTGGCACTGACCATGATGCCTCCACACACGGATTCGTTGGTCGTCTTCTCCAAGACAAAAGTGAAACTCGTCACTAAAGATCGCCCGCTGCCATTCTGAGTGGCTCCATAGGAGTCTGGTGTGACACCATTACAGTCTTTGGCGACGATGCAATGGTGTTAAGCGCAGTCGTCGTAACGGTCTGCGTGCGTGTAGTTCTACGTCGTGCAGCCGTCTGCCAATGGTGCTAGCACTAATCGGACGATGCATGGAGGGCTTCACTGCTCGCTGAATATATCCGCAATGGTGGCTGTTGGGCCATTACGCGCATATCGGACAAGTCGTCGGTCCTCTCTTCGTGGATTGTGTAAGTCTCCCATACCCTTCTTGCCGCTGCTGCGTGCCGTGTTCTATCCACTGCCACCAACAGCGTGCTATGGTGATATCCGCACCACCGGTATGGCACGTAATACGGCGATAAGACCATCCCGCTTCCCGGAGCCCGACGATGCGGCGCCTCTCGAACTTCTCGAATTGCTTCCGAACTTTTCTCCGAGACATACTTCACTTGCAAAGGATGCCACCAGCACAACAGCACGAGTCAAAATAACAAGCACACGCAACGGGACGACCTTATATAGCCGGTCAGAAACAGCGCTACGACCCCGCCTTGCTGGCGTCACATGCGCGGCCGAGTGTGATATTTGAATCATTTGCATGTCCCACGATTTCAAACCTACCCACGAAGTTTCGTTCCTGTCGGTTGATTCCTTCTGGGGGCAATGTTTTTTGACGATGAGTGTATGTACATATATACATGACCAGAGTGAAATCACTGAAATGGCAATGGGTTGGACATGTTTCCAGGAGAACGGACCACAGATGGACAACTGAAATTTTAGACTGGATTCCAAGGGACAGGAAAAAACCCAGAAAAAGACCCGATAGGAGATGGATGGATGAAATTCGAAAGCATGCCGGAGTGACATGGAGAAGACAGGTTCAAGACAGACAATTGTGGAAGAAACTTGGGAAGACCTTCATCCAGTAGTGGATTGATAATGGTTGACGACGACGATGATGATGATGATGATATATATGGCTATAAGTAGTCGTTCACGGCGGTCATAAAAAAACCCCAAACAAACAAACAAAGTAATAGAGAAGTAAATTTATTTTCTTTGTGCTGGATGTGCCTTTAACATGAAATACTCGTCATAAATGCATCATAACAATGTGTCCGAATTAATGATTGAAACCCAAAGGGAGTAATCTTTGTTATCAGTGATTTCCGAAAAATGAAGCTCTAGGTAAAACTGATGACAGGATAAAACTAGGTTGTAAAAGATTGGACAGCTTCAAAGAAAGGAATTCAGTTATTTGAACGTTACAAGGAACAAACTTTAAGGTTTGTCTGTACAAAAAGATGCTGGACGCTGCAGGATCAAATTTAAAATCTGCTTGGAAAGATATATGCAGATACTTCAATTCAGGAAAAAAAATGAATCGGCAAAGAAGAAGGGAACGAAATGACATTATTCATGGTTTCATATGGAGAAATTACTCTGATGATGCAAGTTTAATTTTTGAAAACGTTGGAGGCGTCGATGTTTAGACTAATGCACTGATATGTGATGGAAGATCTAAAGAAACAAAATAAAATTTTGTTGAAAGAAAATGAAAAGATCTGAAGAAACAAATGTCATTTTTGAACTCATCAAACCATTGTCTAACATTACGATTGGCGGTTTTGAAAGAACAACATAAGCAAATGCCAAATGAATTGCTAGATTTGTAAGCGTTATGGAAAAATTAAAAAAGAAGAGAGAGAGAGAAATATACATTTAAGTATTACTTCCTTCAGTTTTTACTTCGATACAGGTAAAGGTTTTGTTAAGTATTGCAGCTGCAATTGATATTTCATTCACCATAACATTTATTTATTTATTTATTTATGTATTTGTAAACACATTCCTACAGATGCTATATCTAGTTACAGGAATTGCTATAGTGATATTTACAGTGATGTTTACATTACCAAGTGATATTTACAGTGATGTTTACATTACCAAGTGATATTTACAGTGATGTTTACATTACCAAGTGATATTTACAGTGATGTTTACATTACCAAGTGATATTTACAGTGATGTTTACATTACCAAGTGATATTTACAGTGATGTTTACATTACCAAGTGATATTTACAGTCTTTTAAAACATGCTCTATGGAAAAAATTATTTCTTACATTAAAAATATCCGGACACTCTTCAAGTGAGTTCTGAAGCCTATACATTTTGCATTACGGAGAATTTTTTCCAGCATCAGTTCTGCAAAATGACACTGAAAATATTAGGAGTATGCAAAAGTTTCCACCGTCCCCGCTAGCGGGCGCTGTAGGGGTTTAACTGGCTGACGACTCGTGCTATCAGTTCGTACATGAAGCCAAACATGGCGGTCGATAAAGTTTATTTGCGGTACTGTTTGTTATTGATTTTTAATTTAGGAAAAAGTGCGATTGAAGCATACGGTTCAATATTCAGGCGTATGTCGAAACTGTAATGGGTGAGCGGACGTGTCGAGAATGGTTTGCCAGGTTTAAGAAAGGTGATCTAAGCGTGGAAGACAAGTCACGTGCAGGTAGACCGCAGGAACTCGCAAATAAGGAGCTGGAATCGTTGTTGCAAGAAGATGCCACACAATCGACCACGCAACTGTCGAAACGTTTGAAAATGGCTCAATCGACGGTAGTATGGCGTCTACAGATCTTGGGGAAGATCCAGAAGATTGGTAAGTGGGTTCTTCGTACTTTAACGGATCGCAATATTGGTCAGTGATTGGGCATCTGCATGTCGTTGCTGAAGAGGTTCAACTGAAAAATTTCTTGTGGAAGGTTGTCATCGGTGATGAAAAATGGTCCTATTGCGATAACCCCGTACGGAAGCGTACCTGGGTCGACCCAGGCCAGCCATCAGCATCCACTGTAAAACAGGATATCCACGGGAAAACGCTGCTGTTGTGTGTGTGTGGTGGGATATGCATGGAGTTCTGTACTTCGAACTGTTGAAACCGGGAAAAACAATCGCTGCTCAACGATATAGCGATCAGTTGATTAAACTGAACGCCGCAATCGAGCAAAAACACCCATGAACAGGTAAAGGACGCCGCCCAGTCATACCGTTATACGATAATGCCAGATTACATGTCTGTGCCACCACGAAATCAACCTTTGAAGAGTTACACTGGGAGGTTTTACCGCACCCTGCTTACTCCCCGGACATTGACCCTCAGACTTTCATCTGTTCCGCTCTATGCAACATGCCCTAGATCAACAGCGGTTCACCACAGTTCCAGAGGTGGAAAATTTCGTGACTGCGTTCTTCAGCTCAAAATACGAGTCCTTCTATCACAGGGGTATTCATTTGTTGCCTGAAAAATGCAAAAGGTCATTGATGCTAACGGCCAATATTTCGTTGAATAAATGTGTACTGGTTTCCTGATAGCTCCTGTCTCCTTTCTCCTGAAAATGGCGGAAACATTTGCATACCCCTAATAGTTCACATTTTGTCCTCGGTAAACGTGGGACACGGAAACTTAATTGATTTACAATTTAAGTATGATGAATCTTTCCACTGATGATACCGTACAGACAAGACAGACAAGACAAGGGTTCCTAATTTAGGTTGAGATACCCGAACGCACAGCGCTATGCGCCTTTTGGCAGGTGAAAAAGAATCTAAGACAGTTAGGAGCAGATTGCCCTGATAGAATAGTACGAAAGAAAAGTATGCAAATATTAGAGCACAAGAAGTAAATGGTTTCCCGTTAAGGAGTGAAGTTATAAGCTGCACTACATACTTACCTGCAACAACAAGCCGTTCCGAGCGATATTTCTCTCCGCAGAAAAATGCCCGGTACACCGCTGCTACAGATGAGTACAGGGGGAAAAGAAGGGAAGGACAACGGAAAAGGGAACTTAAAAAAAACCATCACACACAGAATAAGTTTCCCAGAGCAAAATCGACGTTTCAACTCCGGATAAGACAAAACTGGCCATTTTCTCAGTGTTTCTCTCGGATCCGCTATTGCTTCGTTACTCGTTAGCCAATGAGAAAAAAGATTTTTCCCCATTGGTTTAAAATATTTTTCTCAGGTTTACTTTTGTTGATTCTTGCCTGACTTGTCAGAGTAACCACAGCTGAGGTGGTGTGATCACAAGATTACACCGATCAAGGTTTAAGTTACTCATTTTCAGTAAACAACAGAAAAACAAAAAAATAAAAACAGCCACAATCAGGGTTTTTATTCCTTATTTAGGGAGCCGGTAGTATAAAGGACAATCATTTTTTTTCTTCGCTACTGGTCTGCTTGTTGCACAATTGTGTGCAACAGCGGAAAAAATTAAGTCCTGTTTTATTTATTTAATATTTTCTTTTTTTTTAGTCAGAACTAATGCGTAAGAAAAAAATTAATATAAAAGACAAGACCAACAACACCTTGTTAGTTAGGGGGAGAGATATTCAGTACAAAAGAGATAAATCTTTTTGCAACATTTATGCAACATTTTGCTCGGCCCTTAAAAAGGCCGGTTTTTTTTTTGCTGTCCCCCCCCCACCCCAAACTCCTGATATTCAATTCTTGCTTTCTTCCCATGTGTGAAGAATAACTTCAATTTAGTCCCAGTTATTTTTAATTCTTTTGGAAGTATAACTGTGAACTGGATTCTTTTCAGGAATTTTATTTAAAATAGCCTTCGGTCTTTTAAATTTGTCAGTATCATTGACAACATAATTAAGGCCCTCCCTGACAAGAGGATTGGGATGTTTCTTGGCTTTCTCGTAATAACTTTGCGCTAGATCATACATAGTATAATGTATAGAGTTCATTTTAGCATACTACGGATAGCATTATTGGATGTTTTTCCATCGAGTCCTACCATCATACGAAGAATTTTATTTTGAAATGAGGTAATATTATTTTTTTGCTACTTTCTGCAGTTACCCCAGATAGGACAACCATAGGTAATCACCGGGCTGAAGCATGCTTTCCATAACAAGGTTGTTTTTTGTTTTTTTTTGCTAAGCCTTTTGTTTTTAATTATGTGTCGGAGACTTCCTCTTAGTTTAAGTGCTTTAGCCAGGGTTTCCTTAATATGCTTCTTCCAGCTCAAATTATGATCCATAATGAGGCCTAAGTATTTGACATCTTTTACCCAAGGTATTTTTTGCCATACAATTCAATTTCAAAGTCAGGATTGTAATTGTATGTTTTACGGGAGAACAGAATTGCTTGTGTCTTGTCAGTATTAATTTTAATTTTCCAGTCTAGGAAGTAATTCTCCAGTTTTTCCACATAATATTGCAACATAAATGTTGCTTGATTTTTATTCATAGAAGTATAGGCCAGTGCAGTGTCGTCAGCATAAAGTGCTGTAGTCAGATTCCTGTTTTTAAGATTTGGAAAATCTGAAGTAAAAATAGAGTATAGCGTAGGAGCAAGTACACTGCCTTGTGGAACACCGGCTTCAATTATTTTTTTTGAAGATTTCTTCCCATTAAAATGTTCTGTTTTCAAGATAAGATTTGATTATATGAATAATCCAAGGTGGGAAGTCATGTGCTATTAGTTTGCAGATAATTGCCTCGTGTGGACATTTATCAAAAGCCTTAGCTACATCCAGGAATATAGCCGCTGTGTGCTTCTTATTCATTATTCCTTCTGCACATTTTTCAGTAACAATACGCTATAACGTTGAAAAATGAAGTTACAGGAATATGTAAATACCCTCTGGTGTGCATAGCAAGAGGCTTAATTTTTTTCTGCGGAAAAAAACAATATTTTACGGTTTGAACATCAGCAACCCCATCTCAAAGAAGTAATCATGAAAGAGAATTGTACTGTAGAAAATGTTATGTTTATTGTACTTGCTCTGATTTCAGATATAACAGCTTTAAATCAAAAACTTTGGATAAAACGGAATTTCATCATCATCAACCATTTTCATGGTTGATGATGATGAAATTCAGTTCATCCACTACTGGATGAAGGTCTCCCCAAGTTTCTTCTACAACGGACTATCTTGCGCCAGTCTCCTCCATGTCACTCCCGCATGCTTTCGAATTTCATCCACCCATCTACCATGTGGTCTTCTTCTGGGTCTTTTTCTGTCACTTGGAATCCAGTCTAGAACTTCGGTTGTCCATCAGTGATTTTTCTTTTTTGGCAACATGTTCAGAACATTGCCATTTCAGGGATTTTACTCTGATCATGATGTCTTCTACTCATGTCATTTTCCCTATCCACACGAGTTCCTCTTTTTATCTCTCCTGGTTACACCAAGCATACATCTGTCCATGCTTCGTTCGGTTGTCTGCATTCTTCGTTTGTCTTTTTTTAGTTTAGATCCACGTCTCTGCTCCGTACATAAGCACTAGATGGATACATTGAATAAACACTTTTCTTTTAAGACATAATGGTATATTGCTCTTAAAAATTTTGCTGTTTCTTCCAAAAGCTCTCCAACCAAGTTTTATACGTCGACTAATTTCTTCATCAATGTAATCTTTGCTTGGTATCTGCAGTCCAAGATGAATGTAGATATCGGTTATCTCCAGCTTTTCCCCATCAATCGATAAATCTTAGAACTGAATATGTCTCCTGTGAATAACAATTTTAAAAACCTGCGTGAAAAAGGTGTATACTCGTGTGAAAAAAGTGTATACCCGAATACATCTGATGATATTCCACATGTGGTCAAATTATTAAGGAACTAGAATAGTGGTGCAAAATTAATGTAAACGATATTGCGATTAGCTTACCACTTTTTAAGAAACTGTTAGGAAAGGACTGAAAATGAATTACAACTGGCTCATAACATGAGTTCAATGCGTATGAGAGCCGAAAGAATCAACAGGTAAGCTGTAATTTGTACTGACATGTTGAAGACGAATCAATTCAACTGAAGGTCTGGGAGTCAGTCACATTTCGGCGAAGGTCTTTTCACGACTGATTGCAAAGCAGCAGAAACAAGATAACTATGTATAGACTGTTGTCTCTTACTACCTACTTGATTATGCATAAAATATGAGTAGATGAAACTATTTCAGAAACTTTGTGACTAGTGTTAAATGGCTCCTCGTCGTTTCGTTTCCTGCAGAGTTGAAAAAAGCAGTCATTGAAATTAAAAGAATTAATGGTGTGAGAACAGACGAAATGTGATCGATCGAATTCTCGTTATCACATAAAAACTGAATATGTGGTCATTTTAGCTGTTCTAGGTGTATTCATTGAGACTAAATCATCGAATGCGAAATCATTGAAAGCGAAATCATCGAAAACGAAGTAATCGGGCGGAGAGGGTAAGTTTATTATGTCTGTAGGTGAAATCATCGAAAACGAAATCTCGGAAAAGCGAATTCATCGTAAGGCATGTTTTCCAAAAAATTAGGAGTGTATATACGTAAATGGAATTATCTCCGAAATATAATGTTAGTAATTCAGAGAACCACATTGTAAGTTTCGATTTGTTGGTTACGCGTATCAATTGAAGAAAAATTTCCAACATTTTGTAGTTAATTTTCCCCTCATTTAAAAAAATAATACATATTCATTCCATTTATAGTGCATGCTTAATGAAAGAAATCAAAGATCGATGGCTTGTGGAAGCTAATGCAATACTTAAACTTTATTTGTAAATGTTTTTAGGGATGTATATTGATAATGATGATGGTATTTTATAACAGAGAACGAAAAAAAAATCCGATTTACCAGAGTTTATAACATACCGGTTTATTTATGGTTTTTGTTTTATTTTTTACCGGATTACCCAGAATTTTGAGTTTATTTTAAATAACTTAATGCAATTTAATGAATCTTAAGCATGAAATTTAAATTGATAAATTAAAAATAATTTGTACTTTTTAGACCCCAAATGAGACATTAGGTTGAAAAATTAAAAGCGCTAAAATATTTTTAGCAGCGAACAAGAGCTCTGAAATGTTCAAAATTCAATACACAATACAAACTGCCACACATATTATAATTACAATAGTAAATAACAGTAGCAAATATTCATAGAACCAATTTCAACCAAACTACTTCCTGAAAACTCTTTTAAAGACCCCTAAAGCAACCTCTTTAGATTCGCTAAAAATTTCGAAAGAATTAATTTATTTTAAAACGATTTACGGAAAGTCTTTACAACGTTAAAATAAGTCGTGTTATTTTAACTATTTCGTGAAAAGGCGTGTTATTTTAACTGCTTCATGAAAAGTCGTGTTATTTTGACTACTTCGTGAAAACTCTTTTAAAGACCCCCTAAAGCACCATCTTTAAATTCACTAAACATTTTGAAAGAATTAAAATAATTTTAAAACGATTTACGGAAAGTCGTTCCAGCGTTAAAATAAGTCGTGTTCCGGTAGTAAAATAAAATTATTCACAAATAAGAAACTTCATTAAACATTGTACCACGGAAAATTGTTATTCTTTATCCTGATATGAAAAAACGTTGATACCAACGATTTATCACTCACACTGATAATGAGCGTCTTTTAAGCGATGTTTTACAGTTACTATTAAGAAATACGATACTACTGAATATCCAAGTTATTAAACAATTCCATCGAAAAAATTGCTATTCCGATAAATTCTTTTTAGATTTTCGAAAAAGTTGTCTTTCAGTAAATTTGGTTTCAGTGATTTTGCACCCGAAAAATTGTAAGGTTATACTTGTAAACATATTGTTACCAGTAGGTTAAGAAAAAAGTAAGCGAGGTATAGATAAGTCAATTAGTATGTGCATTTAACGACACTATTCATTGTCCAGTTGTGAACCAAGTTGCAGTCTACATGTGTGCGCCATTGTTTGAAAGATGCAGCAAATAGGATGAAGTAGTTAAAAATTTATGTCCCTTATTTACAAGGAGTGTTGTACATTTAATGTTTTTTGTTGTTGCTGTTCTTGCTGTGTCTGCGCAGGAATACCAAGTTCATTTAGCTCAGATAGTTTGGTCCGTCATACTTTCGAACAAAAAAAAAAGCTGAAAATAGATTTAATTTCAGTCTATGTAAGGAGACCGGCGTAATTTGAATAAAACCAGTTCAATTCGTAATACTCCAGTCACACGAACTCGAACCGTAACACGAGAGCATCTGTTATTACAGTGAACTTTGAGAAGTTAAATTCTTGCTATAACACTTTGCTGTACACTGCTCAAGCATTAGCTTTTCTTAATTATAATGTATTTAAAAAAAGACTACTTGAGGATATGTGGCAATTTTATTTCGGACTCATTATATTATTTCTACAGCATTTATGCACACGATGCCTGCTAACGTGTTCGCTCTTCTTTTCGTGTAATTACCTTTGCAGAATTTGAGACGCAATGAATTTTTTCGAACTTTGTTGCATATGCTGTGTCTTTCATCTTTATTGTTTCCTTCTGTTTCTCCATAGACAAGCCGATTGTATCCTTGGGAAACACTTCAAATCTGTACATTTTGGGCGAGAATTACACACTGCAGTGCAGTGCCACAGCGTATCCTATACCTGAAGTGCGCTGGAGATGGAAGCCTTGCAGGGAAATAAAAGACTGTAAAGGAGAACCATCGGAAGATCTGAAGGACGTTGAAAGCTATGATTTACCATTTCACAACAACGAATTCATTGTATGGAAGACACTTGGCGATTACAACACTACCGTAATATCTGACCTATTCGTTACTGCGAACCATTCCGGCCATTACCAGTGTTATGCAAGCAACATAATGGGAAAAGATGACATTATAATATCTTTTGTTGTCACAGGTTTGTGGCTTATTTGACAATTTATCTTCTAATATTCTTTTTGTATTCATAGTTGAAACATTTTTGCATTTCATCATGTCTAGTACTAAGCCATTTTCTAAAGGATAAATCGTTCAAAAACGAGTGTTATCTATACTGGTGCCCAAAATGAAAGCCTATAAGGCATTCGCAGGGATAAAAAGAAAAATACGTACAGCACGTAGAGGCGTTTGGTATGTATCCATCGTAAGGTAAAAGGTATTTTACAACAATAGACAATATGTACACATTTTCAGTATACAGCGTCGTATCCTCAAATATCACAAGAATGTAACCTAGAGTGTCTTAATAAGGAATGTGATCCCCTCGTGAGGACAGACAACTCTCACAATGACGATACATGATTATCACCAGGTTGTTAATGAACTCTGGAGCCAAAGAATTCTGTTCCTCGATGAGAGCGGTACGTAGCTCAGGAAGGGTTCTGGGAGGGAGGCTGACGAACTGCTACGTGTCGTTACAGAGCATACCAAAATACTATATAGGTTTCATATCCGGAGTTCTGATTGGCCAGTCTATAAGCTGAATATCCTCGCTCATCAGAAAATCATCGACAAGCTGAGCCCTTTGCGGGCGAGCGTTATCATCCATTAAAGGGAACAGAGGTTCAACAGCCTCCCGTAAAACTGACCTAACGCTCTACAATCTCTTCCCTATAGCTCCCAGCTTTCACATTGCCTCCTGCCAACACGTGGAGTGGTGTGCGCCTGTTGAACATAATGCCACCCACACGAGCAGAACACCTGTTTCGAAGGAGTCCAGTTCGCGGACGTATGTAGGATCACTACGGGTTTCCTGTTATCTCCAGATGAAATGCCGACGAGAATCTCTTTGTAGACTGAATCTATACTCGTCTGTGAAAAGAACACCCAGTCACTCGTCTGGCATTCAAGAAGGATGTTGCGTGCACCAGTTCAACGAAGTTCTCATATAGATGCGCTTAGCGGGATACAAACCATGGCTCTCCTGGTGTAAATGACCATTGCATTAAGCCTTCGATATATCGTTTGCTTCGATACCGTAGTCCCAGTGACACCGAAGAACTCCGTGCGATTAAAGTGGCATAACGGTCCTCATGAGGTGCCTTACGCCTTGGATTACTTTCGCCAATCCTTCGTGACACTCTACAGTTACCGTATGGATTACTTTCGCCAATCCTTCGTGACACCCTACCGTTTGCGGTATGGATTACTTTCGCCAATCCTTCGTGACATCCTACCGTTACCGTATGGATTACTTTCGCCAATCCTTCGTGACACCCTAACGTTACCGTATGGATTACTTTCGCCAATCCTTCGTGACACCCTACCGTTACCGTATGGATTACTTTCGCCAATCCTTCGTGACATCCTACCGTTACCGTATGGATTACTTTCGCCAATCCTTCGTGACATCCTACCGTTACCGTATGGATTACTTTCGCCAATCCTTCGTGACACCCTACCGTTACCGTATGGATTACTTTCGCCAGTCCTTCGTGACATCCTAACGTTACCGTATGGATTACTTTCGCCAAACCTTCGTGACATCCTACCGTCACCGTATGGATTACTTTCGCCAAACCTTCGTGACATCCTACCGTTACCGTATGGATTACTTTCGCCAAACCTTCGTGACATCCTACCGTTACCGTATGGATTCCTTTCGCCAAACCTTCGTGACATCCTACCGTTACCGTATGGATTACTTTCGCCAATCCTTCGTGACATTCTACCGTTACCGGGTGGATTACTTTCGCCAGTCCTTCGTGACACCCTACCGTTACCGTATGGATTACTTTCGCCAATCCTTCGTGACACCCTACCGTCACCGTATGGATTACTTTCGCCAATCATTCGTGACACCCTAACGTTACCGTATGGATTACTTTCACCAATCCTTCGTGACACCCTACCGTTACCGTATGTATTATTTTCGCCAATCCTTCGTGATACCCTACCGTTGCCGTATGGATTACTTTCGCCAATCCTTCGTGACATCCTACCGTTACCGTATGGTCGTTGAATTTTCACCCTACCGTTACCGTGGTCGTTGAATTGACACCCTACCGTTACCGTGGTCGTTGAATTGACACCCTACCGTTACCGTGGTTGTTGAATTGCTGCCGTAACCGCGAAACCACTCTGGGTTGGAGATTCAACTTCCTTGAGACCTCGACCGGAGACCGGCCTGCTTCTAGTCGTCCAACCGCCCGTCATCGTACAGTGTCGGACATATGTGTGTGAGACATAATGAAATCATTTTCAGCCACCGGAATACTTCTTACACACTTGGTCAACGGGAAAGGACGACACTGCCGTTTTTCGTTGACTTTAAGTATGCAGCTCAATTTACGTATTGGACAGCATGCTGCTCACTGATATGCAAGGCTTACTGCGGGAATTTGTTTCTTGTGTCCATTAGCATATACTGTATATCCTGCGAAAATAGTAACATTTCATTGAACGCTTTGGGTTATTTGTCAACTATTACTTTCTGGACATTCATTTTGGATACCAGTGTATATCTGTATATATAGGAAAAAATTCCCATTTCTGTTCACGATCTCTACTTGTATATGTCAAAAAAGGTTTTAATTTTACTGTAAAGGTTTTTACTGTGTATATCTACAACAGATTTATTTTATTTTCACTACCTTTATTTAATTGAAACAATAATTATTTCGCTTTATTTTTGTCACAGGTACAGGAACGAAGTCAGGTTATATTCACTACACTTCCTCTGAATATACAAAAGCCAGTTTACGGAATTTTCACTCCCTGTCGTCTATACACACTCGTGTAATTTCAGTTTATTAACAGACCCGAATGCAGCCTTTAAATCAAATATGCAAGAAAGATTTCAATTTGAGTGTGAATTCGTGAATGATTTTGGTCTATTTACAGAGTATACATTGTTCCCGCACATGTGTTCAAAATCCATTCGTCTCTCTGTGCTTATACACAGTCGAGTTCCATTATTGTGACCACTTCCTACTTTTGACGTCAACAGCGCGTAGCCTATGAAAGAAGGCATGTGTCGTGAGCTTGTCTTGGAGGGTAGATAAGGTGTACTGTACGCATTCTGAAAAAATATCACTCCTTGCTGTCATGTATAAAAGGAGCGATTTATCAGATTTGCAAAAAGGGATATTTATCAGCTTTCGGGCCAAGGGTGGCAGTATTTCTGAAACAGCGCAGTTTGTCAACTGTTCGCGGGTTGCTGTAGTTTAAGTGTATCGTGATTGCAGAAATGGCACCATTGCTAATAAGCGACTGGAAACTGCGGAGCACCACGTGCCATTGATGTGAGAGGTACATGTCGTCTTCGAAAGTGCTTGAGGACCGAAAGACACGATACAGTGGTGCAATTCCCTGGCCGAGTGAACCAGGGGGCTACCCGAAGTGTGTCTAAAACGACAGTTCAGCGAACCCTGTTGCGTATGGGGCTCCGATACAGACGGATGGTCATTGCACCTATGCTAACGAAGGTGCATCGGCAGAAAAGGCTTACATTTGCACGGCAGTATCGGAATTGGACCTCCGCTGATTGGCAAAGAGGATTGCCTTCTCCGATGAGTCGCATTTTCTGCTTCATCGAACGGATGGACGTTGGTGTATAAGGTGAGAAACATCGGAGATCAAACACTCTTCAACCATTGCTGGAAGAACACAAGCTGGTGGTTGCAGCGTTATGGTCTGGGCAATGTTTTCGTGGCATTCTCTGGGCCCACTCATACCCGTGGAAGGCACAATGGGCCGCCCCGGTGGCGCAGTGGTCTAAGGCGATGGTCTCTGATCATTCGTCCGAAAGGGGTCCGGGTTCGAATCCCGGTGAGGCATGGATGTTGTGTTTGTCTTACGGCACTGGCTCTCTCCCTTCCCTGGAACCAGTGACCCTAAATTAGGGACGGGCGAATGCTTATAGCCCATTGAGTTGCTCACGGTGGTCGTTAAACCTCCAATCAAAAAAAAAAAAAAAAAGGCACTATGGACCGAATTCATTATGTATCCATCTTTGCAGACCACTTACACCCATACATGCTGATTGTCTTCCCTGGGGCCGATGGGATCTTCCAGCACGACAATGTGACGTATCACACAGCTAGAAATTTCCGAGAGTTGTTGGAAAAGCACTATGAAGACTTCCCTGGCCCCTTAATTCCCCAGACTTAACTCAACTGAGCATCTGTGGATCACCTCGATCGTTTTGTTCGCTCTATGGATCCTTCACCACGCACCCTCCAGAAGATATCAGATGCACTGCAGTCAGCATGGTTCTACATACCTGCGAACACCTTCCAGAACCTTATTGAGTCGCTCTCAGCCAGTGTGGCTGCCGTCCGCGCTGTATACTGCGGTTACGCTAGATATTAACTGGTAATGTGACTCGCCCGTGTAACCTTCAAGGCAAATGATGAGTCGATAGTACCAATATTGCTATTGGTTCATTGATGTGCAGCGCAGTAAAAAGCTGTTCTGAAAATACAAACATTGTCTGACGGAGCAGAATTCATCTTTTCTCCTTCTCTAGTAAAGAAGCAGTTCTAGCATTACAAGAGTAAGCAGGATACAACCACCCTCTTCATGTTTTTGGTCTTAAATGCAGAGCAGTCTACCTTCTCGGTGAGCGAGTAGTCCGAGTACCTGGCTTCTGACCATTCGTCCGAAATGGTCTCGTGTTCGAATCCGGATGAGGTATGTATGATGTGTATGTCTCATTGCTCTGGCTGTGTCCTTTACTGGAACGCATGGTCCTAAATTAAGGACAGACGACTGCTTATAGCCTTCAGAACTGTTCATAGTGATCGCGAAACCCACAAACAAAGAAAACAGAATATGATATTGTTAAATCTTTACTGGAGTATAAAAGTACCCTTCATGTGCACAGAAGAAATAGGTTGTAACTACAAATAATTTGGGTCATTATAAAATTTACTGGCTAAAAATTCGAAGGAGTCGTAAATTTTTCGCTTTCAAATAATTAAGATTTATTTTTCTCTATGAATGTTGTATTCAACAGCATTTTCATTGCCAACGGTTCAGTTATTTCATTCATGTTCATCATTACTGTCTTGAATTTGTTTGTCTCATTCACCGCGTTCGGAAAAAACTTCTGGAACCCAATCGCGCTGAACTGGAAACGTCATTTTTGTGGAGAATCTAAAATCAATCATCTCATAGACATTGGTGTTTTCTTTTTTCCATGGATGTAAGGTCATGATTTTCAAACCGAGATCAGTCAGAATAGTACTCTCAGAGAATGTCCTCAGCTAAGTCTAGAACTTGTACCTGTGACGCTATTTCTCTTGGAATAAACAAAAAATCGAAATCTTCGCGTGCGGCATTCTACTTCATTTCGGTAAAAAGAAAGCTTTAAAAAGTCTAAAGCAATATCTACCACTCCATATTTAACATTCCTTTAATACGGACTATCGCCTATTCCACAGAACTGATAGCCCCTATTTCAATTGTTTAGTCATATCCAACTTTTTATTTGGCACCTCCTAATGGTACCAGACAGAAAACTTCGGTTATGTGTCAGATTTATCGTGTTCCCAAATTTTAGTTACTTACAAATCGCATGCAAGAGAGCGTACAATTTCAGTTCTTTCCTTTCGTCTCTTTCTCTCTCTCTCCCTCCTGCAAGAATGGTACTTACGCTTCGAAATGTTGACCTGCTGTTTTTTTCTTTCTTATGAACTGTGACGTGCCTGCCCCGCAGAACGCACATGAGATAAAGGTAGATAGCAATAAGAGCACATGTCCGTTTAGCTCAGTTGGGAGAGCAACTTACTCTGGAGTGAGGGGACCCGGATTCGATGGCCAGAGTGGACAAACCTGTGTTTTCACAGAACGCAAAGAACAATAATAAGATTTGGGACATCACTATAAGATTTCGACCGATAGACTGACTTTACAAAGAAGGGAAATATATTGATGGTACTATGCTCGTGACTGTCTTTACAAGTCACAGAAATACATTCAACAATCAGGCCATCAGAAGCAGAGATAGAATTCCTGCGAACGAACGTACTGACAGACAAAGTGACGAATGGGCGGAAAGAGAGACTACTGAAATCTTACGCTCATATTTTCTACTATCCCATGGAGAAAGAATTTTATCAATTCTACAGTTCTGAAGCGCAGATAGTTTTACCAGACGAACAGACTGAGCCGTGGATGGATGGAAGGAAAGATTTTTGAAACCTTATGCTGTGTGCTTTTTCTCCTTTAGGGAAAAGAATGCAGTTTTCCAATCGACATTTTCGAAGCAAAAGTATCGTACCTGAGGACGGACAGACAGGCGGATGAGCGGAAGAACATATTTCGGTAATTGTGCCTGTCTCTATCAATCACAAAAAAAGAATTTTTTCAATAGGATCATAAAAAGGGGAGATACGGATTCTACGGATGGACGGGAAAACGGATGGATTTAAGGATAGACACCAATAATCTTGTACTTAGTCCTGTATCTCTCAGTCACAAAACGAATTTCTTTGCTGGTCGTTAGAAGCACAGATATAATTTCTGCGAACGGGCAAACAGCGAAACTGACGTGGGAAAGCACGGAAAGAGTGATGTCCAAACTTTTACGCAGTTCTTTACGTTCGTGAAAAAGAAAAATCAGCAGGCCAACATTTGGAAGCTAAATTACCGTTCTTGCAGGAGAGAGAGAATGAAGGAAAGACAGCCAAAATCGTACACTTTCCTGTGTGCGATTTTTTAAGTAACTAAAATTTAACGCGACGAAGTGACGTAGGCGACAAAGTTGTCCGAGACGAATTGGCGCCAGACCGAACACTTTAGTTTCTGAAATGTCTTGCGCCTTAAGACTAGTTTGTGGCTGAAGATTCAGTTCTCTTCGTTGGATTTGAATTCCAAAGTCGCACTTTTGCACTTGTTTCTAGTTGTTATGAAAACCACAGATTTTTTGCCTGATTCTCCTGTTTTTGAAATGCCAGGTTTTGTCTGAAAACAAAACTAAAAATTACATAAAACAAAATAAAACAAAAACAGGTCTTTTATCAACATGCCTACTGAGCCTAGAAGGTAATTATGCTGCATAACATTAGAAAACGATATTTTGTTTTCGTTATTCATTAACGTAGTGATATAAAATGAGTTGGCCTTCAACAGTATTTGATCGATCGAGAGTTAAATAGCGTAAATATTTTTTTGAAGTTGCAGATATAAAATGTATATTTTTGTCAAGTTTCATCTTTTGTGGGGAGATGTGCATATCGATAATTCCTGTTGTTTATTTCCACAGATGCTAAAGGAGGTTTCGAGATCACCGGCATCCAATCGCAGGCCCGTTGACAGAGATGCTCACGTGTCTTTAGTCTGCAAAGTAAACACCATCAATTTCACTCACGTTGAATGGCAGTGGAGGCCCATGTCGCGAACGGATGACCATGAACTGAAAAATTCATCAGGTTAAAACTATTGTGTAATTCGCCGCGGCTCAAGTAACTCATGTGAAATGTGTATGCTTTGAAAGCTTAGAAATGTCGAAAGTTTGTCTGTCGGCATTCATAAACAGAAAAATTTAGAACATTCAAAGCAAACAGAATATACATTCTGAATATACTTGTACCACTTAAAAAACATTCATTGCCCTGCAGCAGGAATCGAATCCGCATCTCCCGATTTCCGTTCGAGTGTCACACTCGAACGGAAAAATAATGTTTTTCCATTTTTTCCCGATTTTTTCGAGCAGTATACTCGAACGAAATCGGGAGGTGCGGGTTCGATTCTCTCTCCAGGTTGATGAAATTTTCAAGCTTTCTGAGAGATGTTATATGGATGACCAGTAAGTGATACAAGCAAATTCAGAATTTATATTCTGTTTGCTTCGAATATGGCATTGATTTCCCATGTATTATGAGGAATATTTCTTCCTTCATTGATTTATATGTGGATGACCAGTAAGTGGTACAAGCAAATTCAGAATTCATATTCTGTTTGCTTTGAATATCCTATCGATTTCCCATGTGTTATGAGGAATATTTCTTCCTGCATTGAATTATCTGTGGATGACCAGTAAGTGGTACAAGCAAATTCAGAATTTATATTCTGTTTGCTGCTTTGAATATTCGATTGATTTCTCAAGTATATTATAAGGAATATTTCTTCCTTCATTGAATTATCTGTGAATGACCAGTAAGTGGTACAAGCAAATTCAGAATTTATTTTCTGTTTGCTTTGAATATTCTATCGATTTGCCATGTATTATGAGGAATATTTCTTCCTTCATTGATTTATCTGTAGAAAGAATTAATGTAAACCAAACTATAAAACTTTAAAACTCTCCAGCACATTTTATACGTTACATCGAGGAGGCCTACGAATTTCCAACGGGATCAATCGAAACCCGTCTGAAGTTCCGTAGTATAACATCGTTTAAAGTAATGCCAAGCATGCAGCCTCCGGGATTCTTTCAGTGACCTACAGTTTCTGTACGCCTTTTTGACGCTTTCCAACCGTAGGTTAAAGAAGCGTATATGCTCCAGCTTTGACCGTCTATCCGTCCGCACGATAACTCGCGTACAAATGGTTCGATTTCGATGAAATTTAGTATGTGGTAGGTGACCAACTGGGAACGAACTCTATTGAAAAAGGGCAAAATAGGGTCAAAGGTCAGGACATAGGAGCGGGATCAATTTCATTGCCCTTATGCTTCATAACTTGCATAAATGTGGTTCGATTTCGATGAAAATTTAGTATGCGGTAGAGGACCACTTGGGAACAAATCCTGTTGGAAATAGGCGAAATGAGGTCAAAGGTTAGGACACAGGAGCGGGATCCCTTCAATTGCCCTTGTACGTCATAACTTGCGTAAAAATGGCTCGATTTCGATGAAAATTTTAGTATGTGGTAGGGAACCACCTGGGGAAAAACTCTATTGAAAATGGGCGAAATGGGATCAAAGGCCAGGAGATAGGAGCGGGATTCATTCCATTGCCCTTATACATCATAACATACGTAAAAATGCTTCGATTGCGACAACACTTTAACATATTGTTCCGGAGGTATAGTGAACCGAATCTGTTGAATATCAACGAAATGGGGTCAAGGATAATGTCACAGAAGCAAGATTTATTCCACAGCCATTATTCTCATAACGTACGTAAAAATGCTTCTATTGCGATAAAAGTTTAGTATGTTATTTCTGAGGTATACTGAACCGGTTCTGTTGAATATAATCGAAATGGGGTTAAAGGTCAGGACACAGGAGCGAGATTTATTCCACAGCCATTATCTCATGACTTGAGTAATGATTTCTGGTATGTTAGAAAACGTATCATAATCGATGCATGGCTGCATGATTTTACTAACTTGTTAAGATAAGGTCCATATCTCCGAAGCATAAGTAAAAACTGAAAGGAAGCATTGATTATTCTTTTAAGACATAATAATAAATTACTCTTGAAAATTTTATTGTTTCTTCCAAATACACACCAGCCAAATTTATACAGCCTATTAATTTCCTTGGTGTAGCCCTTCGCTTGATGTCTGTACCACTTATATATAATCATATTTTAGTCTAATCACCAGGATGTTTGTTATTGTACTCGTATATAACAAATCAACCTAATTTATACAAAAACATTAATACGTTAATAATTTAATTTTGAGAAATTCCGTTAACAAAATTTCTCAAAACTAAAGAAACTTATGCACTTTGGACTCGCCACGCTTAAACTGTAAGTTCAAAAACCTGAGAAAAAGAAACAAAGATCCAGAAAACATAGCGTCTAGTGAAAAAGAACGCTACGTATCCCATTATCTAGTTATTAGCAAAAGGAAAATAATAAGTCATGCCGGGTAAATGCTGTCAAATTCAAATTAAATAATAATACACGAAAACGTATAGAGCACATTAAATCCTAATTTAAAGTCTAGTCAAACTGCTATGTGGAAATCGAAATGAAATTGAGAACCTGCGGAGGCAGAATACCATGAGATAAAACAGACCGTTTTAAATGGAATGCTTGATGTAAAACAATCCACAGAAACGAAAAATTGTAGCAAAACTCATGAAAACAAAGGGTGCCTAAACTTTTTTCAACGCTTTTCTCTGAATTGTAAACCCATGATTTAGAAACATCATTGAAAAACCGTGATGTAAAACACTGTTTCTAACAAAGTAAACAGAGTGAAAACTAAAAACTTTGTTATTCAGCAAATTTGCTGTAAAGTTTGCTTTCACAAAACGCATTGTGCGCAGAAGATGGTTCAAAAACAATGTTTTTATATTTTGCTGGCCCAAGTTAACGTAATCTCCGATAAAGAACAATGTTCAGTGTCCCAGAACCAATGAAAAGCAGTTCCTAATTATTTCGTACATACTTCAAAAGACAAATAGTTTCGCCTTTTTGGGGGGAACTTGGTTGACGACCGCAAATGCAAATCTGAGAGCAATAAGCAATCATTCGTCCCACATTTAGGGCCGTAAGGCAAAGACGCAACTCATGCTTAATCCAGAACTTGTATCTGGGCCCAGCTCAGGCGAAGGTTTCTGCTTGCTGCGCCTTTTTAAGAACGAACAAACCTCTTAAAAAGATATAATTTAATATCCCATAACAGCTGTAAACGGTGATTGCTTTTAAAAGGGCGAACCAAATGAAATTCTTGAAAATAATTCACCTTCGTGTAGGGCAAATAAAATTCCGTGCAGCACTATCAGTTTTCAACATAGTTCCCGTGGTGTTCAACACATGCTCTTAAAAGTACTAAATAGTCACACTGTACTAGGGAACCGATTTATTGGCGTAGGAAGTACACACATTAGCGTTTCCAAGCTTTCGCACATCAACCAGATGGCTTTTTCAAAGAAGTTAGACAGAAACTGCAACTGAAAAATAGAACGCATTAACAATTTGAACGCGGAAACTTTACTTGACAACAATAGATACGACGTTATATTAATTTAAAGACATGACGCATCACGTTGGTTTGCCCGCTCGGTATTCTGGTAGGCAGAAGGCTTTACTTGAATAATTGGCTCCAAATTCGTGGCAACTCGAGTAAGACGCAATCATTGCAAGTATCGCTGTTGGTAATGATCTCCAAGGCTTCCCGAATGGCTGTACCTTTAGGGGTAGGGTTGGTAGCTAATTTCTTTATATTGTTCCACATAGGAGTAGCGCACTTGAATTATACTTCTCTGGATAATGCCGTGGCTACTTTACGGTATTTTGTGTCTCTTTTATGTTTGTTGACTCTGATTCCAAACGAACGCTTGGTCATTCCAATGTAGTGTCGTTTAGAGCTGTCCGGATACTGTAGGGGGATCGCATAAACACCTGCTTCGCCGGAAAGAGGTGGTTTTTCACTACTTTCCTTTAGCATAGTATATAAAGATGCAGGAGACCTTATGCTGACGCCGTAGTTCATCTTCTTCAGGGCGTTTTTGAGTTTGTAACCACTTCTCTCCTGCGAAGCAGAGTATGTGGTACGGCATGCTCTGCGCAAGTACATGCGTTGATGCGGCAGTAATCATCTTGTTACTAGGATCATGCGACTTAAATTCATTCCTTAAAATTTGGAAACTTAACATTCAGAGTTCAGATAAATTGGTCCAAACAGGTGCTTTCTAGTATTCTTTCCCTGAACGCAAAACATTCCGAAAGAACCTTTTTAAAAGACTTAAGTAAATGAAACTCGGTGAAATTCACAAATTTGTCGGTGACGCAGATATAATCGCATCCTTCTGCTCCGGAGCCGAATGCTTTATTCATTAAGCTACACCAACGAAATTTATCGCTGCAACTTTTTCGTCTTGACATGTGCTTCACCTCTGTAATACGTCATAATTCATAAAGAAAAACAGAAAAGTTATGATGAATGAAAATTCATCCAACCTTAGGCTGCCTCTCTTTTGACACATTGTTCTTCAGAAATTATCAACCTCCGAGCTATGTTTCTCTTCCTTCCTCCTTTAAAGATTTACTGACAGAAATCATATTTTAAATTTTCAAACAAAAGAACTGCACATGCACGCATGCATTGTATTAATGCATATGTTGATGGGCTATACCATGCTCCAGGACTAGAGCAAAATATGCTGCAACATGGAGCAAGACTTGCTTCTTTTTTTAGCATGATAAAACTCAGTAAGTTCGTTCGGTTACAGTAAAACAAAAAGATCCTAAAATCGGAAGATATTTTGTTGAATAGAAGTTTCCTATTTCATAAGCAGAGATTTCTGGTGTTCATAGAAAACTGTCTTTATCTACCTGCAGTATTACGCGAAACACCAATCATGATGTGCACTATATTGGCAAAAGTCACCGGAAACCTAGAAGAGAAACACAACATAGCATTTATTGACATACATTAGTACGGTGTCGGTCCACCTTTGGCCTTAATGCATGCACTGACCCTTCGAGGCAGGCTTTTGACAAGGTTTTGGAACGCAGAGATAGGTATGCGCTTCCATTCAGTGCATAATGCTGTCGCTAACTGTTGCTTAATAGTAGGCCTTGGTTTCAAACTTCTTATGTGGCACTCTAATTCATCCCATAGGTGCTCTATGGGATTAACATCAGGGCTCTGTGCTGTCCAGTTCACACACGATACGGAATTATCGTCAAACCACGCCGTAACAGTCCCGTCTTTATGCTGTGTGTGCTCCAGCTCTCGTAGTTTGTGCCCAATAATACGTTTCCTTGGTCTCGTAGTTTGTGCCCAATAATACGTTTCCTTTGTGCCCAATAATACACATGCCATGGTCTGTATGATTTCCGTAAAGTTCTCATCTTCCTTTTAACACATCTCCCAAGGCGGTGAGTGTTTGCAGCTGCTATTTATTTCTATTTTACGTTTCGATCAAGTTGGTCGTTGAAAGAACTTGCTCTGCCATTGCAAATGGAGTCTCTGCCTGGATAGGCTGAGACGTCAGTATCTCACTCCATGGCTCCTCCTCAAGCCCTGCCTTCCTCTGACGCGACTCTGGGTTTTCCCACTGACGTCACTCATCCACTTTCTGACTGCATGACATATACTTCTTCTTCTCCTGGGGATTCCTCTGCTTATTGCCTTCCCAGTGTGCCGACCGCTCTGTACTGCTACGTTATCGGCAGTTGTTTCTCATGCCACATTTGCCGTTGCTCCTCTTCCTTCTTTCATGACGTCGGGTGTCGACGCGGCTGGGCGATGCTTCTGCAGCTTCTGTCCCTGCAACTTCATACGCATCCATTGCCTCGCCCACAGATCTGCCATCCTCTAGTACCACGGTAAGTGCACCTGATTATCTTGTTATCTGTTGCGACAACGAAATTCTCATTAAAGTTCCCAAAGATTCTCCTTCTGGACGACGACTTTGCTCAACCTTAGAACTTGGGGTCTTCTTCGACGCTTTGCCTGATACTCCATTGAAATCCTACTGTTCTGCTCTTTAAACATATCTGCCCTCTGGGGTCATTACTCATATGACTAGAAAGCCTAGGATTGTAGTTGTATACTTTGAACATCCTGATATTGTTTCGCAGGTGTCAGCCCGAGGTATTCACTTGGGTTCTTGTCATCTGTTTCCACAACCCATCGCCCTAAGACCAGGTCTAGTAACATTTCATCCTGTGCCCCCGGAGGTTTCCGATGAGATGCTTCGTGCTGCCTTGGGCCGCTTTGGAAGGGTGCTTGGCCCCATCAGGACGCTTTCATCTGCGCCCAAGAATCCTACCAATCATTCGATTGGAAGTTTTCGCCGTCAGGCCAGAGTTATTTTCTCTTCACCTGTTCTCACTGTCCGATGTAGACATCATCATCGTCGCATTGACATCTCCATAGAACCATCTTCCTCTGCTGTCCCTCTACCTCCCAGTGATTTACCAGCTGCGCTCTCTATCTCAGCTTCCGTGACACCCTCTCCTGAGACCAGTTCCACTATGAAGTCATCTACGGCCCTTGGTCAACGCTCGTCTCCTGCCTCAGTTCTGTCATCTACCTCTCATACCAACTCTTCTCGAAAGTCGGTTCTAGCCTCTGATCAACACGGGTCACCTCGAAAGTCTGTTCCAGCGGCTGATCAACGCTCGTCTCCTGCTTCAGCTTCTCTACCTTCTTCTCCTCGGACTGACTCTCCACAAAAGTCAGTTCCAGGTCTTGGTCAACGCTCGTCTTCTGCTTTGCTTTTCTCCAGTGGCCCCTCGCCGGAGACGTCCATTGATGTGTCATGAGCTTCTATCGCTCTTCCACAGACACATGCATTTGCCTCAGTTCCTGCTGCTCCAGACGGACCGTCAGTCAATTCGCATGACATTGTGCTATCATCCACAGCTCCTGACTCTCGGCAGCCGGCATCGTCTTCCTCCACTCCTTCTGTCCTAACAGTGTGCGCTCGTGCGCTTCACCCACGATCAAGTCTTGCTCCACCAGCTGCCCCAGATGCCTCTGTCCAATCTGCTGCATTGTCCCGTTCGGCTCCTCCTTCTACGCTTGAACAGTTATCTGAATTCTTTCTCCGTTATCAATTCCCGATTCTACCGATCTCCGAGTCAGAAGTGTATCGTTTCTTCTTCACGCCACCGCGTGAACATTCCACCCAACAGTCTCTAGCTCGCCACAAACGCACTCAATGGAAGTTTATTTATAAACAGCTCTGCCTATATTACAATGCCCTGCATTCCCTTTGAAAGACCTATCCTTCCCTCCGACCTTGGGTCGGGTATGCTAATCGTCCGTTCAACATGCTTGAACTGAAAGTTCTTCCCAAAGCCAAGGCTACTCCTCCCAATGAACCGATTTCTCTGCCATCAGACTCTCAGCGTTCCTGCACTTCTTCTACTGATGAATATATATAATTTCCACTTGCTTAATTTTTCCTCCTTGTAGGTGTTCCAATTGCACTTTTGCCTTCCCACGGCCTGCACTCAACTCCATGTAATTTCTTCCGCGTGTTCACTCCGGAATTTCTACCGCTGCAAATGTGTTTTATACTGCCTTTCGTGGTTCATATCTGATTTTACTCTTATTACTAGTGTTCCCCGCTCATCATTGTACATATTTTCATCGCCTGTTTTGTGGTGTTCCGACACGCCTTACCGCTTCCCGTTGTGTGTTCCCCGGATTCATGTATTCATTGTAAATTTCATTATCATTTGCTTTGTTATCCGACACACCACGCCACTGTGCTGTAGAGTGTGCCCCAGTGCCTAGCGCTGTGTTTTATCTTGCTCTGCTATTATGCTATGTCTTGTTCTTTTCCCATACTTGTTGTAATTTCTCGAATTTTATTAAAGCGAATTTCGAAACCTTGCTTTATGGCTCGGTGCTTTAACTTGCTGGTACCAACATGGCTCGGTTCCATAGTATTGTCACAGAGTTGGTAGGGCATAATTGTCCGGAATATCGAGGTAGACGTTCTGGTTAACAGGTTTGTCCACGATAACCAATGGGCCGGGACCATACCATGAAAATCACATCCACACGAGTACACTACCAGCTCCAAATTTGACCGTAGAAACAGTACACTGTAGTAAATAGCGTTCCCTCGACTGCCGCCGTACCCACACACGAACATCAGACTGATATATCGTGTATCTGGATTCATCAGTCCATAGGACCTGTTTCCATTAAACTACGGTCCACGATAATTGTTCTTCACACCACCATGCTAAACGACGATTAGAATTCGGAGTGAAGATGAAAGGCTTATGAGCAGCCGCACGACCACGGTAACCCATGGAATGAAGTTCTCTGTGAATGGTACGTGTACATACCAAGATTCCAGCATTTTTACTCACCTGTACACTGAGGTCTTGTGCAGTACTCCGTCGATTAGCTGTAACGACTCTCCAGAGGCTTTGACGTCATCTATCACTGATTTTCTTTGGTCTGCCGGTACGTTTTACTACTTCAGGCATGCTATGTGTCTTCAAATTTTTCAGTACATCCAAAACAGTTGACTTGGGTACGTGTAAATGCCTCTCGGTGTCTCTTGTGGACAACCCACTAATATAACACCCAACAATATTTCCTTTCTCTAAGTCAGTTCTCATCCGCAGCGACATTTGCATTCAACGTCACAGTGCGATATGATCGCGGTCAGCTGCAGGCTTGTTTTTATACCATTTGCAGCTGTACCGCGCATCTTAAGAACGCAGCGGATCCGTTCATTTGCTTTGGAAGAGTTGTCCAGTGACTTTTGTCAATATAGTGTATGAAAAAACTGCAACGGTGGCAGGCTTCGTTCTCTTTTGATTCTGCTCTCTTTTGACAGTAAAATAAGGCTTTTGTCGTAGACGACCGTCCTTGTTTTAATAATTTTCTAAAAAGTATTGTGAGACTAATGTTTACTTATTTATACAATAGTTGAGAGAACTTCTTGGTGTAATGATGCATTTTCTTTCTAACACAAGCGAAACACAAATTCACTCATAAAATTCGTTTTAAATGGAATCTCATTCAGTGAAGGAGTTCTTGAAAGCTTATCGGTTTTAGTATCACTAATACACACATCAGAGAGATTAAGTAAAGGTTTTTATCATGGCTTCCTTTGAACCTTGCCTCGTATATGATTGACAGCTAAACTTTTTTTCTATCTCGTGTTTTACATTGCGATGATTCATCCTCTCTTTCCTTTATGTCTCAAAATATCGTTACTCCATTATATAACACTACGTCATACGTTACATCAATCCGTTCTTAAATACCTGATTAATCACAGTTCGTAACTAAAGTACGCATTTTTATGTTTCACATCGCTTGCAGAAGAAAGCACACTACGTGTCGTTGCGCTCAATATACGTGTTTCTTTCATTGTTTTTCAACCAAGGTGCAAAACGCAACATCCCGAAATTCATTCCAAAGTTCAATCATTTAAGCTTTTATGTTCCATATTACACAAACTTTCTTATGATGGTGCGTAAAGCTATTAATCTTGTGGCTTCTAATATATTAAGAAAACGAGTAAAACTAGACTTTCCGTGCATAATTATGATGACATGTATCTTTCTTCTTCTGTTACGTAGCTTCATAAAACACTGCCATACAAAGACTGAAAAGTCTGAGATTGCTGAGGTTTTGTCGCTCAGACTCTCAAATTTAAGATTTTCCTTGTGTTTACTGAAATACTTTGATGATCATTTTTTCCACAATTTATCGTTCAAGTGATACTTTTGAGATCAAAACATTTCCCCTTGATGCATGACAAACATAACTAAATTTACTTCTATTGATGATCCAAAGAGCGATTTTATCTTCCGCTTTCTGTAACACTTACAGATTTTTCCCCTTAGGATTGCAAATAAGCGATTTTGTTCGGTGACCCAAATTTCCATGAGCACCAACTTCCTTAATACGGATTTCTGTATGGCTTTTTCATTTGCACCCGCAAAAACCCACTGATTTTATAATCTGATAGATACGGAAATCCAAACATCCATACAGTATGATCGAATGTTGGCAAAATTTGTTGATAAAATTAAAAACTATTATAGGAATAAATGAATGAGGTTTCATCAAATTGGAATGACTATTAAAAGAGGTTTTATCAAATTGGAATGACTATTAGTGAGGTTTCATCAAATTAGAATTACTATTTATATTGTTATTTGTGAACAAATCTTAAAGTAAAACATCTGTTATTTACGTCAAATATCGGAAACTATTTGACATTTTTAAATCAAAATTTATTAAATTTCAAGACAAACACCACGAAGGCTGTACGTCAAACTCATAGACATGACAGAGAATAAAAGAATGTCGCTCACCAGCACTGATGAAGGAGTTTGTGGAGAGATTTAATTCAAGGAGAAAGCACAAGTGTTGAAAGACAAGACAGAGAACCTTCCAGCTGTACCAGCAAAAAGGTTGACGAGCGTTTCGTACTTACGGCTTTGACTCATTTCTTCCCACATGATCCCTCGCACAGTTCAGAATAATTTTATGGACCTTCTTCCCGTTGTAAAACACCCATCCTTACTCACCACCATTAACATCATCAATAGCATTTTGCTTCGAAAGCTGGAATGGTGTTTGAGAGTTCAGGGATGAGTACGAGTTCTGCTTGAGCACTAGTGATGGATGAATGAGAATTAGAAAACTCACGAAAGAGAAAGAGAGAGGATAGAGTGTAGCGAAGAGCGACATGCATCGCAGATTCCGGGTATAATGGTTTAGGGAAGCATCGGAAATTCGGAAAAACAATTCTTGTGTTGATAGAGGTCAGCATAAATTCACACTTTTGCGTCAAAAATATCATTGATACAGTGGTTTATCCCGTTTTAAGCGCCTTTTCTAAGGCGATATTTCAGCAGGATGATATTTATTTCTTTTCGCCAATATTACCAGAAAAACTCTTCAATTCGTGAATACAAATCCCTTTTTTGCATGGTCTGCGAAATCACCAGATCTGCTCCCAAAAAAGCATTTATGAGAAACGATTGGTAATGCCCTGATCTCAAATCAATATATAACTACGCTGTCGATTCCTTCGTTGACAGCTCAAGTTGTAAAGACCTGGAATTTCATATCAAAAGGTGAAACCCGGCACCTTATCCACAGAAGGAATATATACGATAATATGTAGTACTGTTCGACTTTAGGTTATGGAAACAATTGGACAGATAGACCGATCAAAGGAACTTTAAACAATAATCGATATTTTATTTAGGTACACAAACGAAGATGTAACAGGTACAAAGTATTTATTATCCTTCACGTAAACGAAAATCACATTCGATTTTTTAATATCTTTAACAAAGCGTATAATAATCACTTGCTGTTATAAACTGTTTTTATATAATCAAAGATTTTGATCAGCATCGGATTCCTCTTTCGTGTAGTACGTTTGAAATTTCGGTTAAAGTAAACTGAATCCACTAACGTGTGTTTTGTCTTCATGGAGATATCTCGATCTTCCCATGACTTAACTCAACAATCACTAACAAGAATTTAAATTATTATTTGCTTCCTTCTTATGCATATAGAACAATAACGACTCTTCTAATATTGGATTCTAAGTAAGACTATTGTCCAGCTTCTACAGTTTAAATTTTATGGCATACAATGATGCTCTACAATTCCACGCTTTGTTTTTCTTTTCTGTCCCATTTGATAGAGCAACTCAAAATTAGTCCTTCATTCTTCGTAGTTTAAGTAAAACAAAAAGATATTCGTCTTCCTTCTACATCTTTCTGCGCCGCTTTCAATTATCATTTAATGATTTGTTCATGATAAGTTTACCATAGGAACAAAAAAAATATGATAAATCAAAACCTTGCGAAATATCTTTTCACACTTTGGAACCTCTTCGTAGTTCCTTTACGATTTTTTTCGTTTCGTAATCAGGATGTAAATGTAATCACTATCATGCTTAAAAACTCTAACGGTACAAGTGTAGCCACTATCTTGCTTTAAAACTCTGAAATACCACATAAAAACAAAATAAGCCACATAAAAACAAAATAACAAATGCAGAAAATTATATATAAATTCAAAACATGATCGTGCGTGATTGATGTTCATAGTTTTGTAAGCTTGAAGAAATAAAAAAATGACATCGTGAAAGTCATAGAGGTAAATGTTCTACCTATCTCTTGTATGTGGGAATCGTATATTGGGAAGATGGGGCAGAATTCGGTTACCAAAAATCATTTGAAACGACAGCTAAGCTTCGGAAAGGATATTTGATGTATTTTTCAATCCTCTTGTTGCTTGTGTTAAAATGTCACTTTTCTGTGCCTTAGTCACATAAATTATGGACAGACCCACAATGCTTCGGAAATGCTTCACGTACAATAGTTTAAGTTTCAGTAAATTTTCAAAATTCGGAAAGCAGCTATGGGTGTTTTAACGCCACCGCTCTTGATGATTAAAGCTCAGGTATGAAGTAGTTTTAACACACGTAAAATACTTATATATAAATGTTGTATTTATTCGTAAATCTTGCTATTGCTTCGCATACAACGTTTTAATAGTTTCAGTAAATTTTCTTAATTTGGGTAATGGAACTTGGTGTTTTGAAAGCCACCACTTATAACGACTGAAGAAGCAGGAATGACTTTTTTTAAACTTACATAAAGTATTTACATTACCAGTGAAAACGGAAAACTTTCCCCTCCCCCTGAAGGACGACATTGTCATCATGATATAATAAACGTGATACTTCGAAACAATGGAATGAATTTCTGGCAGTTTGGGTATGTTTTATTTTGGTTCGTCTTCTAACAGGGTTTAATCGATTTTTTTAAAACGTGTATTACTGCCCATATCTTAAATACTTCTGAAGTTTGCATTCTTGAACATTTTGCCGTATGATCGAAAAATCACGGGACGTGTATGAAAATATGTTTGATGGTTATAATTCAGCACACGTCAAATAGATTCATTCATATGTCGCCATAACTGTAGAGAAGGAAGTGGAATTTCCAACATTAAATGGAGCTCTCTAGTTTGCTAAATAGTACTTGTGTCAGAAACAGTTTGCATGATTTTTCGATCATTCTGTGAAGGTACAACTTCCTTAGAGGATTTCCTTATGATTTCTGATTGAGAGAAGATTAACTACTGCAGTACGCAGTTTTTGTAATGAAGACTAAGAACCAAGGAAGCCATGTGAGACAAATTGTGTGTGGACTTAAGTGTAAAAAATTACATGATAATGAATTTGTCAGAACAGCAGTGACCACGGTGGTCTCAGCTTTCTTTAATGGTAATAGATCAATACCCTCAACCAATTCTTTACCTACGATTTTCTGGAGACTTAAGAAAAGTAGTCTTGTCTAACTTTGTATAAAGTTACGCCATGCATCAAAATATTTTTTTCCGATAACAATGTCACTCGCATTTAGCTTTTTATAAACACAATTTTTAACACATGGGCATGGAACTGAAGCTACAATGCATTGTGCATTTTGTGTGCATTTTTCTTGTTAAACTGATAAATTTTCTCACACATTCTGTAACACAATGTTTTTTTTTGTTTTGCCTTCTCATTGTACAGATATATCAATATACATGGAGAGTTCAGTTTATTCCCACTCTTCTGTCGTGGAGTTTAACCCTATTCGTCTCAATTACAGTGGCGATTACGACTGTATAGCTTTCTATGATGGAACAAATACAACCAGCAGTAGACATATCACAATTGACGTACAAGGTAAGTTGTGTTTTTCAAATTTTGTAATAAATTTTCCATTGCCTCCAAAATCATCAAGTGACAGTTAAAGTGGGGCACATTCTTAGTTGTTCTGTAAGCAGCTGAGGTATGTTAAATAACATTTTTCCATTTTTATCTAACAGGCAGAGTATGATTTAGGAACGTGGTTCCCAAACTTTCTGATTCCTTAGGTCACCTTTAGATGGCGAAGCGAATCAAAAATCACTTCAGATCTGAAAACAATATAATCAAATTAGCTTACTTTAAGTGGGAATACTATATATACTGTATATTCTTATACATTCTGACGACACTAAGAAACTCGTAAAATCTGGGCTTGATGTTAGACGTGAGCATACGAATGGTAGAAGCTGCGTCAATTCGGTTTCTGACCTCAGGGTTCGTTCTTATCACGACAGAAAATTAATTCAAAGGGAAATTTATTGATGATAAAAGCATACGCCACTTGATTACTTTCTCCCTCGATTTCGGATATTCTTTTCCAGAAGTGCTGCCAAATGCTGAAGCCGTCAATCAACTAATTCTAATGAAACAATTAACTAAAAATCAACCAAAGGTAGACAGGACATTTCAGAGAGAAAGAAGAACACCCTTTTTAAGAAATTAATGTCACAAAAATGAAATGAACAAAAGTGCATTAATTATGATCTTCAAGTATTCTACCTGAAATAAAGAAATGAGCCCACAATTATTTATTCTTCTATTTCCTCGGAACAATAAACTTCCATTGTACGTCCTAATACACGCATTTATATTGGTTGACTGCAAGTGCAGTTTGTATTCGTCTTCAAGTCTTCAACAGATAAGAAAAATGCTGAATGTTGTTAAATTCAAATTTGCTTCCTGTCTGAAAACTAATACAAATTTTCACAGCTTTAGCTTATATTCTTCTTCATCTTTGAATTTGTTTTTTTATTGGAAGTTTAACGACCACGGTGAGCAAGTCAATGGTCTGTTAGCAGTCGCCCGCCTCTAATTTAGGGCCACTGGTTCCAGGGAAAGGAGAGAGCCAATGCCGTAAGACAAACACAACATCCATGCCTCACCGGGATTCGAACCCGAACTTATCTCGGACGGATGGTCATAAGCCAGCGCTTAGACCACTACGCCACAGGGACGGCATTTTTGAAGTGCGATACAAATTTTGAAAATTTAAATTTTACAATATTGTCTTCATTGTTTAATAACAACATACAGTATTTCTTTTGGTAGGTAATACAGAATTTAATTCTTGTCTCTTAGCCAAAGACGAGTTTCCGCGGATGATAACATAAAAGACTAAAATAATCGTGGATCAGGGCTTAATTTCTAACAAAAACGTGTAGGAGCCCTGAACGCGGGATGAGCCCAACATGCAGTACTACAGCAATGAAGCCACAATTACTGGAATTGACATAGTTTGCCCATCACTATTTCCTATTAAAGGTAGAATCAATGACTGAAATTGCGCGTTTAAAGCCTTTTGAGAGAGGAGGGTAAATTTTGACGGGGCAATCTCGCTCGTGCTTTTGGGCGTGCAAAAGAAACGTATATTTCGAAGCTCCGGTGGGCTCCGGCTACTATTTAAATATTCGCCAAAACTGAAGAAGTACCGGATCCGGTGAGCTCCGGCCCAAATTAAGCCATGATTTGGATTTAAATTTACCTGTATCTCTCACTGGAAAATAAACCAAAACAGAGTCTTCCTACGTACTTTACGTAAACTAGGCAGTGCCCTTTGTATGATTTCCAAAAATTAAACGTGAAAATCACTTGTTCCTGTGGTCATTCTTCCTAATCAAACATCATACTAATCGTGAACATTGGAAGAAAAATTTATATTTATGACGATTCAGTTGAAGTTAATTCCAACTTAAAAGCAGAACCTAAAATAAAAATACCGAAGTGATAATTATAGATAACACTACACAGCCCAACAAAAAAACTATTTCTGGTGCCTCGGGAGTTAGACCTATTCTTGGGTATGTTTGGGGCGCTGATTTCAAAAATGGCATCAGTTTTGCCCTATCAGCTCTAGTTTTGGACATAGGGCTTACCTGCCCTATACATATGCTGATATGCAGAAATATTGTTATTTTATGTGCGTAAAGTCAGTGTATATTGTTATTTTATGAGTGTAAAGCCAGTGTCTGTTAGTCTAATTAGGAGTTTGTGAACAATTATACAACCAGATAATCTAATGTGATCTAATTTTGTTTGCAGATTGAGTAGACGCCATGGCTCGGAAGAAACATTTTTGTGAAAACGTAATACTCAAGTTCACACAAAACGAAAGATGAATAGAGTTCGTGTACAAATAAATGTTCAAATCCTAATCCTCATTATTATTTGGTATCATGTTAGCAATAGTATGTACTTAAAATTTAGAAAAAAAATGTTACTTTTATTACTTAACAATTAAAAAATAAACTTCGCAATTAAAAAAAACAGTACTGTATGGGGGGGGGAGGGCGGGTGAGATCGCCGAGGTCTCGGAGCCAAGATACGCCACTGGTGGAGGTATTCATACGAGTTGTTCATAGGAGTAAGATGTAGAAGGCGTAAACTTTGAATCGCTTGAGTAGACATGGGAGTTAGGAGGGCTTTTATCTCAGCTTGTATCACAGGAAACATGTGATCATTTAGCTTCAGATCAGCCAGCACGGACTAAATATCTTGCAATTTCATGTTCCGTTTGACAGTGGTGAAGTATGCATATTGGCGGGCGAGTATTAGGAGTTGATGTTTCGTCTCCAACCAATACTGGATGGTCCCCTGGGTAGGATCGACGTTGTCAATTTGTAATTGTAGAAACTGCGAACCATGCTACAGAAAAGTGGAATCATTTAAGTAGGTACTATCAAACGTCCAACGAGAGTGACGAGAAGGACAAAAAGCTCTCGCACCAATTTGGAGAGTGACGACACAGTGGTCAGAAGAGGTAGACGCATAATGATGACTCCCTTGGAGTGCTGTCACAAGAACTGATGAGACATAAAATCTATCTAGTCTTGCTACAGAACAAGATGCAGGGTTGCTGGAATGCCAAGTATAGAAGTGAAGATCTGGGTAGAGCAAATGAAATACATCAATGAAAGTGAAGTCGGCTAGCAAGCATTGTAGACCCTGGATCAGACGAAAACGATGTCCTTGATGGTTCGGAACTAGGTCAATCTGTGGATCTGTAGTGCAGTTGAAATCGACTCTAAATACTACATTAGAGGAGCTCGGAATGATCAATAGAGCATTATTAAGGGAGGTTAAGATTTGCTCAATTTGGGAATCATCGCAGGGTATGTAAATATTGAAAAATATGATAAGCTTTATCTTTAAGCAAGAAGAAAAGGTGCTGAATATAGTTTAGGTAAGTATTGTGAACAGTGGTTGAAGACATAGCTTGTAGAAACCGTCAATATGATCCAATGGCTATACCACAACGTGAGGATGTACAATGTGAGTGACAGAATGTGTACTCCCAGTCTCTCCACCGAGAGTAAGGAGAATCGGAAGAACAGTTGGTTTCTTGTAAAAGGAGTACTTCTGCGGCATGAGGAGCATTGTCTTTATGCACTGAAGCATTGTCTAAGAGATTTGAAAAACACCTACAATTTAATGTTAAGATCTGGAAGAGGAGGATCTGAATTAGAGTCATGGAGTTTGAGTTAAGTTTCTTGGAAACGACGGAATTTCTTCTGAAGGGTGCGAACATCATCTGGTGCATGAGTAAGGTTTTTTAGCTGTAGCATCTCTGCATAAGAGCCCTCACATAGATCGATAAGCTTTTTAAAAGGAATTGGGTTTATTGCGATAGCAAAGTATCGCTTTTAAAGAATCTAAGGGCAAAGGGTGTCTTGGAACACTAGAAGTCTCAAGAGCCCTTAGCAGTTCTTTTTGATTGAGATATCTGAGGAAGAGTCGAAACTAGTGTGCTCGTCAGACTCCATTGTTGCTGTATTGTCGTCAGGTTCGGTAGTGGTAGAGGTAGTTTTCAGAGGATCTCTTCCTCTACGAGTATTTGTTTTCTTTGAGTTAGTGGAAGAATCATCACTCGGAGGTGACTCTCGGTCGCTACGAGAATGGCGAACTCTGGTTTGTCGACTGGATCGTTGTGGAAGTTCAGCGACGGTTGACTTGGAAGGCGGAGGCATCGACGAATTTAATGTTGCTTGAGCAGGAAGAGGTGTTGAGGTTTCACAAGGAACAGGATAGAGGTTTGTCTTCGATGAGGCTATTGTCAGAGAAGTCGAGGTGGAGTGGATGTCAATAGAGTGATGTGTAGAATTATGACATGATTTACCCCCTCCTTCAGAGTCGGAAAATCATGGCGTGGAGTGCATGAAGTTGGAGTCAGAAAAGGCGCAATGTCCACAGCTGGAATTGACTTAACTTGTATGATGTGTAATGCAGTAGTAAAAGGCGTATTCAGTTCCGGTACGTTAGGCAACATGAGGTCAAGATATTCGCCAGCGAGTTGTACACTCGAAGAGGAGTTAAGATTTGACAAGGTAGAGGTTGTAATTCCCTGTTGTGTGAGTCCAGTTGAAGGGGCCGTCATCTGCGTATCAGCTAATGATTCTCGAAACGAGTTTTGTGGAGTTTCCTCTGAGGAAATGGGCAGAGCTGTTAAACGACCCGTTTCAGAGTGTGAAAAACGATTCAGAATAGTTTCATTAGCAAATCCAACCGGTGCTGAATCAGAGGTTGAGGTTTGGTGAACAGACGACTGTTTATTTTTAGGAGGAGGGTAGGAGAGTTGTAGATTTCGTTATGTCATGCTGTCGAAGGTGTGGGCATGTTCGACGTGATGCTTTGCGGTGATTACATAATAAATCCGTCTCAATATATATGTCATAGGAGCGAGAACCCACGCTTAATTTGAGCCAGGTACGGCAGTTTTGGAGATCTTTAAGAGTGGGAAAACACATTTTCACTTGCCGTCGAAAGCTCAATATTTCGGAGTCATCAGGGTCTAAGAGCGCGGCTGAGAGTGTACGAAAATCGCCCATCACTTCTCCGCATGTGCTGATAGCAGCCCGTAGGAGAGAGTTCTTTACTTCCGGTGGGAAAGGGTAACAGGAAACTTGAACAAGTCTCTCGGCAAAAGGAGAGATGCCTACTATTCGAGTTCCAATGGTGAATCCTTGTCAGACAAGTTGATTAGCAAAATCTACTTCAGAAAAATAAATATAACAGTTCGCGGCCGTCGAGCCGTATGAGTTATGGCTTCTCTTGGCAGGGCTTTCTTAATGGCAGCACTATATTGTTTCAGAGGCATATTAAGAAGGGCATCCATACTTACATCTTTCCGGAGTTCTAATAAAAACCTTTGTGAGGCTGCGGAGGATTCTGGGATTTGCATTTCAAGTAAATCACCATTTCGGGTGACATATTTACTCAGAGCATGTGGTGTGATTTCTGCAGCATATGCAGATGTTCCACTGAGAGTTGAAGCATAGCTGGGAGAGTTACGTTTCGTAACTGGCGAAAGATGTTATCCTGTGTCCATTGCATCGCCGGTGTTTGCGAGCGCGGACGAAAGAACAGGCAATGTTGTGGGTTCATTGACCCGACTCCTCGTGGTGTGAGTAGGAACGAGCTGTTGAGCGCAGACAGGAGAAACCTCTGACGTCATTTATTGAGAGAGAGAAGTTTGAAGGACGCAGCTGTTTTAGTGGGAGGGGTTTCGAGGTGCCAGTGGATGCCGCCATTATCAGTGGCGTAGGATTGTGTGTGTGTCGACCAAAGTGGTCGAGCGCAAAATGAAATAAATAACAAAATTATGGTACTCACCCGTCTTGAGAGGGCATAAAAATGATACTACAAACCTTTAACTGAAATGTAGGTAAGAAAAATACTTCACAACAATCGAAAAACCTTTAAAAATAACAGAAATTCGGAGCAAAGAAAACGACAAGTGTGCTAAGTTTAAATATGCATTTATTCAAAACTCGGAGTACAGAAGGAAAAGTGAATCATGAAATGATTGTATAGAAATGAGCACCTAACCATTAGGCAACGAATTAAAACTATAAACACTTACTGAAGGATAAGATAGAACGGTAGGATGACAGGTGAACAACGATGTAAATGTCAAATAAACAGGACAGAGTGTTCAAATCAGTTCAAACTGTGAGGGAGACTCTCAGGCCATCAATCTGGAACCAGCTGCGGTATGGATTCCATAGTTTGTGAAAGTTGGGAAGAGTTTCTGTATTAACAGCGTGATAATGCGCTAACTGTAAACATAACTTTAGTCGAGTTGTGAAATGATGAACAAGCATTTCGCTTGTCCTTCTAAGAGTAGGTACAGTGGAGTTTTCCGGATACGTCAGATGATGAAGGTAAATTACATTTCTACAAGCGTGAAAATATATACAAGCACACAGGTGAGAGAGCAGAAGCAGGATGAAGATCCTGTAGTAGGGTGTAATATAAGACAGCACCAGATTTCCTGGGCAAAGATTGTGTGCAATACGGAGCATGAGATTAAACACAGGTAGCAAGACAGGACAATGCCAATAGACATGTTTAATGTCTGCTGGCCGGGACATTACAGTAGGCGCATTGTGGAGAAACAACAGACCTCATCCGAAGTAAGATTTAAGTAACGGGGAAGCAGCGATGTAGAAACATCCAATGAACATTATCTTCATGAGGTGCAGCAAGGAAAGAGTGTGATGCAGACCTAACAGCCACCAGAGAGGCAGACGGAAGAGTAAGGATAGGCATTGGAGTCTGGGGCGAGCAGGTGCGAAGAATTTCACTTAAAGTCTTCTGAGAGCATGCTTCAGGCAGAAAAGATTTCATACGGAGTTGCATAAAAAACAGAAAAGCTCACTGTGCTGCTTCAACCTGTAGAATTCCTTCAAGAGAGGCTAATAATAGATATAAACGGGTGATCGACGATTTATCGACGTGTAGAGTGTCCTTGAGGAGACGGCCCACGTAAGGTTTTGGTTCACAAGGTCCCGGAGAGTAGCAATACCTGCACGCATTCACTCAGGACAGGCAAAGAATGGTCTGTCAGAGGGATAAAGAGCTGATGAGTAAAAGAGTAGTTCATTTAGTATCTCCATTGTAGAGGAGGGGGTGCTCTGCGTAACGGGAGAATCATCGGAGGACCGGACTAAGGCTGCCATCTGATGCTGACCTTGGCGTCGTTTAACGGACGTTCCCTATCTTCTGGTTCAAGGCTCCTTGAATTGGAAGAAGAACTACAAAGAATCAAGTGGGACATCGTTGGGCTAAATGAGGTAAGAAGGAAAGGAGAAGATCTCATTGAACTGAAAAGTGGACATCTCATCTAATGTCGTGGGACAGATACCGGCAGAACTAGTGCTGTTGGATTTATAATGAACAAGAAACAAAAGGATAAAGTTTTAGAAGTTGAAAGTTCCTCGGACAGATCTGCGCGTCTCGTTATCCAATTTTCAAAAAGATACCAGACTCAGATTATTCAAGCTTACGCACCCACCACAAGTCATCCTGAGGAAGAAATTCAAAAGATTTACGAGGAAATTCGGCATCTAAATAACAAGGGCAAACAGCACTTGAAGATCATTATGGGAGATTTTAATGCGGAAATAGTGCAACATCATCAGAATGAAACTTCGGTAAAAAAAATGCGGTCATGGCCACAGAAACTAGGATGGAAATACTCTTGTAGAATTTGCAGAGGCAGAAAGATTTTTCATCATGAACTCCTTTTTCAAGAAAAAGTGACATAGGAAATGGACATGGAGACATTCCAATGGGACGACAAGTGAAATTGATTTTATTATGTGTAAGAAGAAATACGTCATCGAAGACTGCAGTGTTCTGAACAAGTTCAACACTGGTAGTCACCATAGAGTGGTGAGATGTAAAATGCTCCTCAACACCAAACTGGAATGTGCCAAGCTCATAAATCAAACAAAATGTATTGACATGGCCAACCTTAAAAATCACCATAACACCTTCAAGTTGGAACTGAAGAACCGTTTCGCTGCTCTAGAAGGTATATCATCGGAAGAAGTGGACATCTCTGAAGTTAACATGAAACTAACCAAGACTCTTATGGAAACAGGAACAAAAATAAGTCTTAAGAAGAACAAGTTGCATATGAAGAAAGTATCAGGAAAAACAAAAATGCTAAGGCAAAACAGAAGGGTGATGAAGACAAATAAAGAAATTTTAACTTCCAATGTAGAATATAAAGAATTATGCAAAACAATTCGGAAAAATATCTCTTAAGATATAAAGAAATTCAATTGCGAACCAATGAGAAAAGCAATTGACAGTAATCAAAGCCTGATGAAAGCAAAGGGACATCTCAATAAGGGAGGAAAACATATTATGGCACTGTGAAAAGAAGATGGCTGTGTAACAAGAAACATAGGTGAAATTTTGACAAGAGTGAAAGATTTGTACACAAAATTACACCCACGAACAATGAAATTTGCGCACCAAGAAGGAAGCCACGGATTGAACTGAAATTTTATGGACGTAATGATACAGGTGAATGATACACATGATGGCAGAAACAGAGCTGCAGGACAATTACAGAGGAATCTGTGACACGCACTCCGGTCATCATCAATAGAGCGTCACACCACCTCGTGAGGCGATACATGCTGCAATACGGTCCCGCATGGAAGCGAACAGACTTCTGATGTTGTCCTGCGGCAGACTGGCGCACACGTGTTGGACAGTGTGCTTTAAATCCTGGATAATGCGGCGATACATGCTGCAATACGGTCCGGCATGGAGGCGAACAGATTCCTGATGTTGTCCTGTGGCAGACTGGCGCACACGTGTTGGACAGTGTGCTTTAAATCCTGGATAGTGCGGCGGTACATGCCGCAATACGGTCCGGCATGGAGGCGAACAGACGCCTGATGTTGTCCTGTGGCAGACTGGCGCACACGTGTTGGACAGTGTGCTTTAAATCCTGGATAGTGCGGCGGTACATGCCGCAATACGGTCCGGCATGGAGGCGAACAGATTCCTGATGTTGTCTTGCGGCAGACTGGCGCACACGTGTTGGACAGTGTGCTTTAAATCCTGGATAGTGCGGCGATACATGCTGCAATACGGTCCGGTATGGAGGCGAACAGACGCCTGATGTTGTCCTGCGGCAGACTGGCGCACACGTGTTGGACAGTGTGCTCTAAATCCTGGATAGTGTGGCACGGCAGTAGCTGGCGTTTCAACTGGTCCCACACACATGCTCGATAGGTGATATGTCCGGGGAACAAGCTGGCCATGGAAATGTCTGGATACGACGTAGGCAGTCCTGAGCAACCCGAGCTGTGTGCGGGTGAGTATTATCCTGCTGGTATAGAGCACCTGCAATCCCGCCCAGGAATGGGAGCACATGGGGCCGCAGGATCTCATCCACATACGGCTGGCCCGTCCCGTCAATGATCCACGTGCCACTACTAGAGCTGATCAACTATCGTAGGCAATGGCTCCCCAGACCAAAATGCCTGCAGTGGAAAGGTGTGCAGCTCCATAGTTAGGTTGAGATTGTGCCGTTGACCCTGGGACCTCCCCATTTGGACACGATGAGCATCTGTTCCCAAAACAAAACGGCACTCATCGCTAAACACCACACGTCGTCAGTCCGTGGCGTTCCCTGCCGCTCTGACCTGGCAGCACTGCGCACGGAGCCGGTGATGTTCCGGTGTTAATGGAAGCACACGTAAGTGGCTCTGGGATGGCAGATTCGCTTCCGGGTGGCGTCGGTAAATGGTCCGTGGGCACACCAGAGCCGGTACATCTGCCTGCATAGTGGACCGGGTTTCCGTTGGATTCGTTTGTGCCTTGCGCGCGATCCGTCGATCCTCTTTACCGGGAGTCCTCCTGGTCCGTTCGGAGCCGCTACGCCGTCTGGCAGTGCCGTCACGTGCCCACGGCTCCCAACACAATCGGACGGTATAGTCAGAACGATCCACGTGGCGGGCTACACGGCACGCCGACCACCCTGTGGTTTTCAGCCCGATGATCAGGCCTCTCTCAAAGCCCGTAAGTTGCGTAAATCGACGTCTCTAGCGTCTACCCGGCATTCTTGTCACTCTGTACTCTTGCTTGTGTCGTCCGGTTCTTTTCGCTTTCATCGGGCATCGACTACTCGCCGGTTTATAAGACTGCCGGTTCGTGGTTGTCGCGCCACCACAGGGTGAGTGGTCATGCGCGATCGCACCGAACGTGGATCATTTGCATACCAGCACGCACTCTAGCTATTTGCAAAGTTTCGCGCTTGTAGCATGTTTTGTTCCAGGTGCGCAAATTTCATTGTCCGTGACTGTATATGAAAGAGATGATAGTACGCCTATTCCAGTCATTAAGAAAGATACCAGTCCCAAAGTTTCTCCTGTTCCCTTGGCAGAAGTTGCATACGCAATTAAGAACATGAAACGGGAAAGAGCTCCAAGAGATGACTGAATTACCGTGGACATTGTACAGGAAGGAAGTGGAGAAATAGAAACTACACGCGCCCAAGTTTTCACGAGATGACTCAATGAAGAAAAAATTCCTGAGGATTGAAACAATGCTACAATGAAATGCTGCATAAAAAAAGGTAACATTGTGGATTTTAAGAACTGCAGACCCATCAGCCTCCTTTCAGTGGTTTATAAGATCTTCACTAAAGTTCTTTCACATCGCTTGAAGGTAACACTGGACATGGCTGAACCGAGAGAACCAGCTGTATTCAGGAGTGGCTATAGCACTATAGATCATATCCATGTACTGAGAGAACTAATTGAAAGAACGAGTGAATATGAACTCCCATTATGCATGGCTTTTATCAATTATGAAAAAGCCTTTGATTCCGTGAAACCATCAGCAGTTACAATGGCTTTGAAATCCTGAAGTATTGAAGATGCTTACATTAGCATTATTAATAACAACCATGGAAATGCAAGTGCAAAGGTTTAACTATTTGAGGATGCAGCACCAATAAAAATTGGAAAGGGAGTGAGACAAGGTGACACCATTTCTCCCAGACTCTTCCATGCTACATTGCAAAGTGCCTTTTAATCGTTGAACTGAGAAAATGAGGGGATAAAGGTTAATGGATATTATTTAACTTACCTCCGTTTTGCTGATGACGTGATCAGTGTTTCAACTACCCCTTCAGAACTGCAGATTATGATCCAGGAACTTGCTAACAAGTGTAAAGAAGTGGGACTAAAAATAAACGCTCAGAAGACAAAAGTGATGTACAATGCTTTTACAAGAAATGAAAATTTATTAATTGATGGTGAAAAGCTGGAGATAACCGATACCTACATTTATCTTGGACAGCAGATATCAAGCGAGGGTTACATTGATGAGGAAATTAATCGGCTTATAAAATTTGGCTGAAGAGCTTTTGGAAGAAACAGTACACTTTTCCAGAGCAATATGCTTTTATGTCTTAAAATAAAAATGTTTAATCAATGCATCCTTCCAGTTCTTACGTATGGAGTAGAGATATGGACTTTAACTAAAAAAAAAAAAAAGACATACAAAGGCTGCAGACAACTGAAAGAAACATGGAGTGATACATACTTTGTGTAACAGGAAAAGATAAGAAGAGGAACTCGTGAATAAGGAAAATGACAAAAGTGGAAGACATCATGATTCGAATAAAATCCCTGAAATGGCAATGAACGGAGCATGCTACCCGAAGAACGGACCACAGATGGACAACCGAAATTTTAGACTGGATACCCAGGGACATAAGAAGATCTAGAAGAAGGCCACAAGGGAGATGGATCGATGAAATTCGAAAGCATACGGGAGTAACATGGAGGAGAGTGGCTCAAGACATGCAGTTGTGGAAGAAACTTGGGGAGACCTTCATCCAACAGTGAGTTGGTAATGGCTGAAAGTGATGATGATGGTGATATATATATATATATATATATATATATATATATATATATATATATATATATATATATATATATATATAGCACTTGAAGATAATTATGGGAGATTTCAATGCAAAAATAGGGCAACGGCAACAGAATGAAACTTCAGTAGGTAAATTCGGTCACGGCAACAGAAACCAGCGTGGAAATACTCTCGTAGAGTTTGCAGAGGCAGAAGGGTTTTTCATCTTGAACTCCTTTTTCAAGAAAAAAGCCACACAGGAAATGGACATGGAGACATCCAATTGGGACGACAAGTGAAATTGATTTTATTATGTGTAACAAAAAATTCGTCATCGAAGACTGCAGTGTGCTGAACAAGTTCAGCACAGGTAGTGACCATAGATTGGTGAGATGTAAGATGCACCTCAACACTAAACTGGAACGTGGCAAGCTCATAAGACAAACAAAATGTATTGACATAACCAACCTCAAAAAACACCATAATACTTTCAAGTTGGAACTGAAGAACAGATTCTCTGCTTTAGAAGGCCTAACATCGGAAGAAGTGGATATTTCGGAAGTTAACAGAAAAGTAACCAAAGCTCTAATGGAAACAGCAACAAAATTAGCTGGATCTAAGAACAAGTTGCATGTGAACAAATTATCAGGAAAAACCAAAATGTTGATGCAAAAAAGAAGAGAGATGAGGACAACTAAAGAAGTGACTTCCAAAGTGGAATATATAGAGCTATGCAAGACAACACGAAAAAGTATCACTGAAGACATAAGGAAATTCAACTGTGAGCTAGTGAGGAAAGCAATTGAAAACAACCAAAGCCTTAAGATAGCAAAGGGACATCTCAGTAAGGGAAGAAAACAGATTATGGCTCTGAGAAAAGAAGATGGTTCTATAACAAGAAATAGAGGCAGAAATTTTGACAAGAGTGAAAGATTTCTACTCCAAATTATATGAAAGGGATGATACATGTACTCCAGACATAATGAAAGGTACCAGAGTTCTTCCAGTCCTCCCAGCAGAAGTTGCTCATGCAATCAAGAACATGAAGCGGGGGAAAGCTCCAGGAGAAGATGGAATTACTATAGACATCATACAAGAAGCAAGTGGAGAAATTGAAACAGTACTCGCCCAAATTTTCACTCGATGCCTTAATGAAGGGAAGATTCCTGAGGATTAGAACATCGCTACAATGATCCTGCTACATAAAAAAGGTGACATTGAGGATCTCAGGAACTACAGACCTATCAGCCTCCTATCAGTGGTTTATAAAATCTTCACTAAAGTTCTTTCACACCGCTTGAAGGTAACACTGGACATGGCTCAACCGAGAGAACAAGCTGGATTCAGGAGTGGCTACAGCACAATAGATCATATCCACGTACTGAGAGAACTAATTGAAAGAGCGAGGGAATATGAACTTCCATTGTGCATGGCTTTTATCGATTATGAAAAAGCCTTTGATTCGGTGAAACCATCAGCAGTTACCACGGCTCTGAAATCCTGCGGTATTGAAGATGCATACATTAATATTATTAATAACATCTATGAAAATGCAAGTGCAAAGATTCGGCTGTTTGAAAATACAACACACATAAAAATTGGAAAGGGAGTGAGACAAGGTGACACCATATCTCCGAAGCTCTTTAATGCCACATTGGAAAATGTCTTTCAATCACTGAACTGGGAAAACAAAGGGATAAAGATTAATGGAGATTATCTAACCCACCTTCGTTTTGCTGATGACGTAGTCATTTTTGCAACTACCCCATCAGAGCTGCAGAGTATGATCCAGGAACTTGCTGACAAGAGTAAAGAAGTGGGATTAAAAATGAACTTTCAGAAGACAAAAGTGATGTTCAATGCTTTTACAAGAAATGAAGATTTATCGATTGATGGAGAAAAACTGGAGATAACAGATACATATGTTTATCTTGGACAGCAGATATCAAGTGAGGGGCACATTGATGAAGAAATTAATCGGCGTACAAAACTTGCCTGGAGAGCTTTTGGAAGAAACAGCATAATTTTCAAGAGCAATATGCCATTATGTCTTAAAAGAAAAGTGTTTGATCATTGCATCCTTCCAGTGCTTACGTATGGTGCAGAGACGTGGACCTTAACTAAAAGAGACATACAAAGGCTGCAGACAACTCAAAGAAGCATGGAGAGGTGCATGCTTGGTATAACCAGGAGAGATAAGAAGAGGAACTCGTGGATCCGAAAAATGACGAGAGTGGAAGACATCATGATCAGAGTTAAATCCCTGAAATGGCAATGGGCTGGACATACTGCCAGAAGGACAGACCATAGATGGACAGCCGAAATTTTAGATTGGATTCCAAGGGACAGGAAAAGACCCAGAAAAAGACCACATGGGAGATGGGTGGATGAAATTCGTAAATATGCGGGAGTGACATGGAGGAGACTGGCACAAGACAGACCGTTGTGGAGGAAACTTGGGGAGACCTTCGTCCAGCAGTGGATTGATAATGGTTGACAATGATGATGATGATGATGATGATATATATATATGTGATAATGATACACACTGAAGTGCCAGAAAAGCTGGTACATCAATCTAATACTTAGTAGGTCACCTACGGGAGCGCAGGACTACAGAAATACGACGGGGCATGGACTCCAGCAGCTTCTGGAAATATGCTGTAGGCAATGCACACCATACTTCCTGCAGAGCGCTCCACAATCCTGGTATATTCCGAGGCCTCGGATTCCTGTGTTCGATAGCGCATTGCATGGCATCCCAATTGTGTTCATCACGTTCAGATCTGAGGACTTGGGTAGGAATGGCAACACCCCAAACTCAGATTAATGCTCCTCTAACCATAATGTGGCCTCCCGACACGTGTGTGGAGGTGCATTGTCTTCTTGGAACAGGCCCAACCCATCAGCATGAATGCAGGACATGAACGGGTGTACCTCGTCAGAAAGGATGCGCACATAGCGTTGGCCGATCACAGACGCTTGTAGACGTACCAGGGGTCCCAGTGAAATCCAGCTAAACACACCCCATACCATTACGGACCCCGCCTCCACCAGCCAGTACAGTTCCCTGTTGACAGACGAGATCCAAGGCTTCATGGGGTTTGCGCCACATACGAATCCTTCCATCTGCCCAACACAGTAGGAAACGCGACTTGTCAGACCAGGCTACTCTTTTCCAGTCATCAGGTATCCAGTGGCGGTGTTGCCGTGCCCAAGCGAGGCGCATAACTCTGTTTCGTGCATCCATCAATGCGACTCGAGTTGGGTGTTGGCTTCCGAAGCCCATGTCGTGCAGGGTACGTTGCACATTCCGGACGTTGATGCTTGTTGAGGCTCCAGCATTGAATTCTGATGATACCTGCGAGAGTGATGCACGCATATCGCGTGAAGCGATTCTTGACAGCCGACGACGATCACATTCACCCAATGTTTTTTTACGGCTACTCTGGTATCGTAGGTTCCAGGTTTTGCTGGAATTATTGCAGTCACGGTACACCATTGCAATGGTCGTCAGTGAAAATCCGAAGTTCGTTTCCAACTCCGAAATACTATGTATGGCCCATCTCACGAGCGTCAACTATGACACCGCGTTGAAAATCGCTTAAATGGTTATTACTTGTCATTCTCAAGCCGAAAACAGCTTTGACAGCTGGCAACGATGTCTATCGCTTTATATACGCACTGGCGGACGCAACCGAGTACGCGCATAGGTGACGTTGCTATGTATTTTGCATAAGCTCGTCTGTACCAGTTTTTCTGGCACTTCAATGTATGTATATACATTGCTGGCCACCCAAAATGCAGCACCAAGAAGGACACGAAATAGCAAAGCCAGATTTACTGGACACATAACAACAGATACAAAGATGAAACGATTGAGCTTACAGGCCCGTGCGACTTGCGGAACACGCAGACATCAATAGTTCGTGTGGCCCCCATGGCTGGCAATAAAGGCCGCTACACGCCGCGGCATCGAACGAAAGGTGCTTTGGATGTGGGGTTCGGGTATGTCGGTCCAGGCTTCTTCCACACGCTGCCACAGTTCATCAGGCGTAGCCGCGGGTGGTGCTTGCTGGGCCACTCGGATGCCGATCAGCGACCAGACGTGTCCGATGGGCGACATATCGGGAGAACAGGTGGTCCACGGCAGCAGTGACACCTGGTGGGCCGTGAAGAATTGTTGCACGATGTGTGCCACGTGCAGGAGCGCATTGTTCTGTTGAAACGTGGCCGTTGGCAGGTCCTGCAGCTAAGGGAGGACTACAGGCTCCAAAACGTCGGAAATGTAGTGGTGGTTGTTAAGTGTGCCGGCGATGCGTACCAGAAGGGTGAGGGTGTCGTATCCAATTGCGCCCCAAACCATAACGCCAGGCGACGGACCGGTGTGACGATGCATAATGCAGGCGTCATACAGTCTCTCGCCGCGGTGCCGCCACACTCGTCGGTGGTGTAACGTCAATAGTTATCGGAGCAATGGGCGCCGTGGGACAAGTCCCCGCTCCTGCAGACGACGTCGAACGGTACGTGCTAGCACTGGTTGTTGCGCAATACACCATAATTCCTGCGCTAACGTTAGTGATGTGGCGGTGCGAGCCGTCAATGCCCGCCGCACAACATGCCGGTCCTCTCGTTCGGTGGTGTGTCGCGGCTGCTGCAATCGCTCACGTCTTCCCGTCCGTCCCTCCTGCACCCACCGAATCCATACTCGCCTCACTGTGGCTGGATGTCGTCCCACACCGGCGCTATTACCATGACCTCGGTTGTACGGTGGTCGCGGAATACTTATTACTCGTCTAATTTGATAAATAGTGAGGTTGCGTTCCCATAACTGTAAGGAACCCAATCCCAAAGTTTACGGACGTCGCGTTGTGTTTCATATGGGCTCGTTACGAGGTATTCGTAAAAAACCCATATACCGCAAATTGTGAATTTAGAGGAATGGACAGGAAAAGACCCAGAAAAAGACCACATGGGAGATGGGTGGATAAAATTCGTAAATATGCGGGAGTGACATGGAGGAGACTGGCACAAGACAGACCGTTGTGGAGGAAACTTGGGGAGACCTTCGTCCAGCAGTGGATTGATAATGGTTGACAATGATGATGATGATGACACAGCCTATAAAGTTAGCTACACCAGGTTAAGTAATTAACAATGTTTATTAATAGAAAAAGTATATATAAGCAATTACATCCTTTAGGTGGAGGCCAAATAAAAGTTACGTTAAATTAAAAAAATATTGGAATTAGCCATGTGTACTGGTCAACTGCTGCGTACGCCTGTCACACCATTGAGCTTAACTTTAAAGTAACTCCCTCAATCTATTTCGCGGAGGCATAACGACCATGCATATGTATATATCTAGTTAACATGGGAACTGGAGTTGGAAAAAATGACGTCATCTTACCTTCCTTTTGGATAGGGTGGTCTCTCGTTGAAACCCCACGCTGGTAGATGAAAACTTGCGTGGATATTGACCGCGTGGTTGGTTCGCTGCATATCTTGTCTGCCCCGCTGGGACCGCGTACTATGTCCGTTTCCTAACTAAGCCTCATCCGTCTCATCCTCGACTATCTCTGAAAATTGTACTTCGACTACCATCTCTAGATAACCATCTCTAATTTTTCCATATGATCACCCCATCTTCTCTCATGTCTGTGTATATATTTCCGTCCCTTTAATTTTTCACGTGATAGGGGCGTGCCTACAACCTTCTACGTACTCTTCGCTTGGGGTCCGGATTGGTCAGCTGATCTGACCAGTGCTCGGGCTTAGTGGCTATTGGTTGGACCTCTGGTCCAGTTGGCTACCTTTTCGCGGCAGCTGGCCTGTTGTGCAGGTGGTACTTTTTGTGAATTCCATAAGGCCTATCTTACGCTCAGATGAATAGCGAGGAATTTAAAAGGGGCTTTCCGCTGCCAGAGTTACGACTTTTCTGTGACACCGCGATGTACTTTACGACTTTCGCTGGTGCCTCTCTCATCAAGGAGATGGTCGCAAACCGCAACTCGCCTATTCATCTGACCGCGTTCCGGATTCTTGCCTGTGCCTTCTGAAATACCGGGATGTATTGTCCCACCAGCAACGCTAGCACTAGGGATATTTCTTAAATTTTGCGAATGCCATGCTTTTCCTCACAAGAGTGAAAAGAAGGTGAATTCCTTTGTTCATTCTTCACGGGTGTCCGGCAAACCGATTTGACCACCTGGGTTTTCTGCTTCCGTGGGGTCTTTAAATTTTAATTAGGCCGTAAACAATGTGACGCGAACTACGAAGTAGTTCCGCGGCAACAGCGCCGATGTCTCGGTACGATTAACCGCTGTCGCGATAAGCCAGTATTCGTCCTCTGTAGAACTTCGAAACGTGCTGGAATGACTGCCGTATTCTGCGACGAGGCATCAGGGAGCTTCCCACGCACAGCTCCGGCAGCACAACACAGTTCCACTACTTACACTCAGCCTTCTGTGCATCTTTCTTATAGTGCTTCTGGGGGGCGTGACGGGCGCACAGGATTTGCATATTCCCTGCAATGCTAATCGTTTACATGTCCTCTCGCGGGCGATGCATGCTGCAAAAAATCAGGCCAATCGGATGCTTCCTTCTGGGTGTTGCACTTTGGGTAGCCAGCAGTGTATATATATCCACAACATCTTTATTAGAACATGCAACACAAGTAGCACAAGACGATAACTAATAATTTTAACGAATTCATTCCATAACGAACAACTGCGACCAACGACCTTCATCCGCGCTGCTCTGCGCTTGCGTCGTCTTATCTGTGAAGCGCTCGTTAGACGGTGTTCTGCGCTTGCGTCGTCTCCTTTGCGAGGTAGAATTGTTGTTAGAAGAGGTTAGTCTATTTGAATACGCTGACATCCTACAAACTCGGCCATCCTGGAGGTCACTGCCCCCAGAGACATGTCGGATGAGAAATTAAAATCACAAAACATATCACAAAGCACAAAAATACAAAATGAACATCAGATATGACCACACTATGCCTTATTGCATGATTCCACATTCCAAAAAGAAGTATTGCACAAAATATAAATTAAATAAAAAGGATCGAACAAGTTCACAGGAATACATTATGAATAATGAAAACATTTCGTAATATGAAAAAAAAAATCACAAAATTAAACTATTACACCTTTATAAAAGGGTTTCATTAAATCAGCGGAGGTGGTGGTCACAATAGCACCTGAATGATCACCGACCCTTTTAACCTCATGTCTGTCTCTATGATTCACTCTGGTCACCTTATATGGACCGAGAAACTTTTGCCTTAACTCCAAAGAACTCGCCGAATTGAGTTCTTTGAATGACTACTAAGTCACCAACTTGATATTTGGGTGTCTTCTTCCTCTTCTTGTTGTAAATCTTCTTGTCTCAGCTTGAATCCTTTGAATATTCTTCTTTGCCTCTTGCCTGTTGAAATTTCTTTGGTCTTGAAACTGTTCTATCGTCTCTTCCGCTAGGAGATCCCTAAGGGTGATGTCCTCTTTGTTCCTCATTTTCACGCCAGTCAAAAGTTCAAATGGTGTCCACTTTGTCCTACGACTCGTCGTACTATTAAGAACTCTCTGCAATTTATCCACATGTCTGAAACAATTCGTCGTATCGTCTACAGTTTACTTGGTCAGGACCGGTATAACAGTACAGTGGACTCTTTCAACTTGCCCATTCCCACGTGAAACACATGTAGCTACACTGGTGTGCAAAAATAAAGGACGAAGAGTAGAAATTAGCATAACAGCGGAACGGACAGAAAGACCACTCAGGAGATAGACTAGGGTCCGGTACAGTAGGGAATTCGCATATATGCAGCATGACGTAGGGGTAGGGGGTGTCGGAAGGGTATAAAGCACACGGGCGGTGTACGCTCAGCAATTCGGTGAAAGCTATTGCACGGTGTACATCGGTTTGAACGACGTCAAGTTGCTGCCACCATGTGATATGGCTCACGGGCAATCCATTAGACGACATCTGGATGACTTTACCCGAGGTCGCGTCATTGGGAAGTTGGAAGAAGGTCGAAGTGTGACTAGTGTAGCCGAGGAGTTCGGGATCGCTCACAGCATCGTTTCACGAGCTTGGAGAGCATTTCAAACGACAGGAACAGCTATCTGAGAGTTTAGCAGTGGTCGTCCACGAGCAACCACGGCGGCGGACGACCGGTATATCCTACAGGTGAGAAGAAACAGACGTCAGACAGCAGGAGAAATCGCAAGGCACATGCAACAGACAACTGGACGTCCGTTATTGCGTTTTACCGTGGCCAGGTGCCTGCACAAAGGTGGTCTATTTGCAAGACGACCAGTACGGTGTGTGCCATTAAGGCCTGTTCATCGGAGACGGCGGTTTCTGTGGTGCCAAGAACACGATAACTGGACACATCAGTAATGGTGCCGAGTTCTCTTTACGGATGAGAGCCGATTTAGTCTGACGAGTGATTCTGGACGTATACACATCTGCAGAGAGCAGGGAACACGTAATCACGCCTCCAACATCATGGACAGGGACCGGTTTGGAGGTGGTGGAGTTCTTGCTTGGGGCGGTATCATGCTTGGTAGCCGTACTGACCTCCACATCTTCCAAGGAGGTTCAGCCACTGGCGTACCGAGGTTCTCCTGCCTCACGTGCGTCTGTTTAGAGGTGCTGTGGATCCTGAGTTCCTCTTCATGGACGACAACGCTACACCTCATCGTACAGTGACTGTCGCAGAGCTGTTGGAGAGTGAAGATATTCAACGCATGGATTGGACCGCAAGGTCTCCAGACCTAAATCCAATCGAACACGTGTGGGACCTTCTCGGGAGACGCTTGACAGCACGTCACTAGCCGCAAGCAACGATTCAGCAGCTGCGATTGGCGCTACAAGGGGAATAGGCCGCGATGCCTCAACAGCTCCTTGACAACCTCGTCCTCAGCATGGACAGATGTTGTAAATCCTGCAACGCAGTCAGGGGTAATCATATCCCCTACTGAAGACTGGATTTTTCTTGGCAGCCGCCTATCACACGGACGTTTCTGTCTTCTGTCCAGTTGTGCTCGAAGCTACCTTTTCAATAAAGTGCCTTTGTATCCTTTGGATTCCTTGTTTGGACGGTTTTGCTCACTTGTCCCATATTGTTACATTTTGGGGATCTTATGGTATGATTTGAGTCGATGTGGAGCATTTCTGCACGACGTTACATGCAAAAAACCGTCTCGTCCTTAATTTTTGCACGCCAGTGTATTTGTATTTGTAAATGTTGAATTCCTTCTTCAATGCAATAGTTACTAAAAGCTTTCGAGGCAAAAGCCGGACCTCTATCGGTTGTAATCCTGAGAGGATTTCCAAAAGTTCGCTGCTGTAGCTTCAGTTTATCAAATGCATCTTCAGCAGAAGTTGATTTCACTGGGTATACCAAGGAAATTTCGTGAATGCATCAACAATTTTTAAGATATGTTGATAGTTTTTGTTTGTGGAAGGCAGCGGGCCGATAAAATAGGCATGATACGTAAGCAAAGGTATGTCTTCATTTGGGATGGGGTTTTTTTGTTCCCACATTTCTTATTGGCTAATATGCATTGGACGCAGTTGGTGATTACGCTTTGGGATAACTTACTCAGATTAAGGATAAAAATTCTTGTTTGACGACCTCTTCTGTTTTAAAGGTTGAAAAATGGCCCCTTTCATGTGCCAATTTAATTAATTCATCTTGCATGTCTCTTGGTACTACAACAAGCGCACGACCGTTGGCATACTTATAGAGAATGCCATTCAGCACGAAATACTGTTGAGACTCATCATCGGATAAGAGTGCTTTGAGGGCGCCAACATGTTCGTTTTCCAACTGAGCATTTCTGAGCTTTGCAGTCAGAGTATCATTTCCTATCATGACTGGGTGCCTACTCAAAGCATCGACATGATGCATCCTGTGACTCGGTCTATGTACTATCTCGTAGTCGAATTCCTCCAGTAACAGGGCCCATCTTGCGATTCGTGTGACAAGGTCTCTCTTGTCCATGGTATTCCATTGTATGTCGCAATGATATTAGAGTACTTTATTCATGTACTTCGTCTGCATACACGATGTATTAAAGAGATGACAGTGAGAGTCATTTGGATCATTAGAGTAATCTTTTCACACTTCTGCCTCACAATTTCGTAGAAAATTGCCTGGTTTGACTTGTTGACTCGAAGTTTTGTTTCAACGCAGGTATGCATATTGTAAAAATCAATAAAATCACTTCACGTTCATAATGTCAAAAATGTGGGGCAGATGAAGGTCTATTTAGAGCAGAATAAGTAAAGGCTACAGACATGGCTCAGTCCACATTCTCGGAGCTTGTCTACCAGACAAAGTCTTATTCTCGGGACAGTAGCATAAATTCCTAGATTCATCACAATACCGTCTAGATTTGTAATTACACGGCATGAGAACTGTTTGCAGTTTGGAATGGTAGCTTACGATGAGTGGAATCTTTTTGTGGTCTTCAGTTTTGATACGATGTGTACAGTACCCACTAGTATCTCGGTAATGCAGATTAACTGTTTCAAGCGATATGAGCACGCAAGATTACGAAAATCTGAATACCTTCCCACCCAAAACCGAACTAATGTAGCCAAATTATCACCTGTTTCACTGTAAATTTCATGTCAGCAGGCAAGGCGTATGTACGTATATAGTTAGTTTACTTCAGTGTGGCCATGGCATGGGATGATGAGGAATCCTGTAAGTGGAGATAAATCTCTGATAAAAATAGTCTTAAACAATATTGAAGTAACAGTATCATAATTTAACATTTCATAAGCTGTAATTTTAATTGTTCTGGGGTATTACGAAGTCGTGTTGTAAACATCCGTTTGTGAATTCTGATAAATTCCACCAAAAAAGAGTTTCAAGTTTAGGGAACAATTCGGTCTCCATCAATTTTTATGAGAATTAATATTTGAGTTAAAGATGCACCATTATTTTTGAGGATCTTCATTGTCGTTAACTGCAGTTGACTTATGACTACTGGTTTTCAAGTTGTACTGTGCTGTGTTTTGTTACAAAATACTGTTATTTTGCTATATGTGCGCATACATACATACATACATATACACTAAAAATATATATGTGCTTATATGTAGGAATACAGAAGCCTGTGCTGAATAAAACAAATATGGTTGGAGTAATTATTCCCGCGCAGCCAGCATCTCTTCAAGAATTTTATTGCTATGCCAGTGGTGTTCCGTTTCCTGAGATCATGTGGATGAAGAATAATGAGATCCTTGACGTTAACAGCATGTCCGGTGTTGAGCTCACTGAGGATGAGCAAAGACTGACGATACGGCGGGTAGTGGAGGATGATGCCGGTCTCTACAAATGCATTGCAGAAAACAGAGGCGGAGTGGTTGAAGCCGAAGCTACACTCGAAGTCCTTCTTGGTAAGTGATGACATTTCTTTAAGTGCCTCATACAAGGCAATCCTATTCAGTTCTATAACATTAATATTTTGGTGAAAATGCTGCTCTGGCATTCTCGAATACTGATGCTGATACCGTATTCTCGTATAACGATGCAGGTAGTACATGAGCATTTCCAGTAATAACGTTGAAAGCGTTCGCGATTCCCTTCACAAAGAAACAACACCGAATTCATCGACCCACTTTTGCAGGTGGTCTTTGGAGAAAGTTATATTGTATAATCAATACGGACATTATTCTTCACGAGATTTTAAAATAAACACAATGCGTTTACTAAAGTTTCAGCACTGACTTAGTTTTACATCGCAGTTTTCATGTTTATGTGTGGTAATACACTTTTGAAGCTATTTCAGTGATTTTTTCCCGATACGTTGACGACTTATTCTTTTTACTCTCCTTTTGTATAAAAGGACACCGTCAGACTTATAAAATTTTAAAACTCATGCATGATGCCGTATCGTATACGATGGAAATCTAATAAAATGGAAAGTTAAGCCAAACTGAAGCATCAGTACATCACGGACGATCATACAGAGGAATTTCATATTTAAAACTTTGTTTGTTTTCCTCAGTAATGCGCAAACTAGCAATGTTTAAGCCATACTTTAGTCGTACATACACAATGTGCTAGAACAGCTGGGCACGTGGAAAGGAAGTAGACAATATTTTCGAAACAGGATCGATCGTAAACAAAATATAAGAGGAGAAGAATATAACATGAGAATAAAGAATACAATATGCGAATAAACAGCATAATTAAAAAACAAAACAGAACAAAGCCCAAGTAAAAGTCAAGTACAATGCTCCAGTCCATGCACTCCAAGACTTTCGCTCAAAGTTACGAACTACTCGGCCGTCCTGGCCGAGGAGTGATCTAAGCCTTGGCTTTTGATCCTTCTTCCGAGTGGGCTCGGGCTTAAGACCCAGATGACGAGTGGGATGGTGTGCTTGCCATACAGCACGGGCCCTCTCACTTCAATGGAATCACTGGCCCTAAATTAGTGACGGTAGACATTATATAGCCCTTAGAATTGCTCACTGTGGTCGTTAAACCGCAAAACAAAGAACAATTCGAAATATATTAATGTCGTTAATGCCGTTCTAGCCCTAAAACAAAATACGAGCTATCAAAGGTAATCCAAAGAGAGAGATATGAGAAAATCAGCAAAACTGGTACTTTAGTACGTTCAACGCAATTTTAGTTTACGCTGGGGAGTACCTGCAAACATTTCACTAGAGGAAATGAAAACTCCTTGAAAGCTAGCAAGTAGAAAAAGTATATGTTATCCACGAAGATCCACAGCCACTGTCAAAGACTGTGAGTAAAACATGTCTGACTACGAATGAATCACACAGGTTTCCGTATGCTAAGAACCAAAATAAGATGTCTCGAAAACTATAAGAAGTTAGTACATGAAATGTTAGGAAAATATAGTTTCATATGGTCTTTTATATTATATGTATAAAATAAGAAAAATAAAGAACTGATTTCCAAATGTATCTGGTCACGAGGCATGCTTAAAGCGAATCAATATATAGTGTGGTCACTCCTCACAGCAATATCTGCTTCACAGCTACGTTTCATGCTGATTATGAGAGTTTCCACGAGTTCTGAAAATAACGGCAATTGCTCCCCCAAGGCACTTCAAAGGTCCTACAAGCTTGGGGGAGCGGGTTCAAGAGCTGCAACATGTCAGCCTAAAGCATTCTCAATAGGGTTCAACTCAGGAGAAGGGCTGATGGTGTTCTCCCCAAGATATTGATCAAAAATTCTGCCTCGATGATGACGTGCATTATCTTTATGTGGGATAAAATTGTCACCAATAGCTCTTACATAAGTCCTAAGAAAACGTTCTAGGAATTTATCTCTGCAAGTATGAGCATTTTTCATAGGGCCGGTTTGAAGAACGTGAAGATCTGTGTGACCGCCCAAACATGTACCTGCCCACGGCATGACACAACCACCCTCAGAGTCCAATTCTGAGACGTTGAAAGAATGATGGCCTGTCCGATCATTGAGTCGCTCTGGAGAACAAATCTGAACTCACACGTAAATAGAACAGAGCTCCATTGATCATCACTCCAGTTGACATAACTGAAACAGCAATCGAAATGCTTTCTTTTATAACGACAGGTGAGAGGGATGCACAGCGTTGGTCTCTTAGTATAAAGGCCATTTTTCATGGAATCCAAAAGCGAAATCATATTTTTTAGAAAAACTAAAAATGTTATGTTCTTCCTTAATTTATGAAAGCGTGTGTAAATCAGGCGTACAGCACCTTACACCTCAAAGAAGAACAACTATTGTTTCAGGGAAATCAAACACCAACAGCAATGAAATCCGATAAAGAGAAAGTTTCAGAAATTCAGGAACATGCCACAATCTACAGACCTTCAGAAACGTATCCCAACATAGGTGATATTGCAACTACTTTTGTTTTTCTTTTTCTGATTCCCATACAGCAAAAGTATGATTTACTTCAACATAAAAGTCTTTTTCAACAATTATTCATTTTCTCATTTTCGAAACAATTCTGTTATTGTGCGTTCTGATATCTCAGTTCAGAATAGCCGGTAATTTTAATTTCGATACTCCATGTTGATCTATTAATTTTTAGTGACAGTTATTAGATTCCTAACATTCGAATACCTTTACATACGAAGGCGTACATTCATGCAGACAAAAAAGCACATAACTTATAGCGTTAATTAAATCTGATCTTATACGATCATAATAAAATTTTCATTCTTTCAGGTAATTCTCTTCCTTTTTGAACCGGTTTTTCATTTATAACATTCTAAAAGCGGCGAACATTCAATATATTCTACTTAAATTATTTTGTCAGTTGAGTGTGTCTGCGTGAGTGCGCGCGCGCGCCTTTTCTCCAAGGTGTTTTTTTAATAACCGTTTTAGCAAACAATCTTAGCTACTCTTTACCCTTTCACACGATGTAAAATTGCATAGTGTGACGTACTACTGAGGTGACGCATGAATCGAAAACGGCAAGTTGCAGTTATAAGCCTTAACGGTGTAGTTCAGTCGGAAGAACATCCCCCTACGGAGTGAGGATGTGGATTCGGATTCCGCCTCCGGTAAAAAGGGATTTTATTCGCAATAGTTGAAATGAGACGATCGTACAATTCCCGTCTTTCCACCTCTTTACCTTCTTATTCACTCTTAGCTCAAATTAAATCGCCTTCTCCGAAAACTCGTAAAAAAATTCGCACATGTCCTTACGTTCAGTCACTTCACAGTATCACGTGTATGAGCGCCTTTCAGTAATTTCACGGTATTATGTGATGGCGTGGTGTTTTACCAAAAGATTCAAGCATGTTAGCACCAGATACGTTTGCTATATTTGAATTGCTGCAACAGTATTTCTTAACAGTGCGTAGCAAAACATTGTGCAGTGTATTCAAAGCGAACAGAATATAAAATCTGAATTTGCCTGTACCACTTACTGTAACATCTCTCAGAAAACTTAAAAATTTCATCGCCTTAGAGCTGTAATCGAACCCGCATCTCCCGATTTCCGTTCGAGCATGCTTCACTGTGCTGGGTGGTGTAACGGTGAGTATGCTCGAACGGAAATCGGGAGATGCAGATTTGAGTTCTGCTTCAGGGTGATGAAATTTTCCAGTTTTCTGAGAAAAAAACTGGAAAATTTTACATGGATAATCAGTAAGTGGTACAAGCAAATTCAGAATTTATATTTTGTTTGTTTTCAATATCCTAGTGATTTCCCATGTGTTGAGGAATATTTCTTCCTTCACTGATTTATATATGGATGACCAGTAAGTGGTACAAGGAAATTCAGAATTTATATTCTGTTTGCTTTGGATATCCTATCGATTTCCCATGTGTCATGAGGAATATTTCTTCCTTCATTGATTTATCTGTGGAAGACCAGTAAGTGGTACAAGCAAATTCAGAATTTATATTCTGTTTGCTTCGAATATTCTTCTGATTTCCCAAGTGTTATGAGGAATATTTCTTCCTTCTTTTTTTTTTTTTTTTTTTTAAATTGGAGGTTTAACGACCACCGTGAGCAACTCAATGGGCTATAAGCAGTCGCCCGTCCCTAATTTAGGGTCACTGGTTCCAGGGAAGGGAGAGAGCCAGTGCCGTAAGACAAACACAACACCCATGCCTCACCGGGATTCGAACCCGGACCCCTTTCGGACGAATGATCAGAGGCCATTGCCTTAGACCACTGCGCCACCGGGGCGGCTATTTCTTCCTTCATTGATATATCGGTGGATGACCAGTAAGTGTTACAAGCGAATTCAGAATTTATATTCTGTTTGCTTCGAATATTCTATTGATTTCCCATGTGTTATGAGGAATATTTCTTCCTTCATTGAATTATGCAGTGTGATTGCCAGTTTAATGTAAGAATTGAAAAGAGATAGAAATTGTGACGGAATGAAAAAATTAACGTCAAAGATCAAAGATTATGACACTTAATTTACTACGGTTATTTTATTTTATATTGATGTTACATACTTCGAATGGTTAATATCGGAAGATTTGGTTGTTTTCATTAACACAAACAACGATATTCGAGAAGAATATCATATCGGCCAGTATTAAAAAATGAATTTAGATATCATTAAAATATTTTTTGTTCCATTTTATTTTCACTTAAGTAACTGGTTTTTTTTTCTTCTCCTTCCACAGGTAACAAAAATCCAGCGCAAAATAAACTCACCACCATAATCCTGATCATTGTATTTGTTGTAGTTGGAATAATATTTTTTGTTTTGATTTTCTTCTTGGTTCAGCGAATACTCAGAGATAAGGTAAGTATTTTTGGAAAAAATGTTGAATTTCTTTCTACTGATCAAAGAATCAGTTTCACTTATTATTAAAATTATAACATTTAAAAACTATATATACTATATCATTGTGAGAATTATTCCAAGCATTAATAAAGCAACAATTCATCTGAAGCAAATAGAAAGATTATAAACACAAATAAGACATTTTGTTTAAAACAAATTTGAAAACTAATATCATCATCATCATTGTCAACCATTATCAATCCACTGCTGGACGAAGGTCTCCCCAAGTTTCCTCCACAACGGTCTGTCTTGTGCCAGTCTCCTCCATGTCACTCCCGCATACTTTCGAATTTCATCCACCCATCTCCCATGTGGTCTTCTTCTGGGTCTTTTCCTGTCCCTTGGAATCCAATCTAAAATTTCGGCTGTCCATCGATGGTCTGTCCTTCTGGCAGTATGTCCAGCCCATTGCCATTTCAGGGATTTAACTCTGATCATGATGTCTTCCACTCCTGTCATTTTTCGGATCCACGTGTTCCTCTTCTTATCTCTCCTGGTTACACCAAGCATGCACCTCTCCATGCTTCTTTGAGTTGTCTGCAGCCTTTGTATGTCTCTTTTAGCTAAGGTCCACGTCTCTGCACCATACGTAAGCACTGAAGGATGCATTGATCAAACACTTTTCTTTTAAGACATAATGGCATATTGCTCTTGAAAATTATGCTGTTTCTTCCAAAAGCTCTCCAGGCAAGTTTTGTACGCCGATTAATTTCTTCACCAATGTGACCCTCACTTGATATCTGCTGTCCAAGATAAACGTACGTGTTCGTTATCTCCAGCTTTTCTCCATCAATCGATAAATCTTCATTTCTTGTAAAAGCATTGAACATCACTTTTGTCTTCTGAAAGTTCATTTTTAATCCCACTTCTTTACTCTTGTCAGCAAGTTCCTGGATCATACTCTGTAGGTCTGATGGGGTAGTTGCAAAAATGACTACGTCATCAGCAAAACGAAGGTGGGTTAGATAATCTCCATTAATCTTTATCCCCTTGGTTTCCAGCTCAGTGACTGAAAAACACCCTCCAATGTGGCATTAAAGAGCTTCGAGATATGGTGTCACCTTGTCTCACTCCTTTTCCAATTTTTATGTGTGTTGTATTTTCAAACAGCCTAATCTTTGCACTTGCATTTTCATAGATGTTATTAATAATATTAATGTATGCATCTTCAATACCGCAGGTTTTCAGAGCCATTGTAACTGCTGATGGTTTCACCGAATCAAAGGCTTTTTCATAATCGATAAAAGCCATGCACAATGGAAGTTCATATTCCCTCGCTCTTTCAATTAGTTCTCTCAGTACGTGGATATGATCTATTGTGCTGTAGCCACTCCTGAATCCAGCTTGTTCTCTCGGTTGAGCCATGTCCAGTGTCACCTTCAAGCGGTGTGAAAGAACTTTAGTGAAGATTTTATAAACTACTGATAGGAGGCTGATAGGTCTGTAGTTTCCGAGATCCTCAATGTCACCTTTCTTATGTAGCAGGATCATTGTAGCGGTGTTCCAATCCTCAGGAATCTTTCCTTCATTAAGGCATCGAGTGAAAATTTGGGCGAGTACTGCTTCGATTTCTCCACTTGCTTCTTGCATGATGTCTACAGTAATTCCATCTTCTCCTGGAGCTTTTGCCCGCTTCATGTTCTTGATTGCATGTGCAACTTCTGCTGGAAGGACTGGAGGAACTCTGGTACTGGTATCTTTCATGGTGTCTGGAGTACATGTATCATCCCTTTCATATAATTTGGAGTAGAAATCTTTCACTCTTGTCAAAATTTTTGCCTCTATTTCTTGTTACAGAACCATCTTCTTTTCTCAGTGCCATAATCTGTTTTCTTCCTTACTGAGATGTCCCTTTGCTATCTTTAGGCTTTGGTTGTTTTCAATTGCTTTCCTCACTAGTTCACAGTTGAATTTTCTTACGTCTTCAGTGATACTTTTTCGTACTGTCTTGCATAGCTCTATATATTCCACTTTGGAAGTCACATCTTCTTTAGTTGTCCTCATCTCTCTTCTTTTTGCATCAACATTTTCGTTTTTCCTGATAATTTATTTACATGCAACTTGTTTTTAGACCCAGCTAATTTTGTTGCTGTTTCCATAAGAGCTTTGGTTACTTTTCTGTTAACTTCAGAGATGTCCACTTCTTCCGATGTTAGGCCTTCTAAAGCAGAAAACCTGTTCTTCAGTTCCAACTTGAAGGTATTATGGTGTTTTTTAAGGTTGGTTATGTCAATACATTTTGTTTGTCTTATGAGCTTGCCACGTTCAAGTTTAGTGTTGAGGTGCATCTTACATCTCACCAATCTATGGTCACTACCTGTGTTGAACTTGTTTAGCACACTGCAGTCTTCTATGACGCATTTTTTGTTACACATAATAAAATCAATTTCACTTGTCGTCCCATTTGGATGTCTCCATGTCCATTTCCTGTGTGGCTTTTTCTTGAAGAAGGAGTTCAAGATGAAAAACCCTTCTGCCTCTGCAAACTCAACGAGAGTATTTCCACGCTGGTTTCTGTTGCCGTGACCGAATTTACCTACTGAAGTTTCATTCTGTTGCCGTTGCCCTATTTTTGCATTGAAATCTCCCATAATTATTTTCAAGTGCTGCTTACCTTTATTATTTAGATGACAAATTTCCTCATAAAATTCTTCAATTTCTTCTTCAGGATGACTTGTGGTGGGTGCATAAGTTTGAATAATCTGAGCCTGGTATCTTCTCGAGAGTTGGATAACGAGTCGTGCAGCTCTGTCAGAGGAACTTTCAACTTCTACCACTTTATCCTTCAGTTTCTTGTTTATTATAAATCCAACACCACTAGTTCTGCCAGTATCTGTCCCACGATAGTAGAAGAGATGTCCACTTTTCAGTTCGATGAGATCTTCTCCTTTTCTCCTTACCTCACTTAGCCCCACGATGTCCCACTTGATCCTTTGTAGTTCCTCTTCCAATTCAAGAAGCCTTGAATCAGAAGATAGGGAGCGTCCATTGTACGTTGCCAAGGTCAGCATCAGATGGCAGCCTAGTCCGGTCCTCCGGGATTCTTAGCACCCTCTGCCTTCATGTCGCACTGGCCGCTGCCTTGGCCAGGTACATTCCAGCTGCCGGAGACTGAGGGCCAAGATTTAAGTTGTGGAGTCATTTTGGAGGGGTTTGGCCATAACTCACCACGCTGGCCAAGCGGGTTGGTGAGTGTGGGATAGAATTTCCTCTAATCCCGATGGTATAGTTATACCGCTATGGGCGGTCGTCAGAGCCCCTTTAGTGGGAACAGGATGCACCACGAGAAGGCGGGGTTGACATTTGTCAAGGAGAGGCTGTGATGTTACGCATCACCTGACCTATACAAATATATATACCTCTCAGAATCATTAATTCAAAGCACAAAGCCAAAACCACGATACGACACAGACACAGACCAAATGAACATGAAGAAGTACCTAACCCAAATCATTAGGGGAATGCGAGTTGTGTAAGTGGCTTTTTTTATTCAGCAAACGGGCTGGCACTAGTCCAAAGCCCTGCCAAAGCATTCCCAAGGCTTCCAAATCAGTAAGTAAGCATAAATTGGAATGCATCTTTACACTTCCTAGCCGTCAAACTATGCGTTATGAAAACAGTTAATGTAAAAAGTATTTTTCATGGAAGATATGTAATGCAAAAAAAAAAACTTTTCATGTAGGACTTTCTGAAACAAAGTTAACAAAATTACGTTGGTGGTTCAAGTTGATCTGGACTTTTTTTTGTACAAAAAAGATGAATAGGAAGACATCTACCAACTATGAATCCATTTCTAGTTATTCTCCTTCAACATTAACAAAGTTGTCTATCTACGTGGAAAGCTCTGCATTCCATCCATGTAAAAGGATTTGGGTTTCTGTAGTAGCCACTTTTGTGCTCTTGTAATTGTTCATCAGTAATGAATTTCTCCCCTCATAAATGCTGCTTTAGTGGGCCGAACGAGTAAAAGTCACCTGGAATAAAGGCACGATTGTAGGGAGAATGGCCAAGTGTTTACAAGCCAATTGATGCCACAGCTGTCGTTATCATGTAAGTCATATGCGGTCTAGCGTTGTCATGCAACGGGATGACCTGTTTTGACAATTTCCCTAGCCTTTTCTTGCGTATAGCTAGCTGGTCGAAGCTTCTCTGTTACGAGGATAGCGTAATACTCTTGCTTCCCCTACAAGAAATCCACCATGAGTATCCCGTTTGCATTTCAGAATACAGTAGTCATTAGCTTTCCTGCATATGGCACTGCCTTGAATTTCTTCGGCAGTGGGGAACTCTAGTGGCTCCATTCACAGCTGGCTCGCTTGGTTTCTGGAGTGAAATACACTCTTTGCCAACAAATACGAAGCACCCAGGAGGAATCATCCAAACGAGACGAAAATTGATTATGTGCAATGTATATATATATAGGAAAGGAAATGATAGCGATTCCAGACCAGTTGGGCCATTTATTCGGAGAAAGCAGCTACATAAGTGAAACAAGTCAGTTCGTTGTAGCGCCACCTCCGACTGTGATACAAGCGGTTACCTGGCGTGGCATGACGTATACAGTTCAGGGATACTGTTCAGAGGTATAGCATGACAGATGGTGTCCAAATTGCGGGCCAGTTCAACGACATTCCAGCATGGGCGTAGATGGCGTCTCATGATGTCCCAAACATGTTTCATCGGAGGAAGATCGGGCGATCGGGCTGGGCGTGGAAAGGTGACGACATTACAGAGGCAGGCCTTAGAGCGCCGTGTCACGTGTGGCCGAGCATTATCCAGTTTCAAAATTGGTCGGTGATACTGCGACAGAAATGACAACGCTACAGGTCGTAGAATGTCGTCGACATACCACTGAACCGCGAGGGTGGTACGGAGAATTACCAAGGGTCCCCGACTATCGTTAGGAAATGGCTCCCCAGACAGTCACTCTCGGTGTGCGAGCTGCTTGCCGTTCTCCGTCAAGGCAGAATCCGTGTACTGACCGGCTCGTTTCCAGACACATATGCGCTGGTCATTGGTGTCAAGTGCAAACCGTGCCTCATCACTGAGGACAACACGACGCCACTGGACATTGTCCCACGTTGATCGAGCCCGACTCCACTACAACCGGTGCCGGTGATGCTCGCTGGTCAGTGGTAGCCAGTGGAGTGGCTTCCTCGAATGTAGTCTCCTTTCCCAAGTCGTTTGGCAACGGTCCAGCTGGACACTTCCGTACCTGTAGACGACGCACCATGACCACGAATGGTTGAGAGCAACGAATTTGGATCTGTTCGTGCGGCTCTCACAATCGCTCGATCCTCACATTTTGTCGTTGCCCTCAGTCTTCCACTGCTCGTGTACCACTGGGTTGTGCGCTCCTCGACACATTGGCACCAACATTGTCTGATTGCCGCGCCGCTCCGACCAAATGCCTGGCGATTCGTCGATTTGACCAACCGGCCTCTCTAAGCCTAATTATACGTCCCCTTTTAGACTAGCTCATCTGCTCTCTCATTGCACGGATCCGACGACGAGGCATCCTCACAGTCCATGGAAGAGCTTAATACAACAGCAGTCGGCAGTCACAATTGTCCCTGCGTGCAAGCTTTGCTCTTGATATACCCTCCTCGATGCATGGTTCCCAGGCGCTGTGGCAAGCGACTGTTTCGTCGTCGATCGTTATTTTTTAATCATTTGTATATTCGGTCCTATGGTACTTGCATGTGCTGCGTTTCGTCAGGATCGAACGACTTTCTCGTGGTGCTTCGTTCCTTTTTTTATTTGCAGAGAGTGTAATGAATCCAAGTCTGGTTACTGGTCACGATCCCCTGCAGAAATGTCTTTGCCTCAGACTTAAAGTGATGCGAAAGCTTTGTGCAGATAGCCAAACGAAAGGACTTTTGATCAAATGTTAACGCCTTTGGTACTCAACATGCACATAGTTTTCTGAATAGCAGATGCTCATGGACGATTTTTCTGCACTACAAACACTGAGGTTGATTACTGCAGCTATGTCACGTACGGTTACCGTCCTGTTTTCTAAAACTGCCCTGTTGTACACGATGAATATTCACTTTGGTCACAGCAGTAGCAGATACATATCCATGCTGTTTATTTGCTACTCCTTCTTAACCATCGTAAAATTTGTTATAGAGGTGCCAGTGAATGTGTGTTAGACATTTGCCCTCTTACAGCGTTTTGTTCCCATATTGTGCTTGTAATCTTCGTAAAATTCTTCAGCTGGTTTCACTTTCTCCTTCACAAAAAAATTAATAATACACTGGCACCTCTACAGACTCCATGCTTCCTACAATGCACCACGCACAGGCCGCGTGGACGAAACCACGACTGCCGCGAAGGAGTGCTCACGCGTATTTACCTTGAGGATTCTGTCGCCATAAGTACAGAACCTGAAGATTTACAGTAAGAAGTCCAGGTCAACCTTAAAACGCATTCATACTAATATTTGACGTAGGAAATGTGGACAAAATATTCGTCATATTGAAATGTATCCTATGACTTCCTTTTTTCGGCAAACGGAAGTTTAAAAGCAAATGTACTCTTCCAAACACAAAAATTACAATTTTGTCCCTAGCGATAGAACTTCTTATGTGATACTAAAAAATATTCGCAAAATATTCCTAATCGTAGAACATATCCCACGCAAGAAGAGTTTTGCAAATTTACTTAATGAAGAAAAATGGGAAGTTACATATAATCTGCATTTACACTCCCTAGAAGAAATACGGTTGATTATTTGTAGTAAAAATGCTCGTAAAGCATTCTTTCTGATAAATACAGATGTAGTATCGGACAAGAGTAACATTTACAAAGTTTCGGAAGCAGTTGTACAGAATATCTTTTTTCGCTTTTAAGTGTTTTGCTAATAGCAAAAATGCTATTAACAAAACACTTTTCATCCCAATTGTTCAAAATGCTTATTACTGTGATAGTTGTCAGAGTGAAATGTATAAAATAACAGATATTCAACGGTGTCGGATACGGGAGCTTTGGTTTTTCGGGAAACAGAACATTGCTCACTACAATGGCTCCAAATTTTCCGAGTTTTGAATTTCTACGCCTATGGAAGAAAGTTCAAAAATGCTTTGGAATTTCTGATCATGCCACGAATCAGGAAAAATTAGACTTCCTGTGATATTTGAAACGGTCTTTTTACAACACGTGTTTGGTTTCCATGACTTTGAGAGTGCGTATATAGTGAAAGTTTCGGGGTTAATTATAGCAACAGATGCAACTCAAGGTAGTAGCTTTTGAAATTCTGTCGGGTAAATATTGTTTTCAAAAGATGATCTTTTTCAAAACACGAGATTGAAGTTGTACTGCCGTACAAAAGTACAAGACAAATAGGAATAGTCTAGATGAAATCGTACTGCCTGAACAAAATTACAAGATAGGAAGAGTCTAGATGTTGAAAAATAATTCGTTTTAACTAGTCTGGTACAAATCATAAGTTTCATTGTACAACAGTAGAAATTTTAGAATTAAACAGTAGAACGTTTAGAATTACTTAAAATCACAACAGTAGAAATTTGAAATTACTTTGTGCTACTGCGTGAGCAAAAATTGGGTAAATATTAGCAATAAAAAGAATAGCCAAGATTACCAGAATTTCAAAACCTATCCGAAGTATAAATTTAATTTTAATACATCTGACACAGACAATTTGTATGGTTGTGTAAATATACAGAGGAGCAGGCAGACTGCTTTGACAACTGCGAGTGAAGTGTGACGCACAGTTCTGAGCGCGGCTTGGTTTGTGCGACGTCTGATATTACCAACAATCTATTGTTGAGAATGGAGGTAGATGGAGTGGCCCGTGAAAAGCAAATCGTATTGCAGTTGTTGAGTTATGCAAGTGCAGGTATCAGGTATCGAACAAGTACCATTACTGAAATCGTTTGCTATCAAGCTTAGGTACATTCATAAAGTAACTCATAGGTATGATGAAGTTGGTACAACAGACGACAGAGAGAGATGGAATTAACCGCATTGTGCTCGATCCTGGGCAGTCGTAAACAAGATCAGGGTTCTCATTCGCCGAACTTCTATCTGTAAACAAAAGCTGATGGAACAGCAACTAAAAATCTCGAAAATGAGTGTATAAAGGTATTGAACGCAGGCCCAGGACTAAGAGTTGATATGCATACCACTGGTCATATGCCACTGCAAACAGTTAGGTCGGACAAACCAAAAAGCCTTTGTGGGTACACCAATAATGAGCACCGCACCTTTCTTTTCACCGATTAAACAAGCAGAACAACAGAGTGAACGTTCACACCAGTTCGAAAGCTCGCTACACTGTTTTCCGTGTTCAGTGTACTCATCCCTCGGTGTTAGAGATGGTTCGGTTGGGGTATCTTATAATGGTTAGACGAAAACACATCTCTATGAAAAGGGCTTAGGTCTCGAAAGAAACATTTTTATAAGAACCCGCGAAGCCTGTCATCCAGAGTTCAACTTTCAACATTGGATCTTCCAGCAGAACGAGACACCCACTCACAAGGCGAGAACCACTAAACAATATCACTAGAAAATCGTAATCGAGCTCATTTCCCACTATAATTTGTTATCCTCAACTTTATGACTCAGTGAGTTTGTGGAACATTGTGGACATTTGCGGAGCAAGGTTTGATTTTTCAAACATGTAATATCTACATTCAAAAATGAAGGTTTTAGATGACAGAAAAATACCAACAAGGATGAAATGTACGTTTTCAAAACGGTTTTAAATCTACTAGTTCTGTTCAGCTAACAGAACTAATTTTTGCAGTGGACATTGAGGATCTCAGGAACTACAGACCTATCAGCCTCCTATCAGTGGTTTATAAAATCTTCACTAAAGTTCTTTCACACCGCTTGAAGGTAACACTGGACATGGCTCAACCGAGAGAACAAGCTGGATTCAGGAGTGGCTACAGCACAATAGATCATATCCACGTACTGAGAGAACTAATTGAAAGAGCGAGGGAATATGAACTTCCATTGTGCATGGCTTTTATCGATTATGAAAAAGCCTTTGATTCGGTGAAACCATCAGCAGTTACCACGGCTCTGAAATCCTGCGGTATTGAAGATGCATACATTAATATTATTAATAACATCTATGAAAATGCAAGTGCAAAGATTCGGCTGTTTGAAAATACAACACACATAAAAATTGGAAAGGGAGTGAGACAAGGTGACACCATATCTCCGAAGCTCTTTAATGCCACATTGGAAAATGTCTTTCAATCACTGAACTGGGAAAACAAAGGGATAAAGATTAATGGAGATTATCTAACCCACCTTCGTTTTGCTGATGACGTAGTCATTTTTGCAACTACCCCATCAGAGCTGCAGAGTATGATCCAGGAACTTGCTGACAAGAGTAAAGAAGTGGGATTAAAAATGAACTTTCAGAAGACAAAAGTGATGTTCAATGCTTTTACAAGAAATGAAGATTTATCGATTGATGGAGAAAAACTGGAGATAACAGATACGTATGTTTATCTTGGACAGCAGATATCAAGTGAGGGTCACATTGATGAAGAAATTAATCGGCGTACAAAACTTGCCTGGAGAGCTTTTGGAAGAAACAGCATAATTTTCAAGAGCAATATGCCGTTATGTCTTAAAAGAAAAGTGTTTGATCAATGCATCCTTCCAGTGCTTACGTATGGTGCAGAGACGTGGACCTTAACTAAAAGAGACATACAAAGACTGCAGACAACTCAAAGAAGCATGGAGAGGTGCATGCTTGGTATAACCAGGAGAGATAAGAAGAGGAACTCGTGGATCCGAAAAATGACGAGAGTGGAAGACATCATGATCAGAGTTAAATCCCTGAAATGGCAATGGGCTGGACATACTGCCAGAAGGACAGACCATAGATGGACAGCCGAAATTTTAGATTGGATTCCAAGGGACAGGAAAAGACCCAGAAAAAGACCACATGGGAGATGGGTGGATGAAATTCGTAAATATGCGGGAGTGACATGGAGGAGACTGGCACAAGACAGACCGTTGTGGAGGAAACTTGGGGAGACCTTCGTCCAGCAGTGGATTGATAATGGTTGACAATGATGATGATGATGATATGACCAGTGGTATGAATATCTTGGTCAATGAAAAGGTTTTACAGAGAAAAAGCTGAACAGTGCAGAGAAAGGAAAACCATGAGGTGAATCTGGTAGCAAAATCGCGGCGACGGGTGACGTGTGTCGCAGATTTTATTTTAGTCCTGAAAACAAAACGATATCTCCAGAACCTTTACTTTGATCCTGATGACAAAAATGACCAACTCATAACCTTTTCTTGATCTTCTCTTTCAGACTCCTGATCACAAAAGCAAGTTTTCCGTCATTCAAAACTTTCCGAAAACGAAGATTTCGGAAAGTTTAGTAAAGATTTTTCATAATCATACTTTTTTCAGTATTTTTTTATCTTTTCTCGCAGTGTTTGCTCTGTCCATGTCATTTTTACATATTATTTCATTGCATAAATGTTTGAGTCTCAGCTTGAAAGCTCAGACAACAATTTCTGAAAACGGAAGGGTAGACGGAGTACTCTAATCTTAAATTCTTCTTCCTGCGATGCCCTCTCTGCTCTGTATCGTTGCTAAATGTTTTATTCCATAAATTTTTGTATTTCAGCTTGAAAATGGAGCGAAATTCTCTGAAAATGGAATTTGAACGGAACGAAGATTTCTCACATAATTGTTATTTGTTTCTCCCTGTTCTTCCCTCCGTCAAAAAATTGTTGTTAAGGATCATTTTGTTGCAGAAATGTTTGTATTTCAGCTTAAAAATAGGGGCAAAATTTTCCGTCAACGGAATAGAAGGGAGAACAGATTTCTCCGTGATCGTATTTTTTTTCATAATGTTCCCCCTGTGCTACGTTGTTGTTAATTACCATTAAATTACAGGAATGCTTGTATTTAAGGCCAAAAATGAAGGGGGAAATTTTCCGAAAATGGAAGTTGACAGAGCAAAAATTTCTCTCGTAATTGTTTCGTATTCCTTTTCTTTTCTCGCGATGCCCCTCTGACTGGTATTGTCCTAAAATATCATTTTATTCTATAAATACTTGTGTTTCAGTCAAAAATGGAAGCAAACATTTCCGACGACGGAGGTTGGACGGAGCGATGATTTTTTCCCAAGCCGTTTTTTTTCGGGGTATTTTCTCTGTTGTGTATTGTTGTTATATATTACTTTATTCTATAATTGTTGGTATTTCTGCACGACGGTAAGTCGAAAATCTTACTTTGCAGTTAGAGCTTTGAAAAAGTGTACCAAGGAACACATGCTCTATGCTTGCATATTGCTGTCAGTTATTGTTTAGCGTTGCTGAAATCAGTAGATTTTGACTCTTCTGGAGTGATATACACTGAAGAGCAATTGAATTAGAGATACCTGTCTAGTAACGTGTAGCACAACCTTTCGGCCTGATGACGGCGGCGATTCGTCTCGGCAAGGACTCAACAAGACACCGGAAGCATTGGAAAGCCATACGGATCCACGACCTCTAAACAAGCTCCTACAGTTCACGAAGATTTGATGGAGGGGGTCAGAGCCTCGAACATCTCTCTTGATGGCATCCTGAATGTGCTCGATGGGATTGAGGTCAGGTGACCTAGCTGGACCAGGAAGCGAGGTCACGTCGGTGGAGTGTTCATCCAACAATTCGGATACAATGCGGGAGCGATGGCACGGTGCATTGTCTTGGTGCAGGATGAGGTCCCCAGTGGGATGTTGAAGACGCACAAATGGGAGAAAACGTTCGTCCAGGACATCCCGGTAACGTTGACCTGTGAGGGACGATGTCACACGTACCAGGGGTCTCATTTCAGTCCACGTAAACAGTCCCCAGACGAGAATGCCACCCCCACCAGCTTCAAGAGTACCCTGCTGGTAAGAAGGATTCCTCGCTTCATTTGGTTTGCGCCGTACTCGTATCCGGCCATTCGCATGTACCAACGTGAATCTCGACTCATCAGTCCAGGCAACATTTTTCCACATGTCTAGAGTCTAGTGGCGATATTCCCGCGCCCATGCTAATCTTTGCACCCTGTGATGTGCGGTCAGCAGCGGTACCCTCGTGGGACGATGGATTCTGTTCCCCATAGCGAGGAAATGGTTCTGGATGGTGAGGCTGCTTTCACGTTTTTGTGCACCAGCGTTAAATTGCCGAGTGATTTCTTGCACTGTGGACCGTCTATCTGCTGTTACAGTGCGAGCTAGCCGACGATGACCCCACTCATCCACACGCTGTTGTCCACGGCCGTTGGCCCTTGCAGGGATGGTTTTACCGGATTCGATGTACTCACGGCTCACCCGTAACACAGTGGCTCGTGAAAATCCCAGTGCCTGCATGACTTCCGCGATGGAGTGACCCATTCGTCGGGCCCCGACAATTTGCCCACGATCAAATGCGCTTAGATTCTTCGTCTTACCCATACTGCGTCCGACTCTTACTGATTCCCGTCGCATCACTGTTTATATTGTCGGATCGCTGCATACGTCATGTCGTTTCCGTTTACAGGGCCGCCCACAGCGCCACATTTGCATAACGCCAGCTGTCTTTAATTCAATTGCTCTTCAGTGTAATATTCACAATGATAAAGAACATATTGTTAAAGTTTGACGGTGTTCTAAAACCCCAAAACATTTTTTGAATGAGTTGAAATTATTCACATGTATGTACGTTATGGTGAGACCAAATTTAGGGGGATGCAACACCTGAAAATCTGTATAATGTATTTTTCCCTCTGTAACGGAGTGTCTCTCTAATATGCAGTGCACCACTTATATGAACTCATGTAAAAATAGGTGGCATTACATTCAAAAAGGAAGATAAAGGAGACAGTTACTAGCATAGTGCAGAATTTGTTACAGTTAAGTGGGTGGGAGGGGGTTGTAAAGAAAAACTTTTCAGTCTTGGCAATGCCTGCTAGTTTCACGCATGGCTATATTATAAAATGTTTCAAATTCCAGCAAAGAAATTCTAGATTTAGAAGTTAGTATTCTTGATCCTAGTTATCATTGTAATTGCTGTAGTACCTAGGCATTTTTAAGTAAAATAAAGTGATTTTCTTTCTCTTTTTCAATTTCTACCTGTTCCAATTTTTATTGTTTTCGCACCCAGTTATTGTCTTGTCCAGTAACGGATCCCTCCCTCACAACCGCAGATTATTTTATGGTATCATGTTATCCCTCACAGACTAATCGTAAACTTTATGTTATGGGATGGTGGATGTCCTATACTACTAGAAAGGATAATATTAGGAATGATAGAATATTCCACACCGCAAACGCTTAAATGAAACTTTTGCAAAGTTTCTTCGACAACCACATAGTCTGAGAGTGACACTGACCTCCACAACCACCAGATTTATCTCCTCCAGACTTTTTTCTGAAGAGAGGGTACTTCAAAAAAGAGTGCATGCAAGTAATCCATCTGATCGACAGACTTTTAAATTAAACATATTAAACATTAGTCGCAGCATAACAAAACCTCTCCTTTACTGATGAAGCGAAATGCAAATATTTCGGACTATGTACCGGCGTGTAAACATATTTCTTAAGCAAGGACGGACGGATATGTTCACGCCTTCTGCAAGACAAAAATATAATCTGAGAAGCCCCATCAGAATATATCCCTTTATAAATCACAGAAAAACCTTACCTACTTTGTGCGCCTTTTTCAAAGTGAATAAAAAGACAAAAAGTGAAAAACAATCCTTGGTTTGATTTGTTTAGTTTTCTGAGCACAGTATTTCTACCTTCACGATAATGCAATCAAACAGCCTTGGTAAAAAAATCAGAAGCGATTTTTATTAGCGTGTGATGAGTTCTACTTACATTGCAGACTCCTTCAAAGGAATGAAACATGCTACGCGTAAACTGATATGACATGGGAATTGTAAAACGTTGAATCATGTGGCAGCGTCTATAGTGAAATTTTAAAGAAAGCAGAAGTTCTTTCTAGAGGATTTTATTCCCTAGTGCGAATGACGTTACCGTTCGTCCGTTAAATTTCAGCGACAGTCATAGTTCTGCTAATTGTGGTCTGCTAATTGTGGTCGTATACGTATCAAAAGTATCAGGTGCCCAAGCGAGTCGTGTGATACCTTCATGCGTCCATCTCTGAGTTACAATGCTGTTTAATCTATGAGTTTTGTGTTTTTTCTTCCATTCCAGTTGTTCCTCGTATCCACTGTAAATTATATTGTACCATTCACCCTTGCCTTCAATGCTTCCCATGCGGTTCCCGATCACCACCTCCTTTCTCCCATAAAAGGGGGAAAAATTACCCAATTACAACAGATAATTGTTTGGTTAAAATACCTACCCAGCACGATTTTTGGGAATTATCAGATTATTTTCTCAGATGATGAAGATTCAGAAACGTGCATTGTTACTAACTGCTTTCAATGATACTGAGCGTTGCACTATGTAATCAGTTTTCTTTTGAACTTATTAATGTGTCATGCATTCCTACTACTTTTTCGAGTAAGCTCTTCAAAGATTCATAACTATATTTAAGAACAACATTGACGCTGGTATAGTTAAAAGAGTGCGATTTATTTTTCAGAGACAGAAAAAAGAGAGGGACTTCATAAGCCAACACTGTTTTGAACGTGGGTATGTGGATATATTCAATCCAAATTTGCCCTTAGAAGACCAGATAGACCTTTTGCCTTACAAGAAGCAATATGAATTTCCAAAAGAAAGGCTTAAATTAGGTGAGTATACAAAAGATATTTAAAGAGAGATAGTACTATTCAGCAATGAGCTGAGAAAAATTGAGCATTTTTGATGCAATTCAGTAATATCCTCTGAGTCGATCTTTCATGTGTAAGTTGATTATTTCGCTTTTTTAGATACTCAGCGAACGTATAAGCCTTCCGCATTTTTAAATACTCATTTGTTGAGCAATTGTATGTTTTTCGCTACTTTTCCTGCCTTAATTCCTGCCTGTTTTATGTTCGTTATTCACAGTTCGGGCACTCATTAATAATAATGATTCTTTCTCTTGCAGCCCTTTAAGTGAACTGGCATGTTATACATTTGTCTTCTGTAAATAAAATCAAATTTCCTCTTCTCTCTTATGGTTTCCCGGAGTAGTGTAGTTCTGTTCTAAACAGGTTACGTACACTGACATGACAGAAAACATGGGACACCTGGTTCCTGGGCAACGCGACACTGTCACTGCTCTAGGTAGTAGACAAACCTACCGCTTGGCAGGTGTATAGGCACGAGGATATCACTGCATTCACATACACAGTAATTCGATGTCAGTATGGAAAAGCGTCGGGAGTTAACAGAGTTTGAAAGGTGGGTGACAGTGGGTATACAAGGCATGGGTCACTCCATAGCGGAGGTGGTTCAAGAACTGCAATATCCCCTTCAACAGTATCAAGAAGCATATCGAGAATACACAATTTCTGGAATAACATGAGATCGTGGACAGCTCTGATGGTGGAGAAACGCGGTGGACGAACGTGGCCGTCGACGTTTATCTCTCATAGCTACAACCTACCGGAGAGCGGCCATAGCACAAATCACCGCAGACGTCAAGGAGGGAGGTGCCAGAAACACCTTCACCAAGACCATCAGAAGGTCATTAGAAGCCATAAATCATGAGAGCCCCGACCCACCAAAATCATATTGCTAACGCCACATCATCAGACTGCACGCCTCAGCTGGGAGAAAGAACATCCGTTCTAGACCTTGGATAATTGGAAACAGGTCAGGGTTCCGTTTCCAGTTACTTCGCGCAGACGAGAGGGTACAGATCTGGCGGAAACCGCACCAAGCGATGGACCAGGAATGTCAACGAGGAACTGCTCATGTTGGCGGAGGATGGGTTATGGTCTGAGACGTGCTCAGCTGGCACACTTTGGGATCTCTGGCTCGTCTAGATGCATCTCTGGTGAACCCTACGTGCCCATCCTTACAGACCATGTGCATCAGTTCATGGTCATGATGCACTCGCCAGGCAATACACTCTTCCAGCAGGACACTGCGCCTCTCCACAGGGCCGTGATAAGCAGATCATAGTTAGAACATTCCGCAGAAGTTCTCACCCTGGAATAGCCTCTACGTTTACCGGATATGAACCCCGTGGAAAATCTTTTGATGTTCCGTTCGAACTTCGCATCCTCCACTCAGTAACGCAGCGGAATTATGAATAATGGTGCAACAAGCATGGGAGGATATACCTGTGAAACGCTTTCGAGGATATACCTGTGAAACGCTTTCGATGATATGCCTGTGGAACGCTTTCGAGGATATACCTGTGGAACATTTTCAGCCTAGTGAACTCAATGCCTTGCGATTTTACAAATGCCTGACTCTTCAGTGCAAAGAGGTATAAAATCGGTGTATTTTCATAGCTGGTTATCAAAGTGAACTTATTTAAACTCATCTAAATATCTGAAAACTATATTAATATATCTGATATAATTGTTCTTTATCTGTTTCTGAGATGGAAGCACTTATGCATATAATAGGTGTAAAATACATTCAGTTGCTCCTACAACACTTTTCCTAAATTCGAAAGCTCATTGATCATATGTGTGATTTGTAAGTGTTAGGCTGGTATTTAGTGCCGATATCAGAGGTGTTAAGGTGTCTAACATCTTGCAGAAAGGTATGGCTCCTAGTCCCTCTTAAAGTATGAGTTTTGTGCATTTTTTCTATGGTTCATTATTCTGGAGCAAGAAATTGTTATTTAAGAAACAGCTCAGAAAACTGATCCCAATCATCCCTCCTCCTGCTTGTTCCCTTAAAATAAAGGTTATGATTAGGCGTATCATGATACTACGCGCAGTGCACTTATTTTGTTTTATTGATATTTGTTCCCATTTTACGAAGCATTTATTTTGAAAAATTCCCAAATCATGAAATGCACGCATCGCTCACTCGTATGGCTTTTCGTTTGAACTGCAAAGACCTATTTCATTAAAGAAAAGCTGGAGAAAAAGGACTCTGGCAAAATCTTTGTATTTAAATAAATTGGTTACTTCATAAATGAAATTGCTCGTGTAATTGCAGTGTGCATTGTCATTCACTAAGTGGTGGAATTCCAGAAAATGGTATTTCACGTAAATTAATATTAAAGCAATATCTAATGTATAATTCTTTGTAAATTAAATATTACAAGTTGGGTAAACATGAGGACTCAGAATGCAATTGATGGAAGAAGTTAGGAGAAACACAAGATGATTCAACAGTAGTCTCCGATTATATTGCTGATTGGACAGGCAGCAATGTGCAAACGAAATTGATACTTCCACTGTTCAAAAGGGAAATTCAAAGAGTTGTCTTACCTTGTAAGTTAAACCTGTGCTGCAGCTGTTTCCCTTGCATATATACAAACGATATTCAACTTCGTGTCAAATTCTTTGCGGCAAATGATGTTGAGTTTGTGCAGCAGCTGTTCAAATTCAACCATTCAACTCATTCAGTGTTTGTGACAATGGCTGATCATAAATGTGATCTTTCGGAAAACTTCACAGGTATTATATGTCGACGAGATTGAGATTTAGGGACAGCGGAGGTTCGGCAATGGGCTTCTACCAGCCACGCACATTTATGCAACTTCGTATTAAAAAATGTTGCTACGGAACTGAATGTGTGAAGTGCTTCACTTCAGTGAGAAAAGCATTGGGTAGCTTTTTCCACTGAAGATGGAGCTTTAATATCAGCAGGATCCTGCTGATGTTAAAGGTTCATAAAAATCCTGCTGATGTAGCTTTAACATCAGTAGGATTTTGTATCAAAGATTGGCGAACATGACCGACACCTTGATTCGTACACGGTCGGGCTCTTTATGCTACAGTCAGATTCTGCAAATTTGAGATACCGTCGCGCTTGGAGGCGTCTAAAGTTTTTCTGCGTAGCTGTTACAGGCTCCAAAAAGTGAAACTTCGACGAAAAAGACATCTTTGCCTATTGTCTTGATACTTTATTTTTGCTCTGAGTTGTAGTGACTAACGTCACAATTACGTTTGCCTCCTACAGTTGTAGTGACTAACGTCACAATTACGTTTGCCTCCTACCCTAAAGAAAATTCTATTCGCTCTGCCTAATGGTCTCTTTCGCATAAATTTTCATAATTCGGTACATCATTTTACTCATCTTATACTTGGATTGAAAACGAAACAGGAATGGAAAACTAAAACGATGAGCTGCAGAGAAATTATGTCTAGCAGGAAAAGTCTGCTATTTCCATTAAATAAGAACTTGTGGAAAGAAAAAAAAGTTGTATAAGTCACTTCAGAAATTCTGTTGAAAATAGCCATTATTTTGAAAGTAGATTTCAGCACATTTTATTAAATGCACTTTAATATCATTCTGAAATCCTCACAACAGTGTTTTTATCTGAAGATGATAAATCTGATGTGTACTGAAAGAACAGTGCTCAAAGTTTCAGAAAATTTTGAGAGCAGCTTTTGTTATAACGTATAAATCTACACTGCAGGCCACCCAAAATGCAACACTAAAAGGAAGCATCCGATTGGCCTGAAATTCGCAACATGCGTCGCCCGCGAGAGGACATGCAAACGATTATAGCATTGCAGGGCATATGCAAATCATGTACACCCGGCACGCCACCGAGAAGCACTATAAAAAGGGTGCACAGAAGGAAGAGTGTAATTAGTGGAAACCTGTTCTGCTGGCGGACCTGTGCGAGGGAAGCTTCCTGATGCCTCGTCGTTGTCATTCCAGCACGTTTCGAGTTTAACAGAGGACGAATAGTGGCTTATCGCGACAGCGGTTTATCGTACCGAGATATCGGCGCCCGTGTGGGACGACATCCAGCCACAGTGAGGCGAATATGGAATTGGTGGGTGCAGGAGGGACGGACGGACCGACGTGAGCGATTGCCGCAGAGCCGCGGCACACCACCTAACGAGAGGACCAACATGTTGTGCGGCGGGCATTGACGGCTCGCACCGCCACATCACGAACGTTGGCGCAGGAATTAGGGTGTGTTGCGCAACAACCTGTGTCAGCACGTACCGTTCGACATCGTCTGCAGGAGCGGGGACTTGTCGCACGGCGCCCGTTGCTCCGATTACCTTTGACGTTACACAAACGGCGGGTGCGGCGGCAGTGGGCCGTTGAACGCCGCACCTGGGCTACGGAATGGCACGACATTGTCTTCTCCGACGAATCCTGCTTCTGCCTGCAACACCACGATGGTCGGATTCGCGTGTGGCGGCACTGCGGCGAGAGACTACATGACGCCTGCATTATGCATCGCCATACCGGTCCGTCGCCTGGCGTTATGCTTTTGGGCGCAATTGGATATGACACTCGCACCCCTCTGGTACGCATCGCCGGTACACTCAATAGCCACCGCTACATCTCCGACGTTTTGGAGCCTGTGGTCCTCCCTTACCTGCAGGACCGGCCAGCGGCCACGTTTCAACAGGACAATGCGCGCCCGCACGTGGCACACATCGTGCAAGAATTCTTCACGGCCCACCAGGTGTCACTGCTGCCGTGGACCGCCTGTTCTCCCGATATGTCGCCCATTGTACACGTCTGGTCGCTGATCGGCAACCGAGTGGCCCGGCAAGCACCACCCGCGGCTACGCCTGATGAACTGTGGCAACGTGTGGAAGCAGCCTGAACCGACATACCCCAAGCCCACATCCAAAGCCTCTTTCGTGCGATGCCGCGGCGTGTAGCGGCCGTTATTGCCAGCCATGGGGACCACACGAACTATTGATGCCTGCGTGTTCCGCAAGTCGCAAGGGCCTGTAAGCTCAATCGTTTCATCTTTGTATCGGTTGTTATGTGTCCAGTAAATCTGGTTTTGCTATCTCGTGTCCTTCTTGGTGTTGCATTTTGGGTGGCCAGCAGTGTATGTAGGTGCGCTTACGCCCAGAGGTGATTTGCAAGCTAACCCATTTGCACTCTTTCTGACATGTACATATTTAGTACTGAAACGAGGACTAGTTAATAAATGAAAGGAATTTAATTAACCTGTGGAACGGCCGGCCTGAGCCATTCAGCGTAGATTATACGAGGATATCGAAACAAACTTCTGCTGATTCGGAAGTGCAGTATGTACTCCTCAACACGAAAAAATCTTTTACTGAACCACTAAATCAGTATCTGAACGGGTTTTTGAAATAATTATGCTAATAAATCAGATCACTGTTCTGTGATAGAGAATATTAAGGAATGCATCTATAAGGACTGGAAGATCGTGCATGGTATTTTTAGTTGTAATGCATATATTTACATCGTTTTTAGCATTAACAGCTCATCAATAGAAATTAAATATATCTCTTAGTTAAGTTCCTGAAAAATCCGTAAAGATTCGTATTTGCGTGTTTCTTTCAGGCAAGACTCTAGGGCAAGGAGCCTTCGGTCGTGTGGTTAAAGCTGAAGCCATTGGTTTAATTGATGGCCAAGCATCTACAACAGTCGCTGTGAAAATGCTGAAAGGTAAGTGACGAATTCTTTCCGTTTTAATAATATCACCCGCTTAATACCATCGTTCAATTTTTACTTTAGACATCATCGTCGTAAGACGGAATGATGACCGGTAATAAAACTAGAGACTGATTCGTTTCCCGTCGTATTTAAAAACTCCGAAAGAATCCGAAAACATTCTAACTGTGCATGTTTGCCCAAGGGAATACTAATAATACCGTGACAAAGTTCTGAAGAAGTGGATGAGATTGTGCAACGAAGCAAAAGATTTTTGTCCAAATATGGCGAGTTGGAACATCACCCGGAAGAAAAATCAATTTTACGATTTTTTTCCACGTACCGAGTACCACCCTATACGGAAAACGAATTTTTCAAATATTGATTTTTACTAAATGTGAACTTTTGTTTCCTAAAACGCTTCAGTATGGAAAATAAATCAATGTAATCACTATATCCCCAAACATATACCTCAAGTTCGTTCAAGTTTACTTTATTTCTGCTGTGCGTACGGACAGAAATGTTATTAACACGTCATTCTTGTGAAATATCGGTATCTTACAATACTTCCCAGTAGAACAACAGATTAAATTCCTTGCATTTCTGAAATAATTCTTGGTTTTGATGAAAACACAGGATGAACATTAAATCCGGGTAGTTATGCATAGCAATAAAAGGATGAAACAAATTACAACATGCAAATATTTCCTTCTTTAGATAGTTTGCGGAAGATTATAACCCCTCTAAAATTCCTTAAAAGACTCAATATGTATGCGAAGAAAATGAGTCATACCTGTATTCATCTAGAGGTAAATAAATATATTTTTTGAACACAAGCGTGATGCATGAAGAATTATATCTGATCATGGCACAAGGTTCAAAATGTTGGAGATAAAAAATAAAAGTCAGGGAAAAGTTTTCGCAATTTCTTCTAAGATTTCTAAAAGAGGTCGTGAAAGTAAGGTCAAATCGTGGTTCTTCAAAAAACTTAGGCATGGAAAGGAATTTAGAAAGGCTAGCACCAACAAAAAGGAGAGGATTTTTCGTGATAATGAGCAATTTTTGGAACAAAGTCATTCTTCAGCAATTCAACAGTAAACTTTTAAGGACACACAACCGAGTAAATACTACAAAAATCCGTTTCAGGGTAGGTTTGAAAGTCTTCCCCAACGAACACATTAGCAGCTGAGTAAACAAATCTGCTGAGGGATTTTGCAGTAAAAGAAAAGAAAACATCATTCTTCATAAACGAATTTTACTAAGAAACTATGAGAAGCTCGAAAGAAACGACAAACATTTTGCAGGAATGCATTCCTTGCAAATAGCTGTTTTTAATACAACGTAATGCAATGAACAGTAACAAAAGGTAGGTATGTTAAAAGGTGGTAGCAAATGCTTTCACAATGCTCACTGGGAGAGCAACTTTTCCTTCCTTTATCAAGTTGTACATGTATTTGGAGAGAACTTGCTCTAACCAGTTATAACGAAGTAAATTTCTCCGTCATTTCTATCCGCGCCAGGATTCGAACCCGGATCCCCTCATTCCGGATTAAGTTGCTCTACCAATTAAGCTACGCGGACGTTTTGTTCTGATTCCTATCTGCCTTTATGTCGTGTGCGTCCTTCTGGCAGGTACGTCACATCTCCTGGTACGTTACACAGTTTTACTAAAGGACATTTCTGGATTCCTCCTCCCATCTAAGAACGGAGGAATAATGAAATGATTTTTCTTCCCGGCTTCTCAACGACAATTACCTCTCTCAATAGTTATTTAGTTTATAGTACTTCCAGTTATGCCGCTGTGCATAAGTCTTCTTGGAACGCAAAGCAACATTGAGATTAATTTCATTCTTCCGAAAATAAACTTCGCGGAAATATGACTTCGATGAGCATACGCTATTGTGTCGCTACACTCCGCGAATGTTCACAGCTCATTTTGTTGTAATAGTGTTAGTCATCTGATTTTAAGTTCAGGGTTTTTTCGTCATCCTCCAGCGACAGAATCATCCGGAAGTGCGGACTCCTCGCATTGAATTAAGTACTGCGAGAAGAGCAGGAAGTCTGTGGCCGATTAATTTGCCATTGGCTGCAAAGTGTGCGGAGCACATGACGCTGAAACAGAGAAAGAAGCACGCATGTCAAAAAGAGCGAAACTCGCTAAAACTCAGAAATAATTAATACGAAGTAAAAGTACAGTAGAAAATTAAAAGTAGAGGTGGGATTCCTTAACGCTGATGTTAAGAAGCGATTACAACTATGATTCTGGAGAGAGAGCGCGTAAGCCGAGTGTGACCTGGTACGAAAAAACAAATAGCGGCCGCACCCAGCAATAGCGCAAGATACTGGAAGATACCTTTAGAAAGGTGAATGAAAGTTGTTTTTTAAATTTTAAGTTTAATTATTAAAATCTCCGTTATCATCCAAGCTAAAGAAGAGTCTCGCCTATTCCTAAATTAGAGTTTCTAGTTCCACCGAAAGAGAAATTCTGTGGCATAAGAATGAGCATAGATTCCATGTCTTATCCGAACTAGGCCCGTCAGCGTGAAGAACCAGCAGCCCCCGCCCAAAATCACTTGATCTCTGGGGAAAATGAAATGCAATGTGTAACATACCATTGTTACACATTGGTCAATTCACCCAATGTCTTTTTACAGCCACACTGGTATCATAGGTTGGAAGTTTTGCTGGAATTCTTGTAGTCACGGTACACCCTTGCAATGGTCGTCAGTGAAAATCCGAAGTTCGTTTCCACCTCCGAAATACTATGTATGGCCCATCTCACGAGCGCCAACTATGACACCGCGTTGAAAATCGCTTAAATCGTTATTACTTGTCATTCTCCTGCCGAAAACAGCTCTGACAGCTGTCAAGGATGTCTATCGCTTTATATACGCACTGGCGGACGCAACCGAGTACGCGCAAAGGTGACGTTGTATTTCGCATAAGCTCATCTGTACCAGTTTTTCTGACACTTCAGTGTATAATAATCTTCATAATATAGTACAAGCAAATTCAGTTAGCCTCGCTTGAATATTCTATGAATTTTTCATGTATTATGAAGAATATTTCTTCCTTCGTGGATTTTTCTGTAATACTGGTGACCTCCGACCTACATCCATTTGGATGGGAATTGGGTCAGAGTGCTATGAGGAAACATGGATGCTTCGACTCGCAAAAATGTTTGGACTTTCAGATTCCTATGTCTCAATTGCTTAGAACCTCACTGTCATGGGTGGTGTAATGGTTAGCATACGTAATCGGGAGATGTGGGGTTCGATTCCCACTCCAGGGCGATGAAATTTTCAAGTTTTCTGAGAAGTGTTACATGGATGACCAGTAAGTGGTACAAGAAAATTCAGTTTGCTTTGCTCGAAAATTCTGAGTACATTAAATTATATGTTTTCCTCGAATTCCATATAAAAACTCCGTATAGTATTGGAGACATCTCAAAATTTCATTTTATTCCATAATTTATGGAAAACACGGTATCTGAAAGTTTTTCAGGAAAGGCAATTTTTATAATGCATTGAACTACGACTATTTTTATTTTTCTATCAGAAAAGGTGCCGTTCACACGTGGTTTCTTAGCCCTTAATTTAAACAGATAAACACTGTTTTCTTAGAAATATGTGATCTGTTCAAGAAATCGAAAGTCCCGATCGTACAGGAATGAATGGACCGGTAAAGAGACTGGTGGAGTGGAGCACTTGTTCAGATGAAAATGGGTGTTGAGTAGCATTTGTACTTCGTGCAGCGCGGCGGAAAGCTTCTGAAGTTGAAGTAAAGATTAAAAGCTTTTCTCAGAGCAATGCTCATTGTGGAATACCGGTAAAGGACATACGTAAAATCTACCACCAACATGTCAGGAAGTGCTTGAATCGGAAATGTTCCGCAACAGTGATGAAAGAAGTTGAATGCTCTTAACAATTTTCTCAAAGGAGACCACATTAAGTTTCTTCGGCTCAGTTACGTTGAGGATAGATATTTGGTCCCACACAGGAACGTGTGAACCTTTGTTGACTAGGCGTGAAATCACTGTAGTCAACAAAGGTTCACACGTTCCTGTGTAGGACCAAATATCTATCCTCAGTGTACCGATTTCAAGATCACAACTCAGGCTCACCGAAAGCTTGTTCATAAACTCCAGTGGACAAAAATCATGTAACGATACCATCCCTGAAGTGATCCCAATTCCGTGGAAAGTAGTACTTCCCGCTTCTACACAGACGGCATCAGATAACTATGCACAATCCTGAAATCAACCTACTAGCTCAGAAATCGGTAGCCACCACATCTACATAGACGCTATCGGAAATTTTCAAATTCCAGTTGACAGCCCCAAAAGTGTAGTGCTGCAGAACATTTTTCATTCGCGTTCGACATTGGCTCACAATGAACCCTCCCACTCTTGCATCACTGACCCCAACACGATTCCATCATATAAGGCAGGTTCAACCTCATATTGTCATACATCTGATGATGGATCGTACGTTACGATCCGAAAGATCTAATGTCTGTTTTTTAGAATGTAATGCTGTTAAATTCTTAATTCTTGAATCGGATGTGTTTTAATCGTGCGTAGACGGTTGTTAATTTCTGTTTTATCTAGATTAATAACAATTAATATTTTTATCTCATCATTTGCGATAATATCAACCGTCCGTTTTAATCTTGTAAGTCATACATTATATTTTGAATAATTAAAAACAACAACCCTTCTTTTGTTGCGGTACTACAAATTTGGAGAAACCTTGTTCTATAGAAAATCATTGAGAAGACATAGATATTGTTTTGCCTACTACAAAAACCAGCATTCTTTTTATCGCCATTTTCATGATACGTGAAATAAGCCTTGTTGAACTATACTGTATGTATTTCCTACACCATTATCACAAATAATAGCTTTGGCCCTGCAGTTTGTACTATGACGTGGAGAGCTGTAGTAAACATGCGTTGATACACCTACTATTAACTGTAGTAAACTGTAGTAAACATGCGTTGATACACCTACTATCAACTGTAGTAAACTGTAGTAAACATGCGTTGATACACCTACGATCAACTGTAGTAAACTGTAATAAACATGCGTTGATACACCTATTAGCAACTGTAGTAAACTGCAGTAAACATGCGTTGATACACCTATTAGCAACTGTAGTAAACTGTAGTAAACATGCGCTGATACACCTACGATCAACTGTAGTAAACTGTAGTAAACATGCGTTGATACACCTATTATCAACTGTAGTAAACTGTAGTAAACATGCGTTGATACCCCTACTATCAACTGTAGTATACATGCGTTGATAACCTATTATCAACTGTAGTAAACTGTAGCAAACATGCGTTGATACACCTATTATCAATTGTAGTAAACTGTAGTAAACATGCGTTGATACACCTATTATCAACTGTAGTAAACATGCGTTGATACACCTACGATCAACTGTAGTAAACTGTAGTAAACATGCGTTGATACACCTATTATCAACTGTAGTAAACTGTAGTAAACATGCGTTGATACCCCTACTATCAACTGTAGTAAACTGTAGTAAACATGCGTTGATACACCTATTATCAACTGTAGTAAACATGCTTTGATACACCTATTATCAACTGTAGTAAACTGTAGTAAACATGCGTTGATACACCTACGATCAACTGTAGTAAACTGTAGTAAACATGCGTTGATACACCTATTATCAACTGTAGTAAACTGTAGTAAACATGCGTTGATACCCTTACTATCAACTGTAGTAAACTGTAGTAAACATGCGTTGATACACCTATTATCAATTGTAGTAAACGGTAGTAAACATGCGTTAATACACCTATTATCAACTGTAGTAAACTGTAGTAAACATGCGTTGATACACCTACGATCAACTGTAGTAAACTGTAGTAAACATTCGTTGATACACCTATTATCAACTGTAGTAAACTGTAGTAAACATGCGTTGATACCCCTACTATCAACTGTAGTAAACTGTAGTAAACATGCGTTGATACACCTATTATCAACTGTAGTAAACATGCTTTGATACACCTATTATCAACTGTAGTAAACTGTAGTAAACATGCGTTGATACACCTACGATCAACTGTAGTAAACATGCGTTGATACACCTACGATCAACTGTAGTAAACTGTAGTAAACATGCGTTGATACACCTATTATCAACTGTAGTAAACTGTAGTAAACATGCGTTGATACCCCTACTATCAACTGTAGTAAACTGTAGTAAACATGCGTTGATACACCTATTATCAACTGTAGTAAACATGCGTTGATACCCCTACTATCAACTGTAGTAAACTGTAGTAAACATGCGCTGATACACCTACGATCAACTGTAGTAAACTGTAGTAAACATGCGTTGATACACCTACGATCAACTGTAGTAAACTGTAGTAAACATGCGTTGATACCCCTACTATCAACTGTAGTAAACTGTAGTAAACATGCGCTGATACACCTACGATCAACTGTAGTAAACTGTAGTAAACATGCGTTGATACACCTATTATCAACTGTAGTAAACTGTAGTAAACATGCGTTGATACTCCTACTATCAACTGTAGTAAGCTGTAGTAAACATGCGTTGATACACCTACTATCAAACGCGAATCCTGATTTGAAATAGATATTTTCACTCAGTCAAAAACACCTGCAAATGAGTCTAACTTAACTTGCTACTACTAAACGTAAAAAGTTGTTTGCTTATGTCAAATCATATGGCAATCCATTTCTGAGTTCATTTTCTATATTTTTTTAATAACTGTTGTCATGTAGACTTTTTAATTTTCCAGTTTCGCAAGTTAACTGATCAATTTTCCTTATTTAATTTTGAAAACATATGAAGATACCATTTTATAGACTTTGTTCTAAATCATTCTAATAAGAAATAGTTCAGCTTTAACAAATGTTTTGTGCTCGAAGAAAAACTTTGAATCGAATGTAACCGTTAGAATTAATGAAACTGGAATGTGTGCTATGTACAAGAAATGCTATGTAACATCTGTATTGACATTTTTCCTGCCTGTTTTAATACAGAAACAGCTGACAACGAACAGAGGAGGGCTTTAATTGCAGAACTAAAGATTTTGATACACCTTGGAAAGCATCTAAATATTCTAAATCTCCTTGGTGCTGTTACTACAAACCTTTCCAAAGGTAATGACATCATTCAACTCCTCTAATGTATGCTGTTTTTATTTCATGAAACTAGAAACAGTTATTATTGTTTCGCACAATTGGTTCTTTAATGTGTTTATAATTCCAAATAACATGCTTAGTGAAAAAAGTATTTGCCGACGCTACTATATCTCGATAAGTGTGGTATGAATATTTCATAATATATATACATGAAAAATGATTCGAACTGTTTTTCACCAAAACTTCCAAACCTTTTGAAACATGCATTTCGTGGAAGAAATATTCTTCACTATGATGGTACATATTGAACAGAAAAACTGGCGATTAAGGCATATCTGATTGCTGAAATCCTGGTGTTCTGAGACATTTGTACAATATTGTATTTTGGTGCAATTTTCGGTGCTTCTGCTTTTTTTGTTTTCAGTGAGCACGAGAACAGCACGTGTACATCCTTTTTGGCTGCAGCATTGCCTACCATGCATTCTGCATCTGGTCTTGCAGGACAGACCCTGTCTCAGCTGGCTGATGCTTTCTAACAATGTCCCATGCAGACAGATTCGGGGACCTTGCTGCCTTTTCCATGGCGTTGTCAGCACATATACGTTCCCTGGAGATGTTTGAAGTCTAAAGGACTTGTATTGTCTTGCTTAAAGATGCTGTGAGGTGCCTTCTTTACAACAGGATTCAGGATGCTTTCCACATACAGCCGAGCTTTGAAACTTCCTGTGAGGAATGTTAGAGATGTTCGGATATCAGAACTCATTGCTCCCTAAACCAAGATCTTTACCTTTTGCGCTGCTTGTCGCTAGACAACTATTCTCCTCTTTGTCTTGATACGTGGACTTTGTCATTATCTGACCCCAAACAAAAGGGATATTTGTCGCTAAAGATCCCACGACACCATTCTGTCTGCTAGAACTTCGAATCCTGCGTGAAGTTCTGCCAGTCTTCGAGAAACAGTCTGCCTTGTAGCAGGAAGACTTATAGAAACATTTTCCACTTTTCTGATGCTAGAAAGAGTGACTTTAGGCGCTGCGAAAATTTGTAGCCTGCTCAAACGGTTTTTTCATGGTGTGGTTGTCCTGCTTTTTCCGGTTCCATTCTGACGAGAGGTCGTGCATTCTCTCGAAAACAACTGCCAGCATCGATGAACTGTTGGCCTTGAAGGTTCAAGTGATGCATAATAGGATGACTCGATCATCCACTCTCTCAGAGAATAATAATAATCTGCACCATCTCAAATGCACTCAGCTAGCGATGTGGTAAGCGAATTTGGTGCCTTGATATTCTGAACCAAGTTTGTTTCGTCCTACAAATAGCACCCTGGTGGCAGCTAAGAATGGTGGTAGCACCTTAAAAGCTCCCAGGGCACACCTACTTGTTGGTACCTTAGGTGTGCCTTCTTAGGTACCTTGTAAAAAAACCTATGAGTTCTCAAGCAGACCGGTAGAGGCCATTATCTGTTTGTCGTGCACACTGGTTGGCATTGCTTCCTGTCGGTTTAATTGGCAATACCGAATATAAGTTATGACAAATGCTCTGAATTGGCAATACCGAATATAAGTTATGACAAATTGTGACAGGAAAAATACCTAAAGGGAAGGACAGTATCAAATTTTGACCACACGATCACTGTCGCGCTGTTTCAGAAAGTCTATCGCAAGACTGAACAATAGCTTGAAGTGTGCTTTAGCAACGTCCAAGCACTTAGAATTGTCACCACGAAATTCGCAGTGTGGAGTATAAGCAACTCCATGGACATCCTCAAATATTGAGAACCGTTACCTAGACAACATGTTAAGGGAGCCAGTACCCTCTGCATGTCTCCAGCGTCCCTCCAAGAGACTTCAGCCGGGAGGGGTTTCGGTGATGTATGACGGCCGCAAGTCAATCACCCCAGTCCAACAGACCCTCAAAGCTATGCAATTCCAGGACAGCACTCTCCTAGCGGTTGTGTAGGCCTACCTTCGAGAAGCTGTGGTGGATTCACCCTAAAGAAAGAAACCGCCTAAGCCTATTACACAACGACACTGGTGAAAGCGTGCCTCCAGGAAGCAATGATCGCCCTGATGACCTGTGCTCTTTATCACATGAAACTCGTCCAGTAAGCATGGAACTAACTCAAGCAAGCTGTGCGATTCTACAGGAATGCACAGCGCACCTTGAAGAAGGTCTGGAGGACAGCTATTTAAGAGCAGTAAGCTTTCTACCAAAACCATCTAAATGAATTGATGGACAGTGTATCCCAAAGGATATGTGCTCGTAACGTCCAACCAGTTCTTCGCCAAACGAGAGCGATGAGATAGGGCGTTGTTTTGTTAAAAGAAGATATGCTGCTGTGGGAAATGAAAAGCCGGAAACTGGTGTAGGTTGTCGGCTAGTACGTCAGCATAGCTTTGTGCTGTGGTGGTGGTCTCAACAGATACAAGCATTCTCGAGGAGAGGCTACACTAACACGCCTCGGATCATTACGCTGCGTCCACCGGCCTGTAATATACCCAGATTTGACAGTTGGGGGCCAATGGTTTCATGCCGTGTATTTCACACGTTCACAGTCGGCGTGTTTTAGTTGGAATCATGATTCTTTTGGACTACGTTATCCGTTTGCAGTCTGCTTCTGTCTAGTGATGTTGTTCCATTGTCCACTGCAGCCTGATATCCGGGTGATGTGCTGTTAATAAGGGTATTGATGTGGGTATTGGCTGCCATAGTTCAGTAGTGCCATCGAGCATCTAATTGTTTTTGGTCAAACCTCAGTAGGTGGCCCTTTGTTGAATGCCGACTTTATCCTCTCCAATGTGGTCCTCCATTCTGACGTTACATTCCGGAGAGGGATCACTCATTTCGAATATCAATGGCGCGATTACGGCTACATCTTATCTTGTGATTGCCGATCCCACACGTGCGACAGTCGCACCAGCAAATCCTGGACCTTCTGCAATCCCGAAATGGAATACCTCATCTTCCACTCACCGACTGCCTGTTCAAGATCGTACTAGGTCAGATCGCCATCTTATTCACAGGCACACTATGTACAGTATATAGAAGGTAGATACCTGATCTATAATATCTATAGCCCGGATGGCTGCATTGCTGTGGCAGGGTAGCGCACATTTGTGGATTGGTGCGGGGTGTACTATAAAATGTGCTTTCAGTATATAAGTCTCATTGTAATTCTTTTACGTTTTTATGTGCACAGAACGCCCTACATATACTTAAAACTTATATCATGATTCTGATGTCGGTATTTTAATTTTATACTGATAAGTAGCCCCATTGTGGCCCAATATTTTCTTTCTGTCGTTTCGGAATTTGACGACCTATATGAGAACTTAAGGCTGGCAATAAAATGTGGCCATCACCGAATTTAGGGTCACTAGTTTCAGGGAAGGGACAGACCCAGTATTGTTGAACGAACATACCACCCATGACTCATTCCAGACTCGAACCGCGGACCAACTCGGAAGATTAGCCAGAAACTACCCGACAATTGAATCGTTCAGTGATTTAGTTTTTGAATCTTGAAGTTCTATGAAAGGTTCAGATGGGCATCTCTTCATCCGTGAGGGGACTCACGCTCAGAAAAAGAAATGGTAGATGTAGAGAAAGATTAGATTTCAAGATTTTATTTCAAAAAATAGATTTCAGGGTTCCTGAATAGAAAGTATGACAGAAAATCGGGAAACTAATTTACAGGAGTATAGCTCTTTGCGTTCAGTGGAGAAATTGGAAGCTACTTAAACTGTTTAAGAATTTAGAGCAAAGCTTTTGCAACCCTTCAGCTTAACTGGGAATCAGGAGCGCAATTCTATACGTGCGTGTACAAATAAAAATGCAATTTATATTACTCAAGAGACGCATATAGCGTATTAAATCCGTTTATTTTTGTGGCGGAGTAAGCACAAAGATTCACCAAGCTTTCGCACTCCACTCGGAGGCTTTTTCAAGGCAATGGTAGACATAAAAATGTTCAAAACATTAACAATTTATATTATTAATGTTTTGAACATTTATAGTGAAGCGTAGTATGCATATTTATTTCATAAAATAACTTGAAATATTTAATAGTTAAGGTTTTTTAGTTTCTACAGCTTTTTTCATTGATTTTATTTTAAATGTTTTCGCGTTAACACCCCGTAACTTTTTTAAACAATGAAACAATTATATAATACTATATGAGAGCTTTTGCATTTTGTTTTCAAATTATTGCTACACTTTGGCATAAAAATTAGGCTGTAAAATGGTAACATATCAGTTGCAAGTCCAATAAAAAGTGTGAACGCATTGTTACATTCTGGGGTGCCAAACTAATCCAAATAAAACCTTACAAATTAATTTGTGGTAACTGGTCGTTCATTGGCAGCTGATCCAGAAATAAGAATTTATAATAATTCATCGTGGAATCCATAGCCGCTGAAATCTTGTTCAGTAGTTGGGAGAGCATGTCCTAAAAATTTAGTCAATCAAAGACAGTCAATTTCTCTATCACCCAAAGAAAATGACTTATTCTACTTCAGTACTAGCGCAGGACAATAGATATCAAATGAACTAGAATAAAAGTAAATTAAATGATGAAGACGTCGAAGTATGATAAGCAGAATGATGTGTAACCGGGGCTTCCATATTTATCAGAAGTGAAGTTCAGTAGCCATTTTTAGTGATAGTGAATTGTAATCATTTTCCTTCATTTCCCGCCATTTTGGTGAGCTGGGAAGTAAACGTCAATGTACTTCTTTTCCCACGCGTCACAGCAGAGGGGGTGTTAGATTTATAGTTTCGTCGATGTGAGAAGAATGAAACTGGACATTGTTGCTTTTCAGCTGTATCAAGCAGAGCGGCGAAGCGAGAAGAGGAAAGCAGCGAGCAAATTAAAGAATCATGCGTTTTCAGGGTGTGGCCAGGTTTTCTAGGAATCCGTCGGACTTCTTCGGCACGGGAGAGTTTTGGTTGGGGGTCGGTTATCGGAGCAAGAGAGAGCAGAAAGGACTCGGCTGGCAGGAATCGAGAAAGAAGGAGGATTTTTAGCGAGGTGAAAAGGCCTCGTGGGTTCGTCGAAACGGATGAAGTAGGAGAAATGAGACCGGCCGTGAAAAGATTAGCGGAATTTGGCGTGCTGACGATTAGAGCGAGAAGGACACCGAGGTGTTAATATAATAAGGAAAAAGTGAAAATGATGGAGAGAGGGAATAAGCAATGAGGTTGATGATAATAGACAAAAGGAATTGGGACAAGGCTTAAAGACATTCCCCTCAACATCTGAATAAAAGTCTTCCTCACTGCACGAAAAGAGTTTGACTAGAGTCGATTTTTGATACCTTGTATTTTATTTATCTATCCAGTTGGGAGAATTACGGGTTAAGCCCCATATACAGAGCAAACATCAAACGAGCCCTCCACTCAGGGCGCTGTAATAGAACTCAGTACCAAGGCCTGTAACAGAAGGACAGGCATTAAATGATCTCGGCCACCCAGGTGGCGCAGTTATCTAAACCCAGGGTTATAACCATTCGTCCGAGAAGTGTCTGGTCTGGATTCGAATTCATTTGAAACCATGGATTTTGTGTTTGTCTTACGGCACTGACTCTTTCCCTTCTGTAGAACCTCAGTGACCCTAAATTAGGAACGGGCAACTGCATTGACTTGCTCACGATGCTCGTTAAACCTTCAATCGAAAAAAAAATTACCTCAGCATTTAAAGTTAGCTCCAAGGCTCAATGTATCAGCACAGTTCAGTAAACTTTCACGGGTTCAAACTGTCTGATCATTTGCAATTTTTAGTCGACACTCTTCCATGCGGGATAAACGGATCCTCCCAATCAGACAACACCGCCATACATACAAAAAAGAATGTAATTGCCACTTAGATTGAAACTGTTTATCCTATTTTGATGATAATTCACACGAACAAACTCTAACTGCACTTAATTACGGTGAGGTGCACTTGACCTATACGAGGGCGCGCTCATTCAAAGCGTGCACTGTTTCGATGTGATGCACAAAGTGGGTCGAACTCCATCGTGCTTTCAAGCGCACGATTTTTTTGATGAGATGGATGACTTGACGCAACCAACTTGGGGGGGGGGGGGGGGTCAGCGTAATTTTCTTGTAGGACTTCCGTCCACAGGTAGTAGAGTTCAGGTCCCAGCCACCTACAGCGAGATCGCCTTTTGGGCAGGACACAGAAACGGAACGAATGAGAACAAGTCTAGCGACTTTTGACAGAACAGTTTGTAGTGAGATTAGAGTACAGTAGATGGCGCCACCGTACAAGTACGATATTGCACATAGATGGGTGAGAGAATTTCAGGGAGGACATAGGAAAGGATACCCATTTAACCAGTGGGTCCAGCCTGGGGGCCGTCACTTTACGTGCTCGTCTGATATTCAGCGATTGTTAGTAAATCACGCCATCTCTGAAAGATCAGCCCAGGCTTGAACCTGGGGACCCAGCATCGATAGCCTGAAACACTAACCACTAAGCCATCCGCGGCTCAACCAACTTTGGGTCCATACTCGCTTCTTAAGACATCGGTAGCTTCCGGAGATCCAACTCTTATTTTACATCACAGGTCGGCAGGTCACGGTCACCCGGGATCTGCGTTAATTTCGCAACCTGGTGACTTTGTAGATTATAATATCCGAAAGGAGAGCTCCACTTTTCTTGAGCTCCGACTTTTCAGCAAGCAACAAGATTTTTGTTTCGTAATCCAGGGGAGCGCTGATCCTCCAGTTTCAGAGTAATAACTTTCGGTTGCTTACTTTCTTCAAATGCAAGCCGTCTAGCAAGACCAGCTTTGGAGATAATTATTCTCCATTACTCTTCAGTTGCTTGCATGCAATCATGCATCAGAGAGATGTACCTTCAACCTCTTTCTCTCGTGGTAAAACTAACCGCCTCCCTCCTTTCATCTAATTTTTTTCGAGCTCACAGATCCTAACATATCTGGGGCTTTACAGAACTGTCACACTTTTCGCTTCTTCCATTGTTGCTACGGCTCTGGTTTTTATCAGTTGTCACTTTAATAGCAGAAAGCACTGAAGCGCAAGACGAGGGAATGACACATACTTCGTTCTGAACATTGTGGTAGTAACCCCTGGTTAAATCTCGGCTCTCACCTTCTTTTTGTTACTATTCTTGCTCTTGAAAGTCGCTCTAAAATCACTTCCAAACCTTTAGGGTTTACAATTTCAATAGCATGCCACAACTGGAAAAGATGAGATTCTTAACATCTCGCTAGTGCGGTACCCAACGTGCTTGACGCGCCGAACCGTGGGGTTTAACCCCTTTGTTATACTCCCTCGTAGAAAAATGCTCCGTTCGGGTTTATTTCCCATTTTGCTGGGGAAAGCTACAAGCCCTCAATGTTTCTTTATAAAAATTAACTCTGTTTCCGCGTGTTGCTATTCAAATTAATTAAAGCATCCAGTGTCCGTAACAATATTAAATGCAAGACGATATTGTAGTTGTGATGCATAAATTGTAAAATGAATACTGTCATTTTTGTCCACCATAAGGACAAAAAAACTAATAATTCGTTCACTTTTGTATAGAATGTACATGTATCTTTCCTTTTTTTTTCTTTGTGAATTTCTGATGTTGTCTTTTTACTGTTTTCCAGGAGAACTGTTGGTTATTGTTGAATACTGTTGTCATGGAAACTTGAGGCATTATCTTTTGAAACATAAGGAGTCTTTTGTTAACCAGCTTGACCCTATAAATGGAAAGTTCGATACAAGTAGAAGTGCGTTTCCTGCATCACCTACTGTCAACATGAATCCAAACACTGTAACTTATGCCAACATTCAGGGAATTGCTGTTGATAATCCCACTTATGCGTAAGTTTCTTTGCGTATCATGTGTTAATGAAGTCTTGCTGTCAAATATTTTCTGTTACACGAAAACAGTGAAATTAAGCACTATTATTATAATATAGATTATTTTCACGCAGCTTTGTGTGCTGTTGTCCATGAGTGTCACAGTGATTAGCCTTAAGCGTATGATGCTTCGAGATGGGAAACATTTAAGGAAGTCTTAGGTTCTGTGTTACACGCACAGAGAAAATGAATTATACACCAACGCGAGTTGCTGTTAAAAAAAATTATGCCAACTGTGCGAAACTGAAATAACAGTTCGTCAAAAAGTCTGCACGAATAAAGCTTGTCGCACATTACCTTGGAACGGAAGCGAAGTGTTAGAACAAAACCGACGGAAAAAAATTGGTAGCCATAATTTCCGATGGAAGCCTGCGCGTGACATCGGCACGTCTGGGAATTTGAATTTTCTTTTCCGAAGGGAACGAACGGAATGGAAATTTTGGGGATTGCTCGCTGAGAATATTTTCCCCGTAGCAGTGGGCATGCGTTAATGCAAGGCCACGTGACTCAGCTGATGACTTTTTTGCATTATTAGATAACAAGCTTTTGGCGCAACCTAATTTTTCTGCTTTCAGTGGCTCTGCTTTGAAGTTGTTTTATTTATTGTTTCGGAAATATCAACTAACGAAAAATTAATTACGCTGTGCAAACAAATCCTATTCCGTACGATATCAGTTATAAACATTATTACAATAGGGTGATAAAAGATAACTTGTGAGATTAATTATCAGAAAATCTCACTAAATCTGCTAAGTGAAGTTTGACTTTTTTTTTTTTTTGAGTTTCGCTTTTAATAAAAATATATTTGGTTTAAGAGAAATACTTACACAGGAAGAACAGCGTCCGTAAGTTATTACATATCGCTGTTATGGGATCATCATTTGATCTTCAATGTTCTTTTTGGGGGCAGGCTAGATTTCATTATCATTATCATTTTATCTTAACGATGAGTAGAAGAATTTTGTCTTGCTATTGAGATTTACTAGTGTACGGTCATTTTTGCTGTCTTAAGCACGAAAAACAAGACGTAACCAATTTCAACACAAAGCAACCAAGGCCCATCATCGCAAGCTGTGAATCACCTTTATTTACGAAAATAAAACTTGTTTAAAAGTTTAAAAATGATTAAAACCAACGTGCGAGATCTTTCGGGTCCGGACCCGTAAATAATTTTATCTTACTTTTATCTACAGATCTTTTGGGTCCGTACCCTAGTAAATCATTTTGTCTTACTTCACATTCAGGTATTTTAAGTCCACAGCTTTTTTTCTGCCAACAAAGAGAGCATATGACTTCAATATATGACCAGATATTTTCACTTTATTTTTTGTTTCGCCTTCCTCTGTAAACATCTCATCTTGTCCTTAAATCCCGGTGACCGAGTAGTACGAAACGCTGGATGGTAGTCCTTTGTCCTAGATGAATCTGGGATCGAATCACAGGTGAGGCATGGATGGTAGATTTTTCTTACTGCTCTGACTCCTTCCCCTTCCCCACCCTTCCCTGGAACCAGTGGCCTAGAATTCGGTACGGACAACTGCGTAGACCCCACTGAGATCCTCACGGTGGTCTTTAAAACCCTGAACAAAAAATCAAAAACAAAACAAAAAATTCTTATCAGACTACCCTGCCTTCTGGTGAGCAGAAGGACGCTTCGAAATTTTCTCTTATGTAGAAACCTTCATGTGCCATATAACCGCCTAGCCTAGAGAGGCATAAAGTGGCTCTTGTCTTTCTAGTTCTCCGGGCTGAAACCAGTTTTCGTCGCCTCTTCGTAGGAAATCATGCAACCTGGTTGTAGCTAAGATCAGGTTGTTTGCTGAAAAAAATACTTATAATTACACCGATGACCCATTACATTATTACCACCCCCAGCTTAGAGAAATGAATGCGCCTGAAGATCGAACGGTGGCGCAGGTGAAGTTCACAGAGCAGTATATATATTAGGTCTGCAACTTAATTCTCGGCCCCTAACCACAAGCGATCATAAAACGTCGGCAAATGCAAATAGCTGTGTGCAATAATGGCTGATTGCAGCGCCATCTAACAGCTTTCCAGGCAACCGTAACCGCTCACAGCTGTAGGGTAGAAGGGACGAAAGTTGACGGTGAAAGCAATGTCGTTCGAGAAGCAACATTTGAGGCACTGCCTCCTGTTTGCTTTTTTCAGCTGAAAAAAAGTGCCGCGGAAGCCCATCAAATGATCTGTGCTGCTGTGGGTGAGGCTACTGCGTCCTACAGTACGTGTAAAAAGTAGTTCCAGCGGTTTAAGCAGGAAAATTTCGATCTCCATGATGCAGAATGTCCGGGACAGCCACAGAAAGTTGACGATGAGGAACTGGAACCACTGTTGGACGCGGATCCCTGTCGCACACAGTCAGAGTTCGCCCAGAAACTCGGAGTAACACGGCAAGCCATTGTGCAAAGCGCCTGCACAAGCTTGGACGGATTCACAAGGAGGGCCGTTGGGTGCCCCACTAACTCACAGCTGCGAATAAGTCTAAGAGCTACGATGTTGCTGTGTCCTTGCTCTCCAGATTCAAGAAGAAGGATTTCCTCCACAAGATTTTGACCTGTGATGAGAAGTGGATCCTCTACGATAATCCTAAGCGGCACAAATCGTGGGTTTATCCAGGTCAGCCTACCACCAGTACCGCCAAACCGAATATCCGTGCCAGGAAGTTTGTGCTGTGCATATGGTGGGATCAACGCGGTGTCGTACATTATGAGTTACTCAAACCTGGTGAAACGGTCAATGCTGAGCGTTATTGTCAGTAACTCATTCGTGTGAGTGACCCAATGGAGGCGAAAAGGCCATACACCGGCATGGGCAGAAGGTCCGTCCTGTTGCTTCAGGATAACGCGGGTTCTCACATCGCGAAATCGACAATAAACACGATTACCGACCTGGGATGGGAAATTTTATCCCATCCGGCGTATTCTCCAGACTTTGCCCCGTCGGATTATTACCTCTTTCGCTCCCTGCAACATCACCTGAGTGATACGCACTTCCCTTTTGTCGAGGAGGTCCACACAAGTATTGATGACTTTATTAACTCGAAACAGCCTTCATTTTTCCGCAGTGGCATTCGGTACCTCCCTAAGCGTGCCTCAAATGCAGGGACGGCGGCACGGGGGGGGTTAGGCGCGAGCCTACCCAAAATTTTGGTTACCCCTCCCTTCCCCGGCCCCAGAATTTTTTGACCAATGAAGAAAATGTATTACACTTTGCTATTGGAGTTGCATGTTCTGTGGTAATGGGAGAAATGTAGCGTTATGCAATTATGTTTCTCCAACCATGACTCAGACGGGCAACCTTACTTGCATGTTGCGCTTCCGCTTTGGCACACAGAGGTCGAAAGTCGGCCGGAAGTTCAAAGATAATCGTCAATCCGCCACTGGGTTTAAAAGTTGAATAGGCATCACCCTTCTAGTCCCATCCCCATCGTGGCGTCCTCGCAGATTATGACAGATAGTGGGCGTTATCACGATCCGCAAAAACAGCAGACAATGATCGGCGTCAGTCACCACCAGACAGTGAGCCAAATTTCTCTTGGCTAGTTAGTAGTTACACTCGTTTTCTTTCTCGTTCTGGTGAAAATACTATTTTTTTCCTGCTTGATGTATGTTTTTGCACGTATTGTGCGTGATACATGAAGGTGAGGTATTTCTTCCCAAACCAAACTTTGAAATAACATGTCTGTAAGAAATGATTGTATTTACATTTATCCGCTAAGTGAATCTCTGTGATTTTATTTCAATGTTTGTTAATCTATGTTTGGCAACAAGTTTTCTTACTTTTACTTTTGGTTTCGGAAGCTGTTGTGAGCTGCAGCGAGTTGAAATGCTTATCAGACGGCTTCAACTTCATCAACAGCGTACGGTGTTATTAGGAATCGACGATTATTCTTTAAGTACTTGGGGTGATTCAATGGGAATTTTTTATAAACGCAGTGATTGTGAAAATAAAACATCGAAAGGACCACATATTCGCAAGACAAAAAATGTTGAACTCGGAGAGCTTGATATTGCAACTTCCCTTTGGGATCAACCCAAACAGCCTATATTAAAACAGTTCCCACAAAAAAAATATGGTAAAGAACAGAGAAGCTTCCAGACATTTTGGTATAACATGTTTCCATGGCTTGAATATAGTATGAGAGATTCCGCCTTTTGTTTTCCGTGTAGAATGTTTTCATCGGACGACGAAAAACATGAGGTCACCTTCACTCAGAGAGGTTACAACAATTGAAAAAAAACAACACTTTAAAAGGATTCGGGTTTTAAAAAATACCGGAACAGCTTGACCCACAAAACTTACCTGGTGTTGTCGACCTCTTATAAGAAAATGAAATCAAGAAGCGCAGAATCATCAGTTGCCACACTTCAAAGTGCTGCATATGCTGCGAAAGTCAAGGAAAACAGAGAATATATATATATAAAAAAAAATAGGGGATGCATTAAGATATACAGCTGTTCAAGGGATAGCACAACTTGGGGATGTCGAAACTTCGAATAGCACCAATAAAGGAAATTTTGTAGAACTTCTAGAACTCATGGCGAAAAATGACCCCATCCTGAAACGAAAGTTGAATATTGGCCCCAGAAATGCAAAGTACACTCACCACTCAGTTCAAAATGAAATACTTAGTGTTTTTTGCAGAAATCACGTTAGAAAACATAAAAAGAAAAGTCGATACTGCCAAGTATTTTGCTCTTATTGTCGACGAGTGGAAGGACATTAGTAAAGTTGAACAAATTTCTGTGGTGGTTAGGTATTATTTGCGTGGCACACTTTATGAAAGATTTTTGGGCTTTCATAATGCTAACGAACTTGATGCAAGATCTCTATTTAAATACATAAAAGAACTTTTGGGAAGATGGGGCATCAATCAACATGACTGCATTGCGCAGGCATACGATGGTACAAATGTCATGAGTGGGCGGTTGAATGGGGTTCAAGCTCTCTTCCGGGAAGAAGTACCGCAAGCGGTGTATGTTCACTATATGATTCATAGACTGAATTTCGTTATTGCAGATTCATGCAAAAACATTAAAGCAACTAGAGTTTTCTTTAAAATATCAGAAAAGTTGTATGTTTTTCTCTCTGGTTCGGCAACACATGCTAAATTTGTTTCGTTGCAGCGTGAAATGGGTTTGACTGTTGTGGAATTGCAATGTCTTAGTGATACCAGATGGACATGCCATTTCTCAGCCTTTTCAGCAGTTAAAAAACATTTCCGGCAATTATCGTTTTGTTATCATTGCTATCGGAAGACTACTGATCGAGCAGCAGAAGCTCGCGGTCTTTTGGGACAGCTGAGTAGAGATTTCGTTATCCAACTTTGTGTTTTCTCGTGCATTTTGAATAAACGCATTAGTTTCGAATTATCTGCAAAACAAAGCCTGTGAAATAAACAAAGCCTTTGAGACAATTGAAAACAACAGTGCATTTTTTTCTACCATACGTGATTCGGAGGCAGAGTTTGCTACACTTTCCGGATATCGCAAACGCAAACAGTTTGGAAGAGTTTCAAGGAAAAGAAAACTCCCACCACACCTGACGAAGTATGTTACTGAAGTTTCGACTCAGGATGTCTTGTTAACTAAGGATTTTCTATTGCACTTTTAAATCCCTGTTTTGGTACACAATCAGTGAAGAAGTCAAACGTCGTTTTACAACCCATACTACACTCATCCGTGGCTTCAGTTCTTTGGACCCCAGAAATGAGACATTTTTATTTATCGACGATCTAAGGCCTCTTGCCGAGCACTATAAATGCGACATAGATAGTGTGAAATCAGAGGTCATCTTGTTACCCAGAATGATAAAGCGTCATGAAAAAGAAAGAAAATGCGTTGTGGGAACTCTCAGTAAGTTAGCTGAAGTTTTGGAGGAATACAAATTAGCTTTTCATGAGCTGCATAAGCTAGCAGTCATTACACTAACCATACCAGTGATTAGTGCATTCTGCGAAAGAACATTCTCATGCATGAGAAGGCTGAAAACCTATCTCAGAAATCGAATGGCTAACGATCGTCTACATAATCTCGCTGTCTTAACTGTAGAGTCGACAATTGCAAAACAAATTTATTTAAGCGAAGTCGTTGATCGATTTGGCGCAACCCATAAAAATCGACGTATTAATCTGCACTGAAAGAAAATTCTTATATTCATTTCACCTTGGCATGAAATAATAATAGTTGAATTTTGGTTATTAGATTTCAGTCACATTTTGTGGCGCGACGTGGATACCCGGCTATAGACTTCACAAATGAGATTCTCTGCCTTTATTATCCTTTATTATTGCTGTTCGATATACCAATGCACTGAGACATTTCGAAAATAAATTGTGAATGAAATCGGATGCTTAGTTGTTGAAGGTAAATATTTTATATTGCACATCATTTCAGAAATCCTCTCTTAATATTAATAGAGAACAAAAAGGCTGACTATATGTATTCCAATCAAAACCTTAGTAGTCTTGCAGGACATATTTTATTCTCAGGGGTAATTTAAAAGTAATTTTCTTGTAGTTTACTAATGCTTTTAGTTCTAGTCTTTATTGCCAGAGAAATGTATTTACTTAAAAACAAATTAATGTTATTACACGCACACGCGCATATATATGTAAATAATTAGAAGAATATCTAATTTTGAAGCACGTTGAGTGTAGTAGACGCATTTAGTAGTTTATTGTAGTAGATGCATTTATAATAGTAGTTTCTTTTTATTTTGTAGCAGATGTATTTACTGTTCCTTGAACTGGTTACTTCTACTTTCTCTTCTCTACACTTGAGAACAATAGACTCAGCTTTTATTAGTATTTTTTTATTAGTACTTTTGAACCTCGAATCAATATTATGGATTTATTCTTCATTTCGTCATATGCGTAGAAGAAACTGGCCTTCAGGGGCCGGTATAGTAATATTTCATAATTCATCTCATCCCTTCGGTTATAACATGTAAATATGTTTGGCAATTATTTCACATCTAGTTTTATTATTGAGAATCTCAATAATTAAAGGGGTTCGCAGCTACTTGTGTATTTATTTATTTATTTACTTTCTCTCTCCCTCTCTTTTGGTATTTTCGCTTCTTGCCTGCTCTGCTTTGATGGTTAGAAGGTAATTTTGCATCGGCTGCCAGGCTGGTTTTTAAATTCTTTCTTAATTAAAAAGTGCTCTGAAGTACCTCAAGCAGATAACTGATGTTAAATTCAATGAAACCATCCCAGCTTCACAAGTCTAGAAAAATGTATTGCTATTTGTCAAAAAGCTTCTCCTCATGATTTATTTTTGTCATCTAGCAGTATGCGTTGCTTTCAATATTGTTGAATTTCATTGTTACTGAATTTCTTCAAATTCGCTTAAGGTTTGTTTAGGGTAAGCGACGGCGATTTTTGAGAATTCTTGACTAATTTTCTGGGGAATATTATTTTTTTGCGTTCGTTTTTGTATATATATATATATATGAATCAAACCCTCCCCCAATTTTGGAGCGGCCCCTAGAGCCCCTCCCCCCTTTGAAAAATTTCTGGCGCCGTCCCTGCTCAAATGTATCCAGCACGACGGGGATTATTTCCCTGATTAGCTGGCAACGTGTCGTGCCTGTGGCCCAGAATTACGTTGTACACCTAATACAACCCGAGGACCGGCTTTCGGTTAGTAGAGTGTTCGGAGTCATAATGGGAAAAGCTGCAGCTGCCGATTTATCAGAGTTTGATAAAGGACAAATTGTGATGGCAGGGCGCCTCGGAACTGCGATCTCGGAATCGGCGCGGCTTGTGGGTTGTTCACGTGCAGTTGTAGTGAGCACGTGTCAAAAGTGGTGCACATATGTCCAAAAGACGAACCGTCGTCCGCAGCACATTGATACCAGAGCGGAGCGGATACTGTCGCGCATTGTTCTCAGCGATCGCAGGGCCACAATGCTACAAATCGCCCGCAGCTACCACAGTGATGATCAGGGTAATGTGTGATAGCACGCAGTTCATTGCAGCCTTCCGCGCATGGGCCTGCGTAGCGGAAGACCCAGTCGGGTCCCCACGCTCATTGCAAGTCATCGCCAACAACGCATGAAATGGGCCCAAGATCATCGAAATTGGATCGTGGATGATTATAAGAAAATAGCCTCGTCTGACAAATCAAGATTCCTGGTGCATCACGTAGACGGCCGAGCGTGAATACGCTGATTACCAACGGAGGCTATGGCACCTGGATGCACTGTTGGGCGGAAACAGGACGGCGGCGGCTGTGTTATGCTGTAGGCGATGTTTTCTTGTGACACTTTAGGCCCCATTATCTCAGTAGCACAGTCCCTGACAGCTGTCAGGTGTCTGAACATTGTTGCGGACCAAGTTCACCCATTCATGGCAACTGTGTTCTCTGCTGGTGATGGCCATTACCAACAGGATAATGCTCCATGACACACTGCCGGAAACGTCAAGGAGTGGCTCAAGGAACATGCTGGTGACTTTCTGCTATTGCCCTGGCCTTCATATTCACCTGACATGAACCCAATCGAACACTTGTGGTTCGACTTGGAAAAGCGGGTTCGCACTAAATCATCATTACCCCGAAACGTACGGGAACTGGAGGACCTGATGTTGACATTATGGTACCAGATACCCCAGGATACCTATCGCCACTTCATCGAATGGACGCCTCGTTGAGTGGCAGCTGTTTTGCGGGCTAAAGGGGGTCCTACACCATTTTGGTAGGTGGTCATAATGTAATGGCTTATCGGTGTATATCGGTTATGTAAAAAAGATGATGTTCCACCTTTAATTACAGTACGTGAAATGTTACTTCCAGCGCTGTCGACGCTTACCAAATGAATGATTCCGTTTCCGTCTATATTCTAACCTAGTGGGAGGACAAAGTTGATTTTTGTTCCAACTTGTTCCGATGCGAATAGTTCGTTTCTGTTCCGACATAGTGTACTCTAAGAACCTAAAATGCTAACATTAGATGAGAAACAAATTGCGCATGTTGAGACTGTTGGGCTGCTCAATGGACCCAAAATGCTTGCACGTGATATAATTTCATTGGAAATTACTGTATACGGTGTGTGTGTGTTATAGGACGAGCGTGCGCGTGTGTTTTTGTGCACACACACAATAAGTATAACTTCTAATGAAGTGAAACTTATCAGTCATTCTTTTTCTTGTTGTTCCTTTCTTCCCTTAAATCAGTGTAAAAAATTAGACATACTGAAGCAGAAAGTTTGAAAAGATTTTTAGTGTGAGTTAGCTTTGGGTTTGATTTTTCAGTTGCCTCTTTTTTCAAGTTTCTTTCTTTCCTTGGGATTCAGGTTAGGATTGGGTGATGCCTTTATGGTTACGACAGAGTGAGTTTTTTTTAACGGTTATGGCCTTAGGATGAATTCCAGAAATAAGAGATATTCACTCTTCAGTTTTTCTTTTTTCTTTCTTTCTTTTTTTTTCTTTTTGTCGCTCTTATGAGGCTTTATAATTTTTTCGGATTTTGTTTTATTCCGGTTGGCTTTTATTGAAAACTTTTTGTTGATATATATATTTTTTTTATCTAGGTAAAGGATCGATACCCATTTGTTGATGCCCTGTTCACTTTACCTACCTTTCCGCTTTTTGAGAGTCACCTGAGATAACCACTGGTGTGATGAATGCAGTCACAGTCCTTGTACGGAAATGCGCCCATGACCAGACATGAAGTGTGGAGTGTGCCATCGGTGGTTTTCCTACATACCAGAGATTTCTATCATGTAGATTTGGCTAAGGGCTTCTGTACTTGGTTAAGACGCCCACAGTCATGGCGATCACTTTAGAAATAATACCATGGTTCTTCTCGATCTGGTTTACAAATTGATAACGTTTGATAGCAATGTTTTATTTTCTACAGAATTAAAATAGAGATAAAAGATTCCAAATGACCAAATAGGCTGCAACGGATAAATTAAATATCTTGACTTTTCACTTTTATTTTAATGAGAAAGTTAGGCTAAATTTCATCAGCAAGAAAGTTGGTATCTGTCGTGTAGATGGTGATATACTGTATATAGATAAACGGTAGCGATCATCACCCATGTTTGGCAAAATTTTCGATTGGGCAGGTGTCAATCTTAAAATTACATATCGGCAGATGTATTTATGAAAACAATAGTTTTTGCTGCAAGCTGTGTCATGTTTGCAAATTTTGAATTTGAGAAATGTTTCTGAAATTGCACTTAAAAGCTTAAATGGATGATTTCTTTCAGTTCAGTTTGACTTCAATGTTTATCTGCATGCCAGTCCAAACTTATAAATTTAAAACTTTTTTTCTGTTTCAGAGGTAAAAGTATTCTAAAACAAAAGGCTATCTCCAGGAAATCACTGGAAGATCTAAATATGAAGACACCAGAACAATTGCACAATTGCTTACTTTTTTGCTTTATAATGAGGGCATCTAAAAAAGTAAGATCCCTCAGCTAGAATGCATATTCCTTCAATTTTTAAGAGATATGGAAATCAGATAAATATGGCTATGAATTAAAAAAAATTCTCTCCTGAAGCATAAAATTTAAAATTCGAATCCATGACCAGATGTCAAATTCAGTAGTAAAGAAATATTAGAGATCAAGGCGCATACTGTGGACTTTTACAAAGAGGGGGAGATATGAAATTTCCGCTTCATTTCGTTATATTTTCACACATTTTTATTGGGACTTAACGCCATGCTGTTTGGTGCTAAAAGCGCCTCTAAAAATATATTCACTGCTGAAAGCATTTAGGTTTGTACTTCAAATCTTTTTGACACGCAATCCTGGCTGCTACTTTTGCACACACGAATGCATTTCTGATCAATAATGTATACAACCATGCACAATGGTGAAAGTAGTGTACAACAATCCGGCGTTGTACAGTATACTGCGGCTGAATGATTAAGGTTTACATGATTCTAGCTCATCTCGCTTGCTAATACATATTTATAACTTTCGTAGGTACAACGTTGTTTCTGTTCGTTGACAAACATTAACACTGAAATAAATTTTTGCCAAAGTAGATGAAAGCGATTCAAATCCATCCAAAACCTTCTACTAATGCCTTCTGGTTGCCCTTGGCTGAAATGATCGATGTTCTGTAGATGCTTAAAAGGTATAATTTTTCTTGATGCGGTTGAGCATGTTCTTCAGCTCCTTTTTATGTGATTTTCCTTGTGATCCCGTCGACTTCAAAGAAAATTTCACGTGTTTACTTTTATTACATATATCACGATTTGACGTTATTACTATTATAATATCCTGAAGAAATATTTGTATTTTTCAAAACAAAAGCATTCATTTCTTTCAGCGAACATTCTTTACAATACGCTGAACTGGACCATCAGCTTAATGACTCTGGAACCGGCACTTCAGTTATAACCGGTCGTACTGGGAACAGCACGTGTGATAACTACTTGAGAGATACCTTCTGTTCTGGACCTACAAGTTCTTCCAGTGAATGCTGCTCCTCCTGCTGCAATGAAGAAAAGTCTGGAAATCACATCGTTACCACTCGCGACCTTATGTGTTTTTCTTTTCAGTGTGCAAGAGGAATGGACTATCTCATCTCTAGAAAAGTGAGTTTACACTTTCCAAATAATATCCATTATCATTATACAACATAGAAGGTAACATTCTTTGTTATGCCTTTAAAAATTGCTTACATTGAAAGCAAAGGGGCGCATTCACGGAACATGGAATATTTCGTGGTTTCTTTCTGTCATCAGTGGCGGCCCCAGGTATGGCCATACCGAGCAACCACCCAGGGCTCTGCGCCTAAACGGACCCCGCACGCTCGCCAATTAATTAGTAGTTTTTGACTGGCGTCACCTAAAATATCGTAGTTGTAGTTCACGATCATATACATATAAATGACCAATTTTAATATTTGTTTATTGCTTTTAATTAGTGACATCAAAAAGTTACTCTGTTAGAAAAATTTCTATTTTTTGGTCAGAGGCACTTTGAGCTGGAAAGTTGTGGAGAAATCATCATCATCATCATCATTGTCAACCATTATCAATCCACTGCTGGACGAAGGTCTCCCCAAGTTTCCTCCACAACGGTCTGTCTTGTGCCGTTATGGCCAAACACCTCCAAAATGTGGAGAAATATCTAAATTTAATTTTGTTTCAAGATATTTTTCATAGGAGTTTTGCCGCGATTTTGGGTACAAGTAGTGAATTGCAATGCACTTGCTCTTCTGTCCATAGAAAACGACGTGACATCTACTCTGGACTGTAGGAATTGGATTGAAGACTTCAGCCATAAGAAAAGTCGCAGAATTTTTCTTTAAATAATAGACTTATCTTATAATTATACAGCTTTCCTCATTTATTTAGTAACAGGCCATTTTGGAAAGGTAATATTTGAAACTAAGGAACTTTCAAGACTTCGGTAAAGGGAGCTTGGTTCGAAAAGAAAAAGGACAAATTTCTTCGTCAGACCCTATCTAGGATAGTAAACCTGAAAAGAAAGGACGTTATGTCTTTGGAAGCCAAGTGCTATACCTTATATATGAAAATAGATATTCTTTGCTACCCGATCACACTTAACAATCTAACGCTCCGAGCGGACATGTTAGCCGAAAGACTTCAATCTTCCTTATCCTCCAAACACAAGAAGAAGCTGAATTTCCTAAATTCATCCCAGAATCAAAATCCTAAAGATTTCACTGTTCCATTCGTCAATATCTCCAAGCGGACGCTCACTGTTGAGGAAACTAAAGTTTTAGAACTCGGACCAAAGTTCTGTTTCCGATCGAAATCGAACCCCAAAAGCGTCGTTTTTGAATTGAGGAGCATAATTTCGCGAGTTCCGGAAGACGCCAAAGATGAACTACGACAACTATGTTGCTCTGGGCTGAGATCGAGGTACAATAATAAACAAACACTTGGTAATTTTAAAATTCGGAGGGCGCTTTCGAACCTTCGAAATGGCAGCTCAATAGTGTTGACGCTAACGGACAAATCCGGTCAGATAGCTATTATGAACACAGCGGATTATAATAAGAAACTAGAAGACTTTATTTCCGATTCTGGATCTACGGTCTTACAAACTAATCCTCTAAATTCTTGGGTTACACGGGTACAACGAGTTGCAAGACTGCCTGCTCTTTCGGAAGATCTAAAGAAAGCCTCCAAATTACCACCTGGCCCTCAGATCACAAAGCTCTTTGGTAGACTTAAACACCACAAGCCCGGCAATCCATTGAGACCGATTGTGTCCAGAAGGACCGCACTGACCTATAGCTTAGAGAAGGCATTATACAGATTCCTGACTAGTCATCTACCTTAATCGAACGTTGTGTTAACTTCTACTTTAGATTTCATTACGAAAACTAAGCAACTCACGGTTCAACAACATGATATTACCGGCAGTTTTGACGTGGTATCCCTTTACCCATCAGTCCCCGTGCCGGAAGCCATCAGAACGTTTAAAGAGGCTGTTTCTAATTCATCGGTTTATTCACAAGAGTCTTGCCTCAGCATCTTCAAATTAATGGACTTGATCTCAAATTCCAGCTACTTCAGCTACCAAGGGCACTTTTATATGCAGGTAAATGGCGCTCCGATGGGATCTTTGCTTTCAGCCGTTCTCGCAGAAGCAATTTTTCGCCCCATTGAGCAACATACATTCACTAACATCACCCCAAGGTCTACCACCTGGCTACGATATGCGGATGACGTATTTTTCATATGGCCTCACGGAAAGGAGTCTCTCCCAACTTTCCTCGATAAAGTCAATTACAGTATATACACCCTACGATCAATTTCACTATGGAGCTTGAGAGCAGTGGCACCTTGCCTTATCTCGATGTCTTAGTGAGAAAATCACATGACAATCGCCTTCGTACGGAAGTCAATTATGAACCCACCTACGTTCCCAACTTGATGCTCCGTAGTTCATTTTGTCCTGATGATTACAAGGCGGCCTTCTTCCGTTTTCGAATTAAAAGAGCCTCCACCGTCTCCTCAGATGTTCGTTCTAGAGATTCGGAACTAGAAAACATCGTCGAATTGGCCACTGAGGCAGGATATACGTCGAACCAGATGCATAACTTTATCGACAAAGCCAGAACCAGCAGTGTCAATCTTTCTATGCCGCAACTTCGCTACCTGGGCTCTATTCCCCACATACCAATAGTTTCCTATCAACTCAAAAACGCGCTCAGGAGGATGAGCTTCGGTGTCCGCATAAGGTCCCCGGCATCTTTATATACGATGCTTAAGAGAAATATGGTGTTTATGCAATCCCACTACAATATCCGGACGGTTCCAGGCGATACTACATCGGAATGACCAAACGTTCGTTTGGAATTAGAATCAACGAACATAAAAGGGATACAAAAGACGGTAAAATAACCACTGCCCTATCAAGAGAGGTCCAGTTGAAGTCCGCTGATCCTATGTGGAATGATATCAAGATATTAGCTTCATACTCCACACCTAAATCTTCTGCCATTCGCAAAACCTTGGAAATCTTGACCAGCAGCGAGGCTAGAAATGAGAGCGTCTCTCTCGAGTTGCCACGCATTTGGAATCAACTCCTCAATTAATGCTGCATTTTCTACCTCAGTACCGCGCGCCCAACCAACGTGACCTCGTTTCTTCGAATTTCTGATCACATTTGCGCCTATTCATTTATTGTCTAGTCAAGTCACCACGTTCAAATTGTTGAAGTGTTCCATTATCCAGTTTGCAGTTAGCTGTCTACTTTCCTTGAAAAACCCATCTGGTTGATGTGCGAAAACTTGGAAACTCCTATTTATATTCTACGCTAAGAAATTCGGGTTATTGGTTCTATTTTTAGTGTAATTGGTGTACAATTCCTTGTTATTAATAACACTATATGTATAACAACAATAAACTAATAAAAATTTAGAACTAACGCCTATTGGCGTGCAGAAATCGAAAAGTTTCAAATTTGATATTATACGAAAACAAACAGTTTTTAAATAAGCATGAGTTCATGAAGTTCTAAAAATTCGGGAGTTCATCGAATATAAAAAATACAGCAGTAAAGCAAAAGATTATTTTTACAAACAATGTTCTGGCGAGAAAAAAGTTCTAGAAAACAATCTTGTTTAGGATGACCCGAAACCAAAACTAAACGCAAAGAGTGCGTTTAGTGCATAAAGTGCATCGAGGGCGTCACTTGTTATTAGCCTTTCGTGTACACCGCGTTGTTTTTTGTGCGTGATTTTTTGTTCTTGAAGTATCATTCCATTCTTTAGTATAAAGTGTAATATTCTTATCAACTTAATTAATACCACCGAAAAGAAAGCGTGTTGTTTTGACTATGAAGGATAAAGTTGAAATCGTTAGCAGACTAAAAAAAAAAGGAGAAACTGAAACTAAACTCGCGTGTGAGTAACAAGTTGGGACATCAACGATATCAGATATCAAGAAAAGTTCAGAATCTATTTTAAAATATGTCTCAGTTCTTGATAGTGAAAATGGTAGTTCGTCGAGAAAAATGATGAGTCTTGTGTCTGGCACTCTTTGGCCAAACATGGCCTTTGCGCCATTAAAATCCCCCAACAAACCAACGAAACAAAAATTACGAGAGGTGGAGAAAATGAAAAGGTTGATAGAGCAGTGTATTCGTGGTTTTTCAAAAGCGTTCTGAAGGACAACCGCTTTCTGAGCCGATCATTTGTGAGAAAGCATTGATGTTTAACGAGAAACTAGAAGGTGATTCGGAATTTAAGGCGAGTCGAGGTTGGCTGAGAAATTTCAAAGCTAGGCATGGAATTCGTGAACTGGAAATTCATGGCGAAAAATTATCGGCCAATTCGGAGTCAGCCGAAGAATTCTTACCGATTTTCAATAACAAAATTAAAGAACAGGGTTACGATCTTCATTTTGTTTACAACGCTCGCGAAACGGGTCTAAATTGGAGGACCCTTCCACAAAAAACCCATGTTTCAAAAGATGAATTGAGTGCACCCGGTTATAAAATGAGCAAAGACCGTGTGACTCTTATGGTGTGTGTGAATTCAACTGGAACTCTCCGACTACCGTTGTGTGTGATGGGAAAGTAAAAAAATCCAAGAGCTTTCAAATATTTAAAGAACCTTCCTGTCATTCATCTGAACCAGAAAAAAGGTTGGATCGACTACATGCTGTTTGTAAAATGGTATGGCAATTACTTCATCCCTAAGGTGAAAATGTTTCAAGATGACATTGGCAATAGTGGAAATGTTTCATTGGTCCTGGATAATGCAACGTCTCATCCATGTTCTGACAGTTTAGTGCGAGAAGATGGCAAGTTTACAGTTTTTTTTTCTTTCTATTTCCTAACGTGACAAGTCTACTGCAACCAATGGATCAAGGAGTCATTGCATGTTTGTAGAGTCTATACAGAAAGAAAATTTTGCGAAAACTTCTCTTGGCTGATGATAAAACAAGTGTTACAAACGTTTACAAAGAAATTGCTTAAAAAGAATGTATTTATATGGTCGCAGATGCTTGGAGTGATGTCAAAAGTATCACGTTAGAGAGGGCGTGGAAAAAAAATTAAGGGATTTCCAATGATAAAGACCTGGTAGACGAGTTTCAAACGACGGCGATATTCTAAAAATTGTTTCACAAATCCCAGGTTCATCAGAGTCCGGTGAAGAGGAAGTTAAAAACTGGCTTTCCTGTGATCAAGATGATCCTGGATACCAAATAATGGCGAAGACGAAATTGTTGACAGTTTAAGAAATGACGAAGAGGTTATCGCCAATGATAGTGACGACGGTGAAGAGGCTGAAGATCCTGGCACTTCGCATAATGATGCATTTAATGCCCTAGATTTAGCTCTGGCCTGAATGGAAACACAAGAAAAGTGCGACGCAGTTCAACTTCTCCAATATAAGCGATTACGTGACTTGGCTACTAAAAACCGCACTTTCGCAACGAAACAGACGACCTTTTTCACTTTTTTCATTGAAAACACAAATTTATTTCACTGTAGTAAAAAAATTTAATCATGTGTACTGTATTAACTTTTGTTAATTTTATTAGTTTTCATCAATAAGAAAATAATATAATGTTTGGTTAAAAACTTAATTGTAAAGAGGCTATGTGTTTTGTTTACAGTAAATTAAAAATATGTACGTACGTAATTTGACTGTTTAATTTTTTCGACGAAAGTTCGTTTTGTATTTTTACGTAAATGAAAATCTGTAATTTATATTTAAACGGTATAACATTTGTTATTATAAAATACGATAAACGAAAAAATTAAATTCCCTCACTTCAATTAATAAATACGTATTTGACCTACAGAAAAAAGGCAAACAAATTATCCGGATTTTCCGAATATCCGGATGAGTTGTGGTCCAAGTTAATCCGGATAACACTGATCAACAAAATATATTTTCCAGGGAAATTGTAACTAATTTCAATAAACATACCACGGGGATATCGAAAGTAATCATAAAAAAGTAAAGTTGGTTATCATTTAGGAGATATTCATGTTTGAATTCATCGCTGCGACCTTATTTTGTTGCTTTTTTAAGTGCTTTTTGAATGCAGACAAACGATACTGGAAGTAGGGAATGCAATAGGTATAAGCACTAGTGAGGCAGGTTACGTCAGACAGTCTGACGCAGTGCTGAAAAGCTTCGTTCATTTAGATACAACAGCGATCAGTGTAGCCCGTAATGATCTCACGAACAGAGACTTATATCAATCATTATGTCTCGTAATTCTGAATTTTTGTAAAAGTTTTTGTTATATATGTGGCGAAATTGTGAGTGTTAAACGTAGACGACGTATAACTCCTTTAATTAGAACAACCTATAAACATTATTTTGGCTGCCAGATTGACCAGCAGGATAAGCCATGGGCGCAGCACTTCTGCTCTGAACGCTGTTCGATTTGGCTTCGATAGTGGATAATAGGAAAGGGAACATCGATGCTTTTCGCCATACCGATGATCTGGAGGGAACATAGAGATCATGTAACAGATTGTTACTTTCGTATGACTCCAGCAGTAAAAGGAATTAATTTTAAGAAGCAAAAGCATGTTCAGAATCCTAGCATCGATTCCACAATAAGGCCAGTACCTCACAGTGATGCGCGTCCTGTACCACAGTCATCTGTAAACTGTTCTTTAAATGAAAAGGAATGCATTCCATCAAATAGTCACGAAAGTGAAAAAAACGAGGATTATATTTCATCAGAGAAACATTCAACGCCTCATATGACCACCTAACAGATCTCAATGATCTCGTTCTTGATCTGGGATTAAGCAAAAATAAAGCTCAATTGCTTGAATTAAGGCTTAAGAAGTGATATGTATTGTATAATGATGTACGTATTTCCGTGTATCGTAACCCACACAAATACTTTATTCGGTTTTATGAAAAAGATGGCGAGATATGTTTTCGTAACGACATTCCCAGCCTGATGTCATCTTTAGATCTATATCACAAGCTAGAGGAATGGCGACTGTTTATTGATGCTTCGAAAGTGAGTTTAAAGCAGTACTGTTACACATTGGCAACAAAAGAACTCCATTCCTGTTGGATATGCCTCACGGGGGAAAGAAACCTATGATACTTTGAAAAAGCTATTACATGTGCTGAAGTACAATGATTTTCATTGGAAAATTTGTGGTAACTTGAAAGTTATTTCTCTTTTACTAGGAATGCAACTGGGATATACTAAATATTCATGTTCCCTTTGCAAATAGGACAGTCGCGCTGAAGAGAAACACTACCATGTAAGAAAGTGGCCTTCACGGCAGTCTCTGAAACCCGGTGCTAAGAATGTAGTGAACGAACCTCTTGTACCAGCAACGGACATACTTCTCCCACCCTGCATATCAAACTCAGATTGATAAACAATTTTTGTTAAAGCTTTGAATCGGGACAGTGAGGCATTTAGATTTATCCGAGATTTCTTCCCTTCCATATCGGACGCTAAAATAAAAGAGGGAGTATTTATTTGTCCTGACATTCGGAAGCTCATGCAAAATAACGGGTTTGAAAGTGTTCTTCAGAAACTAGAAAGGGAAGCATGGATGGCATTCAAGGATGTTGTGCAAAATTTCCTTGGAAATATTAAAGCTGCAAACTATAAGAGCATACTTTAAAAGCTGTGAAAATTTTTCAAAAGTTGGGTTGTCACATGTCTTTAAAACTTATTTCATTTATTCTCACCTTGACTTTTTTCCCGATAATGTGGGAGCAGTTAGTGACGAACATGGTAAACGATTTCACCGACAGATATCTGTCATGGAGAACCGCTACCATGCACAGCGGAATGAAGCGATGTTTGCTGATTACTGTTGGTCCATCAAGAGAGATGCTCCTGAACAACAGCATTCACGGAAAAGCATGTAATGTAAAAACTTTGCTAATATAGTACATTAATGCATTTAAAATGTGTTCCCATTGTAAAATTAAATTAATTGTAATGTAAGGTGTGCAAAAATGTTCTAATAACGCATAAAATACTACTACATTATAGTAATGTATATAAACAAATATTGTGTTGTGTATTTTATATATCCTATTGAAGAATCAACTTATGCATACGTAGTAATAATGTATTGTTTCAATGTATTATTTTGTAGTAATGTATAAAAACAAATCCTCCGTTAAAAAAAAAGAACCAAGAAAAGGTTTTTTTCATCATTTTTGTGTACTCTACACTTACAGTAGCGAACAAAAGTATTTGGCGAAACACTTTTTCGACCATAATATTTTTTCTGCTGGACCAAATCGGGTCATTTTCGGATATGATATGTGTTATTCAGTTGTAAACATGACCCATATGCAGATGGATCGGAAACCTTAACACAGATCAGGTACCGAGCTTAATCGCAAAGATCATACAAATTGACCAAAAAAGTAGGTGTGCATCACATTCATTTAATGCAACGATAACAGAAAACAAGTACGAGAAAACGATAAAACAATAACTAATACTTAGTGGGATAACCACGAGACTTAATAACAGCTGCACAACGGGCTGGCATCGAGTCCACTATCTGCTCGAGGGTGACCTGCGGAATTCGCGCCCATTCTGCAGACAGCTGGTCGAACCTCTGGGGCCTATTCGGGCAGGTTTTCTTCGCACATCGTCTCTCCAGCTCCTCCCACATGTGCTCGATGGGGTTGAGGTCTGGAGATTGGCTTGCCAGTCTAGAAGTGTGACCTGTTGCTGCTGGAAGGCTGCCTTCGCTACTCTGGAGGTGTGCTTTGGGTCGTTGTCTTGCTGCATGATCCATCCGGGTGGCATGTTCTGGTTTGCCCATGGGAAGACATCGTTGATGAGCATGTTCGTATAGCTCTGGCCGGTCATTATTCCGTCAATCTTGATGATGGGGCCCATTCCATTGCGAGAGAAGGCGCCGTAAACCATGAGCTATCCTCCTTCGTGCCTGATAGTCACCTGAATGAACTGGAGGTTGAATCTATGGCCACATGGACGTCGTGCGTATCGGATACCATCACGTCCGAACTAGTTGAACTTGCTCTCGTCGGTGAAAAGCACCTTACTCCAGTCCGCCGCGGTCCAGTGTCGATGACGGCTGCGAACGCGACTCTGGCTCGTCGATTCTTGACTCCGATGAGTGGTTTCTTGGCGGGTCGTCTTCCATTCAATCCACCAGCAATGAGACGACGGGAAATGGTTCATTCGGCTGACGTTCAGGTCGTCGCTGTCGCGGAATTCGGTGGCGATGTACACTGCAGTCAAGGTGGGATCAGCACGAGATCGACGGAGGATGCGTCTATCCTGACGCAACGTACTGGAACGAGGCCTACCACGTCGCGGACTGTTCTCGACGGTCCCAGTCTTCTTATAACGTTGCAGGATAGCTGAAATGGACTGGTGTCAGATCTTCAGGGCCCTCGCAATATCGGTGACGCGCATTCCGGATCCCAGCATGTTCACGGCCGCCTGGCGAGCTCCAACAGGGATCTTCGCTTTTTTACCCATTTCTGAAAACCTAAGATTGACTTATTTTCAAACTACACATCACAAAACTCACAAAAATCACAAGAAAAACATTGATACATGCAGAAAACAAATGGGTAATAATTGGCGACTCTTGAATATGGCCCATTTCGAAAGACAAATTCGCTCTGAGCGAAATACAAACTACGCGGCACGAATCAACACATATCATATTCCAAAATGACCCGATTTGGTCCAGCAGAAAAAAATATTGTCGAGAAAGTGTTTCGCCAAATACTTTTGTTCGCTACTGTATGTAATTGAAATATTAGTTTTAAGTCTAAGGAAAAATTACAAAGTTGAATTTTGTTAATCAGTGTAATTGGAGTTCTACAGCTACTGTAGTTATTGCACGTACAGAAATTACAAATGTTACCTTTTTAATTTGACTGATAGAATTATCGGTTGTTCATTTAGCAATAACCTGATCTTAGCAACAATTTTCTTACATAATTTCCTACGCTGAAACGATAGCAACATAGGTCCGCCCGGAGAGCTAGAAAACCAAATCACTTTGCGATGTCTACCTCTGTAGAAGGCGATGCTGTAGCACTTTAAGGTTTCAGCATAAGGAAAACTTTCAAAACACAGAATAAAGTAAAAATATATAGACATATAATGGAGTAAAAATCTGTTTTTTTTTTTGTTTTTTTTTTGTTGGCAGAAAAAGACTTGACGTAAAATAACAGTATTGTACCGGAGTAGACTTAAAATAAAGTGACACTAATAACTAAATTCCACTAAAAAAAAAAAACAACCTAAACAGTCCAACAGCAGCAATATGTAATAACCTACAGACGTTATTTTTCTTGCGCATGGGTTTCTTTAAAATAAGCATGCTTTTATTTTATTCGAAAAGAATTAAAAATTTCATACTTTACTTAGCAGATTGAATGAAATTTTCTGATATTTTATCCCCACGTTGTCTTTCATCACAGTGTCGTAATTAATGTTTGCGACTAATGTGGGACACATAGGATTTTTACAGCGTTGATTTGCTACTTTGCTGTCTGATAATGCCGTAAAGTAAACAACTGAGGAAAGTGGCCTTGACTCAACGCATGCGCATCGCTTCGGAAAAAAAATCGCATCCGTCAAAAATGTTCTCAGCGAGCAGTACTCAAAATTTCCGTTCCGTACGACACACTACTTCAGAATGGAAGCGAAGTGTTGAAACAGGATTGGTAACCATAATTTCCGATGGAAGCCTACGCATTACATCGGCACGTCTGGCAATTTGATTTTTTTTTCCGAACGGAACGAACAGAATGGAAATTTTGGGTATTGCTCGTTGAGAATATTTTTCCCGTAGCGGTGGACATGTGTTAATGCAAGATTATGTGACTCAGCTGTTGACTTTTTTGCAACATCAGGTAACATGCTTTTGGAGTGACCTGATTTTTTCGCTTTTAGTGGCTCTGCTTCGAAGTTGTTTTGTTTATTGTTTCGGAAATATAAATTAACGAAAATTAATTAACGCTGTGCAAACAAATCCTATTCCGTACGATATTAGTCATAAACATTATTGCAATAGGGTGATGAAAGACAACTTGTGAGATGAAATATGAGAAAATCTTACTAAATCTGCTAAGTAAGCATTTTTTTTCGCATTAATAAAAATGTGTGCAATTTAAAAAAATGCGTCACACAAAAAAACTTGCGTCTGTAAGTTATTACATATTGTTGCTATACGATAATCTTATTATATTCTATGTTTCTCTATTTTCTTTTTTCATGTAGAATTTAATTATCAGTGTCATTTTTTATACGTTCATTTGTGTATAATGCTGTCCTTTTAAGACCTTAGTTTTTTCTGCAAACAAAGAAAACAGATGTTGCTTCATTGTATACCCACAAATATTCACTTCATCCTGTGTTTCGCCTTCCTCTGCTTAACATCTCATCTCACCAGACTACTGACCCGGTGGCCGAGTGGTACGAAGCACTGGGTTCTAGTGATTCGTCCCAGATCGATGCGGGTCCGAATCCCGGCGTGAGGCATGGATGATGGGTTTGTCTTACAGCACTATCTCTCTCTCCTCTCCATGGAACTAGCGACCCCAAATTCCAAATGGGTGACTGCTTATATCCCAACCACATGCTCACGGTGGTTGTTAAACCTCCCTGTGGCGGTGTTAACTCCCATCGTCTCTATATTACATCAGTTAAGTTAGAAAGATAAACTTGTAGTTTCAGTATGTACAATACTACATTCAGCGAGGTCAAAGTTAACCAATTCCGATTGAGCCAGTGTAATTCCTACCTAGTGTACGGATAAAATTAGTTTCCGTTCCGAAGTAGTGTGTGGCGACTTTTAGAGTTCAGGGTTTGATCCGAATCTGAACAGAGATGAGAAGTTTTTATTTTACGTATTTTTTTCACCATTCTTCCCTCCACAAAACTCGAACAATTTATAAACGAGTTTTCTTATTTATTTGAAAGATGCATTATAAGCATTATGAATAGATTTATATCATCATCATCATCATCATTGTCAACCATTATCAATCCACTGCTGGACGAAGGTCTCCCCAAGTTTCCTCCACAACGGTCTGTCTTGTGCCAGTCTCCTCCATGTCACTCCCGCATATTTACGAATTTCATCCACCCATCTCCCATGTGGTCTTTTCTGGGTCTTTTCCTGTCCCTTGGAATCCAATCTAAAATTTCGGCTGTCCATCTATGGTCTGTCCTTCTGGCAGTATGTCCAGCCCATTGCCATTTCAGGGATTTAACTCTGATCATGATTGTCTTCCACTCTCGTCATTTTTCGGATCCACGAGTTCCTCTTCTTATCTCTCCTGGTTATACCAAGCATGCACCTCTCCATGCTGCTTTGAGTTGTCTGCAGCCTTTGTATGTCTCTTTTAGTTAAGGTCCACGTCTCTGCACCATACGTAAGCACTGGAAGGATGCATTGATCAAACACTTTCCTTTTAAGACATAATGGCATATTGCTCTTGAAAATTATGCTGTTTCTTCCAAAAGCTCTCCAGGCAAGTTTTGTACGCCGATTAATTTCTTCATCAATGTGACCCTCATTTGATATCTGCTGTCCAAGATAAACATACGTCTCTGTTATCTCCAGTTTTTCTCCATCAATCGATAAATCTTCATTTCTTGTAAAAGCATTGAACATCACTTTTGTCTTCTGAAAGTTCATTTTTAATCCCACTTCTTTACTCTTGTCAGCAAGTTCCTGGATCATACTCTGCAGCTCTGATGGGGTAGTTGCAAAAATGACTACGTCATCAGCAAAACGAAGGTGGGTTAGATAATCTCCATTAATCTTTATCCCTTTGTTTTCCCAGTTCAGTGATTGAAAGACATTTTCCAATGTGGCATTAAAGAGCTTCGGAGATATGGTGTCACCTTGCCTCACTCCCTTTCCAATTTTTATGTGTGTTGTATTTTCAAAGAGCCGAATCTTTGAACTTGCATTTTCATAGATGTTATTAATAATATTAATGTATGCATCTTCAATACCGCAGGATTTCAGAGCCGTGGTAACTGCTGATGGTTTCACCGAATCAAAGGCTTTTTCATAATCGATAAAAGCCATGCACAATGGAAGTTCATATTCCCTCGCTCTTTCAATAAGTTCTCTCAGTACGTGGATATGATCTATTGTGCTGTAGCCACTCCTGAATCCAGCTTGTTCTCTCGGTTGAGCCATGTCCAGTGTTACCTTCAAGCGGTGTGAAAGAACTTTAGTGAAGATTTTATAAACCACTGATAGGAGGCTGATAGGTCTGTAGTTCCTGAGATCCTCAATGTCACCTTTTTTATGTAGCAGGATCATTGTAGCATTGTTCCAATCCTCAGGAATCTTCCCTTCATTAAGGCATCGAGTGAAAATTTGGGCGAGTACTGTTTCAATTTCTCCACTTGCTTCTTGTATGATGTCTATAGTAATTCCATCTTCTCCTGGAGCTTTCCCCTGCTTCATGTTCTTGATTGCATGAGCAACTTCTGCTGGGAGGACTGGAAGAACTCTGGTACCTTTCATGATGTCTGGAGTACATGTATCATCCCTTTTCATATAATTTGGAGTAGAAATCTTTCACTCTTGTCAAACTTTCGCCTCTATTTCTTGTTATAGAACCATCTTCTTTTCTCAGAGCCATAATCTGTTTTCTTCCCTTACTGAGATGTCCCTTTGCTATCTTAAGGCTTTGGTTGTTTTCAATTGCTTTCCTCACTAGCTCACAGTTGAATTTCCTTACGTCTTCAGTGATACTTTTTCGTGTTGTCTTGCATAGCTCTATATATTCCACTTTGGAAGTCACATCTTCTTTAGTTGTCCTCATCTCTCTTCTTTTTTGCATCAACATTTTGGTTTTTCCTGATAATTTGTTCACATGCAACTTGTTCTTAGACCCAGCTAATTTTGTTGCTGTTTCCATTAGAGCTTTGGTTACTTTTCTGTTAACTTCCGAAATATCCACTTCTTCCGATGTTAGGCCTTCTAAAGCAGAGAATCTGTTCTTCAGTTCCAACTTGAAAGTATTATGGTGTTTTTTAAGGTTGGTTATGTCAATACATTTTGTTTGTCTTATGAGCTTGCCACGTTCCAGTTTAGTGTTGAGGTGCATCTTACATCTCACCAATCTATGGTCACTACCTGTGTTGAACTTGTTCAGCACACTGCAGTCTTCGATGACGAATTTTTTGTTACACATAATAAAATCAATTTCACTTGTCGTCCCAATTGGATGTCTCCATGTCCATTTCCTGTGTGGCTTTTTCTTGAAAAAGGAGTTCAAGATGAAAACCCTTCTGCCTCTGCAAACTCAACGAGAGTATTTTCACGCTGGTTTCTGTTGCCGTGACCGAATTTACCTACTGAAGTTTCATTCTGTTGCCGTTGCCCTATTTTTGCATTGAAATCTCCCATAATTATCTTCAAGTGCTGCTTACCTTTATTATTTAGATGACGAATTTCCTCATAAAATTACCTTCAATTTCTTCGTAAAAGTCTTTATCCCTTTTGACAACAATGTTACATCACTGATCTCAGCTCTCGGTCTTGCTGTGTCTCTTGTGTCAGTAAACTTTTTGCGCTGAAACCTTTTTCGCTTCCAGCATTACAAGCCGGAGTTTTATAGATATTTTGGGTCATTGTGAAATCACGTTTAAGTTTTTTCCTAGGGAGTAAAAATATAATTGCCTTTTTTCACCCTACGTGACACTTCGACATTATCACTGTATAACGTTGGCGCAGAAAAAGAATTCATTTCGGCATAGATTTCGGAAAACTTCTGCTATACAGCATTTAAAATTACCGATCTCCCTACATCGATTTGCATCTTTGGAGAAAAGAGGTATAAAAATGTGAAAATTTTATTGTCCAGTTTCTTCGAAATTTTGCTTACAATAAACTTGTTGGTTGTTTCTTTCAGATCATTTAGAACAGGAAGATCTTTTTTCATGTTTTTTACATTTACTTTAACATTTTTGTGCCATAATACAAGCAAAACACACGGTAAGATCATGCATTTTTCACCTTATAAAATTGCTGTCGCATCGTAAAATACTAGTTGCTGACAATGAATCAGATACACGGAAGAGTCAAAACATAAAGATCACTTGCTTACTATGATGTTGGTCATCCACGTGCCGCCAATAAAGCTCTTACTTAGTCATCCATGAGCCGGAAATGTCATAGTTTCCTGCACATTAATGACTGGACCCAGGGTTTCCCAGCAAAATCATTTCTCAAAGCATTACACTTCCTCCCCCGGCTTGCTTTCATCCCACGGTGTATCCTGGTGCCAACATTTCCCCAGGTAAATGACGTAAACGTTTCCAGTAGCGCAACAGGAAACGAGATTCATCTGGCCAGACGATTTTCTTCCAATCATTGAAGGTCCAGTTTTGATACTTCTGTGGCCACTGTAAGCGCTTTGGACTTTGAACCGAGGTAACCATTGGAACTCGGAGCAGCAACGTAGCCCCATTTTCAGATGTATTCTGTGTCGTGGTACATTACTCCCGTCACCAGCATTCAAATTACCGGCGATTTGAACCAGAGTGGTCCTTTTGTTGGCTTGTAATATACGGGATAGCCATCATTTACCTCTAGCATCGATTAGCCGTGTTCGACTAACACCTTGCTGGAAGTTAGTGGTTTTTCCCTTCTCAGACTATTTTTTCGTTTTTGCCTTCTCAGACCATTTTTTAAAGGTACTAATCACGAGTGACCGTGCGCACCCCACGTGCCTTGCTGTCTCAGAAATCTTTTGAACCAGTCGTTTGGCCATTACAATATGGCCTTTATCAAACTCGCTTAAGTTCGCTGTCTATCCCAACTGAAGAACAAGAATAACACTGATTAACAGAGCTCAACGTCAGGTGTTATTTATACCGTTTCATGACCTTTAAACGCACCGTCATTTATTTACCTGCAGTTGCTTCGATTCGTATAAAGGCACGCTGGTCATAAAGTTTTGGCTCTTTGGTGTATTTAGGGATATCCTTTTTCAAATTAGAAAGTTGACACGTTTCTTTTTTTTTTTTTCTTTCTTAGATCTGAAATTTTTTATCAAACTGGTTCTTAACTGATACGAAATTTTTAAGCTTAGGGTTGTTCCTGGCTGCCGCATTTTAATGGACGGTCTTCACTAATTGGTTTACTAGTTCACTTTGTTTCAAATACATGACGAGTGACTTTCGTGACTTTCACTTTGTTTCAAATACATGACGAGTGACTATCACTGCCAGCTAGCAGGCAGTAGTTTCTCAACACTTGTGCTTTTGCTGGAAAAGTTTTTTTAATACTCACACTCTTAACAACGATATTAGTTCTCATCTAAAAATATTTGAATAGCGTACTTAAAGCTGGGTCATACTTCTGCCCAAAACTCGTACTGTCTGGTGATCGGATTATCGATTTATTTTAACTGTAGTATAATAATGTAAAACTTTTGTTTTCTTTGACATTTCATTAAAACAGCGACGTTTTAAAAAAGTGAAGGAGGCACGTGTTAGCTGAGGCATTAGGAACCATCACAACATTCAAGCAGAATGTGAGATGAACACATAAATGAATCAAACAATCACGTATCAAGACCACGAGCACGGCACTAAACTTCGAAAAAACGTCTTTAAGTGGCACATATGTTGAAAGTGAGTGAAGTTCTCTCAATTAAAAAAAGACGTTACGTTGAAAAAATAAATTAAATAATTATATAAAACTGACATTCACGAAAAATTCGTAATATTGTAAAATTAGAAGAGACATCCTAGTTTTATACATCAAGCAGAAAAGAGGCTCATCTTCAAGCAGAGCCCACGACCAGGAAAAGCAGTGTTGTGGTTATGTCATTCGCTTTGCAACCAAGCTGTCGTAGGCGCCGCCCCGGTGGCCCAGTGGTCTAAGCGATGGCCTCTGATCTTTCGTCCGAACGGGGTCCGGGTTCGAATCCCGGTGAGGCATGGATGTTGTGTTTGTCTTACGGCACTGGCTCTCTCCCTTCCCTGGAACCAGTGGCCCTAAATTGGGGACGGGCGACTGCTTATAGCCCGTTGAGTTGCTCACGGTGGTCGTTAAACCTCCAATCAAAAAAAAAAAAAAAAAAAAAGCTGTCGTAGGTGCTAGGCCAAACAGCAGCCGATTTTCCAGATCGGTGGAGAAAATTTCCCTAGCGATGTGTCGTCACGCAGTAAATTTTCCTGAGGGCGAAAAATCGCACTGACTGAGTTCTGCTGTCTACCACGAGGTGTAAAAAAAAATTGCGCTGACGTTAAAGCGTTCTGGAGTTGAGATGTCATCATCCACCAGAACAGTGACGTAATCCAATATGCGCAGTACCCAGCACGTGAAGCACAAAAAAATGACGCGGTACGCGAGAAACGTTGAGGAGTTGCGGAACGTCGAGCATTAATTATCCTGTGTTTCTTTTTTATATTTTCTTCCGATGTTATCTTGTGATGGATAACTGATAGCCCTGTTGTGACCTATGACAACTGGGGAGGTGCTAGCTGTTGTCCCGCTGCTGGGCCATGTGTTGGCCGCAGGGACATTTTATTAACTTTTGGGTTCAGGCACTAAAGTGCTGGGCCGCTGCTGGCCCAGCAAGATTGTTTTTACTGGGATATTCGAGTTAGAGTTTTGTGTTTGCTAATTCACAGTAATTAGACTAAGTAGCTATTGTTGTCATTGGAGTAATTATTTAGGAATTCTTCATTAGTGAAGTGCAGCTGAATAAAAGACGAACTATAACTCTTTCTTGAACTTTATTTGAGTGACTACCGTTTCATTTAAAGTGAACGTTCTTCAGATGAAAAGAACGAACTTTACGTAGTGTTTTCTAAGCTACATATACACGTTTTAAGCATTGAGGAACGCTACTGTTAATCGTGAGTGCTTTCCGAAGCTCATTTGAAGATTCAGTTATGTGTATACATACGGTAGGTGGGTGAAGCAACATAATCTCTGCTGTTACATTGCCTTGTGCGAAGCCAATTGTAGTGGAATACTGAGCTTCTGAAGAAATCTTCGTTAACCAACATTGACAGAATGTCTTGAAACAGAACAGATTTACACAAGTACTGGGGATTTCCTGCATTTATTGTTTAGTAATGGATGGCGAATGAAATTCAAAGTGTAATCTCAGAACTTTGGGACTGATATCCGCAGCTGCGGAGGCGTGTTTATGCCTCTTAAGATGCGATGTTCTAGATTTAGTGCATCTGGCAATTTTCCTTCACAATGTGAAGGGAAATTGCTAGTTGGTGGCCGTCACCATCTGGTCAATCGAAAGTCAGAAAGGGGGAACTTGAAATCGCAGATTTAAGAGAAAATGAGATGAAAGGATTCAACCACTAAATCAGGTAGTTACATATTCTTCAACACCACTCTCCACCCCAAAAGAAAGTACTGAAGTTTACAAAGGCTTATACTTCCCCACGGCGCAGTTTATTCGGACTTTAAAGCTTCTGATACCATATTAAAGATCCAGTAACAAACACCCGCTGTTAAGAGGTACTTTGTCGTTTGTTCTACTATGTTCAATGCCAGTTTCGTTCTGTTGTCCGTGAATGCTTGGGGTAACCAGGAGAGATAAGAAGAGGAACTCGTGGATCAGAAAAATAAGAAGAGTGGAAGACATCATGACCAGAGTAAAATCCCTGAAATGGCAATGCGCTGGACATATTGCCAGAAGGACAGACCATCGATGGACAGCTGAAATTTTAGACTGGATTCCAAGGGACAGGAAAAGACGCAGAAGACCACATGGGAGATGGGTGGATGAAATTCGAAAGTATGCGGGAGTAACATGGAAGAGACTGGCACAAGACAGACCATTGTGGAAGAAACTTGGAGAGACCTTCGTCCAGCTGTGGAGTGATAATGGTTGACATGATGATGATGATGATGTGAATTAAGGCTTTTTCTTGAGAAATTTCACTAGCGGGCGATCAGGAGCTCTCTATTGGTTGGAAATTCATTTGTACAGTCATGTATTCTCAGAACTTGATATTGAAGTTCGAAGGTATATGAAAAAGAAACCCAACATAAAACCAAATTTTTATGTTCTTCTGAAATACTGTAATTACTGCCATGTCTGTGTGAACTAGAATGGGAAGACAAGAATTTTCGAGACTATACAATGTAAACGTTGTCTTGGTCATACTATGGGTGCAAATGGCCTGAATAAACTGCAGAATTTTGCATATAATGAAATTCTACTAGATCCACAAAAGCTTGCCACAGTTTAAATTTTGTGATTTCAGATTTAAAAAAAACTTAGTTCACTATGAAGTTTTCAACTTATGTACGAATTTGTGTCTGAATGGACCCGTTTAAATTTTCATTATTAGTTGATTTTTCAAGCTACATGAAAACTACTGATCAACGACATATCAGTCAGTTAAGCTTTTAAACGCGTATGTGAAAGTACAACAGTTTGCTGTGTCCATCCATAATGTTGGTGGTTTTTAATAATTGTCATCTACATTCTTCCGTGAAAATACGTCCATAAGTCTTTTATTGTATTTAGTTTTTGTGTTTGTTCATTACTGCAGATATTATTCCTCTTCCAAAACTAACTTCCAGCTAAAACTTTTTTTCTAGCTGATTCACCGGGATCTTGCTGCTCGCAATATTCTTTTGGCTACGCACAACGTAGTGAAAATATGTGACTTTGGTTTAGCTAAAGATTGTTACAAGTACGCCAGTTACATTAAAAAATCAGATGTGAGTATAGATGTATTTAGACATATTTTCTCTCAAATTATTTACGACAATTAATCTGGTATAATAAATTTTACTTACACTTAACAGACATAGTTCTACTAATCAGAACGGTTTTCGTATTGTACCTGTAGGTTAAACTTACAAATTCAATTTTTTTTCGTTTTGTAAACAAGATGATGAATTGTTTCTATGTTGGTATGACAGTTCTATTAAACGTTCAGCTGTAGTGTGTTCCTTTTCTTTTTTTTTTTTTTTTTTGATTGGAGGTTTAACGCCTACCGTGAGCAACTTAATGGGTTATAAACAGTCGCCCGTCCCTAATTTAGGGCCACTGGTTCCAGGGAAGGGAGAGAGCCAGTGCCGTAAGACAAACACAAAATCCGTGCCTCACCAGGATAAGAACCCGAACCCCTTTCAGACGAATGATCAGAAGATTCCGACGAATGACCACCGCTTAGACCACTGCGCCACCGGGGTGGCAGTGTGTTCGTTTGAACGCTATCTCGTGGAAGTCAATGTTCATTCCTCACTATTTTCACCTTTCATCATTTGTTTTGTTCTTTTTCATCTCAGACATATATGCATTGGGCAATTTCAGAAATAAATCAGATATGAAGTTCCTATTCTAACTAACGCACAGAAGGTATTCCTTTCATTGTTACCATTTATACACTGTGTATAGTAATTAAAGAATCCCATTCCATATCTACATGTAGGCCAGTTACCAAAGCTGAAGATTTTCGATTACAATACATGCGCATTTTTCTTCGATGAAACTAGAACGAAATTTGTACTGTAAATACACGGTTGAGCTAATATCCAGAGTAACCGCCGTGTGCTGCGCGGACAGCAGCTAGACGGGCTGGGAATGACTGAATAAGGTGCTGGAAGGTGTTCACAGGTATGTGGAGCCGTGCTGACTGCAGTGCATCTGACAGCTGCTGGAGGGTGCGTGGTGGAGGATCCACAGAGCCAGCAACACGATCGAGGTGGTCCCACAGATGCTCAATAGGGTTTAAGTCTGAGGAATTATGGAGCCAGGGAAGTACTTTGAAGTCTTCATCGTGATCTTCCAACCACTCTCGGGCATTTCTAGCTGTGTGACACGTCGCATTGTCGTTCTGGAAGATCCCATCTGCCCCAGGGAAGACAATCAGCATGTCTGGGTGTACGTGGTTTGCTAAGATGGATTCATAACAAATTCGGCCCATAGTGCCTTCCACAGGTATCAGTGAACCCAGGGAATGCCACGAAAACATTCCCCAGACCACAACGCTGCCCCCACCAACTTGTGTTCTGCCTGCAATGGTTCAAAACTGTTTGTTTTCCGATGTTTCTCGCCTTACACGCCAACGTCCATCCGTTCGATGAAGTAGAAAACGTGACTCATCAGAGAAGGCAATCTTTTGCCAATCAGCAGAGGTCCAATTTCGATACTGCCGTGCAAATGCAAGCCTTTTCTGCCGATGCATCTTCATTAGCATAGGTGCAGTGACTATTCGTCTGCATCAGAGCCCCATACGGAGCAGGGTTCGCTGAACAGTCATTTTAGAAACACTTCTGGTAGCCCCCTGGTTCATTCGGCTAGTGAGTTGTTCCACTGTAGCATGTCGAACGGCCCTCACACCCCTTCGCAGGCGACGTTCACCTCTCAGATCAATGGCACGTGGTGTTATCCATCTCTGATTTAAGGGATGTTGGTTCCAGCGAAGAAAGAGAATCAAACCCGAAGAAAAAACGCAATACTCCTGTGCTATCTAGGACAAAAATCCAAGCACTTGGTGCGAAAAGTCAGAATCGTAACCTCCCCACCATTAAGCCACGGAAGTTTTATTTATACATGCACGATCTGTTTTATATCGTAACAGTGATGCCATAATGTTTCACCAGAATTAAGATTCATCTTGTTGACACTTGAACAAAATTTTTGAGCAATGTAATTTTCTCTGTGTTGTGCTAAATGATACCTTATAACAGATTGAAATTTATTTTTTAGCAACCATTGGTTTCCTGAAACAGATGTCAGATGAATCTGATAAACACTAAGGCGGCGTACTCGATTCTGCTTAAAGGAAGTACCATACCGTAATTAGTAAAAAAATTCGTTTTGCCAAAATAAAAGATTCTAATGTGACAACTCTCCAGATTATTAAGGTTGCACATTGGTTTCAACAAAGCGTGTGGAATGAAATGGCATGTAAAGCAGTATGAGAAACAAGAAACAGGAAATACGAGAGCGAGAGAGAGATATGAAAAGCTAACGTTTTACTCCTGGAATAAACTTTAGAAATGTAGGTTATAATAGAAATACGCCCCTGTTGATGATTGTAAAATATCATCGTGCTACCAGAAAAAAATCGGGCATAGTCATATAAAGGGAACGAAGAGGAGTTTTCAAAAGTTTTTCAGTAAGTTTCGTGTTTGCAGCCATGCAACAACAGTGGCTAACTGTTCTTTGAATACAATCGGAGAAATCGAAATGCGCATCGATTAACAAAGACATCGAAGATACCAGACCTAGAAAACAAGAAACTATTTTCAATTGTGAAACGGAGAACAAATGTGGTTTAAGACGAATTTTTAAGTTTTTTTTTTTTTTTTATCGTATGGCAATCGAAAGAACTTTTGTAGGTTGTTTAATAGTTTTCAACTGTATACAGGAATTTCATATCAATGATCTTGCCCTTAAGAACACCAGAAGAGTGACAATGCAGGTAGGGTACTTTCAAATACAAAGATATCTTGTAAATATTTATTTTATGTATTCTCTTACACGTGTATATATATTTTCGCTGTATTTTATACTACACGGATTCCTCAAAGCAATAATTCATTTGTTACTTTTGGCCTTTCATGAAAGCATTTTAAAGCATCCTTAATTGTTTGCTCAGTCGCATCAGTTTTATTTATTATTAAACAATCTGTAGTATTGCAAGTACGGAAACAGCAACATAAGTCTTATACTTTTTGAATTCAGCTTTGCGTATGTTTCCTTAAAATTCAGGCTCACTTGCTGCCCAAACGACTTTTTTTCTTAGCAAAAAGACCTATATTTTAAACTTACATATGTGCTTCATAAATTATTCAATTTTGCAGTCAAAATCACTATACTATTTAAGAAGATATCCGTGTTCTGTTTTTTATTTTCTGATTTATTTCGATGTGAAGGAGAAAAGATTGCTTTTTGCTCGAAAATTATCTTTATGTTTTAGTAGCACTGCTTTATCAATTTCTTCTCAGGTCTCCTAAAGTTCTTTTCATAAGTTTATTTCTTGAGCCAGTCTTCTCCAGTATGCTTTCTAATTTAATCAACCCATTTCCCACGTGGTCTTTTTCCGCGTCTCTTTATATTTTTTGGTATCTAGTTAAATTTTTCAGTTGTCTAACGGGGGTCAGTATTTCTGGAAATACGCCCAGTCCGTTGTCATTTAGGAGAAAACACTTTGATTGTGATGTCTTCCACTCTTGCCATTTTCCTGTTTTCTTGAGTTCGTTTTTTTTCTTCCTGTTGCACAAAGAAAACACCTCTCCATGCTTATTTTAGTCGTCTGCAACTTCTACCCGTCTGTTTTAGTTCAAGTCCACCTATCTGATCCATCAGTAAGAACTAGAAGGATGCATTAATGAAAAACGTTTCTTTGAAGACATTATAACGTACAAGTTTGTCCGCGCCGACTTCGACTCCGGGTCCCCTCACTCCGGAGTAAGTCGCTCTCCCAACTGAGCTACACGGACATGGGCTCTCACTGCTATCTGCCTCTATCTCATGTGCGCCCTGCGGTGCAGGCACGTCACAATATAATTGTACTGTTACTTCCAAACGCTCTCCAACCAGGTTTTATCGCGATTCGATGTTGCTCTGGCTTGGTATCTGTTGACCACGGCAAATAAATGGTCGCCCAGTCTATCACTACATCTTCAGTCCTTGTAAAAGCATCGCACATAAATTTTGTTTTAAGTTCCTTTCTAATCCTGCTTCTGTACTCTTGTCAGCAAGTTTCTGGATCATACTCTGAAGCTCTGAGCAGGTATTTGCGAAAATGACCATGTCATCAGCAAAGCAAAGGTGAGTTAAATAATTTCCGTTAATCTTTATCTGCCTGTCTTTCCAGTTCAATTATCGAAAGACATTTTTGGAGGGGAGGAGGGTTAACGACCACCGTGAGCAACTCGCTAGGCTGTAAGCAGTTGCCCGTCAATGTGGCATTCCAGAGCTTGGAAGATTTGATGTCTCATTATTTCATCCCCTTTCCAAATTTTGTACGAACTGTTTTCTCAAACAGTCGAACCTTTGCACTTAGATGTTATCAATAATGTTAATGTATGCATCCTCAATACCGGAGGATTTCAAAGGCATTATAATTTTTGATGGTTTCGCGGAATTAAAAGCCTTTTCATAATCAATAAAAGCCATACACAGTAGGAGTTCATATTCACTCGCTTTTTCAATTAATTCTCTGAATACATGGATATAATATATAGAACTGCAGCCATTCCTGAATCCACCTTGTTCTCTTGGTTGTGCCATATCCGTCGTCTCCATCAAATGATGTGACAGCATCATAATGAAGATTTTGTCGCAATTGATAGAAGGTTGGTGGTCTGTCGTTCCAAAGAGCTTCAAGGTCTCCCTTTTAATGTAGCAGGATCGCTGTAGCATTGTTCAAATCATGAGGAAACTTGAGCGAATATAGTTTGTATTTCTTCACTGGCTTCTTGTGCAATGTCCACTGTAATTCCATCTTTCTCTTACCCATTCCGTGTTTTAATTACATGGGCAACTTCTGAGGGAAGGATTGGAAGACCTTTAGTGCCTGGATATTTTTTTCTGTTTCTAATACACATACCAGCCACTGAATTAGAAACTTTTATTCATTACCGGGTTAAACCTCCTTTAGCGCAAATTACAGCATGTATGTGGTTTGGCATAGATTCCACAAGGTGTTGGAGTGCATCTACATTTACAACATACCAGGTGTTCACCAGACAGAACTTTAAATGGCTCATATTTGACAGAAAATGACTTTGCTCCTGGATTTGTTTTTTTAACATGTCCCATACATTCTGAATGGGGTTCAGATCCGGGATTTGTAGTGGCCTGGAAAGATGGTGGATTTCAACGTTTTTCTCGCTGAATCATTTCTGAACACATGCTGCGGGATGGACAGTAGCATTATCATCCACGAAACAGCTACTACTTTCTTCTGGATAAAAAGTCAACACCGATGGATGAATTTCACTGGCAACAATGTTCAGATAATTCTTGGAGAACACCCGACCTTCCAACAATATCAGGGGACATCAAACAAAGATCTTCGCTCTTTCCACGTTTATAAGTGAGTCACGGAAAAATTCTCATTGGCCGCCACCGGGAGTCGAACCCAGGGTCTTCCAGTTACGCGCCGGATATGCTTCCGTATTAATATCAGGGGACACTTAATGTGCAAACGGAACGTGCCCCATACCATGACACCACCTCCAGAACCTTGAGCGGGTTTACAATGCAAGCTCAGTGCATCGGTCCATTGCTTCATGCGGTTTCGGCCAAACTCTCGTCTTCCGTTGGTACAGAACAAGATGTACAGCGACTCGTCGGACTATATGGTTTTTTCCCAGTCTTCCAGTGTCCAGTCACGATGTTTCTGCCAAAACTGCAGACGAATTTTCTGATTCTTCGCGGAAATCATTGGTTTCCATATAGACATGCGACTGCCAGACCGGTCCTCTTCAATTCCCTGCGTATAGTTCTTTGAGATATGGGTGGGGAACAGCCTTTATTGAATCTTTCGGTCAATTCCTGCACTCAGGAAGTTTTCTTTTCTTTTCCCCGTACAAAACTTTTCAGACGATGGCGATCGCGTTCTTGGCAGACGTCGTCGCCTCAAAGCTACGCCTCTTAGACAAGCAATGTGGGTTATTTTTTCGCTGTTTAAAGATCCAGGATATCTCACCTTTTCAGAAACAACTCAGCTCTGCTGTTTCCAATATCGTCGCTCCAGCCAGACAGGCACATCCTGTAAGCTCTTTAACAAACTCCGAAAAATCTTTTGTTTTTCCCATTGTGATCACCACTACTGACGAGCAACAGTCTTTGTTTCCTAGATCACGTGGTGACGGACGTGACCACGTATTTTGCATGTGTGTTGCGTAAGTGATGTTTACGCGCATATTCATAAATGTTTCTATTAATAATTCAGTGGGGTTGGTGTGTGTACATGGATCATCTTTTTCACATAGTTTCTTCCAGAACTCCAATCAAAATTTCGAATATTTTTTGTGATAGTATCATCTTTTTTCCTAGGTGCCATAATCTGTTTTCTTCCATTACTGAGATGACTTTTTGTTTTCTTCAGGATTTATTGCTATCATTTGTTATTTACACTAGTTGACAATTAAATTTCCTTATGTCTGGAGTATTACTTTTTTTCCTTTGGGAGTTTGACGACCAGCGTGAGCAACTCCAAAGGGCTGCAAGCAGTTGCCCGTTCCTGATTTAGGGCCACTGCCTTCAGAGTAGGGAAAGAACCAGTTCGCGAAGACCATCCATGCCTCACTCGAGATTAGAACCTAGACCCATCTCGGACGAATAGTCAAAAGCCACAGCTTAGAACGTTACGACACCAGGGAAGCGATGTTTTTTACACACACACGCACACACACACATGAGAGAGTTAAAGTTCATGTAACCTCTCATTAGAAAAGCAAAAGTTAATTTTCCAATTTTCTGTAACTTGTTATTTATTCAAGCGCCTGAATTCGATTTCCAGCCGATTAAATGCGATGTGCCGTAGTTCAATTTGCTATGAAGAATTACAGACTGCAGCAGATCTCTGATAATTCATTTTCAGCAGAAATTTTCACAGCCGGTTTTTTAATCTGTGCAATATCCATTCCATGATAATACTGTATGAATGAGTCTGCTTTTCGTGGAAGGCATTAGTTATTTTGAAACAAATATGTGTGGATGCCAGTAAATCAATCATTATTTTGTATATAACTTTCTTTTGATAAAATAAGTCAACATACCAAGCAAAAGTGATATTGTGGTTCACAGTTCTGCTGTTCCAAGCCCATTTTCATTTTCAGATTATTGTGACTTCCTACATCAGGATTTTCTGCGGAGACTTAAGTGAAATCAAAATATAGATCATATGTTTTCACAAAAAAACTAGAGGCAGGGTTTATCGGTGTCGCGTTCACGCTGCTTTAGGTGAACAATTCATACGAAATTTTGTTATTTTATTCCTGACTATTATCAATATCTCACAGTATTTGTTAAATTTTTTTGCGCAAAGTGGCAATTTATGCAATTCAGTGTAATAAATCAGCAGTTGTGTGTGTTTGTGTGTGTGTGTGTTGCTGGGGGGGGGGGGAGGGTAACGAGGCACAGGTTTCAGAGAAGGGAGAAAGACTGATCCTGATGGATAAACAAAACAACAGTATTAACCCGGAATTCGAGCCCATACCCAGCAATACGAGAAGCTTGCGATCTAAACCCTTAAAGTACTCAATTTACAGTTCCTTAGATAGCAGTGTGGAGGGAGTCCAGCGAACAAAATCCTTTAAGAAAATTTGCCGTTTCACAGATGCCACAGTCTGGAAGTATGTAGCTATCAGTAACCAAAATGGCGTTTTAATACATTTCAACAATGCAGTGTCAGACTATTAAATTTTAGTGCCGGTCTCATTATTGTGCAAATGCAATAAACAGCATTCATAAAAGAAATTACCTTTATATAGAAAATTATTCCATGTAGTGTAGAATAACTATTTGCAAAAAAAATTACTTAGCTTGTTTGGTCTTCTGCAGTTCTCTGCTGAATTCTTCAAGTCGCAGGATTACTTTCTGTTTCGCTTATTAATTAATTTTATTTTATTATGATTTTTTTTTCACGTTAGGTTGTCTGTTTTATTGTTCCAGGGATTTTGTGGAAGACTAAAATGGTATGGTAGGGAGCATTTTAGGAATAATAGGGAATCGCCCGCAGTTGCTCACTGTCTCCAACCAAGTCGCAGTTCCAGCATTAATTTATTCCCCTATTATAAATTGCAGTGGTAGATCTTCCACATGCTACATTTACGTGTGTGGGAGGGAGATCTACCATTGGAACTCATAACGGTCGACAAATTTTGGTCATTGAGTAAAGAGGTAATCTCAGTCCGAAAAAAAAAACCCACTCATCTCGAGATTCTAATGTATGTAGAAAAATGGGTCGTTTACTGGAATAATGAATCTTATGATCTAACATGTTAACATTCTTGGGTGGGGACCATTCTTCCACGAAATGCCACGGAACGAAATGAGGAAGAAAAAAAAACTCTGAAAGAGCACGAAATTACTCTTTGGCGCTCCGAAATTCAAAGAAAATTATAAATGTAACTGAAATTAAGCTATTTCTGTTTGTTTTTTATTGCGTCCATGAATTCCGGATATCGTCTTGACCAAAATAGTCGATACTGCCTCATTTACTAATGTTGCACTATACGCAGTGAACGGAAGTTATAATTTCTGGAAATAAGGCTAATCTCGGTATTTTCTCCCCAGGAAACGCTTCTTTTTCTTTTTTACTTTGTTCTTTAAAACGCCTTTTCTTTATTTTATTTTATTTTTTCATTTATTTTTTGCGCACACTACCGTTAATGGTTCTAAATACGGATATCCTCTTTGAAACAAAACGTGCGATCTCACTACAAAGCCGGACCTATGGAGAAGGTACGGCTGCTCTTCTTGAATTGCCGTCAGACTTTTCCTCTATTTTGCAGGCAGAAGCGGAAGGCGAGTGATTTGAGAGGGGCGAAACCGGAAGCGAAGTATGGGACAGGGTGCCGGAGCAGGTGCTTTCTATAATCCGTCACGGACAGTAAGAACGCAACGACGCAGAACCACGGCGTGGTATCAGGTTCACCGAATGGTATCATAAACATGTGAAATAAATCTAAATTGTCTGTTCCTTTTTTTTTCACACAAAAACCTTAAACAGAAACCGAAATAGGTCATATTTCATCGTAACAATTTTATTACAAAACATATTGCAGTTACATTTTCTTTTTTTGTTTCAGGGGCTGTTACCTATAAAATGGATGGCTATAGAGTCCATCAGAGAACGAGTGTTTACTCCGAAAAGTGATGTGTAAGTGTTTTTTCTTTTTTCTCTTTTACGTAACTTAGGGCAACGAGGCCCGTAATTGTGATTCTTCCCTTCAGGATAGCAGGTGAAAAATGTTCATTTAAATAAGCATTAAATACATATCCACTACATTCAGATTTCAGAATTCTCAATTACGTTGGATGCGGGCAAAATGAATAAACTTAACCAACAGATCCGTTTCCGCACCTTTATCCACCTTCATCCTCAAATGGAGATCATCTCGTCTTTCGATGAATGACAGTCGTTGAAGACTTTCGGCTTGCCCTTTCCACCTCAAACGAAAAAGTTACTGAAGCTTGCTCTCATAAAGTTAAATCGGAAAAACAACGCATGCCTGTTAACAAAAAATTCAACATATTCAAAGACAGTGCGCCCCTGTTTTACAATCCTTTGGCAAAGCTGCACAGAGAAGTGGAACAGTGATTTTTTTCTCTCCTGATCTTCACTAAACGTTTTGGAAATCACTGTTGTTTCCAGAATTCCGCATTCTTCGCGAATTTAAACCTGTCCAGTTTTGATCAACAAAGCATAAAGATCTTGAAACCAGCTCTTTTTTCCTGCAGCCAACGGTCCTAAGTGCCTTCAGTGCTGTACAGAAGTAACAGAAAGCAAATATTCGTGAAATCGAAGACCAAATTTCTTCTTCGGAACCCTTTAGAAAAACGTTGGGTGTCTCTGTATTTTAATAAGATGTTCGAGTATATATTTTAACAAGATATCATATACATATGTACTGTATACGTGTTTAGTTTTCTTGGCATACAAATGTTGTCGGTACCTATACTCTATGACAATTGTGTCGTCCTCTAACAATATTTGAGCGCACATTTTCCGATTTCAGTCTCTATCCATAAGTGCTCAATGTTGCACTGCATAAGACAGCGTTTCCCTGTTATATCTCTCACCCTTTCCAGCTCGTTTTTACTTCCCCATTTGTATTCGTACTTTCACCTGTTCAGTGTAATTTCTACTGAAACAAAATTTAAGCAAATGGGAAATAAATGAGCAAAATATACTAAAAAAAGATATGCTAATAATTACTGTGCATCAAACGAGAAGTCACGCTTTTTATACTATTCAATTGTATTGCAACAGTGCTTGATATTTTTGCCTAAGTACAGGAGCTCCCACAAGTTTCAAAGAAATTTTCCTGCATCTGTGCACAGGGCCGTAAACAGCAGGAGCTAGAGGAACCACACACACACACACACCCCTCCCCGAAAAAATGCACGTTGTAAATTCTTTGAACTTTTATTTTTGGTGGTTTATGAGCATGACTTTTGTATTTCATTATAAGCATACACTGAAGTGCCAGAAAAACTGGTACTGACGAGCTTATGCAAAATACATAGCAACGTCACCTATGCGCGTACTCGGTTGCGTCCTCCAGTGCGTATGTAAAGCGATAGATATCCTTGCCAGCTGTCAGAGCTGTTTTCGGCATGAGAATGACAAGTAATAACGATTTAAATGATTTTCAACGCTGTGTCATAGTTGGCGCTCGTGAGATGGGCCCTAGTATTTCGGAGGTAGAAACGAAGTTCGGATTTTCACGGACGACCATTGCTAGGGTTTACCGTAACTACAAGAATTCCAGCAAAACATCCAACCTTCGATACCAGTGTGGCCGTATAAAGACATTGGTTGAACGTGACCATCGTCAGCTGTCAAGAATTGTTTCACGCGATAGGCGTGCAACACTCTTGGTATCATCGGAATTCAAGCCGACGCCCAACTCGAGTCCCCTTGATGGGTGCACGACACAGAAGCTATTCGCCTCGCTTGGGCACGGGAACACCGCCACTGGACACTTGATGACTGGAAACAAGTAGCCTGGTCTGACGAGTCGCGTTACCAACTGTATCAGGCAGATGGAAGGATTCGTGTGTGGCACAAACCTCATGAAGCCATGGATCCCGCCTGTCAACAGGGAACTGTACCGGCTGGTGGGGGTCCGTAATGGTATGGGGTGTGTTTAGCTGGACTTCACTGGGACCCCTGGTATACTACGTTTACAAACGCCTGTGACCGGCCAAAGCTATGTGCGTATCCTTGCTGACGAGGTACACCCGTTCATGTCTTGCATTCATGCTGATGGGTTGCGCCTGTTCCAACAGAACAATGCACCTCCACACAAGTGTCGGGACGCTACATTATGGTGAGAGGAGCATTCATCTGAGTTTGGGGTGTTGCCATTTCCACCCAAGTCTCCAGATCTGAACGTGATAGAACACATTTGGGATGCCATGCTACGCGCTATCGGACATAGGAATCCGAGACCTCGGAATACACCCGAATTGTGGAATGCTCTGCAGGAAGTATGGTGTGCATTGCCTATAACATACTTCCAGAAGCTAGTGGAGTCCACGTCCTGTCGTATTGCTGCAGTCCTGTGCTCCCGTGGGGGATCTACCAAGTATTAGACTGTGTACCAGTTTTTCTGGCACTTCAGTGTATATACTTTACCTTATTTTGTCGTGCATTACGCTTTTTAAAAACAAGAAAAATTGAAGTTATACAGCACAAACGATGAATAACTAGAAAGAAGTTACTTTTCGTAGGAGCAGCTGCACCAATGATTCGCTAGCACAGTATCTGGTGACAGGGCTTGTTGATGTTATGAACCAGGAAAAAGAGAAATGCCCGGGGAGGGGGATCCTTTTTCGGAGAAACGTAAAATTTAAAAGAATATTACTAAAAAAGAAAAAAAGATAGAAATAAAAAGTCACGAAGATGGAGGCATAGTTGCGCAGAACGGAAAAACCCTGTTCATCATTTGGTAAGTGACTGTGAGATTCTAAGCTGCTGCTTAAAAACTTCCCGGTAGTTCACTGCCAACAAATGGGGACATTTTAACTAAATGTATCCCTCCACGCTTTGAAAAGTAGTGCTAAAGGTAAATCCTTGCGTGTGCATGAGTGAGGAAAAGCTTTCAACATCTTTTCTTTTTATTGTTTTTCGTCCACTAGGAATGGTTTTACGATGCTTGTGTTAGAGAAAAGGTTTTTTGGTGGGATTCTGGTGTTCTTGGATTTTGAGAGGGAAAGGTTGTTTTTGGCTATTGATAACGGTAAGAAGTGTCTATTACATAGCACCAGCGAAGGAGAATGCGCGATTAAAGATGGAGAAAGAAGTGGAACCGAGGAAGAAAAGTAGAAAAAGTTCAAATATGGCATCAGTAAATAATCGATGCTACTGCGTCGATCCGCGGAAGAAAGAGCGGAACAGTCAACTTAAAAAAGAAAACGTCAACGTCATGTTAGCTGGGAGTCATTTTGCGTCTAGCGGTAAGAAACGTGCAGCTCAACCACCATCAAGCAAATTCAAAGAATATGATTTATTTTTTTCACTTAAGAGATTTCTGTTTTCTTTCTTCCCCTTTTTTATTTCATATTTTGGATTTTATCTAACTACCTTTACTTTTCGGCATAATTATTCGCTAATGAAGTAAATTAACAAAAGGAGATCAAAAACAGAGCAAAACTTAGTTGAACATAGATCCCCCCCTCTCCCCGTTCTGGGACCTAGCTACAGCCCTGTCGGTATATAGATCTATACGTGCTGCATTCTGCTATGACCAAATTCGTGAATACGGAGTGAAAATATGTGAATGAAAATTATGTTAATGATTACACATAAAATTTTATCCGCCAGTTGAAAAAATAGATTGTTTTATATTTTAATGCTTCATTCCTAGCTCGTGTAGAATTAGTATTTCAATGACATTAATGTGACTTGTCGTCAATTTAATTATTCCCTTTTTTTTATTCTGTTGTAGATGTTACATAATTGTCTATGATGTCGCGTGTGATAATGCGTCATGTAGCGCACGAGATTATTGCGTGTTTTAAAGGCACGTACTGTTTCAAAACAGCATCAGTGCAACAGAGAGTTTAAGCGTAAAGGATGAGACAGATGTACCATGTAGTTCAGCGGTGTTTATGTTTATAGTTTGTTATGCAGTTACGCTGACAAGCTATTTTGTTATCTGTAGAGTGGTGTTCGTTTAGGTTTACTATTAAAAAGGTTGTGCCTCATAGAAGTTCCTTTCTTGGGTATTGATTCATATAAACCAGAAGTTGAAGGCTACAACATATTCTTTAATATTTAGTGTCCTAGAAATATATCTAGCGATGCCCCGAGAACTAATGTGGGCATCAGCAACGGTCGTTAAAACCGCATATATTTACGTGTAAATATATTTTGTGGTTTTTCTTTTACTGGTGATTACGAAAAAGAAAACATAACACTCTTTCCATCAGGGTAACTTTAAATATTTCTACTGCGGCAACTTCTATTGAGGTAACTTTAAATGTTTCCACAGGGGCACTTCTTTTGAGGTAACTTTAAATGTTTGCCTCTGTGCTCTATTTATAAGCATAGCAAATGCTTGTGAACAAACATCGAGTTGTTGTGATTGACTTGGAATGACTTAACAGCTGATGTTAATAGAATTTTTGGAATCAGATATTTCTCGTAATTACGTTTCTCCGAAATTGCTTAATGTGCAGTATAGCAATTGTGACCATTGCTCAGTCAATCCATCCAAATTCGTTTAAACAGCAGTTGTGGACCAACATATCCCCTTTTGTTATTATTGACTGTATTTTTGTACTTTTTTAAATATTTACATATGTTAAAAGCAATAAATTTTGCCCAAAATAACTAAAGTGATACGTATATGCACTCAATGGACAAAAACGAGAGATATCTACCTAATAGCGTGTTGGTCCGCCTCTAGCGCGAATAATAATCTGTACATGTAGAGACATCGACTCCACCAGATGCCGGAAAGTTTCCGGAGGTAATGTCAGCCATGCATTTTGCATCATTGTTCACAACTCGGCCCAAGACGTGGGTCCAGAATCCATGGATCTGATATTCCGCTTCAACAGCACCCCAGACAGCTTCCAGAGGGTTTTAATCCGGATAACTTGCGGGCCCCTGGATGGTTCCAAACTCAGAGTAGTGTTCCTCGAACCATGCCTGGGTGGCTGTTGCCCGGTGGGGCGGCGCTTTGTATTTCTGAAACAAACGATCGGCCGCAGGATGCGCGAAGGCCGTGAAAGTGCGTAAATGATCAGCCAGCACATGCTGGTAGCGCGCAGCGGTAAAGCACCACTCCAGACATGTTCAGACGCACTAAAGGACCTCCTGTGTCTCATGAGAAGGCTCCCCAAATCTTCACAGAGCCACCACCGCCTTGAACAAAGCCAACCTTTCATGACGGGGACATGGCCACATGCTGTCGACGCCACAAACGCCCCATCCCGTCATCTTGGTGCAGCTGAAAACGGGATTCGTCTAAGAACACGGCGCTGCATCACTCTGCAGAGGTCCACGTTTGATGTTCCCGGCACCAGGCGAAGCGTAATATCCGATTACGAGCAGGCTCATGAATAAATAGGGTATCGGCTCCCGTAGCACAGGGTACGCAGGTGAGCCGCACCGTTCACTCGCTGACGCTGCTTGGGTCTCCGACATTTAACGTGGATGTGATTTGCGCCGCAGCCGTTGCCAAGGGTCGGTCTGTACGAACTTGGATAGTCTACGTCGACCCCGGTCTGTCATCAATGGCGTGTGGACGGGAGCAGGCGATTAATCGAAAACGAATTCATCGAATACAAATCTATCGAACGAGTAATTTACCGAAAGGCGACTTTTTCGAAAAAAATGAAACGAATTCATTTAAATGAAGTTTAAGACAACTGGCCACTGAGCATTTGGCCAAACGTGCAACTACAGACACCCACTTTAGGGGACGTATAAAAATGGCAGTTTCTTTGTTTCAGACGTGCGCAAAGGCCTAGGAATTACTATGTAACACCTTAGTAAAAGGGCACTAGTACAGTCTTTGTGTCTAAACCATATGAATCCCACCACGACGCAATATACCTAGGTATTCATAACGTTCACATAATAAATCAAGCTAATAATGCTGCGCTTTTACTTAAGCATCGAATATTAATAAACAGGCTGTAACGTATACTCTCGATTCACTTTCCTTTTGATTTTACTATCTCTGGTTATTTTATTTTACTATGTAAATTATTTTCTTACTGAACGAGATGTTATTTCTCCCGCTGAATGAGATCTGGCAATGAGTGTAAGTCATGACGTGGTGGTAGCCAGTATAAATAGGCGCGTTCAACGATACCTGGGAGAGCGTTTGTTGTTGTACGGAGAGAGCGTTTGTTGTTGTATAGGAAGAGCGTTTGTTTATGTGGAGAGCTGTTGTTTATGAGTATAGAGCTTTGTTCATGTGCAAGGAGCTACGTGTTATTTGAGTAGCTGTGTGTGAAGATACCAGTAGAAGTTCATAATAAAAGGTTTTACGTAAGTACGTCTTTCTCAGTTCATAGTACTGTCAGACCTCTGTCTGGCTGTTAGGTTTATTTCATTTAGTGTTATTAGTAACAACCAGCATAAGACTTTATTCATCTTAATTACTACCAGTTATAAGTTTGTTCATTACTATTACTACACTACTAGCAGGAGACTTTATTCATGATCTTAATTAACTAGTAACAACAACCATTTGAATTCACTATTAGAAGCTTAGTACAAGCATTGAATTCATTATAGTATTAGTGAAAGCTATATTCACTACAATTAGCTTGGTAGCAAAAGCCATATTCATTATAAGGCCTAGGCCGTTTTAACAGTTTTTATCCCGTCGTGCTCATATTCATGAGGTTTAGGCACCAAGTCAAGTTGGTATTATTGCGCTTTTACTTAAGCATTAAATATTAACCTATAGGTCTAGGCCTTTTTTAACAGTTTTTATTTGACTGTGTTCATATTCATAAGGTTTAGATACCAAGTCAAGTTCGTATTATTGCGCTTTAACTTAGGCGTTATATATTAATACCTTGGCCTAGGCCTGGGCCTTTTTAACAGTTTTTATTTGATTTTGTTCATATTGATGAGGTTTAAACACAAGGTCTAGTTACTATTATGTATATGAACACAATGGAATAAAACTTACAAACGACTAGGCCAAGGTATTAATATCTAATACCTAAGTAAAAGTGCAATAATAATAACTTGACTTGGTGTCTAAACCTTATGAATATGAGCACAATTGAATAAAAACTGCTAAAAAGGCCCATGCCTAGGCCATGGTATTAATATTTAATGACTAAATGAAAGCGCAATAATACTAACTTGACTTCGTGTCTAGATGTTATGAATATGAACAAGATGGAATAAAAACTGTTAAAAATGCCAAAGCCAAGGTATTAATTTAATGCCTAAGTAAAAGCGCAATAATAGTAACTAGACCTTGTGTTTAAACCTCATCAATATGAACAAAATCAAATAAAAACTGTTAAAAAGGCCTAGGTAAAAGCGCAATAATACTAACTAGACCTTTTGTCTAAACCATAAAAAAAAGGCAGTCCCGGTTGCGCAGTGGTCTAAGCGATAGCTTCTGATCATTCGTCCGAGATGGGTCCGGGTTCGAATCTCTGTGAGGCATGGGTGTTGTGTTTGTCTTACGGTGCTGGCTCTCTCTCACTTCCCTGGAGCCAGTGACCCTAAATAATGGACGGGCGACTGCTTATAGCCCATTGAGTGGCTCAGGTGGTCGTTAAACCTCCCCCCCCCCCCATGATCACGGCGGAATAAAAACTGTTAAAGAGGCCACTGCCTAGGCCGTATGTTTAGAGTCGGTCTACGGGGAAGTAGACACGATGAAATCTAAAGTCTTATTCTTATTAGACTCCCTAACGGGTTTGTGATCATCCTACATAAAAGTGTTATCTAAGAAATAAATATTGCAATTTTTATACGTTTCCCAAACGCTTTTGTGGCCACTCAGCCATATTTCAATTATAGTCAATGTTTTCGACAAAAGCTTTCCCTACGATATTGTATCTCCCGGTGATTCGGCTTTCGATGAATTCACCTGAAGCCCTAATTTTCGAAGAATTTGCTTTTCGACGAATTTGTTCTTTATGAATTCGTTTTCGATTAATTCGTTTTCGAAGAATTCACCTGGAGCCGTGTGGTCGGCCACTGCTTGCTCTCTGGGCGCTGGTACGTCTGTCGATTGACCCTTGATACACACGATGTACGTCTGTTGATGGACCCTTGATACACACGATGTACGTCTGTCGATGGACTCTTGATACACACGATGTACGTCTGTCGATGGACCCTTGATACACACGATGTACGTCTGTCGATGGATGGACTCTTGATACACACGATGTACGTCTGTCGATGGACCCTTGATACACACGATGTACGTCTGTCGATGGATGGACTCTTGATACACACGATGTACGTCTGTCGATGGACCCTTGATACACACGATGTACGTCTGTCGATGGATGGACTCTTGATACACACGATGTACGTCTGTCGATGGACCATTGATACACACGATGTTCGTCTGTCGATGGACCCTTACTCGCGGTGCACCCCTGATACAGTTGCCCTTGGGAACCCGAGGGTTAGCGATAGAATGACCCATCTGTCTTGCGCCGACAATACGTCCATGACCAAAGTCGCTCAAATCATCCCGTTTACCCATGTTCGTCAATTGCGACACACTGTTGGGAAGTCGAGCTATCCGCCTGCTTATCGTCTGCGTTCGGTTTGGGTCTGTTCCGTTCTGCGTGGGGGATGCCCTTATGAACTGTCCATCACCCCTATCTTTAATGTTTTGTCCACTGAGTGCACTTCAGCTCAAAGTTAGCAATGTCGCCCGAATGTAATTTCTGCTCCAGCGGGGCTGCTTGATTACATTGTGTGACCTTCTGCATTAAGATTCTTCGAAATCTTATGCAGACTTCTTTGAGTGTAATTTCGCTCTATGGAATCGTAGAAACTGATAAAATTTCATAATATACTAAGCAGAAAGATTCTCCATCTAAAATTTTTAGACATCGTGCAATGTTAGTGCCGAACTAAGGTCCATTACGATGGAAAATTAACATATTTAAACATTATAAAATACAATCTTTCCATAGGCGGAAAGCACAGTTTTAGATGAGAAGACTTATTTATTTCAAACAATTTCTCATTAAACAATGCATCTTTCCTCTGCGCGAATACGCTTTTTATTATTACCTGTGTGCATATTTTAGTTTGTCTGTCCTCCTTTGCTTATTGCACCTAGGGATACGCTTTATCATTTTTTCGGAACATTCATTTGTGGAACAAATACATCTAGTACCCAGAGCCCTTTATGACTTCCGTAGATTTGAACTATGTTTGGGAATAGCTGAGTTTTCCGTTTCCGCATTTTGCTGACATAATTCCGAACCTCACTGGGAAGACAACAGCAGCGCTGGAAGGCCTATGCAATTCTACTTCCCCTGTAACAAAAAAAAATTCCGTGTCTTATAAGAGCATTATCTTTCAAGGTGATTAAAATTTCTAGCAAATTAGTTTTTCGTAAAATGTACATTAATTGATTTTTCTCCTAAACTCTTCGACAAAAAATAAATAAATAAATAAATAAAAAGAGAAAAATTCTGCGTAAACTCTTTAGAAGAATCTCTTCCGAACACTTTTGACGCTAGAAGTCTTTAAAAATTAATGCTAGTCAGAACAGAACAACAATCTAGCAGATTACTTCTGTAAAGGCATTTGCGCCGTGAACCCTAAATCCGGAATAATATAAAATATTTTGTGTTTTAATAATCACTGAAATTGTTCCCACCATTTATAATATAAATATTTTTTTCACAAGTCAGTATAGAGTGATGCTATACTCAACACGGAGTAAAATTTAATGAAAGTAAAAGTGACTGCAGTTGAACCGTTAAAATAATCGGTGTTTAAAAATGGTGGGAACACTTTCAGTGATTTATTGCACAAAGACTAGGACAGATATCAGCGTCATATGCACAACTTGTGAAAGAGAAAATGTCCAAGTTTTTTTTACATCACATCTCTTCACAACAATGCAATCTGAGAACCACGTGTGACACGGCAAATATCCTCACGGTAATCGAACTCTTGCCATACCCTGTCCAACATATCCTGTTTGATTGTGGTGGTAGCTTCTTCAATTATCTGCTCTAGCTCTTGGTCGTCACGTGGCAAAAGTGGTACATAAACAAGATCCTTTATGTAGCCCCACAAGAAGAAATCACACGGAGTTAAGTCCGGTGATCTCGGCTGCCACTTCAAGAAACATTCATCCTTTTCTCCAGCACGTCCGATCCAGCGGTTATAACATGTAGCTCAGTGTTAAAGTAGGCCAAAACGTTATTATGGAAGTGGGAAGGGGCCCTGTCTTGCTGGTAAATAAAGTCATCACTAACTTCCTGCACTTGAGGCATCAAATATTGCTGCAGCATATCGAGGTAGAAATGCTTAGTTATAGTGCCCGCAGCAAAGCATAAATGTCCATACAGTTATCGGCGTAAAGAGCCACCGCCGCTCTAGTGGCGCAGTGGTCAAAGCGATGGCTTATGACCATTCGTCCGGAAGGGGTCCGGGTTCGAATCCCGTGAGATGTTGTGTTTGTCTTACGGCACTGACTCTCTCTCCCTTCCCTGGAGCCAGTGACCATAAATTAGGGACTGGAGACTGCTTATAGCCCATTGAGTTGCTCACGGCGGTCGTTAAACCTCTAATCAAAAAAAAAAAAAAAAAAAAAAAGAGAGAGAGAGAGAGAGACACCATCTAGTTTTTCTTCCTGGATGGATTCCAACCGTACGCACTTCGAAATTTTCTTTGAACGTCAGTTGCGCACTTGTTCTTATCAAACAATAGTACACAAAATGCCATCTCGGAACCGGAAGCCGCCATCGTGGTAGGGGTACGATAGGTAACGCCAACTGCCGGTTAATGATGGAAATACACGCCTCGGGAGTAACAACGGGGAAATTTTCATGTTTTTTATTCCACATAGTACAGATAAGTAAATGATATCTTTGTTGCTCCATGTGCAATAAATTATTGAAAGCGTTCCCACCATTTAGAAACACGCTGTATATGAAACGCAATTAAGTGTCACAATTATTTCATATTTTCATTCACACGTAGATGGTGCACATTTCGTGTGTTACAGCATACATTTCCTATAATATACGTGAGCAACACACTGGTTTGGAAACTCTCTTACTTTTATGTCGATTTACCAAAAAATACTTCATCAAGTTTGGTGGTTGTAGAATGTAGCTTCAACAATTTTGTAAAATACATGGTACAAACAAATTTTGCATGAAATGTCCAGAGTATTGATCATCTTTCGTGCAAACTCTGTATTTATCTTAAATGCTGAATTTATCTTTCTTGTGTACACTGCTGGCCACCCAAAATGCAACACCAAAAGGAAGCATCCGATTGGCCTGAAATTAGCAGCATGCGTTGCCCGTGAGAGGACATGCAAACGATTAGCATTGCAGGGCATATGCAAATCATGTACGCCCGCCACGCCACCGAGAAGCACTATAAGAAGGGTGCACAGAAGGTAGTATTCTGCCTCGTTGCAGAATACGGCAGTCATTCCAGCACGTTTCGGAGTTCGACAGAGGACAAATAGTGGCTTATCGCGACAGCGGTTTATCGTACCGAGACATCGGCGCCCGTGTGGGACGACATCCCGCCACAGTGCGGCGAGTATGGATTCGTTGAGTGCAGGAGGGACGGACGGACCGACGTGAGCGATTGCCGCAGCCGCGGCACACCACCGAACGAGAGCACGAGGTAGAAAAAAAGTTCCGAGTCGGAGATGTCAGGGAAGCACGAGGTAGGAAAACATTTCCGATTTGGAGATGTCAGATGAGCACGTGGTAGGAGAAAATTCCGAATCGGAGATGTCAGATGAGCACGTGGTAGGAGAAAATTCCGAGTCGGGGATGTCAGAAAACACGTGGCAGGAGAAAAGGCGGAGAGGTCGGATAAGCACGTGGAAAGCCAGAGGATGAGTCATGAGGACGCGCATTTCGCTGTCAGAGCCCAGGGCTATAGAAGAGAAGGGCTGGTCGTTAGAGCCGGCTCCCCTGAAGACGCGAGCTGGAGATGATGACGTAGTCATGCTGCAGCAGCGGGTTGGTAGTGGGGTTCTCAGAAGCCACTGCTTCACGGGAAATCCGAAATAATCAGTTTAAAAGTCAACGAAAAACTACATAACTGTAAAGCACTACAGTAAAGGGAATGAGAATGAACTAAACTATCATCACTGTAGTTATAAAAAAAACATTATTTAATCTTTAAACATATGTTTTTATCATTACAGGGCATATAAACAGATCATTGTGTATTACGCTAACGGCTCAGCGACTAATTAACAGTTGATTATTTATAAAACACAGCATTGGAAAAATTTTCCGAACACTGTGTTTTGCCGGTAACAAAAATCAAAATGCAGTTGTACAAATGATAATACTTGTTTTCCTCTTGTGCCTTGTTTTCTGTGTGTCACCTATTAAATACATATACACATGTGCTATAACTAGGGAAAATTTATGCCATTCTAAAGCGCTGATCATAGAATTTAAGTTTTATGTTTTCTACAATTCTGTAATCACATTGTAGAAGATATTTCTTATTTCTCCAAAATCGTTTCTAATTGTATTTTCTAATATTTTTTTTTTCGTTCTAAGACCACAATTTTTGAATTAAGTAAGTTTATATTTTAGGAGCTTCGAACTAACAAAAATCAGCTTGTATTTCATTTCATTTATTTCGTTATGGGGTTACATTTGACTATGTTACATTTCAAAATTAATTTTATAACATATAGTATTAAGAAAAACAACATATATAATGTGCATACTTATATACAGGGTAACCACAGAACAGGAAATTGAGTAAAAGGCTATATAAAGTATATGTAGCCTGAGTGAATCACACTTCCCTAAAGTACGTAGTCAAGTCAAACGTCCTGCACATATAATATTTACTCATATCTGGTGTGATTAATAAATTTTACCATAGAATGTTATACTTTGATTTGTTAGCAAATATTTATTTAGTTGCTTTCGAAAATAATTATAATTATTAATATGTTTTAATTGACAAGGTAGGTTATTCCATTACATCAATCCCTGGTAATCAATAAATCTTTTTTGGATTAAAGTGTTAGGCATTGGTAACAAAGATGCATTTCTATCTCTTGTTTAATAGTCGTGACCTACAGTGTTCAGTTGAATTAAATTTTGAAACCTATTCTCTTTTATTCTTTTATGCATGAATCCTAATAATCTAAATTTCCATAATTTCTCAATATCTAAAAATCCATACGAATTTATCCGTAGCCACATATTCAAATTAATTCTCCTAAAAATTTTTAAAATTCTGACCATCCTATTTTGTAATTATTGTAATTTATATAAATTAGTCTTAGTTGTTTGCCCCCATGCTAATAAACAATAAGTCAAACATGGATAAATCAGACTGTAGTACAACATTTTTAATGTTGTAATTGTTAAATTATTTGAAATTCTCGTAATTAAACTAAATACCCCAGAAATTTTGTTTACAATATTTTGAACAGTAAGTAAAAATATCTGGTCGTTTGTATTTCTTTTTGGAGCTAACCACTGAATCTCAGAGAACAGCTTAGTGATATGTGTGTATGTATGAATATCTTTGTTTACTTCAGGGTTAATCATGCAGATCGGGACACATTGTGCCATTTTACAAATATCGTAAAAATTTTACATGTAAATTCTTTCTGAACCAAAAGGGAAAAACTTTTAGTTACATTTGCAGCTTGCTTTGGGAAGCGTCTTTTGTTCGCTAAAAATCAGGTATAGGTTTTCTACCTAGTATTTGAACGTATCCATTTCTGTGTTTTGTGCTGGGCCTTTCTTTGTGATACTAGTACTGCATTTCTGTTTAAAGAGCGAATTCTGATAAACGCTCGCATAAAAGTGAATTGCATCTTTGTTTACTTAAGGGTAATGGTTTTCCAGTTCGCTGACAAGTTCGCGGATTACACCTTTTCCTTTTCGAAACGTGATGCCGTGAAATGAATAAAAATGTTTTTCAAATTTTTGTACCGTATTCATCCATGAGCAGGACCGTAGGGTAAGTCCACCTGAAGACAGTAATTTAATCCAATCGGATTGACTAGGTAAACTATTTATGTACACGCATACAATAGATACATACACTCTTAAACATTCGCGCGATCTATTTGTATATCTCTCTCTCTATATATACAATCTAGTACGATGAAACATAACACGTTATAAAACTGCTCGCAACGACAGACCCGCAGCACGGGAGGGAGAGCTCCAAGCAGCACGGTGACGTCACAAATGGTCCCCCTACCTCTTCCCCGAGGACCGTGTCGGCATTCGCTTTCTCAAAGCGATGATCCTGATCATATGTAGAGGATTTTAGGAAGGGAGTGTCTGACCCCGGGTCTTAAACAGCCCTTAGAAATAGGAAACTATGAGATTTGGGCTAGAGCGTCCGATAGGAAAGTGACACGGAAGCGAAGTAGAAAGGAGGAGGAAGATGCCCTTATTTGCAGCCTAGGTGGCGCAGTGGTCTAAGGCGATGGCCTCTGATCATTCGTCCGAAAGGGGTCCGGGTTCGAATCCCGGTGAGGCATGGATGTTGTGTTTGTCTTACGGCACTGGCTCTCTCCCTTCCCTGGAACCAGTGGCCCTAAATTAGGTACGGGCGACTGCTTATAGCCCATTGAGTTGCTCACGGTGGTCGTTAAACCTCCAATAAAAAAAATGCCCTTATTTATTACCGGGGGCCAGTACCTGGGGTCCGACGGCTTAACGTGCCCATCCGACGCACGGCGGGTATTTAGTGGATCGAGCGTTCGTACCTGCCTGGGATCGAACCCGAGGCCCTTCCCGTGGCAGTCACGAACGTTGCCCACTCGGCCACCCGTGGCCCCTGCAAAGCGATGAACCAGCCCTTCTCTCTTTTAAAGCCCTGGTCAGAGCCATGCTTAGAAGTGGCAAAGATAGCCGCGGGGTAGAGCAACGTACGGGCGAGAAAGTAAATAGAACAAAAGGAGAGAGCACGTTGCGAGACGAAAGAGGATAGCCTCAGGGTAGATCAGAGCTTGACGCCAGGCACTCTGCAGATTAGGGAAGAAACTCAACCAGCGCAGCATAAACCAGTGGACGAAGAACAGCCCCAGGCAGGAGAGAGAGATCATAGAGAGACGCAGGAAGAGACGTCGGAGACTTACATGTCCGACACCAAAGCTTTCCTCAGGGAGCAGATTAATGACCCGTCTTTAAGAAAAGCGAGGGAGTGGGCAAAAATGAAGAAAGGAGGTTATGTGTAATGGGACAACATGATATATCACAAAGAGAAGGTACAGGATCAGGATACTTTACAACTTGTAGTACGGGAAATCAGAAGAGAGCGAATTTTAAAATTGACACACGATTCAGTTTTTGAAGCACATTTGGGAGCCAAGAAAACTCAAGAACAAATTGTGTATATGTGTACTCTTTTTATTGGCCCACGTTGAATAAGGACGTAAGGAAGTACTGTAATTCGCGCACGGCATGTTAGTTAAGGCGTCCGATCCCAAAAAGGGATAAAGATTTAGGGAGAATCCCGGAGGTGCACAGGCCTTATGAAAAGGCGAAAGGAATAACCCCGGAAAATATTTGGGGGAAAAAGGAGTGACCGGTGTTAATGAGTTTACAAAATGCAGGGTTTACGGGGAATTGGTCTAAATGTTGTTTCGCACGGAAGGAGGTGCATTATTTAGGACATGTTGTGGGATCGGGGAGCCATCACCCAGATCCGGAAAAGCTCCAGACGATAAGACAACTTACTCCCCCTCGAACCAAAAAGGAAGTTAGAAGCCTCTTAGGTTTAATTAGCTTTTACAGAAACTATGTGCCGAGATTCGCAGAGATAGCGAAACCTCTGACGGATCTCACGGCAAAGAAGGCACAGGACAAAGTTTGTTGGACGACGGAGCTAGAGAGTGCATTCCAGCAGTTAAAAGATAAGCTATGTCAGGCACCAGTGTTGTACTCTCTCAATTTTGACAAACCCTTTTTATTGCATACCGACGCTAACGCTTTCGCGGTTGGGTGTTGTTTAAGTCAGCGCGACGAGGAAGGTCAGATTTGACCGGGGGCGTATGCCAGCAAAAAATTGAGTGATACGCAGGCACGATGGGCGGCGAGCCATAAAGAGGCGTATGCTATTGTCTGGGGGTTGCAGAAATTTGAAGGGTGGATCTTTGGACAAGATCGAGGTGATGTCGGATCATAATCCACTCATATTCCTTACCAACTCAGCCCCTCAGAGTTCGAAACTGCAAAGATGGATTTTAGCCATCTCACAATTTAATCTATGTTTAACGCATGTGCCAGGAAAACGGATTCCACATGCGGACGCGTTGTCACGTCTGAATTTCGTTGATTAGGGCAGCGCCGTGATGGGGTAGGCCGAGATAGCCGCAGGTTATACGGGAGAGGGTCACGAGAGTGGTACCTGTGGCTTATTCCCAACGACAAGAAAATATTACAAGTGAAGTGAGTACGAAGTACCGCAAGAAATATATGCACAGAATTTTATGCTGATAGCAAAACTACAAGAACTTTCCTTTGTAGGTTGTGTGATCAACAGTGTATAACTATTGAACTTTATCATCGGACTTGGTATTCACTCGCGGTACATTATAAATGTGCCCTGAAGCTAAAAAAGTGGGGAGCTGTAAGGTGACGGAGTCGGGCCCCACTAATTATTTCCATGTAGTAATATTTTCTGTAATTATTTCTCATTTCAAAGGCAATGTAATGCAAATTCAAACGCGCGTGTTGGCACGTGGCATCATTTTCTTGGTAAGCTGGATTGTGTAACCGAACGAAGCCCGTGCTAGCAATATCCGTTGACCGCGACGGGGTCTGATGTATAGGTCAAAGGTAACCACTTCCGGTGAACGGCTAACTCCACGCCGATAGGATTTTCACAGGCGGAAAGGGGGGGGAGATTAAGGATATAAAAAGGAGCGACACGTTCGCTAAGGAGGCTTTTCGTGTTTCACCTTCCACGGAGTTGGGCGTCGTGTTTTAAAGCGGAGAGCGGAGAGTGTCGGTTGGAATTCTCGAGGTTTTACGTTTTCACGACGAAGGAGTCAGGGTTTTTCAGCAATAAGAGATCGACCGGAGTTTTAGACGGAACGACTCAAGTCACGTGGCGAAGGGTCTTCTGGGATATCAGTGAGATAGTGAAATGTTCACTAGTTGGAAATCTGTTGGCACGTGGAGACAGCCAATCGAACGGAACTTATTATTTCAGCTATTAAATTTAGTTTCGTCTAACCAAGGACTTGTTATTGGAGTTATTCATTTTCGTGAACTGAAGTGATTACTGACTACACGTTCCAGTTTTTTTCAACGATCGAGTTTAACTCGAAGGCACTCAAAAGAACCTACGTCAGGCCCGTTTGAGAGATTCCGATTCCGTTAGGCCTAGTGGCAGATCGAACTCAGCGGGACCTGACAGTATGCTATTAAAAAATACGGTAGAAAAAATTAACTTTAAACGTAAAGAGACGTGGCAAGTGTTAAAGTTTGTTAAGTCAGATGAGAGATGGCGCCAGGTGTCTCATGTAATGAAAAATCTCTTCAAACACGGAATACAACAGACTTGGCTTCCCGGTGGAGAAAATAGCTTGTGTGTTTTGATTTGCGGAGTCACAAGGTTATGCATAAACGTCTACGACTATATGCGTATAAAGTACAATTGGTGCAAAAACTTCAACCAAATGATCAACCGAATCGAAAAGCATTTGCAGTAGTCATGCTTAATCGAACCGACGAAGACCCCACACTCCTTTCACGGATCTGTTTCAGCGATGAGTCGACATTCCATGTTTCTGGCAGAGTGAATAAACGTAACTGCCGAATCTGGGGCACGGAAAATCCCCGTATGGTCGTAGCACACGAGAGAGACAGCCCAAAGGTTAATGTCTGGGCTGGCCTAATGGAAGACAGAGTGATAGGGCCCTTTTTCTTCGCTGAACCAACCGTTACTGGCATAACGTATCTGGACATGTTAGAACAATTCGCAATTCCACAACTCCAGGATATTCAAGACATAATTTTCCAGCAAGATGGAGCGCCTCCGCACTGATCTTTGGATGTACACAGACCTTTAGGCCACCATTTTCCAGGGCGTTGGATTGGACACGGGGGTCCGATGGCATGGCCACCCCGTTCTCCTGATATTAACCCATACGAATTTTTCCTTTGGAGCTTTATTAAGGACATTGTGTACCAGAAAAAGGTTACATCTATCACTGAGCTCAAAGAACGTATTACTGCAGCCTTCCTCCTGGTTACACTTGACATTCTGCAGCGTACGTGGGTAGAACTGAACTATCGTTCAGACACCCTGCGAGCAACCAGCAGAGCAAATGTGGAGACCTACTGGCAAACTTTCACAGTTACCATGTGTTTGGACGTTAAAAGTAAGTTGTTATTTATTGCAGTTTTTTTCAATAGCCTACTGAAGTTGTATACTTCACTTATGGGTACCCTGTATATCAATTTATTAGCTGTATGAAAATTAACATGCGGATGAAATACTTATTTTGATAGCAAATTTTTAATGAAAAATCGCGCTGAAACCATTTTATATTGTGCTATATTCTTTAAAAATGACTTTATTTTTTAGATGGTCATTTGGTGTCCTCTTATGGGAGATATTCACCCTCGGTGGTAACCCGTACCCAGGTATTGAAGTTAATGAAGAATTTTTCAAGAAACTAAAAAATGGATACCGAATGGAAAAGCCAGACTTCGCTCCTGATAATATGTAAGATTGATTTCTTATAATTCATCGTCGAACCAAAACAAGTCTCGATCATCTACTGAAAATGTATTATGCTTTTGGCATGGCAATCATTCTTCATTTTTATGCTACTTTTTCTTCGATAGTTTTGGGGAAAATACGGATGACTTGCATCACTGAAAATTAGCGTACATTAATTTTTTGAGATGAAATTTTTGAAGACGATCGAAAAACAACTGTCAGTAAAAAGTGTTTCGGGTGGTGATAAAAATATAATAAAATTCACAGAACTGTGAAATAAATTTTTGCACACACTTTTTTGTGTCAGCATTTTTGGCTCATAGTGCTGGATATGTTGAAGGTAATCATTAAGCCATCTAAACATAACACGCTGGCCGAACTTCAAAACGGAATCATTCAAGTGTTATTCTTAGAATGTTAACGTATGACAGTTGTGTGGACGATGGCGCTTTTGCAGTTCCTTCAATTTAAGAGATTTGAAATACCGGGATTCAACGGAATTATCATCAAATACGAGCATATTAGTGAGAACGTCGTTTTGTGCATTGATCACTACTACTGTGAAAAAGCGCAGGGTTTTTTTTTTCTACTACACTGCTGGCCACCCAAAATGCAACACCAAGAAGGACACGAGATATCAAAGCCAGATTTACTGGACACATAACAACAGATACAAAGATGAAACGATTGAGCTTACAGGCCCGTGCGACTTGCGGAACACGCAGACATCAATAGTTCGTGTGGCCCCATGACTGGCAATAACGGCCGCTACATGCCGTGGCATCGAACGAAAGAGGCTTTGGATGTGGGCTTGGGGTATGTCTGTCCAGGCTACTTCCACACGTTGACACCGTTCATCAGGCGTAGCCGCGGGTGGTGCTAGCCGATTGCCGATCAGCGACCAGAGGTGTTCGATGGGCGACATATCGGGAGAACAGGCAGGTCACGGCAGCAGTGAGACCTGGTGGGCCATGAAGAATTGTTGCACGATGCGTTCCACGTGCGGGCGCGCATTGTCCTGTTAAAACGTGGCCGCTGGCAGGTTCTGCAGGTAAGGGAAGACTACAGGCTCCAAAACGTCGGAGATGTAGCGGTGGCTGTTGAGTGTTCCTGCGATGCGTACCAGAGGGGTGTGGGTGCCATCTAATTGCGCCCCATACCATAACGCCAGGCGACGGACCGGTATGGCGATGCATAATGCAGGCGTCATACAGTCTCTCGCCGCGGTGCCGCCACACGCGGATCCGACCATCGTGGCGTTGCAGGCAGAAGCGGGATTCGTCGGAGAAGACAATGTCGTGCCATTGCGTAGTCCAGGTGCGGTGTTTCACGGCCCACTGCTGCCGCACTCGCCGGTGATGTAACGTCAATGTTAATTGGAGCAATGGGCGTCGTGCGACAAGTTCCCGCTCTTGCAGATGACGTCGGACGGTACGTGCGGACGCAGGTTTTTGCGCAACTCTCCCTAATTCCTGCGCTAACGTTCGTGATGTGGCGGTGCGAGCCATCAATGCCCGCCACACAACATGCTGGTCCTCTTGTTCGGTGGTGCTTACGTCGGACCGTCCGTCTCTCCTTCACCCACCGAATCCATACTCGCCTCACTGTGGCTGGATGTCGTCCCACACGGGCGCCGATGTCTCGGTACGATAAACCGCTGTCGCGATAAGCCACTATTCGTCCTCTGTCGAACTCCGAAACGTGCTGGAATGACTGCCGTATTCTGCGACGAGGCATCAGGTAGCTTCCCACGCACAGGTCCGGCAGCCCAACACACTTCCACTACTTACACCCCGCCTTCTGTGCACCCTTCCTTATAGTGCTTCTCGGGAGAAGCACTGTAAGAAGGGCACATGATTTACTATAAAAAGGGCACATGATTTACTATAAGAAGGGCACATGATTTACTATAAGAAGGGCACATGAAGCACTATAAGAAGGGCATTGCAGGGCACATGATTTGCATATGCCCTGCAATGCTAATCGTGTGCATGTCTTCTCGCGGGCGACGCATGCTGCGAATTTCAGGCCAATCGGATGTTCCTTCTTGCTGTTGCATTTTGGGTGGTCAGCAGTGTGTCTTAGGTGGACTTCCACACACTACTCACGCGTTTTCTTGCTTCTCATCAAGCTTTTATCTATACAGTAACAGAATGCCAATGCCTTTCCCTGGAGTCTAGCCCAGATTAATTAGTATGAAGAGCCAGGAACCCTTACTCCACACCACTCAAAAAATTTATTTCCTTCTCCCCGCCGGGTTTTCCCAGCTATTCTGTATATAAATTATGAAAATGTCATAGGTCAGCTTGTGATCAGTTATCAAATTTTTTAAATTTTGCTTCTGACATTATAGAGTTATCTTTGCATTAGTTCTTCTCCCGATACAGTATAAAATTTTAATTTTTGAAATTTTTGAAAATTGCCTTTGCATATTCTACAGAAAACTGTGTTCAACTTTAGTTTTTCACTCTACGCATCTAAAGAAACCAGAGATTTTATGCTTAGAATGTTGGCAGGCCGCAAGCATTGTGAAAATCATTTTACAGAAACCGCAAATACTGCACGGAGGAAGCAAACAGTGAGACAGAAATAGCTACCTCGATGGAGATGATGATGAGATATCGTTGCTGATGAACAAACCCAAAAACTGTCATTAGGTTCTCGAGAAAAGAAAAGACGGTATATTCTGGTCAGTCTGCTCTCCGAATAATAAAGGAAAGAAGAGTCTGTTCTTACAAGACCAAATTCGGACGTAAGTTCCTCTGGGATCGCGAACAAATTGAAAATAATGTACTTCTCCTAAAGAGCATCATATTTTATGGACAAAGAAAATCTCACTATGCATGGTCAATTAAATCGACACCAGACCGACAACTTCTCTTCCGGAGTCCCTATTTAACTAGAGAGAGCCAGCCATAAACACAGTCGTGTGCTACTTAAGATTACATAAACAGAGTTATATTTAATTTAAACAATTTAAACAGAGTTTTACACGAACTTATAAAAATGAATCATGGCCCAAAATTAGATTTTTTGTGGCTGCTAACAGCAACCCTCTGCCTCCCTTCAGGTAGGGTGAAGCATCTCCATTCTTCACAAGTACAAATGCAGTAATTAAATGGAACGTTTTCATATCTGTGCACTGGGTGATTCGTCCCTGTGTGGTGGTCTCCACGCTTGGTATATACGACAAGATGCGACCTTTCCCTTCGGATGTTATTTTCTTTCTTCTTTTTCAGCTCCCGGAGTTTTTTTTGCTTTGTTTTTGTTGTTGTTGTTATTGTTGGACAGGGAGGGGTTTATGACCACCGTGATCTGTATGGACTATAAGCAGTCACCCATTCCTACTTTGGAACCACTGGTTCCAGGGAAGGGAGAGACCCAGTGCCATGAGACAAACACACCACTTATGCCTCACTCGGGACTCGAACCCGGGCCCAACTCGGACGAACGGTCAGAAGCCAGCACTGGGTTTAAGGAATTCTCATGAGTATCTAGGCCTAATAGTATCTAGCAGGAATGTCGCTAAACTTCGAAATCACGATGGGCAATGGGTGGGAAACTAACAGTTTTTCTGGGTCAAGTTTGATAGAAACTTTATTTTACAAAACAGTGAAGGAAATAATCTTCAATGCTATTTAATTTTTGAAATTTCTGAAAATTGCAAATTTGCCCTCGCGTACCGGCTGCAAAGGAATTCGTCCCCCCCATAAGTGTTTGTAGAACATCGCCTTCAACTTTTTTCTTGCTGTGAATGCATTGTCTTAATTGCATTTCAAAATTTTTCATTGTTACTTATGAAAATACGAGTAGTACTGTACTTGAACAATTTCTTCAAGGAAAACGTTTTTTTTGTTTACCTGAATCAAATTTTAACCTCGTGGCACGCAAACAATACCTCTACCTCCTTAAGTACCTCTTCCTACAAGTTAGCGACCTTACCTTGCACTCTTCTCCTCCAAAGTAGTCGTCAGCTACGTCCTACTCATTCACGGCCCGGGAGCAGGCTTAAAAGCGCTGGTATAGCTTTGGACTCCACTGATGAATCCCCTACTTAGTAGAACAAACAGCAGAACAATTAGTAATGATCTCCCTCTGTGAATTCGTATCCATCCTCCTCATTCGCCCCTGACCATACTAACATGAAAAAAGACTTAAACTAAGGATTTAGAGGAGTGGAGAACAGTTGAATTTCCATGGCCCTGAGGATACTATTTTGACAACCTTTCTACGGTGAAGTAAACAATGAACTTCCTGGGGGAAAATACGTAGAACACGATATTCATTATTCCACAAAAACACGAAAAACACGAGATTCATTATTCCTAGGCAAAGTTCAGATTATATTTTAATGTTAAAAAAATTGAAAATGGCATATCTTGAACTGGGTGGGCAAGAAAATTTTCAGGGTCGCATCCCCTTGGCGACATTTCCGGTATTTAGGCTGCATGGTTCATGCTTCTTCTGGGACTAGCAGCGAGGTCGAACTCGGGGGATTGGTTACAGACCAGGCGTACGCCTCTCGACTAGCGCGACGAGATGACACAATATTTTTGGTTCCAACATTTACCATACGTGTATATGTGATGTGGCAGATGATCTTTTCTCTCTCATTTTTTTCTCTCGACTCCTGTCTGCTGGCCGTACACGCTTTTTCAAATTTTCACTTGCCAAGTCTCTCTCTCTCTCTTTTTCTCTCTCACTCTCATCTCCAACTTAAAACACTATGGTATGCTTACCTCGGAATCTCCAAAAGACAGCAAAAAACTTTTAAAGAACAATTTCACTTTCGACTGCTCGTGTCTGTATGGTGAGCATGCACCTCTTCTTTTTTCATGGTTGTTTCTCCCGTAGCAACTACTACAGAATGGCTAATACGTGTTGTGACTTATCTGCCTTTCTAACCTTCTGTTGTTGATTTTTCACTTATTGTAAGCTTTGTCTGCTTTTCGATACGTATTTCAATCTGAACGTTACGTCTGAACTTTCACTAGTTTTTCTTCTCTGGAAAATGACTGGAAGTCAGTCAAGTCGTCATAATTGGTACCACGTAACTTGGAAGTCGGAATTGACTAGGAACTTCATTCATCCTAGTTCGCAGATTCAACTTCTACGAGCTTTTAGAGGGGTGTGCATTTGTAAGTTAGTTCTCTGATTAAACTTCTTCCTTACTATGAGTTTGTAATGGTCTTCAATTTCTTACTTCAGTATGAATAATAAACAAATGACTCCAAAAACCTAGCCAAATTGTTTATAATTTGTTTCCTCAGAGTACTTTTGAACCCTAAATCGCCATAGTACGATAAACGTAATAGAAATGTATACACCTGGTGTCTTTTTAAAAATACGTACTCGGGATCTTACGAAGATAAGGAACATGAGCATCTTCACTCGAAAAAAAGTTTTTACGCTGGATTAAAAAACCCACATTTAACAGACCAAAAAACAAGAACGCTTTAATACACAAATATATAAATAGAGCGCCAGATTAGCACCACATATTTACAATACCACATTTTAAGCTTCTGAATAGGCGAGAAATATTGAAAAGATCGAGGTGCACGCTTTGGCATGACGGAAAAAGAACTTTTAATGAGCGTGCTATGTTCGTAGTTCATCACAATGTGTCCTGAAATCCTGAATGAAGATAAAGGCACTCTACACAGAGAGCAGGCGGTTCGCAATGGCCAAGAAACTACAGCATACTTGAAAGTAAGAGGACCATTTCCACTTCAACATGCTGTTTCATACTTAAAAGTAAGAGGACCATTTCCACTTCAACATGCTGTTTCATACTTAAAAGTAAGAGGACCATTTCCACTTCAACATGCTGTTTCATACTTGAAAGTAAGAGGACCATTTCCACTTCAACATGCTGTTTCATACTTAAAAGTAAGAGGACCATTTCCACTTCAACATGCTGTTTCATACTTGAAAGTAAGAGGACCATTTCCACTTCAACATGCTGTTTCATACTTAAAAGTAAGAGGACCATTTCCACTTCAACATGCGGTTTCTTCATGCAACAGGACGACTTGGATGCTAATCCTGTGCTGTGTGTTCAGATGTTTCGCATACCTTTTACTAAAATTCCGAATGATATGAACCCATCAGTCAAGACGCTCGGACTCTCAAACTTTTAAGGAAAACGTCTTTTTTTCATTTGTAAATAGCACCTACAAAAGCTATAATTCCTGTCTGAATGACTCAATTTACTAATATTTTACTAATATAAACATCAGCGATCTCTTAAAATGGTCTGTAATTTTTTCTTTACTTTCTTATTTCTGCGTTTATTTTTTTCAAACTTTAGCACTTTTTCTCTTCATGAGTTTGCTGAAAACAAGTGTTACTTAACCTCACTCACATGCACACTGCACAACAAAAGGATTTCATCACTAGCTTCCCACCAGGTCTTCTTTTTCTCTGCTTGTCATCCTTGGTATAGGGTGAATTCAGTTTGAATCTTAATCCTTGAACATTGTTTACGTACGGAAACAATAATTATAAATTACTATTTTCAAAAGACCACGCTTTCTCAGCCCAGTAAAATGTAGAATTTTAAGTCTTTTGTAACGCAATGCATTTTAGACGTTTTCTCATTAAAATTATATATCTTGCAAAAAATAAAATTTTACGAATGCAGAAGAAGGGTTTGAATCTATGAAATTCAAAATTTAATTGCGTGTAAGCAAAATAAACATCAACAATATAACTTTTCCTGGGGTCATTACAAGTCAGACAGTTTACAATAGTTCATATCTTTAACCACCGTATGGTATTGTAAACGACTGATGGGGGTGGTCTTTCTTTCTATCTTTCCATTTTTATTTTTATTAATCTTTAATTTTTTGAGTTCTGTAAAGATCTTACGAGGTTTAAGACGTCATATTGAGTTTCTATAATTGAAAGAGGAAACCAAAGGAAGAATACTTAAGAAAAACTTATAGCGTCTTAAACTCAGATCCGAAACCAATAATTATAAAGTCCTCTTCATAAATGAATCAACAGTACAAACGACGGAAGAACAAGTGAAAGTTTTGAAGCGCGGGCCAAAATATTGCCCTCCATCGAAGCCTAGATTTAAGCAGTTAATATCTGAGGTAGAAAGTATAATTTCCCAAGTTCCAGCAGAAAATCATGATATGACCAGATGTTTAGCGGTATCGAAATTAAGAAGCAGTCTAGTAAAATTTAAAAGGAGGAATAATGAAGAAAAGAACAATAAGAAAAGTGACAGTTGGATTAAGAAAGTTTTACAGAACTTTCGTAATGATTCTGGAATATCAATTACCCTAACAAACAAGTCGAATCAGATTGCCATTATGAAGAGGTCTTAAATTAAAGAATTTGCTGATCAGATTGCCGTTTTGAACAGATCTAAAACTTAAAGAATTTGCTGATCAATCGGACTCAGTTCTACAGTCAAAGAATCCTTTAAATAGCATAATACGAAAAGTTCAAGCTCTAGCCAGGGACAAATATCTACCGGAAACTATTAGAAGGTCAGCAAAACTTCCTCCGGGCCCACCACTCTTCGGACGACTAAAGAATCATAAACCGGGATCTGCCCTTAGACCTATAGTAGCGAAAAACAAATCTCCTACATACATATTAGAAAAATCCCTAGCTGAATTCTTCTCTCAACGTTTAAAAAACTCCGATTACGTAATCAAGCCAACAAAAGAATTTGTGGAGCACGCAAGAAAGTTGAATATATTTGATAGTGATAGAATGGAAAGTTTCAACATAGTGGCTTTATATCCGTCTATACCTGTACCAGAGGCTCTTGCTGACCTTGAAGAAATAATCGTCACTTCCCGTGAGTTCACACCGATCCAAACAAAGAAAATTATCGGCGCCTTAAACCTAGTTACTAACCACAACTATTTCAAATTGGATGGAGGCATTTACAAACAAACTAAAGGAGCACCGATGGGTCCCCCTCTATCTGCAGTACTTGCGGAAACAGTACTTAAACCGCTGGAAGATCTCATCTTTTTAAATTGTATAAAGAAACCCCGAATGTGGATCCGCTACGCTGACGATATATTCTTCATATGGGAACATGGATTACACGAATTAAAAGATTTCATGCATAAGATAAACAGTCTACACAATACGATAAAGTTCACCATGGAGCTTGAAGTGGATATAACGTTGAATTGTCTTGACGTCGCGCTCAGAAGAAATAGAACATCCAGCTTCAATTTTAACGTTTATTATAAACCGACCGCAGTACCGAGCCTTGTCCCTCTTGATTCGCACTGCCCAAAAGAGTACAAACTTTCTGCCTTTAGAGCATGGTTCTGTAGAGCGTATAACGTATGTCAACCCGACTACCTAAATCACAAGGAAATTGATAATATTTATAGCAAAGGTTTAAAGGTTAGATATAAGAAGGATGAAATAGACAGAATACAAAGAACTGTAAGAAATCGTATGATGTCAGGTATAACAAAATCACCTAGTAAAATAATGAGATACGCAGGATCCGTCACATATGTCCCAGGCTTTGCATATTAATTAAATAATTTGTTACGTAAATGCAACATATTACACTGGCGGAAAGTGAAAAAGGAACACCAAGAAGGAGACGTCTAATACCAACGAAATTTATACAGCATAATAACGGAATACAGAGGATAACGTGATCAAAACATAATGGCAAAATACAGCTGTATTTGCTGGTAAACTGAAAAATAACATTTCCATGTAACATGGTTAGTACGAGACTGAACCGTCATGGACTGCGTCACACTGTGCAATTCTGGCATGGGGTCTGTCGTACAGATATTGGATGTAAATTTGGGGTATTGAGTTTCAAGCATCTTCAACCTGGACGCGTAAATCGGGGATGGTCGTGGCTGGCCGTGGAGACCAGATAAGTCGTTGTCCCATAAAATCCCACACGTGCTCAATGGGGGACAAATCCGGTGAACGTGCAGGCCATGGAAGTTGTCTCACACCCTGAAGTGCATGTTGCGTTGCACGTGCCGTGTGTGGGCGTGCGTTATCTTGCTGGAAAACACCACGATGGACAGACCTTACAAATGGCACAACAACGGGCTGAATGATGTTGTTAATGTAGGAGGTGCTGTTTAACGTACCCGGTACAAACACTAGTTCTGTACGGGAGTGACAGCTGATCGTTCCCCACACCAGGAGACCAGGTGTAGGCCCTGTGTGTCGCTGGCGGATGCAAGAAGGATGTAGACGCTCCCCTGTGCGTCTGCGAACACGCATACGGCCATCGGAGGCTCCCAAGCAGAATCTGCTTTCATCGCTGAACACGACAGATCGCCATTGCGTTCTCCATTGCAGACGTTGGCGACACCACTGAAGTCGTTCCTAACGGTGGGCTGGAGTCAGAAGTACACATGCCAGAGGCACACGTGCACATAGTCCTGCATCCAGTAGACGGTTGCGGATTGTTCGCACAGTCACCTCAGGTGCAACGGCAGTTCGGATTTGCGTAGCAGTGGATGTTCTGCTTGACAACGCCGCTCTTCTTATGTGTCTATCGGTCCGCTTATCAGTCCGTCTGCGACTCCCGGTTCCACGTCTTCTCGTGTGGGAATGTTCCTCGGACCATCTACGCCACCATCGTACCACCACCGATACTTCCCGTCCAATTCGCTCCGCAATACGACGATACGACCACCCGGCCTCGCGGAGTCCGACTAGACGACCTCGCTCAAAGTCTGATAACTGCTGAAATCGTACACGTCTTCCATGTCTAGGCATTGCAGCTTCTTCAGGGACTTCGCACGTGTCCGTACGCCGACGACTGATTACATTCCCTTTGCCGTACTCCTTAAATACTACCGACGATAATTTGCATATTATGCCGTGCTGTGGCGTCGGCGCTCACCGGTTGGTCCCGAAATTAACATCACACCTACGTAAACTCGACCCCATTAACATATGTAAATTTCATGATCGTCCGCCAATTCCTTCTTGGTGTTCTTTTTTTCATTTTCCGGCAGTGTAATAGCAATGAAGTCCCCGACCCCATTATCACATATAGGTTCAAGCTGCAGGGAGAGACAGTGTGAAAAAGAAAAGGCAGATGTGTACGCTACACCGTTGGTATATCCTGACAACACGGAAAAGATATATATCTGAATGACAAAGCGATCTTTGGACACTAGATGTAAAGAACACGTGCGAAGTGTCAACCAGGACATGCAGAATACAGCCTTCGCCAGAGAAGTCATGCATTCATCGGCCGTTCCAGTATGAAATAGTATTAGAAGAATTGGCCCTTATACGAACTTTAAAGAGACTGCCATCAGGGAAACTGTCGAAATCCTCTCCAGCAAAGTAGCCTGTAATGATATGATCTCTACTGAACTACCAATGGTTTGGCATGCGTTATTAAAAGACGGGAACACGTCGCGATGCGCCTTGTAATTGCGTGCTAAAATTTTATGCAATATGCTCGTGATGTCACCCATGTTATTTTCAAAATTCATCTTTGTTTCTTACGTGTTCCAATTCACTGCATTTTTATGTCTACCATTGCCTTGAAAAAGCCTCCCAGGGGAGTGCGAAAGCTTGGCGAATATTGTGGTGAATAAAAAATAACGTTACCAAAGGAAGAATAAAACTTTTTGACTGCAGGATGCTCTTTCAACATGCGTTCATCAAGATCATACAGGATGTTTTGCTTCTCATGTTTTAATATTAATTTAGGAATTCCATTCAAATAAGAACATCCAGTCGTGTGTGTGTGTGTGTGTGTGTGTGTGGTCCGTTAAAGTCAAGAGGAAGCAATACTCAGTTTCACATCTCAAATCTAAACTGTGGTCGTGGTATTGACTGTTTTTCTGAGGAATATTCCCTGAAATTTCCCTTTTCTGCACTTTTTCAGGAAACACCTTATTTCTTCTTGGCTATCATTCCTTTTTTGACGATCCACTGAGGATAGGAATGTTCTTAGTGCATTTTCCTCTAATGTAACGCACTCTAATAGAAAAGGGAATATTTCTGGTAACAATGAATCTTTTGCGACCACCATGATGTGCTCATTCAGCCCCGTATTTGGTTTTGGAAATGCATTAACGAACAGATTCTGTAGTTCGTATCCATAGATCGCCATGTCGGTTTTGACAATTAAACTTCTCGCACGGATCCCTGTCTTTTTCCATAGTTGCTTATATGCACCTTCGTGCAAGAGCTCCTATAATGTTCTATTAATTGCAGTTAGTCGAAACTCTGGTACCTATAAACAGTTTTGAGGCTGATTTCGGCAAGTCTAGCAATAGCCTCCATTTGTCATCATTTTTTGAATGCGTTATTTGCTCATCTTGTCGATCTGTTCCACCCTAAGAGGAAGCAAGCAGTCATTCACGGGAAATCCCCGTATTCCTAGAAAAATTCTTCTTATCAGCAAGCATCGCCATTTCCCTGTGAGTACACTCTCCACCGCATGCACTAATTATTGTGTCGAATCAGCACAGAATTGCCATTAATTACACAGAATCGGCCCTTAATAACGGATGTTTTTTCTTATTACTTTGAAGTTTATTCCCTTCAGGCCGCTGTGTTGTACTTAGTCTTTTAACAGGACTCCCGCGAAGAGGATGGGCCTTCACCGCTCATAGATAGTCTTGAGCATTCATCAGCAACCGTGGGTTCATTGCCCGTTGGTGTAGAATACCTGCTTCACCAACTTTCCCCATATACACCGAAGAGCCAAAAGATTATGGCCACCTGTGAAATATGATGTTCGTCTTCCATGTGCCCCCAAAACAGCTCTTACCCGTCGAGACAGGGACGCTACAAGATTTTTAAAGGTGTCTTGTGGTATCTGACACAGATTTTCTTTTGCAACAACAAATCCATACAGATTCTCGTTTGGATTGATATGTCGGGAATCTGGAGGTCAGGACAACACCCGGTAGTCTTCTACATGTTCCGCCGGCCATTCTCGAACAATCCGGGCAGTATAGGATAGCGCATTAATCTGCTGAAAGAAGGCATCACTAGAGGGGAATTTCGTTGCTACGAAAAGATGTACTTGGTCTTCAATGGTGTTTAGGTAGATGGTAGACGTCATAGTTTCATGCACACGAATGACTGGACCAAAGGGTTTCCCAGCAGAACATTTCCCAAAGCATTACACTTTCTCCACCCGATAGTTTTCATTCCACGGTGCATTCTGGTGCCAACACTTCCCCTGGTAAATGGCGTAAACGTTTCCTGTTCCACATGGTACAACAAGAAACGAGGTTCATCGGACCAGATGACCTTCTTTCAGTTATGCAAAGTGCAGTTTTGAATCCCGAGTGTCCATTGTAGGAGTTTCCCACGGTAAACCCAGATAATCATGGACACGATCGGAGCGGCCTTCGGCTACGCAGCCCCATTTTAGCAGAGTTCCATGAAATCTGTGTTATGATACATTACTCCCGTCACCAGCATTCAAATTACCGGCGACTTGCGCCACAATATCCCTTTTGTTGGCTCGTACCATACGGGATAGCTTCGATCAATTCTATCATCAATGAGCCGTGGTAGCCCACACTTCGCCGGCGATTCGTAGTTTTCCCTTTTTGGAAAAACCACAGCTGACCGTGAGCAGCACACAAACTTGCTGCCTCGGAAATGCTCGGACCCAGTTGTTTGACCATTACAATTTTCCTTTGACAAACTCACTTGAGCTCGCTTCACTTTCCATCCAAAGAACAAGAATAACAACAAAAAATCTTGTGATTTTTGTTGTTATTCTTACACAAAAGAGCTTCTAGCAGAGCTCAGTATCAGATGTTATTTATGCCGTTTCATGACCTTGACATTGATTTACAGAGCTCAGTGTCAGGTGTTATTTATACCGTTTCATGATCTTAACACTGATTAACAGATCTCAGTAACAGGTGTTATATATACCGTTTCATAACCTTGATATTGATTTACAGAGCTCAGTGTCAGGTGTTATTTATACCGTTTCATGACCATGACATTGATTTACAGAGCTCAGTGTCAGTTGTTATTTATACCGTTCATGACCTTGAGGTTGATTTACAAAGCTCAGTGTCAGGTGTTATTTATACCGTTTCATGACCTTGACATTGATTTACAGAGCTCAGTGTCAGTTGTTATTTATACCGTTCATGACCTTGAGATTGATTTACAAAGCTCAGTGTCAGGTGTTATTTATACCGTTTCATGATCTTAACACTGATTACTAGAGCTCAGTAACAGGTGTTATATATACCGTTTCATGACCTTGACATTGATTTACAGAGCTCAGTGTCAGGTGTTATTTATACCGTTTCATGACCTTGACATTGATTTACAGAGCTAAGTGTCAGGTGTTATTTATACCGTTTCATGACCTTGAGATTGATTTACAAAGCTCAGTGTCAGGTGTTATTTATACCGTTTCATGACCTTGACATTGATTTACAGAGCTAAGTGTCAGGTGTTATTTATACCGTTTCATGACCTTGAGATTGATTTACAAAGCTCAGTGTCAGGTGTTATTTATACCGTTTCATGACCTTGACATTGATTTACAAAGGTCACTGTCAGGTGTTATTTATACCGTTTCATGACCTTGACATTGACTTACAAAGCTCAGTGTCAGGTGTTATTTATACCGTTTCATGACCTTGACATTGATTTACAGAGCTCAGTGTCAGGTGTTATTTATACCGTTTCATGACCTTGACATTGATTTACAGAGCTCAGTGTCAGGTGTTATTTATACCGTTTCATGACCTTGACATTGATTTACAAAGCTCAGTGTCAGGTGTTATTTATACCATTTCATGACCTTGACATTGATTTACAGAGCTCAGTGTCAGGTGTTATTTATACCGTTTCATGACCTTGACATTGATTTACAGAGCTAAGTGTCAGGTGTTATTTATACCGTTTCATGACCTTGAGATTGATTTACAAAGCTCAGTGTCAGGTGTTATTTATACCGTTTCATGACCTTGACATTGATTTACAGAGCTAAGTGTCAGGTGTTATTTATACCGTTTCATGACCTTGAGATTGATTTACAAAGCTCAGTGTCAGGTGTTATTTATACCGTTTCATGACCTTGACATTGATTTACAGAGCTAAGTGTCAGGTGTTATTTATACCGTTTCATGACCTTGAGATTGATTTACAAAGCTCAGTGTCAGGTGTTATTTATACCGTTTCATGACCTTGACATTGATTTACAGAGCTAAGTGTCAGGTGTTATTTATACCGTTTCATGACCTTGACATTGATTTACAGAGCTCAGTGTCAGGTGTTATTTATACCGTTTCATGACCTTGACATTGATTTACGAAGGTCAGTGTCAGGTGTTATTTATACCGTTTCATGACCTTGACATTGATTTACAGAGCTAAGTGTCAGGTGTTATTTATACCGTTTCATGACCTTGACATTGATTTACAGAGCTCAGTGTCAGGTGTTATTTATACCGTTTCATGACCTTGACATTGATTTACAAAGCTCAGTGTCAGGTGTTATTTATACCGTTTCATGACCTTGACATTGATTTACAGAGCTAAGTGTCAGGTGTTATTTATACCGTTTCATGACCTTGACATTGATTTACAGAGCTCAGTGTCAGGTGTTATTTATACCGTTTCATGACCTTGACATTGATTTAGAGAGCTCAGTGTCAGGTGTTATTTATACCGTTTCATGACCTTGACATTGATTTACAGAGCTAAGTGTCAGGTGTTATTTATACCGTTTCATGACCTTGACATTGATTTACAGAGCTCAGTGTCAGGTGTTATTTATACCGTTTCATGACCTTGACATTGATTTACAGAGCTAAGTGTCAGGTGTTATTTATACCGTTTAATGACCTTGACATTGATTTACAGAGCTCAGTGTCAGGTGTTATTTATACCGTTTCATGACCTTGACATTGATTTACAGAGCTAAGTGTCAGGTGTTATTTATACCGTTTAATGACCTTGAGATTGATTTACAAAGCTCAGTGTCAGGTGTTATTTATACCGTTTCATGACCTTGACATTGATTTACAGAGCTAAGTGTCAGGTGTTATTTATACCGTTTCATGAACTTGAGATTGATTTACAAAGCTCAGTGTCAGGTGTTATTTATACCGTTTCATGTCCTTGACATTGATTTACAGAGCTAAGTGTCAGGTGTTATTTATACCGTTTCATGACCTTGAGATTGATTTACAAAGCTCAGTGTCAGGTGTTATTTATACCGTTTCATGACCTTGACATTGATTTACAGAGCTAAGTGTCAGGTGTTATTTATACCGTTTAATGACCTTGACATTGATTTACAGAGCTAAGTGTCAGGTGTTATTTATACCGTTTCATGACCTTGACATTGATTTACAGAGCTAAGTGTCAGGTGTTATTTATACCGTTTAATGACCTTGAGATTGATTTACAAAGCTCAGTGTCAGGTGTTATTTATACCGTTTCATGACCTTGACATTGATTTACAGAGCTCAGTGTCAGGTGTTATTTATACCGTTTCATGACCTTGACATTGATTTACAGAGCTAAGTGTCAGGTGTTATTTATACCGTTTAATGACCTTGAGATTGATTTACAAAGCTCAGTGTCAGGTGTTATTTATACCGTTTCATGACCTTGACATTGATTTACAGAGCTAAGTGTCAGGTGTTATTTATACCGTTTCATGAACTTGAGATTGATTTACAAAGCTCAGTGTCAGGTGTTATTTATACCGTTTCATGACCTTGACATTGATTTACAGAGCTAAGTGTCAGGTGTTATTTATACCGTTTAATGACCTTGAGATTGATTTACAAAGCTCAGTGTCAGGTGTTATTTATACCGTTTCATGACCTTGACATTGATTTACAGAGCTAAGTGTCAGGTGTTATTTATACCGTTTCATGAACTTGAGATTGATTTACAAAGCTCAGTGTCAGGTGTTATTTATACCGTTTCATGTCCTTGACATTGATTTACAGAGCTAAGTGTCAGGTGTTATTTATACCGTTTCATGACCTTGAGATTGATTTACAAAGCTCAGTGTCAGGTGTTATTTATACCGTTTCATGACTTTCACATGCACCGTCGTTTACCTGCAGTTGCTTCGGTTTGCATAAAGACGAGCTGGCCATAATGTTTCGGCCTTTCGGTGCATTTCTGCTCAGTTCCATACAGCTCAGCTCCGTAGGTCAACTCCGCACCATCCCACGAAATCAGTAGTCAGTGCTCTGTGATGTCTGCCTCGTCTGTTTTCTCCCTTCCATTATTCGAAAGAACAATATCTTGATTTTCCGGTTATCATTTATTCTTTTGATCCAAACAATTGCAGCTTTCTCTGTAGTAAATTCCCTCTTAATTGTATCGTCTTGTGGATATCTCAATTTTTTACTTTCACATTTATGCAACTCTAAGAATTCGAATGTCAATATTTTACTCTGTATCCTTTATAATCACCCATGTTTCACATCCATATAACACAGCTCAAAAAACATATATTCGGTATGCTTAGTTTCGTACGGAAACTAATCGCTTTGCTCTTCCAAATGTTATCCAATGCCTCCAAGTTTGCGTATGCTATTATAGCTAACATCTCCTCCATTCCATCCACTTTGTACGCCACATTGTTTCCTAAATATAAAGTACAATATTAAGAAAAGTGTTCTTTAGTAAAATTAATTCTTTAGTTATGTACTGCATGTGCCTTTAATAGCACTTTTAGCATATTCGCGCGTATGTCATGACAAGATTTCTGTGCAATACTTTATTGACCAAAGCTCTTCAATCTAAGGTGTGAGACATTCATTGAAGTGAAATGATAAAAAGATGACTGACTTGATATCTTGAAGGCGATTAATTCATTTAATAAAAATATGAAAACCGTTACATTTGACAATGAGTAAAAATATGTGGACAGAACAGTACACAGATGTCATACACAATTTTCTTTATCACAGTGTCCCAAATATGTCGATGGGGAGACCTGGATGGAAATACACAAGTCTCTCTTATTCGGAAACTTAAACTAGCTAAATATAAAACCGTCTTTGCACGTTCTACGAAATGTACATAATGCACATAATGGCTCAAATACTTTAATTAAAATGCTATATACATAAGATAAAAACATTAGTACTTTCTAACTACTTTAGTTCATCATCAGATGTAGTACAAAAGATATGAAGGCCGGCACGGTATATATATGTGCAAGAACATGTTACGTCGGGAATCATGGGAAAATGTTAATTACGTGACCAAGTGACGTAGACAGTGGAAATCATGGTGTAGTATATAACTTTATAATAAGTTTTTCCAGGTAAAAGGTATGTCATAAAGTACATAGTCATTGCAACAGTTGTCTCGGTGTTTCAATATTAAGATGCTTTCGGTCATAAGATTTAGTGATTTAGACCTTGGGGTTTCAATAATTTTTGCGTTATCCTAATCTGGTATATGAGTTCCATTATAGGCATTACGTGATAAGGCAGTATTTTGTTGTGCGGTTCGCACGTTGTATTTGTGTTCCAGTAGACGGCACTTGAGATTTCTAACTGTAGATCCTATGTAACTTGAGGAACATTGACCTGTATTATCAAGAAGTGGAATATAATACTGTATATAACCCATTTCTGTTCTTGAGGGGTTTTTTTCCTATCCTTCCTGATTAATGTAAATAGATTAATAGTACGCAGTCCCAATCCTATATGAAAACGATTACAAATATTTCCCAAAGGGACGGTAATGGCTGGGTAATAGTCAAGTGAAGATATATACTGTTTCTTGAGGTATTCACGTTGTAATGTTATTGCACAAGTTTGTTTAACCTGTGAATGCACCTTGTTAACGAGGTATGTTGGGTATCCATTATCAACAGAAATATTATAAGCATATTCAATTTCTTGAAGGCGAAGTCTTCGATTAGATGCGTGAGTGTAAGGTCGTCGAATTTGAAATCTGATAGAAGCTAATTTATGACTAATTGGGTGAGCTGAATGGAACGGAATCATCTGTGGGTTGCTGGACGGTTTTCGATCAATTCTGAAAGATAATCTAGCCCTATTAGACCACTTGAGATTAAATTAACGAAATACCTTTCCTGTTTTGTTCAAGATTCTATTTACGCAGTTAGAAATACTACCCAAGTGATTAATCAGTTAAAATCATTATCCAGCCTTGGTAACATCCCTTTCAAACTAGTATCACTGGATATCACTAATTTATTTTCAAATGTACCTATAGATGAAACCCATGGTATTATTGAATCAAAACGTGCGAGTTCAGGGCGCACGCAAAGTGAGATTACTGCAATAATGAGCGCTTTAGGACTTATCAGGAAAAGCAGTTGTTTCCAATTTCAGGATGTTAACTACCAGCAAACAGACGGGGCTGCCATGGGATCACCCCTATCAGCACTACTTGCTGAGTTCTTTTTACAACAACTGGAGGAAAGTTTCTTAAAAAGCGCTCCAATTAAACCACTGTATTACTGTCGTTATGTTGACGACATTCTAATCATTTGGCCACACAGTGTTTCTGAACTTATAACTTTCATTGACGATTTTTCTGCGGTTTCTCCCTCAATCAACTTCACATATGAAATTGAACAAAACTATAAATTATCATATTTGGATATTCTAATCTCACATTCATTTAATGATGTTCATCCATTATCTTTTAGTGTCTATCGAAAACCCTCCACCAACCCACAGATGATTCCGTTCCATTCAGCTCACCAATTAGTCATATATTAGCTTCTACTAGATTTCAAATTCGACAAACTTACACTCACTCCTCTAATCGAAGACTTCGCCTTCAAAAAATTGAATATGTTTATAATATTTTTGTTGATAATGGATACCCAACATACCTCGTTAACAAGGTGCATTCACAGGTTAAACAAACTTGTGCAATAACATTACAACTTGAATACTCCAATAAACAGTATATATCTTCACTTGACTATTACCCAGCCATTACCGTTCCTTTGGGAAATATTTGTAATCGTTTTCATATAGGATTGGGACTGCGTACTACTAATCTATTTACATTAATCAGGAAGGATAGGGAAATAACCC